>CM049308.1:12170000-12882500 GCA_026874595.1 Sipunculus nudus
AATCGGTGGTTGACCCCATGCAGATCGGTGACCTCCCAGTCAACTTTTCCCACCCTTCCCCGAACTGAATTTTATATAGAATTTCCATCTTATTGTTAATCTTTACATCAAGTACAAGTGTAGAGAATGTTATCTTGGAAAAGGAATGGAAAGGACTGTCCCTCTCAAGTATAATGCGGCAAAAATGATAAACATCAACGTTTAGGAAGCTGTCATGAGATAACTGAGAATCTGGAGATCCGAAATAATGGATTCAAAAGTAAGGATTAATGAGATTATTGTGATAAATGACTCTTTTTCACCCATACCGAAATGTCATTCAAGCTTTTTTATTGTTATTCTTGTTTTGTGTATTTACGTCCTCAGAATATGGAAATTCTGAGTTGATTATTCGCAGAATGTATGGTTTTCTTTCGTTATGTATATATATAATGAACTATTTGCTCAGCAGGTATTCCTGCAGCCAATCCCTACCCCCATCACCGCCACCCCCTTCGGTAAATCCTGGCTACGCCCCCAGTATTCCTTGAGTTTCTGAGGAAAATAAGCTGATATCTGAAAAAGACCGGTCAGTATTTATTGTGAATGTCCCATAAATAATGCCTCATATACCTTGAATATGTATCACATCATAAGGTCCACTTTTTAACCTGACGAATCCGGATATTGCATGTGGTATCCGAAAGCTCGGATTGATAAAATGCGTAAGTCTACAGAAAGACGTCATCTTTCATTATTTTCTCAGGTGTACTGAGATAGACTAATGCGGTGTAACTCCATAGAAATCATATATATATATATATATATATATATGTGTGTGTGTGTGTTATTACGGTCCCTTAAGCCATATGTCTAGGGTGTACCAGTTGCAATATTTTCAACTAAACTATAGGTTCAGTAAACAAGTGAGATAATAAAGATACAGAGTCAAATGTATAATCACACAATGTCCAAAATTACGTAACATGCAATGTTAAACTCGGGATAAAGGTTGTTGCACCAAGGAACTTTACAGATTTAATTTATCTGGCGCTTTAACCTCGCGACCAGACCGACGAAAAACAGGACTTGGTTCAGCTGGTGTTTATGCTATCACCATACATGTTTGATAGGCTCACGTTATTTTTATTTCCCAGTTGCAGGACACACGTGATATACACCATTCCAGATGTTAGCTACCAAGGGTGACTATAAAATGTTAGATATATCTGAGTGAACAGTCGTCCATTAACGGTGCAAGACGTTTCGTCGCTGCAGGCGGCTATCCAGATGCTAGAACAAGTGTACGCTCTTTACACAGCGCTTTACCTATAGGGCTACTTCCTATATCGTAAGGCGCTGTTTGTTATGACCTCGTATCCTGCTTTGCAACACCAGAGGGGAGCACTGTATTTTTGTCCAATCAGATGAAACTTTGTGCTGGAAGACAAAGCCAAGCGAGGAATACACGGAGCCAATCATATTCATTTCTTTTTGAGTGACAGCTCATCCCCAGCGTAACCGTCTAAACAGGCCACAGGCTCAGATAGAATTGCCCCTGACGTGGTTTGCTTAGGGTCTTGGGCACATAGGATGCTCGGCCGGTGAGCTGTAATTCAAACGAAACGTAATGTTCAACAAAGGCTGCGTGCACACCTCGCTGGCTGGTTTCAGTTCTGCAGACAACAGATACATGGCTACGCTAACACAGTCATAATGTCATAATCGAATCGGTCGATGATGCGAGAATGCAGAGGGAGCAATTTAAATCCAACCGGAAACTCATCAAACGGCGCTTGAAGCGCGGCAATGGGCGGAGCCAGGATGCCTGTCGAGTGTTTGTTTATTGGCATCTGATTGGCTGCTTGTCACATCGTACGCACGTTTATTTCAGTGGACAACAAACCGCCATCTGGTGTCTAAATATATCATAAACGGTCAAAGCTGGCAGCGTGAAAATCAGTTGCTTCTTTAGAAGCGCAAGATTTCCGCTGCCTCGGGAGCGTAGAACAAGTGTCACGATTGTTATTACAGCAGTGCAATGTTACAGCAGTACAATTAAAGTATTTTACCTTCAAATTTGTATGAATATACTTGCAACTTCCCACACGTTTGCTAACATGCCACAACACTTAAGGACGTTATATAGGATTGGAGATATGGGAGTCACAAGTCCATGCCCGGTCTGAGTCCAATGTGCCTGATGGGGCCGTAAATCTAGTAAATCCGTGGCACAAAGCAGGCGCGGATCGGGGGGAGGGGGGGGGGGGCAGTCGAGACAAATCTTATGCATGACGGGGGTTTTTGGGGGTTGAAGGATATAGCAAAATGTGTGAAAACGCATACGAAAATATAGAGGATACATAAATTTGTTATTTAACTGTTTTATTTGCTACTTCGTGAGAGTAATCTGTCACGTCTATTATGTAACAACAGGAGGGTATATTTTAAGGAAATTTTAGAAATGCATAATTTTTCAATCAAGCTTTCCTGTCATCATAAAATGGCCCCATACAGGACCAAAATATATAAAGATCATGAAGCCAAGAAACCAGGGTTAACAGGGACAGAAGCCTTTTCATTTGATGGCTAAACCTTTACCAGTTGATCTCAAGCTTTTTAAATATGATATGAATATTATGAATGAATTATGAATGAAAATGAGAAAGAATTTATATAGTTTTTACAGATAAGTAACAATGATGGTAACCTCACTCAGGAACCAACTGTATGTTGCATTTTCGGTTTAATACTTCAGTCTGTACTATAAATGTTAGTACTGCACAAATCCAAGTTTTCCACTTATAATTACACAAAGAGTAGCCAGCTGCATTCTAAAATACACTCTGTGCGACAGCTGTTCCCCGGAATCGATTTCAAATTAAATTAAATGAATGTCTGTCGAATAATGATATCACGCATGAACATTTTCGTGTTATTAGTTACATTTCTAGAAAGACTAGGATTTAAAAGGTGGAAGATTAAGGGACCTAAGGAAAATAAACCCTTACTCATTATGCAAAGAACAGAATTATTAACAACAAAATGACATTTTACAACATATTATCTCCGCCAGGTCATTGAAAAAATTCAAATTGCAAAACCATTCTCCCCAAAGAAAACATACCTATATGTATGTCAAGAATAGATATCCTGCCTGTCTACAGCCATGTGTACATACAGCCTTGCAGGAACGGGTGTTATCAGAGCAACGAGAGCGGGTGTCGCCTGTTTTAAATTTTTCACCGAATGCACAATGCAATATCAGTTGTCTGATAACATTCCCTTGCTCTGAGCGCACCCTAGTGTTTCTTGCCCAGATAAACCTTGCCATAGAAAGCAATTCCTGGAGAACCAAAGCAGTATCACCTTGACCAGTTATTAAATGATGTGTATTTTTTAGTTGTACGATTACATTTTCTTTCAATACGATTAGATGGCGGAAAAATGCGAATTGAAGAGCGGCGTGGAGCCCTTTAAGACAAGCGAGGAGGCGGAGGCACATATATTCACAACTATCAACCACGGAATGGCCGCCTTGGGTATGGGTATGGCTGCTCACGTGGGGTTGTTTGACGTCATGGCCAAAATGGAAGGACCTGCAACACCAGCCGACATCGCTGAAGCGGGAGGCTTCAAAGAGAGGTCATGCACGTGATTATCTTTATCTGACTCCCAGTATAATAAGTCTTTTCGATTTTGCCGTATACTAAATTTGTTCTTCCGGGTCTTTATTCTTATATTTGATAATACTTTATCTTGTGCAAAACAATCCATATTTATAAATTCACACATGCAAACGTACAAGAAAATATAATATGATCCTTTTGTAATTTTAGCTCTATGTTTGTGGCCATCTGTAACATTGGTTTAAATTGTCTATAATTTTATAGTTTCATAATTTACTTTTGACTGATATCAACAATCTGTTAATTAATACCTTGTTATACATTAAAATAACTTTGTGATCTAATCTATGATTAAGTGATTTGCATGTATGAGCAGTGTAAAAAAAATAATCTTCAATTATGGAATATACGAATTAAGTGAACAAAGGATTTTACCGCTCTTAGATATGTGAAGGAACTTCTTGGGATGCTTGTTTATCACCGGCTGGTATGTGTGGATGACAGTGACTCCCTCTATTGGCTACCTGAGACACACAAGCCGCACCTGAGCGGACTGAGTGCTGTGTATTTTACCTACGTCCCTCTACTTGCCGGGAACTTCCATCAGATTGCCGAATGCTTTAAGCGCTCAGGGCCAGCAGGTAACGAGCCTTGTGCAATCATGTGCGAAATAACAAGTCTGCAGAGTTAATGTATATATGAAATGACAACCTGAAGGCCTTATAAAAACATCGTTTTGGGTGTCTAGGAATATATTTTGAGATATACCAATTTGCGTTTATATCAACCGATGACAATATTTGAAGTTTTTGGCTCACATATAAGCCAATAAAATATAGAATTTAGAGAAAATATATAGAATATGGAAAATATGTTTATTAACCTATTTACTAGTATATGAATGTATCATGCGTATTTTATATTGATGGACCAAGAGAGCTAAATATAAAGCCTATATGGGATAATGTCATCATAGGTCAAGGTGCACGCAGTGGATCCAGAATCGGCGGGGGGGGGGAGGGTGTTCTTATGCCAGTAAACACTTTTCAACAAGATTGAGAACTATATTATCAGGAAAATATTCTATAGATGCCATTTACCGGAACATGTGTTCTCAGCCTGTATGTACCTTGACCTCGGGTTAACATTCTCTCAGTCGAATTGCTTACCAAGCGTGCATGAGTGGAACACTACATCATATAATCTATGTTTCTCTCACTTATAACCCCTCAATTAAGGCACCATTCTTCTTATTAAAGTAGCTTTTAGGGGACCCTAATTGGTTATGATTGTCAATCAAAAGTGAATATATTAAATGATTTGTCGTTTCGAAGGCCCCAAGCTTCAACATCCTAAATTAAATTTTTGTACTTCTATAATGGGGGCCTGGACAGTCGAGGGGTAAAACGCTCGGCCCTCTCCCCTGGCGACCCGGACTCGATCCCCGGCGTGGTTATGAGAGTCGGTAGTAGTAACCGTCCAAGGCCGGTGCATGGTTTTCTGCGGGTTTCTTCAAACCCGTAGTCTTGTGATTGATTTCTTGTATATTCAGGAACGTCCAACAATGACGAGTCTCTACAAGAATACTTGGCGAAAGAATCAAACGCCAAGTGGACCTATGATTTCATCAATGAATCAGTTCTTCCAAAGGCACCCGGTCTTCTTAATCAACTCAGTAAGTAACCCGTCATCCATTTGACAGTATCACAAATAATCATTTTACACTGTTACAGTGCGTCCTATTATTTAACTCCACATCAGAATACTTATGGCTCATATCATACTACTAATTCTTAACGAAAAGTCTCTATTTTGAAATACAAGAAGGGTCTTTTCTCTTTCTTCATCCGTCTGCCATGCAGGTTTATATTTCCTAAATAAACGTAATTTAGTGAAAGAGATTAGAAACGACTTTTCTTATAGATTTTTATTTCCAGTTTTCTGTTAAATAGAATGTAGAACTTTAATAACAATGAAAGATAATATGTATTTCAGAGAAAGGCCAGCGGGTTTTGGAAATGGGATGCGGGGGTGGAAATGTCACACTGGGCCTGGCAGAAAACCTTCCCAACAGTCAGTTTACCGGGATTGACCTCAGAAGTAAATCAATCGAAATGGCAAGGAACCTGAAAGATGACCTAAAGTTAAAAAATGCTGAATTCCTTGAAATGGACGTGTACAAAATGCCTGAGGACTGGACGGATTCCTTCGATCTGGTCATTGCTAAGGACTTTATCCATGACCTGCCATTTGTTGCCAAATGTCTGTCAGAAATCCGACGTGTAATGAAGCCTAGCGGATGTTACGTGATGGTCGACCAACGAGGTCACAGTCACGTGACCAAGAACCTGGATGATCCTTTCGCTATGGTTCGCCAGTGCTTCAGCCTCTTCTACTGTATGCCCGGGTCTCTGGTGTTCGACGGCGCGGACGGTTACGGGGCTTTCTGGGGTCAGGAGCTTGCGAGAAAATGTCTGGAAGACGCTGGCTTTACCATAACTTGTGACGAAGATGTGGCTGACATGGAAAGACTTTATATTTGTAAAATTTAATGCATTTCAAAACTAGTTTAAATTCTGTTTAAGACGAAAGCCCTGCATTCTGGTGTTTTTTACCACAGCAGCTGTAAAATTGTGAGCTTATCGTGTCACGTTCTCGCATGGTTCATTTTTATTCAGGAATCTCTTGGATCAGGGTTGGTCGTTGCTTAATCGTGTGTAAATTCGACAGTTATCTCATAAAGTCCAATGCTGGTACATTTCTAAATGTATTAGTTATAGTTTACTATTTAAATGTGTTTATGTTTGTACCATTTATCATCACTAGATGAAGGGAAAACAACACTTTGTCAGGTATACCTTCCCGGTGTTAGTACTGAACTATGGCGATGAAAGATCCTGGAGCACGTGCAGCCCCATGTTGTACCTTCCAGGCCGTTAGTAATTATTTATGCTACTAAAATGTGTAATACAAAACGTAGTGCCATGTCTCGATTGACGTAACGGAGTCGGAGAGCTAGCCATGAATTATTTATAGAATTTGTCGCCAGATGGCATTGCCTCTGTCAAAGTGTCATTGTTCTGCTATATAGCGACAGTAAAACAGCCAACTGGGCTAGGCTAAGTCATATGCCTGTAATGAGAACATGCAACGGAGAAGAAATCACGAATTAATAACTGACATGTAAAATTTAGCTGTTACTGTATGTTGCTTGGGACAAAGAAACTAAGAATTTTGTAGGGAATTAATTAGTGTATTAAGTTTTAAGGAGATGGTAGTAGAACAGTCATATAATATAAAGGTCAAGGCAGAAATATATTCTTTATGGAATGTTACAATCTATTCTTATTGGTATTTAGATTCACCAAGATAAAAATGCATGTACAGTCTAGTAAAATAAAACTGTTATCTTTGTATATTTGTTGATTGAGAAATCAGCAAAAGACCGTTAACTCTAATTTGATCTCCGAATATATATTCCATAAATGCCCTTTTTTTATGGCGTACAGTGTCAAAGGCGTTGGTGACAGGTATTAGGGCCACATAAACAAACAGTGTCTAAACGTTAAGTTCCATATGTACAAGACAGCGTCCGCCCTCGCACATACCTTAAGCCTACGCCTTTAGAATAAGCTTGGAATACAAATTAAATAAAAATGTCAGAATGAGTACGTCTTCCTATAGGACACGGCTTTCTAAACCTGCCCTAAATATTTACATTTTTTTCGTATTAAACCTACTTCAACCGCATTGTAAAAAATCACAGGGACGGATCCAGTATTTTTAAACTCTTGGAAGGTTGTGGTGGCTGAAAACGGGTGGGTCCAGACCACCTGCATCCGTCATGAAATGCTGCATTATGTATCGGATTCCGCACAATGACCTCGTGTATTCTATAATATTCAAATGAAATACTACATTTATAATGCCCCCTGGACCATTATCCTCAATAGTCTCAAACATTCATACAAAGATATTTTACGTTAAGATGGAATGACCACTTTCATAGCAGATTCGGCTAAAAAAAATAAGGGAATGCACAGCCCTCCCGCCTCATCAGTGTGGCCCAGCCACCTATTCAGGTCACGCTTGATCGCCATGCACCTATAGGGGTGACAGAGTCCAGTATGTCCGCAGAGCGTTTTTGAAACTTATACTTAAATGGCGGAAGCCATTGTGTCCACTGGAATGCACATTTCTAGTTGCATATTGATTTACATTTGTTGAAAATGAGGCATCTGTATTACATGTGATATCATAAACAAAAAGTGAGGAAATTTGATTATCTGAGAGCACGTGAATAGAATCGATCTCATTACTAACGTAGCCACAGCTGTGCCAATGAACCAAGGACAGACGAATTAGGAAATGCTTACTTATATATCAGCATTGTCAACATTTTTCTGCTCCGCCCCTTCTGGTTTAAAATTTTCGGATTGGAAACATAACGAATATTCAGTAAGTCACAGCAGTATATCAATTCCTCTTCTCCATCAATAGGTCGATAAATTATCCTCAGCGTCAAACAGAGTTACATTATCACATTATACATTCATTACAGGGAGACAGTAGCAAGACATGTACAACTGACATAAAGAGGTAACATACACACACACATATTTATATATAGTGTGAGAGCCTTAGTTAGAGAGCACACGTGTCTCGTTTGATTTTAATTTCAATACAGTTTATTTCCGTCGGTGCCGTCTCTGTTTGGCGGTCTCTAAAGTAATGAGTGTTTGTTGTTGATTTCAAAGGAAGTGCACATGTTAATTTCAGTTTTCCCAGGATTGGGATCGGAAAATGTGTACACAAGGGACTTCTTTGAGCAGTGTGATTAACGGACTTTGTGTTTATTTATGTGTTTATCATCATTGTTTGAACGTATGGAGCGCCTTTCCAGAGAATGTAAGTATCTTCTTTATTTTATATACTGATTTTTTTTAATTTATGTATTATTCGTCTTTTTGGAGTGTAGGAGTATATGATTTAAGCCAGTTGGTTTGACTTTTAAAAGAACATTGACATTCACTCAATTTTACCGGTGTGACACCGAGTGCAGAGAGTAGATGGAAAAACACCGCCCCGCCGGTCGGTGTTGTCATTGAATCGCTTAAATCAGAGTGCCGGAGCCAGGGCAATCAATCTTTACAAATACAAGTTACAATAGATCATAACTGTGCAGCCGACCGAAGGTTGAATGTGTGAAAAACTCAGCCCCGCCGGTCCGTGTAGTCCACCGGCAGTCCTCTACTCAGCTTTGATTAGGGTGGTTATAAAGGATAGCTTTGATCTTAGTTTCGGAAGTTGTTCAGGCCTCGAGTATAACTGTGAGCAGATGTTGAGTTTATGTGCGCCTTAATTATTTACTAACAAGTCTTTTGGCCAGATTTTTTCTCCTCAAAATTTGGAAATTTTTGATTGATTAGAATGACTACTTTCGAGACCAGCTCACTGAGTAAGTCTGAGTTTTATGTAAAGCAAACTACGAAGTTTATTAAACCATTGTGATAGTCAGTATCAACACGATTTACCATTCATCCTGATTTTTCGCCACATGAATTTTTGCATATTGTTTACTCTTACTCGTCAATGGTGTCAAGAAGCGTAAGCGCCATGTCCTGTCAGTTGAAGACAAGCTGCCGGTCCTCGGAAGACTAGACAAGGGTGCTAAGTCTGCTGGCCTTTCATAGGAAAGGCAGATCTACGTTGAGCGACATCAAGGCCAGGCATCAGAAACTTCAAGAATTCAAAGCAAAGCTGCCATACACATCTTACTCAAAGAAGCGCAATATTATGTGGTCCGCTTTAGACGGGAAGCTGAATGTCGCACTGAACACCTGGTTCCTGCAAGAACGAGCCAAGGGCAGCCCCATCTCCGGTCCTATCCCAATAGAAAAGGCTGCTTAGTTTAACAAGGCCATGAATGGATCGGACAGCAGCTTCCTGACAACCCATACCTGGCTCAAGCGGTTTAAAAAGCGACTTGCTGGGCTTTGCTTTGGACCAGCTGCAGCAGTCGACCATCCACAAGTGCTGGCAGAATTCGCTATTCAAGGGGTCCGACGGACTTCGCTTTTGGCTCCAAAGCTTCCTCCAAAGAGTCGATCTTCTGCATTGTCTATGCTGCGCTTCATCGGGGACCAGGCATGTAGTCAACGCTCAAGGCAGCCGGGCAGTCGTAACGTTTTTAAATGGTTGATTCCAAGATGGCCGCCGGGTGTACCACGTGTGGGGACCAAGAGCTGAACATTTGAAGATTAAGTTGATATCTGGCTGGTACGTTAGTAGAATGCGGGTAAATATATACTCAGGGATGCCTGAAGGAAACATGGTGACAGGAAAGAAGATTTTATTAGTTTTGAGAAAGTTTAAGTTATTTGAAATGGACAATGGGGCCTGAATCCTGTGATAAACAAGCACGCATAGTTTAAGGTCAGCCAAGTGACGAGAATCAGGGCCAGCGAGGCGTGAAAAGAGGCTCTTCATGGCTTAAGGACCACAAGAAAACTTCATCTTTTTCCAACAATGGCTGGTATTGGGTGAAGAGATCTGGAGGTCTCTCCACTCCGTTTACTTAAGCAGCCTACAGAAGCCGGAGAATTTGCAACGCCAAGTCTGTTTTCTTACCTTGTGACAAGTAAAAATTCGAAACCAGAGGCAAAACGTCCAGGCAAGAAACACCAAACATTACAAGTCCGACGGTGATAGGTATAGACCCAAACTCAACATGCTGCTGGCTAATTCTATACAGACGGTTCTATTCACTCCATCGGTTATTGAGATGAATTCATAACAAAGCTTGACGAATTACAAGGAAATTTATGAGTTTCAGGATACCTTGTCCCAAGCTCTGAATGACATTCACACAAAAGTCAGGTTGAACGACGATAAACTAACAAAAAGTACAAGCAAAAATTGATTAACTAGAAAAACAAAGTGGATTCTTTGGAACAATTATGGCGACGTTTGAACTACTAGACTTTATCCATGAAAATCTGGATCTGAGGAACCTGCATATCGGTGATATCCAGCGCTGCCACAGAGTAGGTGGTCCTACTAAGAAAGGCTAGCCAAGAAAAAGCTGAAATGTAAAAGAATCTATAAAAATGAAGACCAAACAGACAGAAAGGCGAAGCTCGGGGTCCTGAATCGCAAAAAAAAGCTAAATCAGAAGACTCGTCCATTCAAACTACTGGACAAATGACGGAACATTACCAGGGGCAAGGAGATCAGGGAAATTTGTGGTGAAACGATCTTATATATATATATATATATATATATATATATATATATATATATATATATATATATATTATATATATATACACTCGGTGTTCACGATATATAAATACTGGAAAGTCTGTGAATACGTGAAATGTAAAGTATTGAAATGAGGTGATAACATGGAAACGTGGTAAAGTTATTCGTCAAGGTTAAATCCTGTGCATTGTATATTATAATGAAAGAAAAGTTCTAGCAATGGTATAGGAACTGGAGTACGCTGTAAATTGAACAATGATAGTTAACACGTACGGAAGCATATTGCTGCCACCTGGTAAAAGAGAAATAAATTATTTGTCTCGTACGTACGACATACCATCTTGTACGTACGACATACTTCCTCGTACGTACGACATATTGTCTCGTACGTACGACATAATACCTCGTACATACGACATATTTTCTTGCACGTACGACATATTATCTCGTACGTACGACATAATCAAACTTACGGATCTGATTCACAGGCTTCACAGCAGGCCAACTGATATATGTATAAGCAATATATATTTGTTGAATAATGCGCGTTTTATCCTTACTACACAACATCACCACCTTCTTGCATACCGTCGGTACACCGTTGAAAAGAAAAATAAATACTTATATTTATCTATGCATTTATTTATTTATTATACTATAAATTTAAATGCTAATAAATTTATCATCGTTTTTTGTGTCTTTTTGTTATTTTTAAATAGGTAATTAAATTCTGTTTGCAGTGTATGATGTTATAGTGGAGAGCCTATCATAATATTAAGAAAAAAATATTGCCTTTGCCAAATGGAAACTACCTTTTGGAGAAAGAAGGGTTCGGACAATAGGTACAGCTGCCTTTCTAAGCTATGGCATACACATTCTGATTTATAAAAGGATGCATTCCAGTGCCCCGCTGGTAGGCGCATTGCAGAGGATTACGGAAGCATATTCCGGATACTATAATAATTTTTTCAATCCTTCCTAATATAATTTTTTCCAGTAATTGATAGATTCATCTGTAGGCATGTTGTCTAGTCTTATGAATCAGATCCGTAAGATTTATTATGGTGTATGTCCTACGTACGAGACAACTTGTCCTACATAAGAGATAGTAAGTAGTACGTACGAGATAGTATGTCGTACGTACGAGATAAATCATTTATTTTTCTTTTCCCAGGTGGGAGCAATACGCTTTCGTTAACAAGACATCGTGTAGATGTGCTAAAATTATAAAATGCATTATAATTATAGGACAAATATGAATTGAATGATTAAACTGAAAATTGTACATTAAATATAATAAACAATAATGATGATTAGGTCCCATAATGTATACATATAGCTTCCTTAAACAGTAAACTAATTTGAAGAATAAATGATGAATTTTAAGGTGATGAAATGCGTGCATATTCCCACTGTTAAGAGGAACGGCAGTGCTAATGCTGTAAAGGTGATAAAATGCGGGCATGTTGCCACTGTAAAGGGGAACTGTAAACCAAGATACAGTATTAATGATATAAAGGTGTTAACATACTTGCATGATTCAACGGTAAAGAATAACATGCACAAAAGTTCATTTCTAATGATGTAAAGGTGTTATAATGTATACATATTGCTTCCTTAGAGGAACAGTACATGCATGTAAATTATAAATGACATGAAGGTGTAGAAATGCGTGCATATTCACACTTTAAAGAGGAACAACAGTTTTAATGTTGAAAAGGTGTTAAAATACGTGCATGTTGCCACTGTAAACCGGAATAGTAAACGAAGGTACAGTAACATTTATGTTAAGGTGTTAAAGTACGTGCATCTTGCCATAGTAAAGAGGAACAGTGAAATGAAGGTACTGTAAGATTTATGAAAAGGTGTTAAAGTACGTGCACGCTGCCATAGTAAAGAGGAACAGTAAACGAAGGTACTGTAAGATTTATGAAAAGGTTTTAAAGTACGTGCACGCTGCCTTAGTAAAGAGGAACAGTAAACGAAGGTACTGTAAGATTTAGGAAAAGGTGTTAAAATACGTGCATGCTGCCATAGTAAAGAGGAAAGGTAAACGAAGGTACTGTAAGATTTATGAAAAGGTGTTAAAATACGTGTATGCTGCCATAGTAAAGAGGAAGAGTAAACGAAGGTACTGTAAGATTTATGAAAAGGTGTTAAAATACGTGCATGCTGCCATAGTAAAGAGGAAAGGTAAACGAAGGTACTGTAAGATTTATGAAAAGGTGTTAAAATACGTGCATGCTGCCATAGTAAAGAGGAAGAGTAAACGAAGGTACTGTAAGATTTATGAGAGGGTGTTAAAATACGTGCATGCTGCCATAGTAAAGAGGAAGAGTAAACGAAGGTACTGTAAGATTTATGAGAGGGTGTTAAAATAAGTGCATGCTGCCATAGTAAAGAGGAACAGTAAACGAAGGTACTGTAAGATTTATGTAAAGGTGTTAAAATACGTGCATGCTGCCATAGTAAAGAGGAAAGGTAAACGAAGGTACTGTAAGATTTATGAAAAGGTGTTAAAATACGTGCATGCTGCCATAGTAAAGAGGAAAGGTAAACGAAGGTACTGTAAGATTTATAAAAGGTGTTAAAATACGTGCATGCTGCCATAGTAAAGAGGAAGAGTAAACGAAGGTACTGTAAGATTTATGAGAGGGTGTTAAAATAAGTGCATGCTGCCATAGTAAAGAGGAACAGTAAACGAAGGTACTGTAAGATTTATGAAAAGGTGTTAAAATACGTGCATTTTGCCATAGTAAAGAGGAACAATAAACAAGGATACAGTTCTAATGGTGTAAAGATGATAGATGCATACATGCTGCCACTGTAAAGAAAAACAGTAGACGAAGGTACAGTACTAATGGTGTAAACTAAAAAACATGCATGTTGGTGCTGCAAAGAGAGAATAGAAAACGAGAGTAAAATACTTATGATGTACATGTGTCGAACTGCGTGTATGTTGTCATTTTAAATGGAAACGGTTAACTGAAGGAGGAGTTAAAGTAAGTTTGTATACATGGTGAGAGGTAATTTACATATGTAAAACATATTGTATTTTAATTTAGTATTTAAATTACAATCAAAGTTAATGGATGTGTGTATGCTGACATAGTATGTGAGTATTACACAGAACATTACAGTACTAGTTTATAAAAAAATGTAACAATTTAAATTAGTTTCAATGGACATCGTTTATGCTGCCTGTACAATTTAACGGCACTAAGATTATGAAACACGGGGGACGTTCACCCAAAAAAATCAAGGTCCCCATGGTACTATCAGTGCATTTGGTATATTATCCATGGTTCATGTGAATGTGAGAAGTCTTGCACTTAAAATCGATTCAGTATCAGTGAAGATAAGAAAATATGACATAATTGCTCTAATAGAAACCTGGTTGGGGGGGGGGGGGGAGTTGCAGTATATAGTTCTTCCAAGATACCAATATTACTCAGGAGGGATCTCGAAGTTAAAGGGATTGAGAAAATATTGGTAGAGATTAAAATCACTCCTCACATATTACTAGGGGTCTTTTATCGACCACCAAATGAGCGTGCAGACTACTTGTCAAAACTTGAAACATCGTTGGAACTTGTTAAAGTAATTAATAATGGACGCATTAATATTGCGGGAGACTTCAATGTTGATATTTCAGACTCGGGAAGCGGAAATGTCCTTAGAGATATTTCCTCACCATTAAACCTGGAAAATTTAATAAATTAGCCCATTAGAATCACATGAATTAGTGCTACGTGTATTAACTACAATTTCTCCTGACCTCGTACTAGAAGCAGGGGTGTTTGCATCTTTCTGCAGTGATCACAGTCCTGTGTTGGTAAACTTCAAGACAAAATTGAGTAAAGATCGAGCATTTGTGAGGAATATCTACTCTACAATTATGAAAGAGTGACTAAAGTAGGATTTAAAAAAGAGGGGGGGGGGACCTGATCGCAGATTAAACATTCGCTGACATGAGCTATGCAGTAACTGGACCAATGGTTTTATGGATGCAATAAGTAAAATATGTTGCTGTTCGACCATAGGACAAACCTTGGTTCATCTGTGACTTAAACAGCGCGGAACATTGGACACTTTTTAGATGTAATCGAAATGCCGCCATAGAACAAATAAGGCAAGCTAAGGGTAATCACTATAGAAAGATAGACACTAAAATTAACTACCCGGGCTCAGTACCTCCCAAACTTTGGTGGAAAAAATTAAACGTAACTTAAAACAAGTGGTTTCTAGCAGTGCTATTCCACTCATTGTTGTTGATATTGTTGCTGATGACCACGTTAAAGCTGAGCAATTTAACTTTGTTGAAAAAAAACTTGTCTTGAAACAAATAATGTGAAACTGCCCATGCAAATAAACTGAGCGGAAAAAGTACTCGGAGATATTGCAATATCAGAACAGGACGTATATGATAATTTAATAACTCTTAATGTTAATAAAGCTTGTGGTTCAGATGGAATGTATGCTTAAACTCTGTGCACATTCTATAACCAAGAGCTAAACCATCATGTTCAACTGGTCGCTGAAAAAAATGACTTTTCCCCCCAAGTATGGAAACATGCAAATGTAATAACGATATATAAGAAGGGGATTAAGCAAGAACTTTGTAACTATCGACCGGTTTGCTGCTAAATTGCTTGAGTAAAGTGTTTGAAAGTTTTGTATTCAAACATGTATTTAATTATATGCGTGAAAATCAGAGATTTACCACTCTTCAAGCAGCTTTTATGCCAGGTGATTCATATACTTATCAGCTGTTTGAAATGTATGATATAGTTTTCAAAGGTAATTGATATGTTAAAGGAAAATGTTTGTCTGGATGGTTCAAACGCATTTGGCAGGGTATTGCCCAAAGTCTTTTGTACTAATTAAATAGCATGGGTGTTTAAGGTGCATTATTCAACTGGTTTTCTGATAACTTGTCAACCCGAAAGCAAAAAGTAGTAATAAACGGAAAAGCTTCATCATTCTTGTCTGTAAAAATGTGTAGAAGATGAAAGGTTACCATGAATTTTCAAAACGCCTTTTGCAAAATTCTTCTGCCTTTGTTGACTCTGGATTAATTTGGCGCCTCCTCCGCATGTTATAAACAGGTGAATATAAACAAAACGATCCGCCTGTATGCGATGGGACTGGTGTTTTCTTGTTTATTTTCACAAAAGGGTCAACAGATAATCTATAGTTAATAGACATGCATCAGATATTGGTATAGGCTCTATAAGGTTATACCTGACATTATAACATACAGATCGCGATTAACAGATTCGTCCACTAATTTAATTTCTCCAATTAACATAACGCTTTCCATAAAACCATAGAACCTCAATCCTTCAATTATTCAAATTTGTCCAAAAGTTTTTTTCTGCAAAGAATTTTCTAATTCTGGGGTGATAGAAGTTTCATTACGTGTGGCAGCCACATTTAATATTTATCATTATTCATGTGTCATTAACCTTATATTTTACATTTACCTTAAAACTAATAAGATAGCCATGACAAAACAATTATGAAATGTTAACCTATTATATTCAACGATTCACGAAGCCTAATATGAGATTGAGCTCATTAATCGTCACGTTTTGAAATACGTTCCCGTCGTTAACTTACATATACATACATGTATAACTGGATTCGAAAGATCTCAGTGGATATTGTGTTATAATGTCTCATCTGTACATAGCCCGGAGTCATTTGTTACAGTTAAGCTTACAGATTTGATCACTTGTATTTGAAATTTCACCCATCCCAAACCCCATATTAGCACATAAAAGACTATTATTTTTTCCATAAAAATATACCCTAATTTCAATTAATAAAATACCGAGTTATTTATAAATAATTTGTAACAGTCTCTTCAAATATTAATTAATTGTAATCTTTCAATAATAAGTTAAATTAAAATGATTACGAATAATAATGTATGATTCACTCGTTTCCATGCATGACATTGTGAAACCCAAGTATTAAAGCACAAATTAAATTATTCATGCAGATTTCGAGAATTCAAACCAAGACTTAAAGTTTTATTCTGAAATAACCAGCGTGGGTCCAAGGGTTTGGGAGGGGGGATGTGTTCACCCATAAGTAATTTTAGGTCCAACACTTAATAATGATTGTTGATTGTTTCTGAAGCGGGAATATTCCATGTTATTTTATACCAAAATTGCTTCATAAACGTGAAATATTTAAAGATAATTGTAACAGTCTTAACACTCTGAGGGAGGGTTACACCACGCCCATACCCGCTCCCAAAGTGCAAAAAGCAATTGCAGCCCTGAGATAGTATAATGTTATGATCTAAGCATGATTACATAATTATTTCAGCAAAAACCAGAATTAAGCCAGTAGACGCTTTTGTTTATATGAAACATTAAAATATGCAATAATTAATAATTTATAAATAATTTATATTTAAATTTTGCAGGACTCGAGTCTTTTCGTAAAACTATGGTATTTCATTCTTTTTACATTTCAGTCAATTTGTTATATAAACTGACTCATAATTCATTCACTATGTAAATTGGATGAAATTTGAGTGAATCATGCAAATTGACTGATTTTACACATTGACTGTGTTTTCCCCCGCTACCATAAAAAAATGTATAAAATAAACGTCATTCCATGCCTCGATAGGCGAATACCATATAACTTTCCAGCAGGTGGCAGTACCTGTCCAGAGTACCAGCAGCCAACACCAATCCGCAGCACATCAGAGTTATGCAAGTGTTAATACATTTCAAAAACAAGAAGCGTACCACAAGTAGCCGCTGTCTTCTTTTTTGTCTTTTTTTTTTTAAATAATTTTGTTGAGGCAACCGTCTCCATTTTCTTCTGAACCTAAGCTATGTATATCTGCAGAATTCCATTTCTGTATGGAACCGCGTGACGGGGCTTCAATTTATGTCCTTGTAGTACCCGGACATGATATGATCCAATCAGCAGTTATCATTTGAGGCTGTTTCTGCATGTGACCAATGAGTTTGACCGCCATTGGTGGGTCTGATATGTTGTAAAATGTTAACTGATTTCTCATATTTTTTTAATTCTTTTTCTTAAATCAGATGTAAGGTATGTATTAACCTTGTTGAAAATAAGGCCCTTAAATCCTCTATCTACACTATAATTTTCCCTTGAAATGTAACTAATACGGTTTTAAAGCAGAAAACGGGTGGACATGAGGGGACGGAACGGATAATAAACCTAAACTATGTACATATTAAGTGTAAGCACATAATATAAACAAGAGACCCATCGGTCATGACGCTCAGCCGACAGATATGTTGACAATATGTCATTGCACATGCAACTAATTAAGATAATGTAGGTGGCATCATCATTCATACATAAAAGCTTAATTAAAATACAAGCCATCCAGCCTTTCCTGAGAAATCTGGTAATTTGTATATATTTATTACAATATTTCTGGAGTGTTCAAGCACGCCCTCAATCGGAGAATATAGAACACAATGACCTAATTTCAGGTTTCTGAGGAGAATATTTGAGGAATTGTCAGGATGCAGAGGTTCTTGATACTAGCGTTTACGGGTACGATTTGTGCCTTGTTAACAGACCTAGTGTTCTAAAAAATACAGGTTAACATTCGTAAAAATTAAGATAATGTAGGTTGCATACCATCATTCATGAAGATACATAAGCACACCAAATTAGATAAAAATCATTTAGCTGTTCCTGAGGAATCTCAAATTTTGTGTGCATTTTACATTATTTCTAGGGTGCTCTAACACGCCTCGTAACCTGGATAATATAGGTCAGAGTGATCTAATTTCAGGTTTCTGATGAGATCTTTTGAGTTCATGATTCTAGCCTCTACTTGTCAGATTTGTGCCTTGTTAACAGACTTAGCGTTTAAAAACATACATGTAAAAATTCGTAAAAATAAAGGTAATGCAGGTCGCTACTATTCATGCCAAGGTCATTAAGACCCATAAGCACACCATATTTGATAACAATCCATCAAGCCGTTACTGAGGAATCTGGCAATAAGTGTGTATTTTTTAATAGTTCCTGGGGGGGGGGGGGGGGTCAACAGGATCCATTACTCAAAGAATATAGGTCATAGTGACCTAATTTCAGGTTTTTGAGGAAAACGTTTGAGGAGCTCTCAGGATACAGAGGTTAATGATTCTAGACTTTATGGTTACGATTTGTGCCCTGTTAACTGAGCTAAAAAATGCGTAAAATTTGGAAAAAATACAGGTGACGCCGAGAGTCTGCAGGAACTGATGAACAGTCCGTCATCAACTTGCATACAAAGAATCACAGCAATCAATGCATTAGTTATTCAGATACTGAAGCTTGGGTATTACATTTTCAATTATCTGAGATAATTCTGAGCCCCATAGCTCAGAAGATATTTCTACCAGAGACCTAATTTCAGGTTTCCAAGGACATTTCTCATGGACCTCCCAGAATTTTAAGATAGAGGATTCTAGGGCCAATGGTTACGTGTTGTGCCCTGTTAAAGGACGACCGCATCTTTGAAGGCCTCAAAATTAGAGATAAAATGCGAAAAAATCGAAAAAAAATACAGGAGGCACCAATAGTTTGCAGGAACCGATGAAACTCTCGTTGATCAATATGCATGCAAAGAATCATGGTGACTAATGCATTAGTTGTGCAGATACTGGAGCTTTTGTATCAAATTTTAAATTATTCGGGAGGGGGGAGGGTACCTATGAGCCCCGTAGCTTGGAGGATATGGATGAAAGAGATCTAATTTCAGGTTTAGAAGGAGATTTTTCAGCGACCTCCCTGGAATTCAAGTTAGAATTATGATTCTAGGTCCAGTTTTTACGATTTGTGCCCTGTTAACGCACGGACAGACAGACGGACACACGGACGACGGATAAAGAGTGATCGCTATAGCTCCCTCTCCCCAAAGCAAACGCAACTGATTTTAACATCTTTGTACAGTCGCTAAATTAAACGAGCAGTGGACAGAAAAATTTCTACGACGGGCGCTGTATATTTTATAAGTCAGTGCTTATATAGCAAAGAATATTGTTTTGTAATCAGTGTCGACTTATCTTCAAGGGAACGGCGGTTGACTCACAGGCGTGTGTGTGTGTTTGGAGGGGGGGGGGGGGAGGGTAATAAAAATTGTTATAAACCCATGTCTATTTAAGTATAACTTTCTTACCAGTTGACTTTCAGCAAAGTAAAAGGCTTTTACAGATAATATATGACGTTTTCAGTATAGGTTAGTTCCAAATCACATTAATTTGAAAAACAAACTTTTATTATGCATTTGTTTTCTCATCATGTATCTGAAGGCATCATTCTCACATTCATATGCTATATTTGACCATACGGTTATATGATCAACGCCCTCATGGTAATATTAGATTATATAAGACAAAATAGCCTTCATTCACTTTTGAACATATTCATATTAGACCTGGTTCTCTGAATAGCACGGGGGATGATTACATTGACAATCCCCTACTGCAAAAACTTGGGGGTATACAAATCCCGCCCCCTCCCCCACCCCCTATATTTACGTCCCTAGTTAACTTATCTAAAGCTAATATTTTTATTTTAAAAAATTTTATTTGCAGAATGTCATCAACATACTGGTTTTTTTTATGTTTTGTCTCTCAAGATAAGATTTTCCCAAGGCCTCATACACAATGCATGGCCTCCGTTTGCCTAAATGCGAAATGGGTACAGATTGATGCCATTTATAAAGATCCAAAAGTCCGTGGTATATGTTCGACTTTTTTTCTTCTTTTTTTTTTTACTCGCATTCAGGTAGTAGCGCCATATCAACCCTCTGACATAACGACCAGATTACTGCCTTACCAGCCCAATTATCATTGCCTACTGAATCGGGTTGTCACGGCAAGTTCAGGAAGGTGAGTGATAAGCCATGATTTATCAGAGCTCGACCAGGTAAATTAATGCCGCTGATAACATTATTGCTCGAGTGCAAGTTTAAACAAATTCAGCTCGTTGCTATGTTTATATTGATGTTCCTTGCACTATATATTTTTTAAAGTATAATTTATCTCATCATATGTCTTAACGTTCACCGCACAGCGGACCTCCCCTATTTCGCAGGTGTTTCCTGCTTGCAGCTAAAGGGTTAATTTTATTGTCTTATTCTGTTCCGATTATGCTTAAAGAATAAAAGACAGCTTGCGCTAAATTATAGGCTCAGAGCTAAGACAAATGCCTGTCTTGGGGAAATGATTTTGCCCAATGCACAAGAAGTTCAAAAACGAGCTAATCAATGTGTGCTCCGGACGGATCAGCAGCGAAAGTCGTTGGGAATCAGCAGATTTAGTTTATATAAAATAACGATCAGTAATTATATAGATGGCTAAACAGAGGAGCTTGTATCTATTAAAATCATTTTGGATAGTACACACATTAGTGCATGCGAGCGCTTATTCTACAATTCAAAGAAACAAGACTGCAGACCCTCCATATGCTGCCCTCGTGAGAGTGAAGAGTGAACTAAAATCTAGGCCTATGTATTTTACAATGTGAATTCTAGAATCAGGATTCTGGATCCGGGCCGTCTTCTAAGAGGACATAGGTATTTTGGAGACTTTCCTAAAATAGATATAGAGACATGTTGTAGAGAGCTATACATGGACTTTAAAGGTAAAAAAGTGAGGCAGTTTTCGAGTTGCATACACTGCCACGTACCTACATACAGAGCCGATCTCAGTATCATTGTCCTTTCCATCGAGGGCGAGAGTAATGAATAAGTTTAAACCCTCCAATCAAATGCATACATGCAGGAATGTAAGTTCTGTAGTCAGAACTACTAAAGTATCATACCACAGTTTACGATAACATAGTACAACCTTTCTCGATGACAGCTGAATGTTTTTCTTAATCGTTGATAACCTCAGGATATATCCTGACTCAAACACATACTCAGTCATCGTCTGTCAGATCTTACTTTGAAAAAAAATGTGAGGTTTCTGTAACATCATAATAAAAGACAGAACCCATGAACGAAACCTTTTACTACAGTTAGATAACACTGTGAATCATTTCGGTCAGAATATATATAGTATATAATGATTTTAGGTTCCTCCTGTAGTACTCGTTTTTGTCGTTCATATGACTTCATATTAACTTATATCAAGGAAAGTGTCACAGATCAAAGTTTAATTTAGCACTATATACTTTCACATGTCACATAAGATGCAGGTACCCATTAGCGCCCCACCTTTGGATCGCGTTTGATGGTGACGTAAACGTTTTACTTTGTATTTAAAAAGAACTTTGTATGTTTATCTACTGGTACCAATACATGGTTTATTGTATCTTCATAAAAAAAGTCTGTCTGCCGCCTTTTGTATAAGAGCAGGCTAGGTAAATTTGGCATCCGTGGATGGTATTTGGTACTGGTTGTCTTTGGCACTCTGGTGTATTATGTTTTTTGGCATTGGTTGTCTTTGGCACTCTGGTGTAATATGGTATTTGGCACTGGTTGGCTTTGGCACTATGGTGTATTTTGGTATTTGGCACTGGTTGTCTTTGGCTCTTTGGTGTATTTTGGTATTTGGCACTGGTTGTCTTTGGCACTCTGGTGTATTATATGGTATTTGGCACTGGTTGTCTTTGGCTCTTTGGTGTATTATGGTATTTGGCACTGGTTGTCTTTGGCACTCTGGTGTATTATATGGTATTTGGCACTGGTTGTCTTTGGCAATCTGGTGTATTATATGGTATTTGGCACTGGTTGTCTTTGGCTCTTTGGTGTATTATGGTATTTGGCACTGGTTGTCTTTGGCACTCTGGTGTATTATATGGTATTTGGCACTGGTTGTCTTTGGCACTCTGGTGTATTATATGGTATTTGGCACTGGTTGTCTTTGGCAATCTGGTGTATTATGGTATTTGACTTAGGTCTTCCCTGTATGAACACAGATTCCGATGAGTCAATAAGCTCATTTTGAAACCTCTTATTTTTCAAGGCTCAGTGTAGTTGTGGAGAGTCCATCACTTACTCTGGTTGTACTCTCGATTTACCGAAGCATGAACACAGCCCGCTCCTTTTCGAGACTTTTGGTTCGAACTGCAAAGAGTATCCGGTTTTCCTGACAAAGTTCCGGTACATCCCATGTATTTTCTTTTCCTGTTCTTTGCTGAAGGTATTTTTCCAGTCGCCGATTTTGCCCTTCCTTAAAAATGGAGAGATAGTCTGGTCAAACTCAGGAACTTGCTCCATGGTGAACTGTGGACTTTTCTGCATTTTTTGGAAGCTGGTTTCACGGACGATCACGTCCACTTGCTCATCAGTGACAGGCCTCCCGAGAAAATCGGCGATAGCCTTGACGCTCTTGTGCGGCTTTGTGACCATATCCTCATACTTCATGTGCTTTATATTCATGCCTTTCGACTCGTTTATCCAAGCCGTTACAAAGTCGTCCCATTTCCCATACATCACATTCCCAGTGATGAAAAAAGGGAAAAATTCCTCCCAGCTGCCTTTGTAAAATCCAAAGGCCTTATTCATCCGGTGAAAGTGGTAGTATGACACCGCAGCGTCTTTCGGATTGCGCATGACGTGAATTACTTTTCCTTTTTGATTTTTCAGTGCGTCTGGTAACAATCCCGGAGTCACGTGCGTGTGGAAGACCCTGGGGCGTTTGGCTTCCGGAGCGGCGGCCTGGATATGTCCGAACTCAAATGCTCCCCGCGGTGTGCCCTCCATCCCGTTTGTACTGAAGGTCTCCAGCTGGCTGGCTTGTGATATGGCGCTCACGATAGTCACGGTCCAGTTTGCTCCTGGGGAGATATAATTAATAGTGTTCTTCATAGCAATATGTTACATATTTTTTTAAATACACGGTAATCGTACATACTACATAATAAAAAGAGTTCTTGATGGTTTTTAAAGGAAGCCAGATGGTACTATCAAGAACGATGGTCCCATCTGGAACCATATTCCCATTGAAAAGGTCCCATCTGGCACTTATAAATGATGTTGCTATGTAACCAAGCCCAACTGCTATCGTTTAACAAATGATTCCATAACATGTAAGACAAACAAGTATATTATTTATTTATTTATTTATTTATTTATTTATTTATTTATAATACATATTTAACCAGGATAGCCTATTCAGCAAAAGCTGTTTTTCAATAGGGTCCTGGTCTAGATGATATAGATAAGTACACAGATAAAAAAGCAAATATGAAAGAACTGAAACTAAAATACATGCATACATAAAAAACAGTTATACATACATGGTTTAAAATGATCATAGAAAAAAAATTCTTAAATGATATACACGAATATTGAGTAAATAAATTTAAATAAGAGGCCTGACTAAAAATTAAAACATGTAAGATCATGATTTCACAATAAATATATTACATAATGACACAGAAAAGGCACCTGTGAACAAGCTATGAAAAAATTATATGGCATAAATTGCTTGTACAATGATTTAAACTGGCAGAGACTGGTTGCAGATTTGACACTTACAGGTAAAGAATTCCAGTGGATGGGACCAGCATATGCAAGACTTGCTTTGAAGGATTCTCTGTTTGGTTTAGGTAATGATAAATTGAAGCCCTGAGAAAAACGAGTATTATATGCACTATTAACACGGTTGAACGTATGCGTAAGAGAGGGAGGGACATTACCAGACAAACATTTAAAGACCATTAAAGAAACAAAATATTGGTATCTCTGTTTAACATTCATCCAACCCAATGTTGCAATCAATGATGTAGAGGATATATTGGTATCATAAGTTTTAGTAACAATTCTAGCAGCTCTATTTTGAAGTTTTTGGAGTTGTAATAAATACGTTTTGGAGAAATTACCCCAGACAGATATACAATAATCAATGTGACTCTGAATTAAGGCATTGTAAAGTGTGTTTAAGCTAAAGACATCTAAGGTTTTACTTAATCTGAAAAGGAGACCTAGTTTTGATACTATTTTGTCGCACACCAGTTGAATATGTTTTTTCCATGTAAGACCAGCGTCGATGATAACACCTAAAAGCTTTGTGTGTTCAACCGGCATCACTGTAATGTTATCCATGGAAATGTTCAGTTGATTTCCATTGGTTTTAGACTTGGGGCCAAATAATATGAATGATGATTTTTGGGGATTTATACTCAGTCGATTCTCTCTAAACCATTTAAGTGCAATTTCGAGATTTACTTGTAATGACTCTATAGCTTTAGCGGCTGAATTCGCTGAAGAATAAATTGAAATATCATCAGCATAAATGACGCATTTCTCACTGAGGAACATTGGAAGATCATTTAGATAAAAAAGGAAAAATATAGGTCCAAGGACAGTGCCCTGTGGGGTACCTATGTCCAAGGTGCGTGGTTCTGAAAGCAATCCATTAGAATAAACCACTTGCTTACGATTAGACAGGTAGTTTTCGAACCACATAAGCGGTATACCTTTTATGCCATAATCGCTCATTTTTGTAAGTAAGACAGTATGATCAAGGCTATCAAAACCTTTTTTTACATCGAGGAAACATGCGGCGGTAACATTATTGTTATTAAGACTGATTAAGCATTCGTCAATTATGCTGTGCAAGGCAAATGAAGTTGAACGATTAGGAAGATAAGCGAATTGTTTATCCGAAAACAGATTATTACTTTCAAAAAACGTAATGAGGCGCGATTTAACGAATTGTTCTATTATTTTTGGCACATGGCCTATAACTGAGATCGGTCGGTAGTTATTTGGATCATCCTTACATCCAGATCCTTTGTATAAAGGAGTGATCCTAGCGGTCTTCCAATCTGCTGGAAACTCGCCGGTTTGAAGTGAGATGTTAAATATGTGGGCTAATGGAGCTGAAATATAAGGTGCGGCTATCTTAAGGAAAAATCCTGACATTCCCAGTATATCTTCTTTCATACTGGAGTTTACTTTCAACAACTGTGATAAAACAAATTGACTCGAAACTGAATTAAAATCAAAAGATTCCAAATTCGGGTTACCAATATGATCGCAGGTAAATATTGTTTTCGGAAATTTATCGTTAATATTTTTTCCAACAGAAGTAAAGTAATGGTTAAATTTATCAGGGTCAATCTTTCCGCTTTCTTTATTCGAGGAGGTTTTCGAAGGCAGTATGTGTTTTAAAGCTTTCCACACACAACCAGGGTTGGAGCCATTTTTTTGTATCAGCGTGGCATAATACTGGCTACGAGTGGATCTGATAAGATTTGTAACATAATTTCGCTGATGTCGGTACGCAGACCAGTCATTACTGTGATTTGTTCTTAATGCGTTCCGATGTGCATAATCACGCAAGTGAATCTCATTAAGTAAATCATTATTGAACCATTTATTTTCGCGAGCTTTGGTGCGACGTCGAATAAAAGGCGCGTTGTTATTAGAAATTCTCAGAAATTCATAGCGCCACATTTCCCAGGCTATGTTTACATCAGAAAGTTGCATAATTCTTGAAAAAAAATTGGATTTCGATAATTCATCGATAAATTTGTATTCATTGAATTTACGAAGGGTACGGTAATATCCGGATTTTGTTACTGTGACCCTAGGTGGTCTATTCAAATCGGTAGTCACAAGAAAATGATCACTTATACATAAAGGATGAACTTTCACATTTGAATGCATGCTAGGATGTGAAGAAAATATCAAGTCGATCATTGTAGAGGTGAGCTGAGTAATACGAGTAGGCTCTGTTACAAGTTGTTTAAGACCTAAGATTTTTTCGAGCAAGTCCAGTTTACTAGCAATATAAGTTTCAGAGCGTAAGCAGTCTACATTGAAATCGCCAAGTAATACAACATGTTTGAATGAGTTAAGGGCAGAAGCAAGTAAATCGAGTAATTCATCAATGTAACTGGAACTGGAATTAGGCGGTCTATATATAGAACCGATTAAGACCGGTTTTCTCCCCAAAATTATTTTAACCCATACACATTCAACGACATTTGAGTTTAAAGTGACCAACTCCGGTTTTAACGACGAAAACACATACGTGAGAACTCCTCCGCCATGCCGATTCCTGTCTGATCTAAAAATCGTATAATCATCAATTTGTATCTCTGAATCAAAAACGTGGTTATCTAACCATGATTCTGTTAATGATAAAACATGAGGGTTTAAACTAGAACACAAGAGGCGAATCTCCTCTATTTTGGGTAGCAAACTACGAACGTTAAGATGACCTAATATGGTACCCTGGTTAGCTAGTCGATATTGCTTAAAATCAGAATATATACTTGGGTTTTGAGACAAAATAGAAGGAAGAGAGGGTGGAATTTCATTATCGGGTGTAATTGGTTTGGTGCTAGGTAATGCTTGATAAATATCTGATAAGTGAGAGCTTGTTTGTTCTGTAATACTAACGTTAGGACTTTTAACCTGATCAGAGTACACATCCACTGAATTCCTTAGTAAATAATCATCTGTTATATGGATGTTTTTGTTTGATCTCCGTGAAAATTTTGAGATTCCATTAGGCTGTCTTCACTAGTGTACATCGATTTTTGAAAATATCGAACGCTAGAGGCAATTTGTCCGGTCATTGCAATTGTGCCGAATTTACTAAAGTGTATACCATCATATCGATAGTAAGACCTTTTCAAAGGTGGTGAGCAGTCACAAAATATGATATTCTCAAGGGATTCACATCTCTTTCACAGTTCATTGTTTATAATGGTGATTTTTCTATTTACAATGCTGTCATGTAAATATTTAGGGATTGCCAAACTGACAATTTTACAGTTGGTGCTGCTTCTAGTGTTTTGCAGCATGTCAGTGTATTTGTTAACAAAGGTTAGGGTGTCATCACGATAAACGTTGTTTGTGCCTACTTGAACCACTAAACAATCATCATTTGACAAATCTTTTGCAGTTTTTGGTAGTTTGGACAAAGCATCATCAAGTGTGAGCCCACTAGTACTTAACACAGAAATTTTCTTGTCACATAAATGGTTAGCCACACTGGAATAGGAGTCTCTCACTAAGGAATCACCAAATATTAAGACACGACTTTTTGATTGAATATCAATAAGTCCATTTGTATTGACATAAGCGGAAGAACTTGACTCTGCTGAGCTTTGTAGACCAAGGTCTTCTGTAGGTGTTACTTTGTTAGTGTCACCATTTTTTGTTTCTCTGCGTGATAAGGTACAGGGAAGGTCTCGTTCAAAGATGGCCAGTCGTCACAAGAAGTGTTCGCTCTATTAGCAGAAGAATTATCACGTTTTCTGATAGTCCCAGTAGAGTGACGTCTTGAGTGGGATGATACAACTTCAGACCAGGCTTGTTTGTTTGATGAATCCTGCAGAGTTGTCGACATGTTAGGTCTCTCACTGGAGGTTTTGGATATACTATGGTTCAATTCTGCACATTTACAGGATTTGTCAGACAATTCTCGGAGGAGTTTTTCAGTAGTTGACTGTACTTTAAGACATTCTTGTAATTCTTCTTTCATTAATTTGTTTTCCTGTCTGAGGGACTGAAGTTCACAAAGAATATGTTTAAGTTGCGTTGGGATGTTTCGGCAGTTTTTACAATTCCATATCAGGCCTTCATCCCCAGGCTGTATGTTCATACATGTCAAGTGAAACCAGTTGTTACAAGAACAACACCTGATCATCTCTCCCTGTGAGATATTGTTGTATTTACAGTTGCGAATATCACATATTAGATTGTTTTGTGAGTCATCTGTTGACGTATCAATGGTAATATCGCTGCTCTTGCACTGAGGAGAGGGGTTGTCAACATTTTGTGACGGAGCAGAGGTTTGGTTATTTTTGTTGCCATAAACGTTTGGCCAATTTTTATTTGCACACTGTGAACAGTATAGATCATCATCGATTCTTATTCGAACACTAGCATTTTTCTTATTACAGTTCACACATTTGCTATGTTTGTTTGGCTTTGTCATGATTGAAGTCACGGAGAAGACGATTTGTTTATGTGAATGGTAATCAGAGTGTGACCAAGCGTACTCGAGCTGGCGTCACCGGTTACGCAAGACATAAGCTATCTCTTGTGAATGCAATGGAAGGGGCTTCCCCAAGGCTCTTAGACACGTTGGCAACACAGCAGGTTGCTATAAACAGTTGATGAGCGATAAATGGTGAATCCTTGTTGCAAACTTTAAAATGGTTTATATGTCTAAAGTCAATAAAAAGTTCGATAAAACGAGTCAACTAGAGTAAACTGGTGACATAATCTCTTTGTTGACATAGACTTTTAAAACCATAAGTTCATAGAACTTACTTTGAAAGTAAATATCGCTCCGAAAGGCTTCAATGAAAAGTCCTCCGTCAACATAGATGGCGCTTGCCGGAAATGTCTTTTACCTTTTGACACAAATGTATTTACCAGGTTGGGCTGTGTTAGGTGGGGGCCTCATAGAATAATTGAAATGTGGTCAGGAAAACGTAGTTAATAATATAAATACTGTTGTGTGCATTGTTATCATTGATTGTGTTAATTAGTAGATCGGTTTGTTTATTTATCATGGTATTGGAACCTACTAGACTAAGTTTTGTTATGAGTTGAAGGCAGAAGATTCTGGAGGTCTGTTTGCTTTTTGGAGGCTTAGCTGGTAATTTCCGTGGATAGGTCCAGGACAATCGTTGCTAGAACCCTCATTGTAGTGCCGTTATAAAGGTGGGACCGCGCAACCTCGGGAGAGGGGTCAGAGTAGAATCGTTCTGCAGAAGACGTGTCGTAAGACGTAGATTAGCGCTAGATGGACTGTTGGTCGAGTTCCGCGTAAGGACGTTCATTGGTACTAGAGATAGTGTTTATTAGCCGAGGAGGGCGTTAGATGTCTTATGGACTTTGTATTTGTAAATATAGAGCCGATTAGCAGCGGTCGAAAACCAAAAAACTGTTGAAGAATTGTACTGTAAGACTGGAGCCAGTCTTCGGCAGTGAAGGCCCATTCTGGGACGCGATAAGAAAATAACCTGTTTATACCCTAGACGTTGAGTGACTTTTCTGGACTTTTGCGTGAAAGTTCTCGGGAAATATATATGTCCGCTGCGTGTGTGGTGTGACCCCCTTTGTTTTATGCTGCTTAAAAGAACAGTATTAAATAAATGTGATGCCTGTTCTCTTCATGTATTAACGCTGTTTGCTTAACATATCTGTATTATAATGTAAACTCTTATCCCCATCATGTAGAGAGAAAAATATCTTAATGACTTTAAGTTTTCCTGTATCATTAAGATTTGTTCATAATTTTTTTCAAAGAAGTTGAACTGAATACGTATTTGTGTTATATGTGACCCTCAATCTTACTCTTGATTTTTTAACGTTACCATATATTTTACCAACTTTATCATACCAAAGTTGCGATTTTCTCCGACCTGGTATACATTAGTAAGGTTTAGGGGTCTGTTGCAATAAGGTGATTTAAATAATAATGGTGACTTAAGCCCAGGACCATATGTGTGTTACTATTATAACCATTATGACGTCACAATTGTAACCATGGTGATAAGTATGTGATAAGTAGGGCTGAAAATAAACTTTTGTTTTAACTGTTGCTTATTGATTTTCAAATTATCTCAAGGCATGTTATTCCTATGGCCGCTGAAACAAAAGGTTCACCTGTCACGGGTCTCTTGTAGAGTTATTTTTTAATAATAAAATGTTTTGGAGTCTTCACTATATAAAAGAGCCACCTGTCGTATTTAGATGAAACTTTCCTTTTAGTGCAAAATAATGAACGGGTAGGATAAATTAGTATATTCCATAAGTACTTTACCGAGGTCACTTATCGAAGTATTATTGTATGCATTCGATAAAAAAAACTGATAGTTATTAATATATCTTGCCCTCGGACCCAAATCTGTATGGTATCAGTTTGGCTATAAAAGAGAAATACGATATCCATCTTACCTGATTTTGGATATGCTACCACAAACACGTCATCATCCTCAACGGGGAAACTGGGCAAACTGTCGAGGACTTCGGGGTTTGTAAGGAACCCGGAGAGTGGTAATCCCTTGTAGTAAAATTCCCCAGGGCAGCCTGAAGCTGTCTGCGGCACAGACGGCTCCGTCATCTGCAGGTCGCCGTTGCTCATCGCTGAACAGTCACGAGAGAGAAACTGAAAATAATTAAATGTTATAACTAAAATATGAGCACTCAGAGAGCGCAGACCTCCGTTAATGCAGCTAATTACCCCGATTTGGCATTGTCAAAAATGTGTGATAAACACAGCAGGACAATCGCTGAACATTATAATGTAATAACAGATCCTGACACTGAGTGCTATCTAGTGGCAACAAAGTTAACAATGAAGCTCATAACCCCATATGGCATCGTGAGAAATGCAGCATTTTCTCTTTCAAAAATTCCTGGATCCAGATAGTGATCCAGATCACAGATTTTAATCACATGCTCCTTGTATTATTATCGAACTATCCTGAAAACTTCAACAAAATCCGCTCATAACTTTTTGAGTATTGTTGCTGGCAGACAGACAAACAGACAGACAACCCAAAGCCGGCAAAAACATTATCCCCGCAAAGATAACAACAGAAAAAAGACAGGAGAGCACATGCCTCCGCGAAGGAAAAATATCCTACTGCTGCATGACTGATGCCCACCAAAATTACAATATATTCTTGTGGTCTAATGTCCATCCCCTCCACCAGGTGTCGTGGAGATCGGTTCCGCAGTTCATCCATAATCTTGCAAACAACAAACCAATCAACAAATAGAAACGATGAAAACATAACCTCCTAGGCGAAGGTAACTATGGTAAGTATAATATACGGATGATTTATATACCTATCTGTACAATCCATGTTAAATAAATAAGTTTATATTTTAGTTTTATAGTTAAAATAAACCCCTTTTTTAAACAAAGGGATGAAGAATGTACAATATGCGAAAAAAAAGTGTTAACTTGTGTCGGGTGAATTTCTAAAAATACTATATACTAATGTGTATTTATATATCATTTGAGCGCATTTTAATATTACAGGCGCTGTTTGTTCCAATATCCACCTGAATAACCCCACGCCAAGGGCCAAGTCAGGGAGAACCCTGTCTCAGTGATACTCAACACGCGCACACACATACACACACACACATATATATATCTATATATTAATAGCGTAAGGCGATTTTTGTAATTTTCCGTATCTCCTCTGATACCACCGTACGGATTGCCGTGATTGCCGACAAACATATGCTCCGGTTGTGTCCTAAGAGATTCCACCCAGTTGTATTTGCAATATTTGCGTATTACGTGCATAATTATTAATTTTAATAAAATAAAATTAAACTCAGGCCGAACAGAGTTTTACTCGGGGGCCCGATCTGGGTTATTTGTACATTTCGCGGTCACCGGCCCGAAATAATCCCCTTCTCAAAAGGGAGATCTTTGAAAGAATTGTTTGGCAGGCCTTCCTGTCACCGGGATATCGCACGAAGAGGGCTTCTACCTGCGACCCCCCCCCCCCCCCCCCCCCCCCCCCCCCACATGACCTGATATGCTTGAATGCACATGTACCGCGTTTGACAAATGAGCGAGTCGCATGCGACTAAAATCGTGTCCCATGGTCACACAAACCAGTGTTTATCGCATTTGGTTTGTCGCACCCGTCTTTCATGTGCGATCAAAGGACGGCAACCATGAGGCAACACATGACACATACAAGCGTCAAACCTATGATGATAAGTAGTTTTGTCCTTTCAAATCAAGATTTATGCCTGTAAACCTAAATGATATTTCAGTAGAATATAACAAATAATTATGTTTTAATCAAATTAATGTGGGATAGGACCCCCCCCCCCCCCCCACACACACACATGCACACAAAAATAATTGTCCTGGCGCCCGTGCTTAACGCTTTATTTTGCTTCCACTTTAAATGTCACTTTTATAGCATCAAATTCATTGTTGCAATCTTTAAGTGATACATATATAGTAAGATGCATGTTGAGTGTTATAGACATGATGCTTCCCTACAGTTATTCCCCTATGAACTTTAATACTCATTATTTGGTAATGGAAGTGTGGGCTTCCCCGATTTCACGCCATGAAGTGGAATCCCCTGTGCGTTTAACGGATGCATTTATCGCAAAAGTCAAGCTGGACTCAAGGTCTGCAATAAACGCTTGCATGCGTTGATCGCAGCTGATAATCGTTGCCGGAGGTATGTGTCATGTGTAATTGAAAATATAGTGTCCAATTTTTTTTACGCGGATGCGGTGAACGGATGCGATGATCGGATGCAAATAAACCTTGGAATATGTCACCAATTTTTTACACGGTGCGATTTTGTCGCAAGAAAATTCGGAGGGCAACTTTAAATAGCGATGTTCAACATAATATATTTTTATATAAAAATTATTTCATTTATCATATAAACTTCTCCGAAAACATCTCCGTCCAATCTGTTGGCTTCAATACGATGTTTATGCATATCACCCTACATATAATGTATCTATATATTAACAGCGTATCGCGATTTGTGTGATTTCCGTATCTCCCGATTTCCGGTGGATTTCATATACCAACGTACGGATTGTTTCGTTCGTCCCAAACCGTGCGTAGCACGGGTATTTGCTAGTATATATAGTAATAAAGTAATATAATGGTTTACTGCAATAAACAACCGCTTGAGTGCTCTATGGTATGACACCAGAGCAAAAAGAGGAATCAAATTTTGTCAGATATGTTTACTACAACGTAGTTTCGTGCAACGTACAGCACGTGTTATATATATATATATATATATATATATATATATATATATATATATATATATATATATATATATAATCACCGGATAACCCTTTCGTTAATCTCCTTCACGTATGTAGTTGCTAGTGAATGACAAGCTTGATACATGAAGGTGATTCTGTTAAGACACGTTCACACATATACAGGCCCTCATGTGTTCAGTTTATATAATGTACATATCATACAGACTTTGAAACCTACACTAAGAATGTTAGACATGTTGCTCAAGCAGTAACAGTGCAACCAAGTGGTTGGATTGATACTTATGCTCTATCCTTTGTCAAATTATTTCTTAAAGTCAACAAAAATATATGTGTAAACTCACCAAGAGGAAATCCACAGGTACACGCTTGGACCACCTTTTTCGTTAGCAAACCAGTGTGTTTTAGGCCCCCATAGCGACGACTCTAAACAAATCGTAAATTAAAGGGTCGATCACGCCTTGTAAAAAAAGGCAAAATAAGCGATAACGTTCTTTGTTCAGGATTTATGGTCTGATATGACCTGTCAGAATGTGACGCCCCGCGCATTCTCAAGGCACAAATGTATATATAGGACTGTAGGGCTTACATACGAGTGTTATCAGAAATAAACCTATAGTCTCGATAACACTTCTTCTTAGAAACTTTCTGTTTAAAAACAGTAAATTAAAATTAGATTTTAACAAGAAATCTGCTTTTCTAATGAATCCTAGCCTCGGCCATTCACTTATTCGGCCCACATTCCCAGGTTCATTTGTGCGTAAGTGACTCTTCATTTGTGAATATTCCTCGATGATGTTCCTGGTTCCGGATCATGTTCCGGATCCACAAAGAAATATGATCGATTCTTCATTGCTCCATTTCCAAAAGGCCCTGATAGGCCCTTCATGAGAGGCGGATCTTTTCGACCTAGACAATCTGGAAAATAGAAAAATAACCGCTTAATAACGAAAAGTATGGCCAGTTTGACGTCTTTTATCGTTTCTTCTCTTCTTCTACTAGAGTTACGTACAAAGTCTACCAGCCCTGTCGACACAATCATTACCCTGTGCTAGGGTGCTGATACCCCACCCCCTTTTTTTAAAGACCCTGTATCTTATCCACTCCTGTACTTTATGACATCCGGGGCATGATTCCATGGATTCAAGTCATGTGAAATGGGGAACTGGTAACAGCATTTAAACCTCACACCTTAGTGGTAACTTAGAAATAATAATTAATATTTAAACCTCCGCCTGGTGGGGAGATGTTTTAAAATTTATCCTTGGTTATTTAGTTAAAAGTTCAGAAAACATTTTGATGAAATTTTATTGAGGATTAGGATAACATCAGAGAAACAGTCCATTCACATTGAAGGTAATCTCCAACATAATATATTTTTAATTCAAAGGGCTCTTTTCCATTGTGAAATACAGCAGTTCCATGGATAATATGGAGCGGTTAGGGTTCTTAAACAATAACAGGTGTATGCTTACACACGTATTAGTTATTATTCACGATATTGTAACAACAATCATGACTTCAATGGAATTATTGCAAAAAAAAACTAGTCTGTTCAATGTTAAAATCAAAAGGTTTTTTGACTATTTAATATATTCTGTTTTTTGGGGTTTTTTTTTCATGTGACAGTTTCTGAAAACAAATTTGCACGATCAGGGCTCTCGAGAGGCCATTATTTAAAGTGAGGGAATCACATGTCAAAATTTGTCCAGCGTCCAACGGGAATTCAGAGGGTTCACAGTTAGTTTTGAAGGGTCTGTATAAGTTATTTCAATATTTTTATTTTCATTTTTTTTTACATTTTATAATACCAAAAAAACTCAATATATAGCTTAGTTTTACTTTATTTCGAAATATTTGTTATCTGTGAGACCAACATGAGTTTAAAATGTACACTGGCACGGCAGCAGGCCGGGTGTAATTAATCGGCGCCGGTCAGTGGTTGACGTGTGCCCACTCGATCTTTGGTCTAACTATATATAATGCAGCTAGAATCCGCGCGTCCGCTTTAGGGCCGATAGCTGTGCGTCCCACACCGATCTCGTACGTCTCTGACGCATACTCTTCCGTTCCTGAAAGCTTTGACTAATGTATCTTGACTATGCAACGAAAATTATAATTTCCGAATTTCTGCCGGAATAAGACATCTTTAACACCCTAATAAATATTCTTAAAGTGGCCTATTCCGAAATCTGACGTCTGTTCCTTAAAGATAATCCTTGAACCTTTTATATAAATAGGACAGAAAACGCCGACTCATCCGCACCCAGTTTGTTTGTTTTTTATCCACGTGTTTATAACATGTCGGGCGCCTGCCAAAATTATCTGAACACATTCCACTAAGGCATCTGGCGGCAAGTCAGGTGAACCAGAATTTTGCAAAGCCTTTTTTGCAACTGTTGACCTTCATTTTCCGCAACCAACCATAGTTTTTTTTTCTCCCGTTTGTCAAGAAGAATTTGAAACCAATATGTCAAACCAAACTGAAGTTATCATCTGGAAACTAATTTGTAAACAGATGGCCTCTGTGACCTTGACCTTTGGACCCAAAATTCATTTATGCATTCCCAATACTGGAAAGTCAGCTAAATGTGCAAGATGGAAAGTTCGGGTTGAAAAGCTTGGCTTAAAATGCAGCCATAATCAAGGTGGCGTCACCAGTCTTCAGGAACTAATGAAATCAGTCATAATCAATAAACACATCAGGTTTGGGGACACTAGATAACACCATAGTCGAGAAACTGGCATAATTGCTGTCATTTAACGGTCTCTAAAACAGAAAAAAAATTCGTAAAAATTAGAAAAAGAATACAATTGGTGCCACCACTTTTCGGGAACTGACAAACCTTGTCATGGTCAATATTCAAGTCAGGGAAATCCATTCATTAATTATCAAGATACTTTAAGTTTTGTATCAAATTTTCAATTATTCTGGGGGTTATTATATAGCTCGGAGGATATAAGTCACAATGACCTAATTTCAGGGTTGCAAGGAGATTTTTTATTGACCTCCCTGGATATTCAGTTACAAGTTTTTAGGTACAACGGTGTCAAAACGTGCCAGTCTAACAGACAGACAGGCGGACGAAGGACACTGACCGATCACTATAGATCAGTTGTCTTAGAGCCAGATGAGCTAAAAACGGGTTAGTAAGTCATAAACGATATAACAATGAAAATCTACAAAGTGATTTTGAATTGACCTGTATAAGAGGGAGAAAAGTATTTTTCACAACCATAAACAACGAAGTAATTTTTAGACATGTGATGAAAAATTTATTCAGCAAACATTTTACCATTTCCATACAAACATGTAATTATATAAAATGTCAATGTCAATGCTAAGACTGAATCATAAACCCGCGTGATAGGAATGCATGTTTGATTTATATAACAATGAACTGGCAATAAGTTCTGATTGTTCAAAGGAAATTCTCCTATCACTCGCATTTCTTAACCTGAGTATTGTCTCTCATTCGCCCTCTCTCCCTCTCTCACACAAACATACACATACACACACAAACACACCCACACATATATGGCCGGATTTTACATATGTCATTAGGGGGTTAAGAGCTTGTTAACATTTCTACAATACCATTTTTTTCATAAGGCAGATTAAGGATTGGACGACATTATTTCCCCCCTGATAAAATAATACTAAATTTTTGCCTCCTCGCCATAGGCTCCAGTAGCTTTATAAATCACACACACACACACACACCTACAAACGTGGTATTTCTACATATCTAGGTAGCCTAAATTTCGTATAGCCTGAAACTGGTCTGGTATTTCCATGAGAGCATGAAGCGCGAACCGCGAGTCACTGTACTGGCCTGAAGACATGATCTGCTGAAAGTCAACAAACTGGAAGTTATCAAATTTTCTTTGGGGCAGTTTGTCATCAAAGTCTCTCATCATGTCCCAGGGCCCATCGCCCACGCCAACTAAAATGACTGACAAGGGCCAGTTCGAGGCTTCCACGATGGCCTGCCTGGTCGCTTTCTCGCTGGTAACTTGTCCGTCTGCTATTATCACTAGGATATGATACTGAAATAGAGTACAAAAAAATTACCATAACGTACCACAGTTTACTAAGATATAATAATTTACTGTCAAACAGTACACAGTCATGAGGATATAATAACAAAAATACTAATAAATATAATAAAAGTGATATTATGTGATTAAAAAGCAGCCTATACAAGATTGATTAATAAAGAGTGAATGATTGCTTTTTCCAAGAGAACTTTTCCTGGATTTTTACATAAATTATACATCTGAGTTGATGCGTTTTTATCAAATAATAATCAAGAAATGGGGGTATCAGTACGGATATCCTGTGGTACTTTTAAACCAATACAGTACTCTTTTTCTCATTGAATCATAATTATTTTAAAAAAATCAAAATAGAAGAAAAAAACATACCATTCAGAAGGGATAAATACTTTCAAAACGTTCACAAACTGACCATTAACGTGCCGTAAGTAAATATCTTAAGTAGTTAATTACTGACAGCAATTTCTTCTTGTCACACTTACTGCTTTTGTCTGTTGAACGATGCTGATCGCGTGCTTGATCAGCGGAGCAAAATTTGTAGGACCACTGAACTTTAAACGTGGCGTAACGTCACTGTAGGCAGTGAGAACTTCCTCAAACCCATTACAGTAACCCTGAAAAAATCGATGTGTTTAAGAACATATAATTAAGTATAAATTTAAAACAAGGTCCTGTGTCAGAGTTCTTGATAAAGGTCAAATACAAATCCCTCCGTTATACATATAGGACATATATTCTTGGATATATATATTTCTGGGGGAAAAAAAAGAAATTAACATAACACTCTCTTTCGTCATTGAATTATATTTGGAAAAATATGTTATTTTATATTTTATTATAAGGCCTTTCTTAAATTATGTTATCATTTCAATCTACATATATTTAACTATATATATGTACAGGGCGTGAATGACATGCACAAATGTTAATATCAAGATTATATCATTTTGATTCGCTTGAGGTCAATAATCTACACTTACAGTTGGAGTGAGTGGAAAAGTGCCGTGACCCCCAGTCACTACGTCCCCGAAACCGAAGGCTGGGATAACCCCATCGTCATCAAACGGCTCCAGTGTTCGTCCTAGGATTTGGATCACCTGAAAAGGTGGATGGAAAATGATAGGGTAAAGAGTTTTTATGTATACCGCAAGGATATATGTGTGTGTGTGTGTGTGTGTTTGTGTGTGAGGGTGTGTGTGTGTGTGTGTGTGTGTGTGTGTGTGAGGGTGTGTGTGTGTGTGTGTGTGTGTGAGAGAGAAGGTAGAAAAATTGTACGTGAAGAACCTTTCGTGGAAAGAATGTACGACACCTTAAAATACATACTGTCTGCTCATAAATAACCTTGTATACAACAAGTTTCCTCAAAATGCAAGGGAAAATACACGATCTCAGAAATAAAGAATCTGAGGGCTGAACACTATATATGTATGGCACAGGTAAATAGAAGTGTTCCGAGAGTGTCAGTTAACTGTATACATTACTCTCAAATGCAGGCGCACAAAGGGAAAAAAAGGTTTCGAGACACAAAACCCGGAGCTGCTGTTTTGGTATTTACATGCAAGTGTACATCATTCATCTCTCATATTTTTTGTGTCGAAAAAGTTGGACGCTCCCTCCCCCTCGCTTTCAAGTTAACATTTAAGCCCAACGGTGATAGGCCGCGACACTCCCCCCTTGCTTACGACGGCACATTAGTCCTGATAAAATTGCATAAGCCCACCAAATTTGAACCGAAGGCAAGGGCCTGTCTCATGCATTCAGTCGGCAGTACGCAGCCCAGCAAAAACAGCAGCTTTTTGTTTTTTTTTAATAAAAAATGTTAGATGTTTAGGTATTGCCTGATCGATGATGGGTAGCCTCAACGCTACGTTTGTGTTTTGAATAAACCCTCATTTCCCAAATATACTACTGGCTTGCTTTATGACTCATTGAACAGTTTGAGGTGTAAATATAAATATTTATTTTGCATGGATTTTACAACTAGTTATAATAACGAATATATACAAGGCACTCTCCATGGCTCGAATGGCGTTCAGTAATCTGTCGAGGTTGAGGAAACTGGAGGACCCGGAGAAAACCACCTACCTTGGATGGACAACTACGACCCAATCTCATAGCCAAGCCGGGGATCGAACCCGGACCGACAACGGAGAGAGCCAAAGGTTTTACCAACCCTTATGAGTAAATATATGTCGCGAGTGTCTTCGACAGCATGAGATACTTACCTGTTGATACGGGTTCAGTTGACCTCGTTCTATGTGGTGCAGGCAGCGACCACCAAATGTCCGCTGACCCTGATGCTCATTGCTGGCGGTATAGTCCACACCTGACAAAATGTACATAACCTTCTTTAAAATTTGGAATGATTAGGTGATAACTGAAATATATACAGTCACTTTCAACTTAATCTGACAGAGGAATTAATGAGGAGTTATACTTATCATGAAAACAGTGATACATACCTTGGCATAAAAAGAGAAAGGGATAGAGTAAACTAAAATAATAACTCGCGACTGTTCATCATACACATCGTGGTGTTAACTGGACTGTGCATGGAGCAGTTAAAAAAGGGCGACGATTAATTTATTTGGATGATACGGATAACATACCATTTTCTAAATTTTATCATATAGTCTTCACTGAAGTTAATAAATTGATTATCTATACGAATAACACATACATATAAAATATCATACCAAATATTAGATTGCTCGATTCCAAGCCAGCCTGTCGCAAGGCCGCAGTGACTTGTTCTAGTTGTGTGAATCGATCATAGATGGCGCTGACGTGATTAGCCTCGTACTGGCGGAGCAGACGCCTGCTTGGGGAAGCGCTCCGTGCCCTGCCGCTCCCACAAAGTTTAAACAAGATAAACAGTACCACACAGACACCAATAAAGAAGCCTCCAGGTGTGTCCAGCATATCGATGTAGGTTTCTGTTAAAACATAAGGAAATATTCATAATATTACCCGTTATTTAGTGTTTAAGTAACATATTAAACTTTGAAATGGACCCCCAAAACGCTGATTCTACGTTGGCAGATCCTAATTGCTTCCCACGACAGCCAGCTAGACGTTAACTTGGACATTATTTTGTTTTTGGCAGATCTGTGAGCTGCAGGTGTGGTATGAAGGAGTCGAGACCATCATTAAGTCATTCTTTGTTTCCCGAAATGTGTAGACCTAAGTTTTCGCGATTAGTGTTTAATTCGACATACATGTTCGGTTTATACTTGTGTACATACAAACCAAGGCATGCACACTGGATTAATTACACAGAAAATGTGTGCTAGTGCAGGCTAATCCATAAATGTGTTGCATTTTTGTTAAAAACACCCAAACACACTTAAATATGTGTTGTTTGTAACCAATTTATGTGTTCTAGAACGCATCTTATATGATTACAAAAATTGTGTACTGTAAATATGTGTGCCCACTAAGTTTTCTATTAGGAATTCATTCCGCTGGAACACGTTATAAGTCTGTATTTCTGTTACAAAGAATGAGCAACATTGTGTTCTATATGGAACGTTAAAATTTAACAGTGAATTGTAGTTCGTCCAAATACGTAGGATAAGAAAAGTTTCAAAGCGACTTACAAAAACATACATGGTAAAGACTTCATTGAACAGACCAAGTAATATTTTGTAAGCATGCGCATGTGAAGTGTAAACAAAATGGGTTTCCTTGAAATGTAACTACCTTTCAAAGTTTTTTTTTTACAGTTTGGCAGCTGAGACTAGTGCTCCCGGCAATCAAACATGCAGTATCTAACCGGAAGAGGTTCATTTTTAGCAGAAACGACTTCTGGTGGAAGACCGGCGCGCATAGTCGGGCACCTATAAATATAGCATGCTTGATAACTATATCCAGGATCTGGATATACATACATACATCCTGACCGTACGCCCACACGCCCCCCCCCCCCCCCTCAAAAAAAAAAATCAGCCCTGTGTTCTTCTCCTGAGCCACAGGCGCCGGTCCGCACGAATATAGTTTATCCATGATCAAACAAAAACACGATGTCCAATTGTTTGTAACTATTAATCAGAGAAGGTTATTTTTTGCTTCATTTCATTCGGGTCAGAAATGTAAGGAGATTTAGATACACTAGGCCAAAAAAGGTATGGTTCTCAGTCACTTTTTTTTCAAAAATTAGTGCGGGCGGGCGACTTTTTATTTTTACCATTTTTTGTATATTTCGATAAAAATGTCATATGATCAGGGACATGATAATAACAGACTTTTTTGCTAAACAGGTTAGGCACTACATAACAAAGGTATGGTTTTTATCAAAATTGTATTATCTTATCTTCTTGAAAGATGAAAATCAAAATCAAAATTTTTGATGCGGGGGGGGGGGGGTTAAATTGACGCGGTTGGTGCCTGAGAACCATACCTTTTTTTGGCCCTTGTCCATAATGTCTAAAGGCTTTGTTATATTGAACGAAAATAACACTCTCTCTAGATAAAAGTTTTCTATCTGAATTCAGTTGCAAGGTTGTTCTAAAGTTGCCAAGATTTAAGGATGTTTACGCGAACCGCGAGTTATGGTAGCCACAGTATGAACCGCTTGACCATGTTTGGCATTCAGGCGCAACAGGGTACTCCGTTAAGGTACCGTACGGATCGTTGGCAGATCTGTCCAAAGACATTTCGGTTCATAATTCTTGTGTAGCAACTGCATAAACAGACCAAATAACCCCTTTATATTATTTTTATTGCAAATGTTTAGACTCCATTGAAACCAACATTACAGCTGACTGAGCTGATCAGTATGTTTGAACTCATGCGCCCCCCCCCCCCCCCCCCCCACCATGGTCAAGCGGCACATTCTATAGCTAGAGTTGTACATGGATATCAGCGTGATGCGAGTTAGCCATGACAACATGACACTCAGGCCTTCGGAAATAAACCATCGTCTTCAGTATATCTAAAATCGACGTTTGGGGTGACAAGCTGTCGCTAGATGCGAGTGCCATCGCATATAATATCTGCCCGAATGTGTAGTGAATGAAAGTGTGTCGTGATTGCACGCGAACAATGGAACTTACCTGCCGTTGTTATGGTGTTCCTGGGCTGGTCTGCAGGTCTGTGGGTATAATTTCTTCTACACGTCCAATGAATAAAGAACGTCAAAGTTCTTCCTGGTTAATGTGGCTCCTACGATGTTGCGTGAATATCGGTCTCCGTGCAATTTTAAAGCTAACTGACATGAATTTTACAAAGAGCCGAACGTACTGCATCAGATGTAGTATTATTGAAATATAGCTAGTTAAAAGTGAACGGGCGTTGTCAATGAATAACTCCGTGATTTTTGTCGGAAATGTTCAGCAGTGTAGAGCTTGACTTTTGAATAGATGATTTGAGACACAATATACATGCAAAACAAATCCTTTTCTACACGTGTATTTCGCTGATGGGTTCAGTGTTAATGACGCACATTATACTCATGAGCCAAAAATAATTCAACAAACACCTGATAGCTGATGCAACTGGTCCGGGAGATTCACTACTGCTCGGGCAAACTTTTCACTTGTGTGACAGAAAGGCCGAACAGGTGACTGTGTACACAGCTTTGTTGCCTCTTTATTTTTATTTCCAGAAATAAACCCTCAGTTTTTCTTGACGTCAATAATATCTTTATGACGTCATTTCAGTCTGCTTTCTTTTCTGATGTCAAGGTATTCGCCACCTTGCACTTTATTATGACATATAATAATAATAATAATAATAATAATAATAATAATAATAATAATAATAATGATAAACAATAATCAATAATAATTATAAGAATTATATTAATAATAAAATAATAATAATAAGAATAAGAAGATCCTCAGTTATATTCTTATATATTATCGTAAACTATTATAACTCCATGGTTCATAAATAATAATAAAAGGCTAAGCATGGTGATAAAGGAAGTCATTTTAAATGACTATGAACAGTAAATTATTGACGAGGTTTTATATGATATTCGTTTAACAGTTATAAGTTATTTTTAAAATGATGTTTTTCATAGGTGAGGGGGGCAGATTGAGCGTTACCATCAAAGTTAAAATTCAGTGAATTATATATATAAATATATATATATATATATATATATATATATATATATATATATATATATATATAGAGGCAGCAAAATTTTGTCTGAAACCCTGAAAAAAAAGGTTGTCTCGGAGGAAAAATGGGGGGGGGGGGGTCCAGACTCCCTGAACCCGTCCCCCCCCCCCCCCGGATACGCATCTGTATGTTTATATGTAATTTATGATAGACACTGTCTGACGCATACCAAACAAGGTTGGGGGGGGGGGGGGGGGGGAGTGGCAAAGGAGTCATGTGTATCAGCGGCTTAGCACCGACTAGAATCCTTTTCGTAGTAAGGTTTATGCTCTCGTATTATCAGTACAATGCCAGTGTCATCCGGTCATATACAGCGTCTTTCAGTTACCCCTTGCTCATTCATATATTTTTACTTTCTTCACGAGTAATCATTAAAGAGTGCATTGTTTGTGACAGCATGTACCATTTCCCTAAAACGAAAATACAGCAACGCAGAATTTTAGTTTTAGATCCCCAAAATTGCCGAAAAGTCTGTCGAAATTTAGAAGAGTTTAATTGTCATTACAATGTCGAAACCTACTATAACTGACAGTCCTTTTGTGAGCGCTAAGCTAATAAAGAGGCAGATGATCGCTGCGAATATACTGAACTTTTCCGGTGCTAGATGTAGACAACGTCCGTTCCTAAAATTTATTATGCTTGGACCCCACTAGATAATAAGGTATACCTCAATGGGTTTCCCCAAAGGTTTGAACTCTTCATAAACTGGTCACTAGTTGATCTGTCTGACACTCTTACCTACAGTAAGGAAGCTGGATTCTGATTGGCTGTTATTGATGCTATTGTGGGTTAATCCAATAAACATGAACGGGTGGCTGGGATTTCTAACAAACATGCCGTAAAATACAAGACTGCTTGTCCATAGAAAAGTTTGACATTCAAATGTCCAAACAATCCCGACGGGAGCTTCCACATTTGGACACCGTATGTCGACAAAATTTTACTCCTTTAGCACGCCATAAATATAGCTAGGCTATCCCCTTGTGTTACAGGGAATCAGAGATGCTAGTGGGTAAGTCTACTAGAGAAAGAGGGGTGGCTGGAATATCGTACAGGTGAACATGACCCTCAGGTCGCATGACCTCTTATAAAATTAGAATGTGTACTGTCTGCATTCCTCCGGTCTGCAACTTCATGAGATCCCGTCGTCCTGTGTTTCACATTTAGGACACTAAACCACAGTGGTTATCTGAATGGGTTTCTAGAAACGTAAGCAACAACGTATTGGAATTTTCATTTATTGACAAGACGATACAATGTTGACCAATCACGTACACTCATATATCACCGTTCATACGTCATGGTTTAGGCTCTCAAAGTACGAGAAATAAAGGGGGGGGGGGGTATATAATACAATAAGCAGAGTAAAGTGTAGAACCAGCCGTTCTAAAAATAAATTAGGAAAGTTTGAGATCAATTGTCATGATTGATATAGATAAATATATATATATATATATATATATATATAGATAGATAGGTAAACGTAACTTGCAACTAATACATATCAGGTAAGATGCATGGTCGGATATCCAGCAAGCTCCATATAATATATTATGCCTCATTCACTCTTATGTACATTTGATTAAGTAACTGTAGCCGCTCGGTGGGGGTCGTTCAGTATTGCACATATCCCGGCCGCGGAATAACATATAATCACAATAATATATGCATAAATATAATATCTATAAATACCACAGTGACTGCCCGGAGTGGGTACCAAGACGAAAGACCGACTTACTCTGGGTAACCGAGCTGTTTTGGTTGTCTGCAGATCCCAGTCATAGTCAGCCACTGATAAAAGCTACATACAACTAATATACAAATATTTACTACGGGATACAATGACTAATACATTTGAAAAGAAGCAATACACGTCACATTTTACAGCATTTGTAACAATGAGATCTAGAATCGGTATTATTATAACAAAACTGCCGAACTGTATATAAATGATGCAATTTCTTTTGATTATGATTCACCTTCAAGTATCTCTTTGTCGCAATTAGTCAACCAGAACAAAATAACCAAGAGTACGTCGGGATTTTCCTTATTAGAGACTGATTATTCAACGTGGCGTTGAGCTATAGAAATAGTAAAAATCTCCGCAAACACGAGTGAAGACGTTAGTCTTCCTCATGTGATTTAGATGTATAATTTTTGGTAAATAAATGGATAATTAAAAAAAGATATATCACACATTATTTCTTATCCATTACATAAGCCACATAACTTTAGTCTCTTAGAAAGAGACTAAAAAAATACTCAACACCTTTATAATTTTTACGTGAAGTCACGTTACCATAAATGCTGTAAAATCTGCAGTTTAGCTTAGAACAATATGCACTGTACAGGTGAGACAGAATTATCCTCCAATAATATGTTATTCAATAATATATAATCTATCAATTACATAAATAGATAAAATATATATTTTATATACATGACTGGGCGAGTGCGCAGGCGCAGCACGTACTGACTTGGCTGGCCTTGCTCTCCCGTTGACTAGATTCACTCATCATTGAATGAAGGCATCCGAAGAGGCTTACGCTTTGGCAATTTTATGGTACCCTCTCTGAAAGACATTTCAGTATACCTGGTTCGAAAAACCAGCTAGGTCAGGTGAAATAATAATTCTTAAAACGATATAAGCATCATATTTTTTTGTGCTTCTTACATTGTGCAGTTACAAGAAAATGTAGAATTTTCTGTGCCGCACTGATTGTTTCCATAAAATTGCAGAATTTAGCAGAAGCGCGGGGACTTTTCTCACTTTTTTTATCACTTCTACAAATGCCCAAAATTGATAACAGCAAATGAAATACTTCTGTTTTTTGTTTTGTAGCGTAATACATGATATAATAAACACCTCAGATTATATCATGTTTGCCCTTTAGGTTCCTTCATGTCTGCAGGATCATCACTGACAACAACAGGGGGTGAAAATCTCGTTCTACTTCTCGAGGGAAGAGACAAAGGTCGAAAGGTCAACCGCATGGCGTCAGGCATATTTATATTTATGTGTTATTTATTTGACTTTCTTTTATTTTTCCACAGACGTTGGTACACCTTTAGATATAAGGCCTATTGCAAGCATTTATCAAGTTGTGACTTTATTCATTGCCCAACCGACATTTATCAGTTAATGTGTAAATTCTTCAAAACTTTTCTCGTTACTTGACAGGGCATCTGACGTTTCATGGAATAAGCCTGTGCTGTTCTGCATAAGATTTTTTTCGTTCGCCGAAAGTGCCTGATTGGAGGCATATTTTAATTTTGTAAACATGAAAATGTACGAAATTATGTACCACTGCGACATCTGTCCGGGAAACCGACTTACTCATGTATGATGACTTGTCTGTGAAACGAGACTTTCAGCCCCAATAACTACTGATCACTTTTTCCAATAAATGAAAAAGAAACTTAACAATGATTTATTTTCTTCTGACTGGATGTAACTATTAATAGCTTCGTGAGGATAAACGATCCCATAATCCGTTTCATCCACTCATGTCCACCAAGTTTTTGCCATGAAAATATTTATTAGTTACATTTCAAGAGGAAAAATTATTGTGTAAAGGATTAAAGGGCCTAATTTTCAACGAGGTAAATAAATACTTTCCGTACATCTTATTAAAGAAACAAAATAATTTCAAAATATGAGAAATCAGTCTATATTTTACAACATATCAGCCCCGGTTATGACAATAAAAGTCATTGGTCACATGCCAAAAAAAGCCTTAGTTGAGAGCAGCTGAATGGATATTAGGTAAACACTGTAAAGAAATACAACAAGCTAAAACAAAGATGGGCACTTGTGCAGGGAGACATCTAAACTGTCAGATCATTTTAAAGAGTCTCAAAAGTTGTTCAACATTAACGGGATATTTAATGTAGATTTTTTATTGCCATATTAGGTTGTCACTTCGGCATGTGGTTTTCTAGGAAATATTGAAAAATATTTACTTTTAAGAAAATTATCTCTGAAACAGCTGGAAAGCAGGTGGTGAAACGGACTATAATGTAACAACATTTACTCCTTAACGATCTTCTTGACTAGCCAAGTAAAAACCATCTGTTATTTGATATCTTATGGTGCACTACCTATACTCCAATAGTAAGAATAAAAGTTAATTTATTTATATAAATATTGTGTGCACAACTATATAAATAACAACTATAGGTGTTTTCTTTGGTTGACATTTCCCCGACAAATGGAGAATTTGAAAGATTTAGTATTTAAGATATGGCCGACTCTCCGGTTTAGTTCCATAGAGCACCACTAGATGTCGGGATTTACATGGCGGGTTTGTTGTAGCCGTGTCCTTTCTTTGCCACGGTTCCGAGTCTTTCTCCCTCCAGGAATGGGTTGCTGTGAGGTTGTTTTGGGATGGGAGCCGACTGGAACAACATAAAATAAGATTTTAAATAAAGATTCCGTGATCGTATAATATCATGCATCGGCGATAATGAAGTGAGGTACAATATCTTAGAACTATCATATTTTTTTAAATATTGTATCAAAGAAGAAATGATAAAATCCAGATTTTTTTGCAAGGGATAAACAGAGTGCCCATTTCGAGCTAGATTTAATAAATCAATATAAATTTGTTATCTTTTAAGTATTTCATAATTTAGAACTATGAGACAGTTATGCCGTTGTAAAGATGAGACCCCTTTGATCCCAGGTCTCCGGGAACATGGCGCCTATTTTTAAATCGGAACCAGTCTGATGACATTGATGTACCATATCTTGCTCTCATGTTTCTATTACATTGTTAAAATCTCTACCCCTATTACATAATCTATTTGGTAATTCATACTTACTCTTTTCTTCACAATAGGGGACTTTTTGGCCACGAGAGTCTCACGCTTGCTTCCCTTTGAATATGGATTATTACTCTAAAAAGAGAAGATCAGATGTGTTATGAATATTGTAGATGCCCTCCCTACCTCGTTGTTTTACAGTTATATGTTAAAAATGCAAAATAATAAATTGAAATCAAAACTGTTTTCCCTTACCGAATCATCTCCAAAAAGGCTGTCCAGTACGTCATCAATCTGGTCGCGATCCTGCTGGGCTTTGGCCGTGTTGATAGTGGCGGCACCTTGCGGGCAGTTAAACATATGTTCTTCATCGCATGCGCAGAGACCACGTGCTTCCATTCGTTTAATCCAGCGTCTCTGGAAATCGACCTGGTCAGGGATATCTGTCTGGCAGCCATCTTTTTCTAAATTGCAAAATATATTTTAAACACAAGAGCAACAAGTAAACATCCAATTCTGGTTAAAATCCTAACGAATGTTAATATGTAGAAAGATGCATGATTGGGAGATTCAAGAAGTTAAATAAATCTTGTAATCCTCGCTATATATTTGGTATCATATTGGTCATACGGTTATGTTATGGGTAGTTTCGTTGAGACATTCCCTGAGAAAAAAACCTGGAATAAATGTACTATTTTTGTCCTGTACTACGTCATATGTTACAACCATATTTGACCCAGCTGTTAGAAGCCGCCACTAAAAAAGAAAATAACATAAAATATCTCATAAACACAAATCATTCAGTTTCATACAACTACTTTGCCATTCAAGATCAGATTTCAAAGAATATATTCTGTTTCTGTTATTTTAGAGTCAAAAAAGGTTAATTTCTCATGCACCGCGCACGAAAATTTTGAAGCTCGTACAGAGATCCAAAAAAAGGGGGATGAGACGCCAACTATTTTTGCCTAATACACATACCACTGTTTAAAGAAAATGGGCACAGTCCAAACAAGAATGTCATCTGACTATTTTCTTTCTATATTTGCTTCTACTTTCCCATTACCTGGGCAACTTGCCCTAAATTAACAAAGGTTTACATTTTGTATTTGAATAAGAAGTAGAACTATAATATCATGATACAACTGCGTATATGCTTATACCATTACATTTACCATCACTAAATACCACAAAATCAAAAATAAAATTAATACCAAACTTCGCACACTACTGCTATTTAATACGACTGGTGGTCTTTTTTATATAAAAATACAGAAGAAAGACACGGCTGGAACTGTGGCGTTTACCTGTTCGTCCTTTGGGACAGGGATTTGGTGGGTGACAGTAGAACGGAAGGCTCTCGTCAGATTTCACTTCCTGGGTGTTATTGATGGAACCCTCCGGGGTCAAATGCTGTTTACCTTCACCTGCGCCACCTAGAAGAAACATAAACACTTGGATAAAATATTTAATCAGGAATATAATCATCCTGAAATTAAACTGGACGTGATATTGTTTCGAGATTACCAGAAAGTATGGATATATGCCTAATTATGTTGACATGATAACAGTATTTTTTTACTTTTTCTTAAAATGATTCGGAGAACGCGATCAATATGAATGAAAACAATTACATTTGGAAATTATAAATATACGTTATTTTATAAATATCATTTTTCTTGAGTGAATTTTAAACCAAGTTATTCTAAATCAGCTCTGCAATTTCGCACTGTTTTCCCAATATTTTTACAACTAACCCCTAGCGCTAATTGAGGACTATTTTAGGTTAAATTCTTTGAAGTGATTGGTACCCCTCTTTCCAAATTCAGATCTGCGCCCCTGGTTTGTTTCAGTAGAAAATCTTGAATGACACTGAATGCAATAAGACCCATTTAACTGGTAAAAGAGTAAAGTTTTGTAACATTTTTAAATAAACTACGTGTCAAGATCATACCATACATTATACAAATCAACTAACTGCAAAGAACTAGTGTTCCCATTTGGGTCAGACTTTTGTTTCCGGTGAAAACATAAAATAATTGACACCTTCACTATAAGCTATATTATGAGGTTCCCGCCAGGTAAAGAATATATTGTTGTGGTTTAAGTATTATATGATTATTACTTTAATATTGTTAAAATCTCAATATATTTTAATTCTACATTGCACATGATTACAAAGACGTCTAACGATTCCAAGATGCAAATAGTGCCATATACGAAACACTTACCAGAAACATGTATAAATCCGCCATCAGGATTGGAACTATGTTCTGTGTATTCGTGGTCCCTGATCTGAGCCTCCTTGTCTTCCACTGGGTAGAAATCTGACCAATCGGAGCGCACATCCACTTCCGGGTCCTTGCTGAAGTCTTCGTTTATGTAGTTGGAGTCAAGGTCAGAGAGACGACCGTACAGATTTCCTAGAAGGTCATCGTAGAGGTCATCACCGGCCAGTGCCTGAGCAGTCAGACTTGCCAGGCACAGGGTCGCCAAGGCGACGGCGGTCACGTGACGGTAATACATCTATCAGTCTACGAATTAAAAAAAGTGACAATGGTAAGAGACAGCATATTTATGGAAAGGAGGGAATAGTACTTAAATTATAGTGGTTTTTTTGTGAAATATAAGCTATACTTTTTAACGTCACTCAATATGGTGTACATAATTCTACGTCTAAATGTTTTGATAAATATGCCAGGAAGCACATATAAACTTGCATATAAACCTCCAACCTTGCATTTATGAATTTACATGTGACGGAACAATGCATAAATGCCAAGGGTGAATGGATAACAGAGTCACTCTTGTGTACAGTCAAGAATGTGATTAAGATAAATTCATCAAATTATAACATCAAGATGACTTTCATTTATGTCATGACAAGTGAACTAAATCATGTTCGTTCTCGTTATCAGTACCGGATTTACATTTAGGCTGAACGTCTTACCTGATCTAGAGGCATCTGCCTACTAAAAATAATTAATATTTACTGCTAATTTTACAGCAATAAGATCAAAAGAAGGTGTCCACATTTCCCAGACCGATATCCTTAGTATGAACAAAAGCTCTGCAAAAATGTATCATATTTAACATAACACATATGCAAACATTTACAGCACATTATCACAATTCGTATCAAACACAATAGATAATTTCGAAAAAAAAAACGTTGAACTGATTCAAATCGATGAATTATCGCTCTTCCATCTGTGCGTAAAACAAGATTACCCTTGACAAGAACATTTCAGCCTAGCTCTCCAAATTTGAAGACATCGAATATTACGGTTATTTCTTTGCTCAAATGCCACTAACTGTACCAGATAAAACTCATTTTCGAGTGACAAAGAAAAAAACTCTGGCTAAGAATGTCTCAATATCAGCCATACGACCTTCGCTTTCTGAACGTTGAACAAAACACGCTTTAAAGGTAATCAATAATGAATTTACATAGAAAAAAAATTAAAGAAAGAAGCAGTCACTGCTTGTAAGGACTTGAAATACTGGAGCATATAGCAATGTATTTTCAATGACAAGAACATATTTTTGTCAAACTCTTAAAGGTTATAAATGTAGAAACAGTTTTCTTCATTGCTCTAATTTTATAAATGTTCTACTGCTATCGCTCCTAAAGATCAGAGTGGGGTTTTCTCATGGACAGAGAGGGCCTCACTGGATCTATAGTAGCTTACTTCTTCCAATGGCCTAAATCCGGCACTGCTCATCATAATCCTCTTTTTCTCCCTTTGTCAGCTGAATCAGGGGCTCTCTAATTGGTCAATAAAGTATTATTTGAACATAGAATCGATTCGTCAGCGTGACAGCTGTTTAATTGTTGATCATGAGCCGACGATAATGTCGACGACATTGTAAGCGAGAGGTGCCGAAGATAACGATCAATTAAACAGTAATACCAGGTAAATCTGGGGATTCACATCTAGACCATGAGGGTGTCTGATGCAGTGTGATTTCATCTTTACAGACTAATGTATATTATAATGGTTGTACCCCCATCCTGTACCAAGTATATATAATAGCTATTAGAACAAAATCGGCGCTTGCCAGAGTGCATGATACATGAAACGCCCGTCACAATTCTTGTGACTTCTGGCCTAATAAAATATGCGGAGAATTAGCCAAGACTCAAACACGGGCGAAAAACATACTGGTACACCTTAACAACTACATCCATAAAAATACACTGGATTCCTGGAAAGTTATCGCGGCGGTCCCACAAAGAAATCTGTTGACCTCTAACCTAATTAAATATGCGTTGAGTTTGCCAAGAATCGAACTCAGGTGAGATACTTTATTATTTATTGTTTTTGTGAGTTTCATGATAATCCATCAAAGTTTTTGCGGCAACGCCAATGGTTAGAGCACGGGTGAACATATACGAACGAACGACCCGGCTAACGCTGTTCCTTTTGTAATCCACCCCGCTTGGAAGGAACGGGTATAAATGCGTAGACGGGTATGTCCCTCTTGTATTGTATATTAAACAATATATTAGCAATTTTGTCTGTGGTTTGAGTCCAGAGACGGTGATGTGGTTGGCTGCTGGCTGCTATACATATATTTAAAGGGAGTAGGGTATAGGGTGCGGGGGGTGCGGGGGTTGATTCGCACAAAAATCATATTATTATATAGAGTTTTTTTTGACAAGTCACATTGTATTGGATAAGGGCATGTCATATTACATACGTATGTACAGACGCAATTTTAGGGGAGCATAGTTTTATTAGCTTCGGGATATTGGCCGATCGATAATTAATAAATAATAAAATATTCTCTTGTATTTGCAATATGTTTAAAGATTCACAGCAACGTGTTATATCATGTTTATAAAATGTTCTAAAAAAATCTGGGAATGATGTCGACAGCATAAACCACAGACCGGGGTTTCTGAAATACTAGTATGTTGAGTTCCTTAAAGCACATCCTCTAATGGTACACTAAAGCTTGATTGACAGACGGATGGAGATTACAAAAGGCGAGAGCCCCAATAAATTGTTTATGTTACCTGGATGAACATTTTCACGTGCAATATATGCAGTTACAGACTCAGCTTGTCATTAAATGTCATGCGTTTTGCGCCCTGTTTTACCGATAATATTAAACTCGCGAGGCAGCATTTGTTCATTCTGTTCTGATTATATTGTAGTCTCACATGCAGCCTTACTCGATCATTTCTTTTAGAGACTTAGTTAAACGTACATTGACTGACTCTAAAAGACCTTTATTCAAAGACCTATATATATTCCGTTTGCCAGATTAAATCCTTATTTGACAAGTGACAGCTCAATGGAATAATGTATGCCAACGGAAAGATAATTTAATCCTGCTGACAGAACTGTCAGGCTGTCGACATTATGGTGAATATCGACGCACCCTGTGTATTAGCCACTCAGAAGTGAAAATCTATAAGGCTTACTGGGCTTCCGTTCTCCCTCCCATGCATGTACGTCCACATAGCACTTAGGGGAGAGCTATTGTCAACTGTGTTGAGGGTCTGGGAGAACTGGCAGGCTTGCTGCATGCACAAAAGGGCGTGAACCCGTGAAGAATGCGTGCATGAGAAATAAGAATATAGGCCGTTTTTATCATAGGCACAATGTTTTCATGATGGTTTCAGCGATTTCAGAACTTGCTTAATTTTGTCAGAGTTGCTTCACTGTCCATGAGGTGCTCCAGTTGTTTGTGATAATTGTAAAAAGATAAAGTGAAGGATATTTGAAAGGAGAACATAAATCAATGATTTACAAATGAATTACTTGTATATATAAGTATACTGAGTAGTATACTAAAAAATATATTTATGTATGAACAGGTGTTCTTTTCCTGTTTTCTATACCCAGAGCACACAGAGTTGTAAGGAATCTGCATAACAGGAGGAAAGATCACAGATTTCCAAGATCCGCACCTCTTCAATCCACATAATGATCCACACCCTAGGGATCCCTCGGATGTGACGTCACTTTTCACTTGAGCTCACGTGACCGTATTCATATTTCTGTTCTTGTCACTTATCATAAAACTACAACTATCCTGTTGGAAATAGGCTTTAAAGAGCATTTGCTAGAACAAAGTCGGATTTCTGTAATATTGCATGGATGTTATGGTCTGTAATCAAATTTATATTTTTTTTCTCTGCATGGGACGGACTTTAAGTAAATAATTTACATCTGAGGAACCTTAATTCCATATCACCATATATATAACCAATTATTTGTACAACAAAGCTTGGTAAAAACATTTGAACAAATTAGACAATATATATATATATATATATATATATATATATATATATATATATATATATATATATTTACTCCATACATGTTAAAGGGTAACTTAATATCTTCCAGTATTGGCACGTGTAGTTATAATCAGTTTGTACTACCTGCTGTGTGGTTCAACTTTTATCATAAGGCTTTAATCCGTATGCTGAGTGATGTCTTTTGATGACATATAACAAGAGGACTTGATTGATGCTGCAATGAATCTATTGCGTCACACACCTGTCAACTCACGACCTGGTCCCCGCGGGAGAAGTGTCCTATATATACTTGAGATTCCAGGCCGCCCACGTGATAATCCCGCTACAAATCGATTTTCTGACTATTGGACATTTAGATTTCCTGAATTTCCCCGCTGCGGATACAAACGTGTCTCTATACATGTAACTTTTAGGTAGTTCTGCCAATAATGCCTGTGTGCACGGCCTTTATATGCATTTCGTAATTTATGCATCTGTATATATACCATGTATGCAAAGAGTATATTTTACAAAATGGTTTTCCTTTTAAAATAGCCCTTGGGTGTATTGAGGTTAATATTATACAGTCTCTATCAAAGGTTTCAAGTGATTTTTATCTGTTTTAGTACTCTTTGTCTGCTCTAATATATAGTGAAACCAAAGTTATATGTAAAAAGACCACCCTTAATGGGACTGGCCAAAAGTGGTCCTAATTCACAGGTGGATATATCCAACGTGTATGCTTTAAATTCGGTTCACTCAAGGGTGGTCTTAATAGACAGGTGGTCTTTCAGACAGGTTCCACTGTACTGTGTATTTGATTTAATGCAAGTGCATTCATTTTGTGTAAGTTTCAAAATATGGACTCATTTTATCTTTATTCAGTGGCATATATTATAGTAATAAATTGTAACATATATGTTTATTTTCAAAACTGACTCATCTTTTGTTTTTGTTAGATATAGGGAAACTTGCATGTATACAGCAGATCGAGATGTATAAATAGATATATCATAAGCAGCAGTTATTACAAAATCTGCTACTCGTGTATATGCTTACATCATGTTTATATACTGTGGTTGCCTATTTGTTCGCGAGGGTTTCAAATTCGCCATGTCCGCTAACGAAAAAGAGGCCCCATTATCGAATGCAAGTCAAGATTGATATTATAAATTATAATTGATCTTGTATGTTACCCTAATCTAAGACAGTAAGATAGCTATTATAAGTTATCAAATCTTTCATATTATCTGCCTTCAATGAACAATGGTTTTTACCCATTCGATATTCACTTGGGTCCCCGTTAAAATTTTACGATTTTGTGAACATAGTACTTTGTATATTTAATTCATTAAATGGTGGATATACTGTGTGTAGGCTATTGTATGATGAGATCGCAAAAATTGAACCCTCACAAAAGAATAAAAATGTGAAAATCACAAAATGTTAACTTCACATATATGACGCCAACCACAGTAATTCTATAGAAATACTTGACACAGAGGGTCCTATGAAATACCAAGTCATAACTTTTCTGTGGTGATTATTTTATAATAATCCTTTAACCATTCTTTATCATGAAATAATAACAATAACCATGCAGCGCTCTTCATTTTCCCAGAATATCTACAATCAAAGACTGTATCAATTCATTTATATTTTCATATTAACCTTAAGCTATCAAGCTGGGTCTTAGATCGAGGCTTTAAACAAGATGTTTAAGTCATGTGCTTTCTTTATAATAAAAGATACCTGTTTTTTTTTAATGCTCATAACAATTTATCAGACGGATTTTCCAGAATTATTTCCCATCTGGAGCATATTGCAGTGCTAAAGGCGATTACAAAACAAATATGTTGATATTAAAACTAGCAATATTTTAAATAAGATCTAATGATATAACACATAACACATTATAAAAAACTACACAAGAGTCCCCGTTTACATATAAATGAGATTTTTTATGGGAAACAAAACAGTTAATTGTATCTCTTATGGTCACCATATGTTCACTTATGACGCAGTCTCATTTATTTGTTAGATTCAGTAACCGGAATAATTATGTAGTGTTTTTCATACCACACACATTCAACTTATATATTATGGTATGACGACCTCTGTGTTCATCAAACCTTAAACGTCAAGATGACAGGTCATACACAGAGGTTAATATGTGCATGAAAAAAATAAAAATATGGTTTACCCGAGACATGACGTCAGAGGGATTGCTTAGCTGAGAATCTACAGTGGACACGGACAAACAACAATCCTTAAAATCCACAGACACATATTATTGTCATTAAACCCATGTAATGTACTCACCCGATTGGCTGTGGCGATTTTCTGACCGTTCCTGTTCACAAGTCTTCGTTGAAACCACAATGAGCAAATTCCTGCTTCTTTCCAAGATGGCACCAAGCTCGACTCTGGTTGACGTCAAAGGCGAAAATTTGTATTAGCATGAATTATGAAAGAGGCAGTCGCCCCCTTCTCATTTGCGGGCTGCCATCGTCTTGGCAACGGCGATACCCTTGACAATATTCATGACTGCTCGCCGACAAATAATCGATATCTGTTAGCGACCACGCACGCGATACGCAGATCAGATACACGGATCCCGCTGCGAGTTGTCTCTCCTTTTTTCTATTGGGCTGCGGAGACAGAAATGTCTGGTCATTGTTATATTCCATTTTTTTCGTCTTTCCTTTTTATTTTATCAGGTCTTTGTTATTCATTAGCAGGCGGTGTGAATTTATTTTCGCTTAGTTCTGCATGGTATACATAGCGGGCTGGCATGGCTTGTGTCAACGACAGTTGATGAGGAACTAATTAAACAAGAGCTGATGCCACTACGACAAAGGACGGACTGAGTCAATGGTAATCATATTAAATGTCCCCAGACTAATAACTGACTCTCTGTCACCCACACCCATCTGCGTGGCACGTGTCTGTGTATGGAGCCGCACACGTATATATATATGTATATATATATATATATATATATATATATATATTGCTACGCGGTATCTTCATCTGCATTATAAAGACCGTTATGGATATCGCGAAATATGTTAAATATTTAGGAAAATACATAAATACATACGATTTAAAACAGTCTTAATGCAGATCAAAATATTTACGTTTCTTATATATTTGTAAGTGACTATAATCCATAATGAAACAGAATTCCTTTCCCAATTAATCGACGACACCTTTTATATATGATTGATTGTTGTTTTATTATTATTATTGTAATTTATTAAGGTTTAACCATTATTCTATGCTTTAATTATTCTCTGCAGTATTTTGTTGTTAATTTTTATTTTATTATTTGCAGCTTTATTAAATTCGTAGATGTTAATTTTAATTATTAGATCACTTTTTTCTCTCGACAAAATAATTTCTGCATAAAACCTCTCCCCCCCCCCCCCCCCCTTTCCAATGAAATACATATTCTGCAGGTACAAATTGGGTATCAATGCATTGCATAAAGGACATGGCATTCACTCAGTTGAAAATACACAGACACAATGAATGGCGTTATTTCTCTTTTATATCTCTTTGTCTGAAATAATTTGTATGGAGTGAGCTTTAACAAATACATTTTATATGTCTATATAACTATACGTTTCGTATCCGTTCTATTGAAACCAGAAACTTCTCTTGAAATCCGTCGTATTTTAGGCTTCATTTAGACGTGTGGGTGGGTAACTCTATGATAACCAATATGATGTCGTAAATTTAAGGACGACATTTAGTTCTGATTCAATGACAATTTTGCAAGCCTACAGTAATTTTACTTTATAATGTTATTGTTATTTATGAATGCTTCTATGTCCACATAGAGTAATTTTACCTGAAATGTGATTATTACTGGTTAATGTTACAAGTATGATTTCCAGATGTGAATTCATTGTTTATACATATTTTCTATAATTGTAATGCTTTCTCACGGGCTGGAAGGACGGGGGTTGTGGTAGCATCTGTATTTCCAGGATTCGGGCAAAACAGATGGAGTAATTTTGGCAGAGCAAGAAGAAAAGCAATTGGGGCAATGAAAAAGGGGTCGTAATTTCGAAGTGGTCGTTATATTGAGGTGGTCTTTATTCGAGGTATTAATATATGCAGCAATTCCTCACTGCTAAAATTTTATCTATATATGTATCACAAATTAAAATCTACATAAGTATCAATATACGGCCCTTTAATTTCAAAATTCCACTGTCAAGTAATGTGTGTGTGTGTGTGTGTGTGTGTGAGGCGTCGTCTCCGTTGATTAATAAAATTGTTTGTTAGAGATCGTTACTTGTGTAATGGGATATACATCAAGTAAAATGCTTCCATGTTAACATACTTGACCATTATTTAAAAAGTATTTGATTATTTTTTAAGGACATGTGTGACATGCACATGTACAATGCAATTACTAAACATTTTGAACTGAAGAACAAGAACCAATTACACAAACATCACTCCTGAAATACTGGCATTGATGTTCACAACACAAAATGATTTGAGGTGGCACCACCAGTCTTGTGTACGAGAAAGCCATCGAAGATGATCTGACATGTAAAATTTCAGGCAGATACTTCAAACCACTCTTGAGCTATGTGCACAGACATATGAAACCCAGAACAATTATAGGAGGCGCCAAAAGTGATGTATATGACAAAGCTATCCGAGATGTATAAATATGCCCACTTTCAGGATGATATATCGAATCCCTCCCGTGGAATAAGCAGGGACATACACTAGGCAAAAATCATTTTAGTTGGCGACACCAGTCTTGTGTACGAGAGAGCCATCAAAGATGCATAGACAAGTGTAAAAATTTTCGGAAACTACATCAAACTTCTCTTGAGTCAGATGCACTGGGCTGACCAAGCTCAGCTAAGGCAGGCAGTTGCCACGAGTGAACCGGAACAAATTACCAGCTGGAGCTACTGCACTGAGTGCACGATTGACCTGCTGTTGGGTGTACTGACTGAACTCTTAAACTTTTTCCTAATTTGATACAGTTAGCAGTCTGCCAAAGCTATAAATTTATACAGGCTGAAACTTGGATTGTTGCTAAATCTAAAATAGTTGGCGGTCTGCCAAGCTATTTATAAATACAGACACAATCTTGGCCTTTTGGAATATCTGTTTACACATACTGAAAGGCTTTGGCTACAATCCATTTTTCAAGCTGACATATTCATCAGATTTTTTATCAATTTTTTTTTAATAATAACAGTCGCCTATTGAAAGCAAAATCAGATTACAGATATATTTTATTCATGGATTTATCTTACACATAAGCTGGATATGGAACAGATTATTTATGCTGCCTGTACAGCTCTGCTTATATAACCAACGAGCTCAGTTTGTTAACACAATAAATCTACTAGCTTTGTTGACCAAAGTATCTCACAGTCCCTTCATTGTTAAAGGTCCAATAATTCTGCCAAAAATCATTTAAGTAACCTTGAACAAAGGCAAACTAAGAAGTATATTTGTGCAATTTTACACAACACTTTGGTAGAAAAAGACTATTGCAGTCCTCCGTTTGAAATATGCTTATTTATGACCACAAGACCAACTTCAGCTTTCTATGACTCTATAAAAATTAATGAAATCAATCTTTTTTTTTTTACAATTGAAAAAAACCTACCCTTGGATAATTCTTGTGAGAAATTACATAAAACATTTTAAGCTAAAAGAGGCTAAAATTACCTGGTATTTGCCCGTAAAATACTGGTCGATGTAGGTGGCGCAACAAAAACCTCAATTTCAAATATGAGTCATGTGACCAACATTTGCACAAAAATTAGTGATGATAGCTCCTGTCGTTTCTAAGATTGTTATGTTAGTACATATTTACTTGGCCAAATGACTAAGATCAAATTCCAGTAACTCGGCCAAAATTCATCAAACCCAAACCATTTGTACAAACTTGAGAGAGCTCGTCTCTTGGATCCTTTCTGTGAAATATTGTTTGGCTTGACAATTTGGCTGAATGATTTCGGAGAAGGATATTATCAAATGTTTTCATTTTTTTCCCCGTAAATTGTAAGTTGATGCAGGTGGGGCCACAAAAAGCTCAGTCCCGCAATATTTGACATGTGAAAGATTTTTGCATAAAATTTAGGGATGCTAGCTCCAGCTTTACCTTAGAAATTATTGGTTAATGCACTGATGACCAATTACCCCTGTACAAAAAAATGTAGATGCAGGTGGCGCTACCGATACCTTAACTTAAAAAATAACTCATGTGACCAACATTTGCATAATATATTGTGATAATAGCTCCAGCTGTTTCTAATAATGTAATTTTTTGTAACTTTTTTCGGACAAATGACTAAGTTCAACTTCTTGTAACTCCTCCAAAATTCACCAAACTGGAACCATTCAAACAAATTTGAGGGAAATTTTTTCAAGGATTATTTTTGTGAAATATTGAACAATTTGGCTAGACAATTTCGGAGAAGATTTTTAAAGGTCTTTTAGCTTTTTCCTATAAAATATATGTAAATGCAGACAGCAAAAAAAGCAAAATCCGATAGCGTTTATAAAATGACTGATTTTTGCATAAAATGTGGTGATGCTAGCTCCTGTCTTTTTTTTTTTTTATTTTAGAAAGTATCGGTTAAAGGACGGACGACGCCACACCATCGCATAAGCTCACAGGTTCGCTAAAAAGGTGTCACCTTACGCCAATGAGCTTTCTCGAGTTAAATTACCACGGAGTTAGGCGTGTTCTTGTTAACAGTGGGTGATGTCATAAGTAAGCTAACTGGCATATCCTTCGGAACCTAATTGGACAATAAAACCTGTCGTCTGGCAAGGAAGTCACGTGATCTGGTGACGACATGAAACTGAGAGAGCGGTTCAGCTAATAAGAAGTGGTGACACTGATACATGTCCAGAGGTGCCAAGTATGCATTGACGATGCTTCTATTAAAAAGAATATAACAGCTTCCCCTTTAGCTAAATTACTTGAAGATGTCAACATTCAAGTACGAGTGCTCACATTTCCTGGCTCTCCTGTTAATTATATTAATTTTTATGTCCTTTCATGACAATAAAATTGTAAGATGATAAGGGTATTTACTCGTGGTGACACAATGTAATCCATATAGGATTCTGATAACAAATTATATAGTTTCCTTCAAGAGAAGAGACTGTCTACCAAGCATATTTGACATTTCAGAAAGAAAGTACATTTAAAATCCATTAAAGCAAACATTTTGATAGTAAATTTGTATTAAAATTCAGAAAATTCTCCATGGAAAATGAAATTTTACCAGATGTATACGGGTAAATCTAACTTTAGGGCAAATCTATTTTTATATGATATATTATTTAAAATTATTATACGTGTATAACATGTATATTGGTTATTATTATAAATTATATTTATATATTATTTAGAAATTCTAAGTCAGTTTGTATACATAATTAATCATTGGATTGATTGTAGCGGAACGTTTAAAGATAAGTCCAGATCTCCCCCCCCCCCTTTTTTTTTTTTCTCCTTTACTTCCTACGCCTCCGCACCATACCTATTAATGGCATGCCAATTATAATGCTGTCGCACATGATTTGAGCTCTGGAGAACTAAAACATACGTCATAATTAATGGTTAGTGTTGTCTGACACGGACGTCACGCGGATACTCGTCTCATCTGACTTCCTTAATTAGCATATAAATGCTGGTGATAATAAATCTATATATAATTAAGGCCACCAGACAAAACACCGGTGTCTCTGCTTCTTAATTACCTTGTGGCAAATTTGTCAACCTCAGCGAAAAGAATTTAAAACATACAAAAGAGCTCCTACATTATGAATCGAGCTGTAATGCGAACGTGCCACGCACAAGCCTCAAAACAATTCCCTTTTCCTTGGTAACTCTATGGATGTACTCAAACCAAATTCTACATTACTTTCAAATATTCGGCCATTGTGTATACATTTACAGCCCGATATATAAAGTTCTTTTCATATGTCAGACAGACCATTGTATAAGTCAATCGGTACGAAAGGTGGGGGAATTGCTATCAGCGCATTTTTCAATGACTTTATTCTGTAGAATAAAAATATGCGTGACAGAAAGGTGAGATTGGTATAACTTTCTGAGTTGCAGAACTGTTTCCATAACAAAAAATGTTAAATTTGCAATTATCCGAATGTTTGATAAAATAGATCATATAACTTCCTTGAACTGAATAATACAACTTCAGGATAAACACCAAAGAGCAACCGACTGAAAAATTGCTCCTTTTGTTATGTTGCATGAAGAAAGGCTGGTAAAAATACCCAAACATATTCAGATCCTTTCTTTATTAAAAACCCTTCCTTCGACCTATATATAAAATTTATTACAGGTCAAACTGGTCAATGGGCACAGAATAAAAAAATCTAATTTGCATATCTTATAATTGCCTCTGAATGAATAATATATAGTAAAAGCTTAACGTAATATCCGTTTCCAACATCTGCTTGCTGCAGAGCTTTTAAACGTCCTGGGGAAACTATAGTTTATGTATGTTTGTAAGGGCGCAATTCTTTTGTGGGCTTTACTAAGAGTTTATAATTTTCTTGGATTTTTATTTTTGCTTGCATGTAGATTCTGAATCCAACAAACATTTTGTGGAATGTTCATTTCCATTAAGATAAATTTGCATAATTACATAATTTAGATAATTCAGATAAAAAATAATCACTTAAATAATTACAGCCAAACAAGGGCATATCTACCAGCACTTTTTTTACAGATTTTGATACAAAATATCTTGATAATAATGTGAGGGTGGTTGCTCTCTGTAAATATGAGCTCTCGTTGGTCTGATAACACTCGTTCTTGCATGTTGCTAAGAATCAAACCAACGAGAGCGGATGTCGCATGTTTAAAATTTGGGCTGGATGTACGATACAATACCACGCTCTCATTACAATTCTTTGCTGTGGGCGCACCCTGGTGCTCGTACCCAGAGATCCTTGCTATCCAAAGCAGCGGTTACACGAAAGGATGTCTGGGACGACTGCAATGTATGACCGCTGAGTGAGGAGCATGCCCATACCCCGGAGAATATATATCGCAGGAACCTAATACAAGTTTTCATATAGAATTTGGAGGAGGACCTGCGATAATAATAGGTTTCTAGGTCCAACTGTTACTATATATGCCGTGCTAACGAACGCCAGGACAGACGGCAGGCCGGGCGGAAGGCGACACGCATAGACCCATCGCTCTAGCTGTGCTTGATTCAGAGTGAGCTAAGTAATAAAAACTTTTTAAAATTGCAAATTTGCAAACCTTTATTTAATTTATGTAACTTTGAAACCGTTGAATGTGGAAATCTTAAATAAAATATTTATTAAATCCTTGAATCCGTGTAATGATGCCTATTATGCATGTATTTTCGTGCAGTTATAAATCATTGTCATTTTAGCGTTTAGACGTGTAGCGTCATATCATTCAGTGCAAAAATAAGGAGTAAATTGGACTTTACTTTCTCTTAAACTGTATCAGCGTGAGCTTATATACCTAATAAACTAATAATATCCATATACAAAAAAAATGTAGCACATATAGGCCTAAAGGGATATTCCAGAAAAGGTCAAACTGGAGAAAATTTGGAAACTAAGTTTATGTATCGCTATTTCAATATTTAAAAAATCTAGAGTTACAAAGGAAATATAGAACGTCAAGTGAATGAGAAGTGCCGATATTAAAACAAATTAGCGTGTATAAGACTTATACTGTCTTCTTAGTGTGATCTAGTCATGTAATTTCCATGGTATTAATATGTTGTATGTAATTATCAAATGCACAATAAATTATAAATTTTATAGTTTCCAATTTTCATGAATGGACTTATGATTAAAATTATTTTATTATATTATCGAAATATTATATTGTAGATAATATAGCAGCTGATATAAAAGTTTATCTTTTTTTTAACTTGTCATCTAACGAATGTTACGGAACCTAATAACAACAGATCACGTAGTCGGGACGAGCATCAATTTTGTTATGGAGATAAAAAAAATCAGATTCTGTAACACTAGGCAGCGTAAAATGTCTTGGGGAATGAATAAAGAAGTCGGTGTTTTTTTGTTAAGAAATAATAATAATTTATTCTTAAAACAATCCAAACATTACAATACACTCAATAAATACAATTACACAGTATAACAACTGTTACAGTATAACAGTAAATCAATACAATTTCACAGTATAATAAATAAAGTGTACAGTACCAGTGTCCGGATCCAAGGCTTTTCTGGATACCACCACTGTCACAGCTCAACAAGTCCTTTAAAACTAATAATAGTAAACAGTTCAAATGGTCCAAAGTAAAGCTCTTGTAATAATCCCGAAGGCAAACTGGAGACAGTCCCACTAAATCTGCAAAGAGTTCGTAGAATCTCTGACAATACTGCAATAATCGGATAGGTCCAAAACTGACTCACACTCTTCCGTGTCCGCTGGAATTTTTCTCTCTCTTCCCGCCTCTAAACACAGCCCCTAATTTATAGGTTCTCATCCCAAAGCCTAGAAACTTCTATTACACGAACAATCCAAAGAACACAACAATACATAATACACACGCGCCCAAAGGGGTTCCAGTCCAAAAAGATTAATGAGGAGACCAACGAGAAAATCTTAAAAGAGTCAGTAGGAAGGCGGGGGGGGGGGGGGGGGGTTCTAGTTGGCGGAAATTGGTTCAAACCCCTTTAAAAAGATTGCGGCGCATGAAAAGGGGGAGGGGGTTCCTGAGAGTATTTCAAGTACATTTTGTAGCGGTTAAAATTACACTGAGGCCGTTGGTGAAAATTAAAATTTGACAGTAATTCTTAAAACATAAAAATATCAGTTATGTTATCAACAAGTTTCATTCCTGTACACTTACATCATTTCAGGTGTCCATGAAGACGGCCCAAGACTGTATATTGCATTGGAACATTCTACGTATGGCAGATACAATATATACCCATCTGATTTTTAGGTTCTAAAAATTATTCTCTCGGCACAAAGTTCACAAAATATAGGTCAACATGACCTTATTTCAGGTTTCCATGCAGATTTACCCAGGACCTGCCTGAATGTCATGTATGAAGATTGTGGGCCTAGCAGACTTGGAGTACATCCATGCAGTTACCAAGGCAAAAGGCTGACTGACACGGTGCTCAAAATTTAGGTTTTTAGCCTGTAGTTCACCAAATACTGGACCTCATGACCTAATTTCAGGTTTCCAAGGAGATTGGCCAAGACCCTCTCGGGATGTGCAGTTAGAAGTTTCTAGGTCTAACGGTTACGATTTGTGCCCTGATAACATAGGGACTGCTTCATCTGAAGGTCTAAAAAATGCCACGTCTTCAGGAAATCATGAAACACTGCATGATCAATATGCATGGAAAGAAACATGGCAATTAATGCATTAGTTATTCAGACACTGGAGCTTTTTTATCAAATTTTTAATTATTCATGGGGGTATTTTCGAGCCCCATAGCCTCGGAGGATGCAGGTCACAGTGGCCTAATTTCTGGTTTCTAATAAGGTTTTTTATGGACCTCCATGGGTGTAACGTCAGAATATTCTAGGCCTAGCACTTGTGCACCGTCTGACTGACTGGGTGCTTAAAATCATGTTTTTAGCCCTTAGCTCGCAAAATGTAAGTCATCATGACCTAATTCCAGGTTTCAAAGGAGATTTGCCAAGAACCTCCCTAGATGTACAGGCAGAAGTATCTAGGTCAAACCATTACAATATGAGCCCAGATAACCGACGGACTGATTCATCTGAAGGTTTCAAAAATAGAGAAAAAATGCTTTAAAATTAGAAAAAAATACAGTTGGCGCCACCAGTCTTCAGGAAATGATAAAACATCCATGAACAATATGCATGGAAAGAATCATGGCAATCAATGCATTAGTTATTCAGACACTGGAGCTTTTTTATCAAATTTTTAATTATTCATGGGGGTATTTTCGAGCCCCATAGCCTCGGAGGATACAGGTCACAGTGGCCTAATTTCTGGTTTCTAATCAGGTTTTTTATGGACCTACATGGGTGTAACGTCAGAAGATTCTAGGCCTATATAGCGGATACACTTTGTGCACCGTCTGACTGGGTGCTTAAAATCATGTTTTTACCCTTAGCCCGCAAAATGTAGGTCATCATGACCTAATTTCAGGTTTTAAAGGAGATTTGCCAAGAACCTCCCTAGATGTACAGATTGAAGTATCTAGGTCTAACCATTACAATATGAGCCCAGATAACCGACGGACTGATTCATCTGAAGGTATCAACAAGTGACCCATGGGTCATGACGCTCAGCTGACTAGAGGAAGATTTGTTAAAGGAAATTTTATCATCTGAATTGTAGTATATACCCATTCAACTGAAGCATCAAACAGATAAACCAACAGGCCAAGATTGTGTCTTTATTTATATATCTCAAAAATAGAGAAAAAATGTGTAAACTTTAAAAAAAAATACAAGTGGCTCCACCAGTCTGCAGAAACTAATAAAAACACATGGTCAATATCCATGCAAAGAATCATGGTGATCTCTGCATTAGTTGTTTAGATACTTCAGCTTTTGTATCAAATTTTCCATTATTCTGAGGGATACTTCTGAGTCCTATAGCTTGAAGGATATGGGTAACAGAGACCTAATTTCAGGTTTCCACAGACACTTTTTATGGGCCTCCTTGCATTACAAGAATGAAGCATCTAGGTCCAGTTGTTACGATTTGTACCCTGTTGACAGATAACTACATCTTTAAAGGTCTAAAAAAATAGAGAAAAAAAAATCATAAAAATTTGACAAAAATAGCAGTGGCGCACCCAGTCTGCAAAAACTGATGGAATACCTCATGATCAATATGTATGCCAAAATCATGAACATCAGTGTTGTAGTTATTGAGATTCTGCAGTTTTTGTATCAAATTTTTCATTAGTCTGGGGGGTATTTTGGAGCCATATAGCTTAAAGGATAATGGTAACAGAGACCTCATTTCAGGTTTCCATGGAGACTTTTCATGGGTCTCCCTGTGTGTCAAGAATGAAGCTTCTAGGTCCAGCAGTTACGATTTGTACCCTGTTGACAGATAACTACATCCTTAAAGATCTCAAAAATAGAGGAGAAAAAAATTGTAAAAATTTGAAAAAATACAGGAGGCGCCAGGAGTCTGCAGGAACTGATGGAACACCTCTTGATCAATATGTATGCCAAAAAACATGACCATTAGTGTTGTAGCTATTGAGATGTTGCAGTTTTTTTTATCAAATTTTCCATTATTCTGGGGGGATGGGGGTAATTGGGAGCCCCACAGCTCAAAGGATATGGGTAACAGAGACCTTATTTCTGGTTTCCATGGAGACTTTTCATAGGTCTCTCAATGTGTCAAGAATGAAGATTCTAGGTCCAGTCTTTACGATTTTTGCCCTGTTAACAGATGTTCATATTTTTAAAGGTCTCAAAAATAGAGAAAATAATTGGTAAAAAAATCGAAAAATACAGGTGGCGCCACCAGTCTGCAGGAACTGATGAAACATCTCATGATCAATGTGTATGCCAAAAATCATGACCATCAGTGATGTAGTTAATGAGATATTGAATTTTTTGTATGAAATTTTCTACTATTCTGGGGGGTACTTTTGGGCCCCATAGCTCAAAGGATATAGGTAACAGAGACCTAATTTCTGGTTTCCAAAGAGACTTTTCATAGGTCTCTCAGAATGTCAAGAATGAAGATTCTAGGTCCAGTTGTTACGATTTGTACCCTGTTGACAGATAACTACATCCTTAAAGGTCTCAAAAATAGAGGAGAAAAAAATTGAAAAAAAATACAGGAGGCGCCAAGAGTCTGCAGGAACTGATGGAAGACCTCTTGATCAAATTGTATGCCAAAAATCATGACCATCAGTGTTGTAGTTATTGAGATGTTGCAGTTTTTTTTTATCAAATTTTCAATTATCCTGGGGGGATGAGGGTAATTGGGAGCCCCACTGCTCGAAGGATATGGGTAACAGAGACCTTATTTCTGGTTTCCATGGAGACTTTTCATAGGTCTCTCAGTGTGTCAAGAATGAAGATTCTAGGTCCAGTTTTTACGATTTGTGCCCTGTTAACAGATGTTCATGTTTTTAAAGGTCTCAAAAATAGAGAAAATAATTCGTAAAAAAATCGAAAAATACAGGTGGCGCCACCAGTCTGAAGAAACTGATGAAACACCTCATGATCAATATGTATGCCAAAAATCATGACCATCAGTGATGTAGTTAATGAGATATTGAATTTTTTGTATGAATTTTTTTACTATTCTGGGGGGGTACTTTTGGGCCCCATAGCTCAAAGGATACGGGTAACAGAGACCTAATTTCTGGATTCCATGGAGACTTTTCATAGGTCGCTCAGAATGTCAAGAATGAAGATTCTAGGTCCAGTCTTTACGATTTGTGCACTGTTAACAGATGTTCCCATTTTGTAAGGTCTCAAAAAAAGAGAAAACAGTTCGTAAAAAATCGAAAAATACAGGTGGCGCCACCAGTCTGCAGAAACTGATGAAACATCTCATGATCAATGTGTATGCCAAAAATCATGACCATCAGTGATGTAGTTAATGAGATATTGAAGTTTTTGTATGAAATTTTCTACTATTCTGGGGGGTACTTTTGGGCCCGAAAGCTCAAAGGATATGGGTAACAGAGACCTAATTTCTGGTTTCCATGGAGACTTTTCATAGATCTCTCAGTATGTCAAGAATGAAGATTCTAGGTCCAGTCTTTACGATTTGTGCCCTGTTAACATATGTTCACATTTTTTAAGGTCTCAAAAATAGAGAAAAAAATTCGTAAAAAAGTCTGCAGGAACTGATGGAACGTCTCATGATCAATATGTATGCCAAAAATCATGACCATCATTGGTGTAGTTAATGAGATATTGAAGTTTTTGTATGAAATTTTTTACTTTTCTGGGGGGGACTTTTGGGCCCCATAGCTCGAAGGATATGGGTAACAGAGACCTCATTTCTGGTTTTTCAAGGAGATTTTTCATGGACCTCTCAGAATGTCAAGTTACAAGTTTTTGGTCCAGTGGTTACGATTTGTGCCAGGTTAACGGACGGACGAACGGACAGACGGACAGACAGACAGACAGACGGACGACGGACAAAGGGTGATCGCTATAGCTCAGATGACTTACAGTCAGCTGAGCTAAAAATAGAGAAAAAAATGCTTAAACATTAGAAAAAAATACAGTTGGTGCTTGAAAACTTGAATAAAATCTACAGTTTTTGATCAACTGGTTTCAAATTTTTGGTGTTAACAGTTGAAATGGTAACAAAAACATGCTTTGAAAATTAAATCCTCAGCAGTTACAGGGGGAAAACGTGCCATGATCGAACTTGGGCAAAATTTAAGGTACCAATTTTATATTCTTGCCAATATTTAAAAAAAAATTAACAGATTTTGATCTAATTTATGGTATACAACTAAATTTTTTATCAATTAAAGTTGTATTACTGAAAAAAAGTCCCTACCTTTAACAGTTTTGGTCTTAAGTGACCAAATATCTTTCCTGATTTTTTTACAAAGTCCATTATGTTTGGGCCCATAACTTTTTTAAATTAATTAATACTGACTTAATTTCTAGCATGTACATAGGAACTATATAGAGAAATATTTATGGTAAATCTGAAGAAAACCAGATGAGTGGTTTTCATATTAGGCAGTCCTGAAGTGTGAAAATAGATTTCTAATAAAAAAATTGAAGTTTTTCCCTAATATCTCGAAGGAACGAAGTCCTATTGACCCAATTTTCGGCAAGATTTTGGGGACATCTAACTGTCTGCTGAATTTCAGATTCGTAGGTCCAATGGTGTCGAAACGTGCCAGTCTTACGGACGGACATCCGGACGGACGGACGGACAGACAGACAGACAGACGGACGGACGACGGACAATGGACCACGACTATAGCTCAGATGACTTATAATCAGCTGAGCTAAAAACGCGACGGTAGTTCTTTTGATTAAATCGTTCAATTTCTGTTATTTTAATACACAAAGGGGGGGGGGTGTCAAAATATTACTGTTGAATTTACGACTGTTTAGTTTGTGAGTGGATCGAACATTTTTTTCGGACCTTGTTGAATTTAAGAAAATATTACATGAATCGAGGGCCATATTCCGAGATTGTGGGATTTGTAGAAAACATTATATTACACGGATTATTAAATAAACAAATAGGGAAACCCAAACGCAATAAACCCAAAGCATTTCCTGAGATAATATTTTTTACCTTTATTACATGTGACTGAAAATTATATCATTTATAAAGTTAAAGAGGTGGCACGGACTCTTTACAGTCCAAAGCTTAACTTACTGAAGGAAGACCTGCCTTGCACTGTGTTACTCTTCCAAAACTAAACCTTACAATTACACAATAGGCGCCAGCACTGGTCATTAACATATAAGAGTGAGAGAGAGAGAGAGGGAGAGAAAGAGAGAGAGAGAGGGGGGGGGAGGTAATATTATCATTAATTTCAGAGAAAAGCAGCAAGGCTAGGTGAGGTTCTAACCTTTGACCCCAGTTATGTTATAAACTTAAGAAATACACGTGCATGTACATGGTTCAGTAGCCTGCTCTTTAAATAATTCTTTACTAATCTTACTAAACAGAATATATTAAACATTTTTCTCTTTGTGATAACTGTTGATTTTAACAACTTAAATTAACAATTTATGTTAACATACAATATACATTATATTAATGAAACATATCCCTGTGGGTCAATATTGACAAACACCAAAGCTAAATATTCAGATACTAGAGTGTTATCATAAACATATTAGTTGATATACATATGTTGGACAGCTGCTATAACAGAACAGACCTGGGGAACATGCAAACACAATATATTGACGTGGGAACTTAATTAGTTTGATATGTTATATTTCTTCGAACAAGAATATAGAGTATTATTACTAGCCTGATTCTAACCCAAACCTTCAAGCACTTGAGTCAAACTATCGCCATTATTTTTATTAGTGACAGTTGAGCCAACCCAAGACCTTGACACTCGTGTGATTACTGAAACAGTTCTATACATGGGTGTAACTTTTATTAAAGATGTTGCTATAAATAGAGAAAATACTGTAATGAAAATTCATCAAGATATAGGATACTGAACAAATGTGTTTCTTTTAGAATTCAAGATAAATATATGTATTATGTGTGTGTTTTATATTGCATCCCAACACTCTTATCGAACCCTGGCAGGTTTACTTCTCCCAGTTTCTCCCAATTATTTCCTGGGGTACTAAAACATGGATGTTACAGGCCAGGTGATGGAGGTCAAGTAAGAGACTTCACACATAACATGTATGACATGTATGATACACTGGAAGGTCGGCTTGATGTTAAGTATTCCTCATACATCATTTCTTTAAATGTTGATTCACCAGTTAGAACGGCTTAAAGATATATAACTTCACAAGGTCGGTCAATGAGTACACATTTGTGTGTGTTTGTATGTGTGTGTGTGTATGTGTGTGTGTGTATATGTGTGTGTGATGGGGGGGGGGGGGCGGGGGGGGATTAAAAAGTAAGCCAAGCATGAAAATAACTGCTTCTTCATATATTTACCATCCAGTGATGTACATATAATGAATTCTCTGCATCATATGTTACAAAGTGAGCCCACCTAAACTGTTTTACTGAACTTTGGGAAAGTTTGCATCTCCTTTCATACAAAAGAAATACTGAGAGCACAACCCAGTAAAATAACTGTATCAGTAAAATCATAAACAAAATAGTGTTTTATTTTTTCATATACTAAAATGTACCCAAAGTTCTATGTAGATAACTTTTTGCCCATGTCACTGGAGTTACGATCAATCGCTGAATTAAAACATAAAAGAATTAACATTTATGGCACAAAAACAATACAAGGTTTATGAAGCTTGTTTAAGTTAGAAAAATGGCCATACTGTATTGTTAATCACTTTAAAGTTTCCTTATTTTGCTCGAAATTACAGCAAACTGGCAAGAATATTAAAGGGAACAAATTTATTGAGGACTTAAATTAAAATAATGACTGAAAAATTTACTTTAATTTATATCTCCAAACTGAGTAATGCATATGCAATATATGAAAATATATGTATTTTGAGGACCGCTAGTAGTAAGACATTCAGTTCATTTAACATGCACCCTGCATATAGATGAACTTCATAATAAATATCACAGTTGTCTCCTTTTTAGAAACCGTTGTCAGACAATACCACATGAAATGAATCACATACACCTTTCCACACAAACAAGATTAAAGGATATACAGCTGACATGGAAAATAATTTTAAAGTCCAGTCACTTTGGCAGAGAGTTATGGGACTGTTGAATCATTTTCCTATTTGGTAATGAAATGTCCATGGTTCTTTCAGGTACTGTATACAGATGGTATTCACCTTGACACTTAATGTTGACCTTGACAAAGGGTCAAGGTCTTGGAGATTTCAGTTAAACCTTGATGCTGGGTCAAGGTCATAGATGCAAATGTTGACCTTGACAGTCTTCATAGGTCTTCAAGATGTTAGTTTCATGATCATACAGATGTAAATATTGATCTTAACATTGGATCAAGGCCATGGATATGCTAGTATTCACCTTGACTTTGGGTCAAGGTCACCAGATGTCAGTTGTCACCTTGACACAAGGTCAGACTCATTGCTGTCCGATCCAATCATCCAGACAGTTGGTTGATGATGTGAAGAGTATCTGTAAATTTCAAAATTTCAATGTTGTTTCCACACCTGAATATTTCCTGTTGGACCACGTGCATGTAGAGAGTGAATGAAGATCAGATTTGAAGACACTACTATGCCATGAATACCACAAATATGATAAAAAACACAATAAGCACACCAAATATCTTGATCATGAGCCATCTGTTGGAAGTCACTGACTGGAAATATTTCAAAAGTTCACTGTGAGCAGCATCCACGTTCATTGTTGTGTCCTCCACATTGGCATCGATCCTGAAATACAAACACATGAAATTAGCTTTTGTATACCATGCTTAACCATTTAATAATGGATCTCTGCATGTACAACTTTATATTTACAGTTGTAATACCCTGAATGATTGTTACCGCAGCTGTACTAGTTAATACATTACTATTAGATGTATTCCAACAAGTGCCAAATATCACATCAGTACCATCAGATGCTTCTGTATTGATATGTCAATAATACAACCTTTGACCTAATGACTCTAAAAGTCTAAAGGTTTATTGCTTTAGTTATCATGGTAAGTGATAGCCAGGAGACAATGCTAATGAAACTTAAAAGAAGAGAAGGTCAAACATAGCCAAAAGTTACCTCAACTACATCTGCCATTATGCAGGAAACATACCCCAATTTACCCGTATACTAGTCATTTAATATTGAGTGTATAATAAGGGATGCAATATTTGGACAGAGAGGGCTGACCTCTGACCTGTGATACTGACCTTTGAACCATCTCTTCCTGTTCCTTGACCATGTGAGCGAGCTGCTGAAAGATTCCCCCGAGCTCTACAATGGTCTGTTCTATGTTCTGCATTGTGTCAGCACGACTCTGGATATAAGAGTCCTGAAATAACAGACAGCATAACTTCAGTCACGTCATACTTCTATTACATGACACATCATGGTTTTGTAGATGCGACTCAGCCCCTGACAATGGACATACTGGATTGCCCATGTCCTACACCTTATTATCTCTGCTGTCTAAGCGGGGTGTCAGTTTCACCATTTTTAAGCCCTTCTGTCTGTGTTTATTAATCTGTGTACAAAGTTTCTATAAAATTATGGTTGAATTTTATGTCTGCATGAGCACTGTAAATTATTCACTCAATTTCTGAATAATCAGAGAATAGATTTTTAATTTAATATTAATTTAGGGAACTTTCTTTGCAAAAAAAACTACTTACCATTCTTTTCATGTTTGAACCAAGTTTATTTAAATTCAAGAAGCAAAATCCTGACACATTTCATGTAGTGCTGACATCTGGTGACACATTTGGTATTTACAAAGATATATATACCCCTAGTGCAAATCAAACTTTAAGAATATTAGACCAGATGGGGATTCAAATGAAGATGATATGCATGGTTAATTTTGAAAATGAAACATTGGCAAATACTTGAAAGAGAATAAAATTGCCAAATGAAAGTTAGAAAATAAGTATACATTTACTTTCCTGCACTAGTTCCTCAAAATGCTAGATTTTGTCTTTGTTGAAGAATTCTCCAACAGATGGCAGTACAGAGTAGGTTCAAGGGGGTGATTAACAGTTTGCATGTGTGCATTTGTACAAGGTTAATGCTGGGCAGGGGGGTTGGGAGGGTGTTTGGGGTTAAATGTACTGGCCCAAATGTAGTGTCCCAGCCTTTACGTGTGACTACGGCAGGGCTACACTTAAGTTTTACCTGTTCGTCAATAAGCTGCATCTGTTGTTGATAGCGTTGACGATCCATAGAGTCCATGTTGATTGCCACATCACTGCGCCCTGCTGCATGATTGGCTTCATCTTGCAACAATACTGAACCCACTGCAATGTCCGGATTACAAAGGTTTTTAATTAATTACTGAACCCACTCCTATGTCCAGGTTAAAAGGTTATTATTAATAAAGTACTGAACCTACTGCAATTTCCAAATCACAACAGTTATTTACAAATTACTGAATCCACTGCAATATGAATGTTCATATTACAAAGGTTACTAACAGGGCTGAAAAAGGTTCACAATTCAGAACTATAGTCATGGCAACACTGTAAAGATATTTTGATCTATAGTCATGGTAACACTGTAAAGATATATATGATTATCTGTTTGCACAAATATGTATAAATTTTACTGGGTGACCACTTAGCTTTCTCCCAACAAAGGAACAGATATAAAGAGGGTGGAATTCCACCCCAATACAAGTAGGTATTTTACAAGTAATTGGTTTTTATGTAGCAAAGGTCACTACAGACCTCTGTTAAATTGAACAGTACAGGTTTAATGCCTAATGCAGTCATGAATAAATGTTGACTGCAAGTCAAATTTTGGACACAAGTACTTGGTAAGTATTACCCACCCAGAATGGAGTAGTCAAGTATTCCTTTCTGCACCGATACTAATTTAGAACTTAACAATTGTAATGTAACTGTCCACACTGCAAATATAATTCTGAATACTGAATCTACTGAAAGTATCCAGATGGCAACAGGTTTATATAAATATAAAACCCAATGTAAAGTAATCCCTATATAACATATGGCATTAAACAAGTGATGGGTCCACTGCAATGTGTCTGTATGACAAAGAATACTGATTAAATAACTGAACAGACTGCAATGTTAAATTTCTAAGATTTTTAATACAGAATATCAATAAAAGAACAAACCTGCACCAGAAGTGACTCCATAACAAAGGATATCAATATTACTGAACCAGCACTAATACAAGGGTCCAAATTCGAAAAAGATAAATGTAACTATTATGCAGCAATCAGAACCGTTAGTAATATGAAATATATTTGGCACAGACCATGATCTAACTATTCTTTAGACAAGAATACTCACTTGGACCATTCATTGCACCAGCTGGCATTGACGGTGACACTGGCGAATGTGAAAACTGTTCTCTTCTTGACTTCTGATGTTTAAGGTTCTGTAAAATTCAAAACAGAAGAAAATGCCACATACCCAAAAACAGAAGATTAAACATAATGCAAGTCATCATTTATATTAGTTCTATATAAGGGTATGCACAAGGTATTTGCCTGGGAAAATGTTTATAAACTGGATATTTGAAAGTGGAATGAGATAATGACAGGATCCTCTGAGCTTTCTACTCCTCAAAAGAATTTAAATTTAATCAACTCATGTATGGTTTTTCTTTCAGCTCACAAATACTACACATGCTTTCCCTTTATACAGGTGCAGAACTTTATATGTTATGATTTCTGTGAAATGTGAGCAGTTACAATCCCAATTAACCACAGAGTATTACAGCACACCACCAGTGTACTGTAGAATGTTATTTTCGGGAAACTCAAATTTCCTGAATTGGCAAGATCTGACCTTTCATGAACATGTAATTTTTGCGAAGTGCTTGTGGTAACATTTTTACAAAACAAACACAAAAAAATTAAACTGAAACAGAAAAATTTACGTTTATAAAAGCCAAGCTTGGTTATGGATGATTGCACAGGTCATTTATGCATTTTAATTGTGCTTACACAATCAGACGGGGGTGTGTGGGGTGTCCCCCTATAATTAGTGTTCAATTAATGCCTTTGCAATACCCACTTCAGGAGGAGAACTTATAATGTTCATATAAATTGAACCTCATATTTAACCACATAGCTTCACACAAAATGGTTGATGTCCTTGAGACAAACCAAGGGTAAAACATAATACCTCCCACCACCTGAAGGAGACATAATAATGCATGAGCGGAACTGAGACACAAACATATTTCTGTCAAGGAGGTGACATGTGCAGTGTGATTCCTGGGACCAAACAGTCAACATATTTCAAGATTGTCAGAGGGTGTCAGTAAGAGCCAATGGTCAACTGATACAAAAGGACAACTTAAGGACTGGTTAATTTTCTAATAGTTTATACTTGTTTTGTTTTACAATTAAAAAACATCATAGTTATAAAATCAATGTTTTTACCTGCAAAAACAACAGTGTAGTCTAAAAACATGACTTTGATATGATGAATTGATATTTCTTACCTCCGTTCTGACCTCTAACACAGATTTAAAGTCGCTTGACATGGAAGCCAGCTTGGACTGCAGGGCCACAACCACGGTGTTGGAATGCGACTGTTTGTGACGACCGTTCTGGTGTTGTTGTGATTTTACAAGCTGTAAGTGCAAGAACAAAGGTTCATTTAATATGCTTCATCAAGTATTCATTTCTCTTATACTCTACCTCTGACCTCATTAAATATGCCTGAATTTTGCTGAGAATGTAAAACAGGTGAGAAACTGTATCAGATAATATTCACAATCATTTTCATGAAAATCCATCTGATTTTTGGTAAGTCATCATGTTCCCACCAAAGTGTAGTCACCTCTGACCTCATTAAATAGACATGGATTTTGCTGGAAATTGAACTTTGGTGAGATATTATACTGATTAATTTTTCTGTTGAGTTTTATCAAAATCCATCAAATTCCTGGTAAGTTATCACAGTGACACCACAAAGTAGCCAAGTGACTTCTGACCTTTTTAAATATGCATGGATTTAGCCCATGATCAAACTTGTGCAAGATAATCTTTAGGTAAGTAGTTATGCTGAGTTTCGTGAAATTCCATCGTAGCCCCAGGGAGTTATCGCAGCAACACTAAAAGTTAATGGATTGACAGACAGAACGTGGGTATACCATAACACATCCTGTCTATGACAGGCATATGAAAACCTTTTTCAGTTATTCACTATATGTTATGAGGGTATGAACAGTGTAACACCTGGAACTGACTGCATCCTATACTGAGCTTTACTGACATAGCTAACAGTAACAGTGCGTGGTATATTTGTTATTAATAATCTGGCTCACCTGTTGTAGCTGCATAATCTGTTTGTTCAGACTGTTTATGTCTTGTTTTATGATGTACGTCAACTCTTGTATCTCCATTGGTTTGTCGTCAAACAAAGATTTCCTTTTCGCCACTGAAATGACAAAATGAAGTGACTCACCTAATTATCCTTGGATTGAGGGGGTATAGTGTCCAAACTTTAAGGACATTTACACAGTATTTTGTCAGACATATACAGAAATGCTACATTTAACAATGTTTTCTCGTTTTCTATACCTATTGTGAAATATCTGCCCTGAATTTATGACAGAGTGGCAATTGCTTTTAATTCTGGAAAAAAACATAGTGGCTCTAACCTTGCCATAAATCAAACATACACACTGGCTTTACAGTTTTCTACAAATTTTCTGTGTAGAAGACATTGTAAGAAGTTCAACTCTCTCCATTTACACAACCTGTTAACATATACATGCATACTGATACTGTGAAGTTAACGTTTATATATTCCTCAATATGATATGCAGAACATAAAACTCATATTGAAAATATACAAATAATACACTTACAAATGGTAAGTTTTTCCAATTTGGCAAATGTGTTTGATAGATCTCTGCCAATCTTCCTGAAAGATAAGAAAAGTAAAACTGATAAACTGGACACAAAACTATAAATTTACTTGGAGACTATACGAACAAAATATATAAAATACCAACATAAGCATACTAGAACTTAAATGAAATATTTCATCTGTAATTTCATTATGTGATAAAATACAAAATGAAAATATATAAATGAATGAAAATACTGCATATTGAGAAGTTTCAAGACAGATAGTTTTGTTATTTAAAACATATATATATATATATATATATATATATATATATATATATATATATATATATATATATATATATATATATATATATATATATATATATATATATATATATATATATATATATGTCCTGTAAACATCTTAAGGATGATGAAGAACTGAAACCAAATATTTGTTATCTACATTTTATATCAACATAGTCATCTTTTATCCACATATCATCTTTTTGCTCCATTTTTTGTTTTAAAGGTCACTTGTTTTCGAACTCAGCTAAAACTTGTTAGGAACAATGTGTGTACCAAATCTGAGGACAAAATGTGAAGCTCTTCAAAAGTTATGGGGTTCACAAGAATTTAACATTTCGGCAGATCTGACCTTGAAGATTAAGGTCAAGGTCACCAGATTTGTTTGAGATGTGGGGGGGGGGGGGGGGGAACAATGAGTGTTTCAAATTTGGGAGGAAAATATGCAGCCCTTCAAAAGTTATCACGTTCACAAGATATCCTACAGACGCTGCCAATGACGACATGGCACTGAAAGTGAAAACAATGTCTCCCCTTGGGGGGGGGGGGGGGAGCGGAGGGAGACATAAGAAATAAATAATATATAATTTCAAGGATATTTCAAAAGCAAAGGGTCCCTATCCTTCACTATCCCTGATAAACCCCTGTCAGCTCCCATGTGTCTCTGTGAGTGAGAGACCGCTCCTGTTTTTCTACTTGAGGAGTTTTTTAAGGGGTAGTTATACTAAAAGTTATATACTCACTTGGCAATCTGTGTGAACTCGCTCCTGTGGTGCAGGGCCTTGTTTCCTGATGGAATGGAGCCATTGCCCTGTTGAAAATGAAAAAACATGATTAACATGCATCAAGCTTTTGATTCATGGACTTGATGGGCAATTTTAAAATTTAACCTTGTATTACATAATTTGTTCATCAATCTTTCAAGCCACAAACAATCTGTTTCAATATTGCTTAAAGAGACTGTCAAATATTAACCATTGTTCTTACTTGAAAATTAACCTTGAATTTATCACATTGATTCCATACTATATAACTAATAATGTCTTAACACTGACACAGTACTAATCCAGGTCATGTATATATAAATAAATACCATATTTTGACAATTTATGAGTATATTCAAAATCATCCTTAACATAACAATGACAATAAAGCAAAGACCAGCACTGAACTGGTGCCAAACTTATACAGTGGACCTGCCTGAAAGACAACCTGTCTAGGAAGTCCAGCCTTAAGCAAACCAAGAGCATTCACACCGGTTATAGCACTGATCTGTCTAATAAGACCACCTGTTAATTAAGACCACTTTTGGCCAGTCCCACAAGTGATAAAACACAGGTTTCACTGCATGTAAGATGGCTACGGTCTTACCTGTCTTGACTGCATTGATCGGACAGCCGACAGGAACTCTGTAGTTCTGTCGCGACACGTCATGTCTGTTTCTGCTTTCGCTGGTGGGGGCTGGGTATACCCCTGTGTGGGTGGTGGAGGCTGGTATGGACTCTTTGGGTACTGGTTGTTTGTACCGTTGTATTGTCCCTGGTTGTTGTAACCCTGTGATGTGACCGTGACACTGCTCGGGTTCTCGGACTCTGAACCGGTTCTACGTCGTCGAGCGAACATCAGAAAACATAGGCTGGGACATGTGTAGAACCCCTCACTCCCTTACCTGCAAAACATGTAAAACAGTAAAGTAATATTCAAGCATATTTTGGCACGGGATGTGATAATAAATTAAAAATTGGAAAATTAAGATTCAGATTTGAGAATTTTACACATACTTCAAATGATCCTGACTAAATATTTCCATTAGTTACTTGTGATTTATTTAAACATAAAGTTTGGCGGATACAATTAATAACAGGTCTGAAACTGAGTGACAACTGTAAGTTCTGTTCTTACATTCTTTGAACAAACAGGAATTACACATATGAATTTAATAGGTAAATTTCCTTTGATGGACCTATCAATTTTAAGACATAATATGAATGATGCTCATTACTTTATGTTAACCATTATAGAAATGGAATCAATATTTACAAGTCTCCCAAGGGATGGTGGATTTTACTTTCACTACCATATGGTTTGATCATTCCAGTAGAGACCAAAGAGGTGTAAAAAAAATCATTTTTATTTTGTATTAAAATTTGTAACCAGAAAGCGATATTATGTCCTTTTGTAAAGTATAAAGAAAAAATACTTGTATATTCATGAATGTTCACTGTGAAATAAATGCCCTGTCAACGTAAATTTACATCAGGGTGGAAAAAAACCTGTTTTTTACATGACTTTAATTAATGTTTATTACCAGTGTAAATAATGTTAGTGTAAAAAACTTGCCAACCCTGCATCAGGCATAAAGAACAAAGTAGCCAAACTGTGCAGTTTTATAACTTGATAACCATGATATTAAAATGTCATTCAAATTAGGTACATGAACATTGTCACACTGTTGGTTATGATATAAATATAAATATTCTATAATATCAATTTTATATTCTAGAGAGGCAGATATGCCATTTTTTTTATGGTACCTCTTTCTTGGTCAGCACCAAGATTTTGTTTTATTGAAAATTAAAGTAGCCCTTTACATTGTCACTGTATTTACCATAATTTTTTAACATCCTTACCACATAAACATGATTATTCTTAATACAAATCAGTTTTGGGACCAATAATCGATTATAATTGATGCAGATGACCCAACGATCGATCTTACAAGTTACATTGATATCATCGATCACACACATAATCCTTTCCCACAAAGGTTAGGCTTCAGAATAACAGAAAGCACACTTTCATGAAAATTTATGCAAACAAACTTTAGAACAATCTGAAGTTAACTATATACACATGTAGGCTATAGAGTTATTAGATAATTGTATACATTAATTAGCCAATACCAGGCCTATAATACAATTGAGAGGATGTACATGTCTATATTTGGTCAGAAATTCCATACTCTTAGAAGACAACCAATTTTTACTTATGATTATTCATGAAATTACAACTGATTCCCAACGCTTCTCAAAATGACTAATAATTGATTATTAATTAATATGGTGTTGACGATTGATTATTATGAAGAAAGCGACACCCAACATTCATAGTAATACAAATGACTGATGAATTGTTCTTACTAAAATTCCATGTGTTCCATCACTCTGCTCTCAATATGTCTTTCCTTCAGTGTGTTCTCAACCTGTAACAACACCCTCTACTCACGGCCCAGTGTCTGTGGACATGTTTCTACTTTCTACATTATAGGCAGATGATGGACTAATAGTTACCATGGATCCAATTAATAACACAATAAACAAAAATAACCATCACAGCAGTCATTTAACACCAGGATCCAACTAGTGCATGGTTACATAGATTTAATCAAGTACTTCACTAGTTGCAGGGAGGCCAGCAAGCTGATTAACATAAACTAATTAGGGTCTACATAATTGAAACTGATCACATACCTGTCTCAGCAAGTTCATAATTGGTGGGTGACACATGCACACTATGCAAGAATCATATGCATTTAATTAATTTATGTTTAGTTGGCTTGAGTTTCATCCAGCTTGTACTTACAGTACTGTTTCATGTGAGCAGTGTTTGAGTTGTTCCAAGTCTTCAGGAACAGACTTCAATCAAGTTCTGTACCTGAAGAGTGGGAACAAATCCAAGTCTAACACTGCTCCCACAAAATAGTGGTTAATGGCCATTTAACGCATTTTACTGAAACTTTTTTTCACAGTCATGTACCAATTTTGTTAATATTTGAAATACTGTTACTGTAGATTCAGATTATATCGTGGGCTTAAAATTTCGTGGTTTTTGTACAAAACGCATATCGTGGGGTATTTGAATTCGTGGAAAGACAAAGAAAACTTTAGGAAATAATGTTTATTAATACCTCCATTTGCGCAAAGAAGACAAGCCCGACGTACACAGGTGGTTCGGCTTTGATGCTGATCATACGGTGCGCCTGTACCGCGGGTTAGTGTTGAACAAACAAGCCCGATCCGAGTCTTACAAAGAATTAATCAGCCATAACCAACACGTGCCGGCCGATTCATCAGCTGTCAGTTGCAACACCCGATACATCGGCTATTAGTTATAACACCCGATCACGCCACGTTGACAGAAAACGTAAACCATCACTTAACTGGAGGAAAAATGAAACGGGACCGTCCACATGAAGGTTTTTAACTTTTATAATCTAGGCGGTATTCACATGTGACCCCTGTAAATCCCGGACGGGGCGGTGAGACGAGACACGGTTCGTTCATCATTCATCATGTTGACTATATTTGGAGATTACAAAGAAATAATTTGCATAAAAGTATTCTGTGACGCTTACTTACGCTAAAATATATGTACAACTATTGGCAATATTTGGAAGAACTACCGCCTGCATGTATTATCAATGGCTCACTGTTATGCACGCAACTGTTGCTGCAATATTCAGAATAGGTGCTCTTTCGGTCCCGCGGTAATCGCGGTAATGCAAAGAGTTTACACGGCCCTTGTTTTTAAGGCCAATAGGTAGCGTAAGTCTCGTTTAATCTCTATTGAAAGAAGGTTGAAAAGGCCGGTTCCGAAAAAGCCGTGCCTCGGTAGCTGTGGTTACGAACATTGGAACTTGTGTACAGTTCTTGGTGTGTTAGAACTACCGCTTTGCGCGACAGAAATGTGGTTCTGTTCTTGAATTTTTCACCCGAAATGTTGAATAAATTTTGGGATACGTTTTCAGTTTAAATTATACCTTGATATTGTTTTATTGTAAACATATCAGGGGTCCATGTTTGTTCGATGATAGGGGAAATAATTTGATTGACAAAAGAATATTTATAAATCCCATATTTTTATAGTAATTTAGGAAAAAGCAATTCGGTGCATTTAATAAATGTATCAAAGACAATCATAAAACAGTAGTAAACAATTTTTGTATCTTCATTGAAAATCAGCCAGCGGTTACAATTATATATATATATAAAGTCGACCACCCGCTACCGTTAGGATACCATATATACTCTGACCGTGTGATTTTTTGATCGTTGGAATCATGAATTCGTGGATTATCTTGATCCACGAAAACCACGAAAATAAAATCCCAACTAATATTTCTGAATCTACAGTATATCAAAAAAGTGTATACATATATTTATAAACACAAATTATGGGTTTTATATTGAACAAATATAACTGTATACTTCAGCTTGTGTGCTAATGTGTCATAATTAGCATAAAACTCAATTGTAGTCATCACATTATTCATAACGTCACTGATGTCACAATGGCCAAGACCGTTTTATACCTGTCTTTGATGCTCAGTATCTTATAAAATATGACACTATTCTATAAAGTCCTTATTTTGTATAATATAAGTCCTTATTTTGTATAATCTTCCTACATAGGACAAAATAAATACAGAACACAAAAATAAAGCATGTGCGTGTAGAAAAGCCTTCAAAGAAAAAGCTAAGCAACACTTCTAACAATATAAAAGTGTATTTAAGGCGGTTATAATTTTTCTGTTTTGTTTTTTTTTACAGTAATATATATATATGAATTGCTGGAATTTCTCCAACTTGAAACTCTGACAAAAGAGGGATATTTGCCTTTCATTCAATTGACACGTTTTACTTTGTCATGTACATTGGTAAAATGTGTGTTTGTCCTTTAAAGTTAAGTTTTCATTTACTGGTAACAAGGAATACTAAATTATATTGCTAAATTTAATTAATTTGCAAATATTATTATTATTATATTATTATTAACAATAAAAAATCTCCCGACCCTTTAAAATGACCCTCTAAATGTGTAAACATATACAACTGGCCCTTCATAATGACACCTTACATGTCAGAAACTGTTCGCCAAGCTATGACGACACTGGTGGTTTTAACACGGTTTACCCTCCCATGTATGATGTACACAGTATCACTCACATTCTGTTGTCAGTGTTGATGACAGACGAAAATTCATGCTCTAACACTGTCTAAGAGTCGGGGTGTCAGATTTGTCATTACTGGAAGATGGGCCCTTGTTCACAAAACGACATCCAAGTTTATGTAAAATATAGAATTTTAGGGAGTCTTACCTGCTATAAAGTTCTGAACTTCTTATCAAACACACGACAAAAACAAAGCGGTAATCCCAAGGCAGTGATGTCACTTTCTTGTCACCGGTCACGAAATGTTGTTGAAGCCACGAAGCAGATCCGGTGACGTCAGAAGACCAGTGCAGCTGCGCAAAACTTCTCGTCACCAAAACAGAGAGGACAAATTTGTTTTCACGGAGTAAACTTGAATCGTAATGCATGCATTAATTTAAGTGTGCCACATGATAATTGACAACGTCTGTTGAATTTTTACACAATAAAAACGAGAATATTTTGAGAAAATAAGGTTAACATCATGAAAGATGGAACATAGGGAAAAAATTCTAATTAATATGATTTCCATATAACAATCTCAGAAATTGAGTTATTTAAAAGTAAAAAAAAATAATAATAATAATAACCAGTATAATTATATATGTAGCTTAACTTGTTACTATTAAATATTGTAATGGTCCGAATAGAAACTTTAAATATATAATATATTACTTATTACTTAAGATCCATACGTAACACCACGGGGTGATGTAGCACTTATTAAGTCACATTAATATTGATTATATAATTCAACTTCAGGTGGATAATCATCACATGAAACTTTGAAAATGTTAAATCTTTATAAAGGACGGGATGCTGACTGCGCCACATTATTCAAGATCATAAAACCTAATCACACAATTAACACACACATGTCATAATTTTTAACAATACATATACAAGTATAAATGTGGTTAGTCGATCTTTTAAGGAGGCACTGTGTCAAGAGCCTGTATATTTTTTTATATATTTATATAACATTCAGAACACGATTATTCCGGCACAAAGTGCGTGCATTGTAAAACTGAGAGAAAAAACCTACACCAGTGAAAAGTAAACCGGTATTATTACCATACTGTAAAAAAAAAAGAATGAAGTTAATAGTTCCATACACATATGTTTTCAGTGGACCCGTCATATTGAAAATTAAATCTATAAATGATTAGATCAGAAAAAAACAGGACAAACTGCGTCAATACCAGCTAGCTCTGTATTTTATTAGCCTTTTCTTGTGTTTTTCCAAGCGGCATACTTTCCTATCATAAAGTCCTTTAGAACCAAAAAGGCTCGTCCCAGTTTTTTTTTTTTTTTTTATTTCGAGAAATTTAACTTTTAATTTTGAGTTCTGCTGTATCTTTTGAAAATACAGCTTAACATAATCTATGTCAGAAACATATCACAGACAAAGGTACAGTTTTTTATTTAGCGAAATTTGCCACATGCAGGCAATTAAGCCTATTATATATATACTGGCCGTATAACCTTTCTCAATTTGGGGATGGACCATTGTGGCAGTCAGCTTTTGTTAAAAGTAACCTTGTTTTCTGAGACAGACATGATGGTATTACATTATACCAGTGATCCTCTTGATTTTGTAGTTGTGATATAAAAGCATAATGGCCATTAATGAATTAATAAACAATAATTTGCTTGTTTACTATCAAGTATTACACATGTGGCGACAGGATTATCTAATTCACTTTTGACTCTGTTGGACCGACAGAATAGGATATAGGTTAGAGTCAAATTTTTTTAAGATTCTTTTGGCAGAGGTATCCTATATTATTCTGAATCTAAGTATATATATATGTACATCTGCAGAGTACTAATTCGGTTTGGGAAAACGTGACAGGGCGGTAGCACTCTCCTCCTGGCATGTAATTTTGTATACCCCGCTGTCACCAAGGGCCGGTGTCTACCACAGCTGCGGGTCCTGGGTGTGTAATCCCCCGCTGCTGGGTCATAACACTAAGGAACCCCCAGAGACGCACTCATTTTGTGAGTGATATATACACGGCTGTCGGGCCAGCCTTCCCATTTAATCTGCGGAGCGCTCACGCCGAGTGGGGGCCAACCGTGAAAAATCTCACCGCTCACCGTCCTCTATTCCTCAATAGCACATGCAGAAGTATATATAGGTCAGGTTGAAATCAAAGTTGAAACATAGTCAGTCAGGAACACAGGAAGCTAAGCATGCATTTGAGAGGTATATTCCAATTAGAATGATTATTGTATCCGCCAAAACAGAGTTTTGCGGATACTAAGTTTTCAGTCGGACGCCGCCGCCGCTTAGGTTTACGGAGAACTCCTCCATAACCACTGGGCAGAATTTTTCGAAATTCGAAATTATGATCAGGTCACATGTGAACTGCTGCGCCCTCATTTTGTTTGACCTCTGACCTTTCCTCTCTGCCCAGCGTCCATTTGTGCGTCTGTTTCCATACATAAACCCACATATCTGGGGAACCGTTTGACCGATCAGGCTAAAATTTTTGCACAAATGTAGCCCTTAGAAAGCTTTATAACATATACTAAAAAATGGTGGCGCCACCTGCCACCATTTTTGCACAGTGTCCTTCTGTTTGTCTGCTGTGGGATAAAATCACTCATATACAAGTAGTGGTTTGACTTATCTGCCTAAAATTTCGCATATGTATACAACTTGGACAGTTTTCTGGATTTTGTGGGAGGAGGCGCAACCTACATACACATTAAGGCTGCAAACATCCATGCTAACATGCAACACACCTCACTCTATTTCCCCTTGCCACTAAATCCATGCCTCACTTCACCCGACCCACTCTGATTTCGGCGGATACACGTAGTCACTTGTCGACTACCCGTATTCTAGTTTAAAAAGCATGACAATACCTAATGATAAGGCTTATTAGACAAGTATAATTTACTGCCAATTATATGCCGAATTCTGGATAAATTTGGTATGGTTCGTTCTGGTTCCCAGTGTTCCACAATTGCCTAAAGCTAGAGGTGAACTCGCTCTATATCCCCAGCATAAGGTAGGATTGGTTATAAGCGTATGTTGTCATAAGAACCTTAGTGGATGTAAGGACCTAATAGAACTGCTAACTTTTCAACTAACTTGCTAACAAAATATCAAAATATTTACAGTCTTCATTTCTATCAAATATTCTTAATTTATATTTTGGTTCTATGATTTTTTATTTTAATTTGATTTAAATCATCCACCTTAATCATCGTTTTCAAGGAAATACTATGGGATAACATTTATGATGATTCTATGAGACAGTTGACATTACTGACCAAAAATTTATAATATTATATTCTCAAATTAAAATATGAAGAAACGATCAGCTGAAATGACAGAATTATCTCAAAGTCGCTATGTGGTTTATTCCCCTAAAAAGTGAAGGGTCAAAGGATACTTTGTTTGGAATTTATAAGATGTTATGGTTTTATGTGATAAATAAAATTACGAAGAGACTTCATCGCTAATTAATCATTATTAATCACCTATAATGTATAGAAGTAATAGAACTTATCATGGCTTAAGCAATAAGGGGATAATAAATGTATAAGAATGTGGAGTGGAAATATGTATTTAAATAAAGAAAAAACAGATATTTTTTACCCCGATACTTGAAAACAACATTTAAGCTCTTTATATAAATCTTTAACCTCCAACGATCTAAGCTACTATGAACGTACTGGATAGTTAATGATATTCAGGGTTAATTGTGATAATTCATACAATAAACTTTTACGATGTGACAGAATCAATGAAATATTTCTTAGCATCGGATAATAAAAATATTGGATTAATTATATCATTCTTATATTGCATTTTTTAAATTCGTAACAATTCTTTTAATACATTATCGGCGTCGGATGAATGAATTTAGATATAGAAAATATACTAATATACATAAGAATCAGTTATATACAGTTGTGGGGCAGCAAAAAATGACGCATCTGAGAGCTGCAAAAATTTAGAATAATCTCAAATTAAAGCTATTTTATACACAATTTGACTTTTAACTTCGAACTTTAAATGTAATGTAACTGTTAATGTCCAGATTCTTTTAAAATATTTGAAATATGAAGCAATTCAATTTGATGCCAAATAAAATCGTTTGTAGTCGGTTATTGTGTTCAAGTATTATTAATATTTAAAAATTGGGATAGTGGTGAAGAACGATTCTCCGAGAAATTTCATGAAAGATCCCAATATCAATATAAGAACAACTGACCCCGGCACAATGTCAGGGCCGAACCCGCAGCCTCAGCCTATCATTTGGTGTGTTGCCGCCGAGGCGAGCGGACGGGAAAACGTGGGGTCTGGAAAGAGTGCGCTTTTGACATCAAATTGTAAAATTTTAAAGAATTCCAGGCATAGCAATTAAAACAAAACAGCATAAGTCATGGATTCATCAGCATGCAACAGCACAGGTAACGTTCCAGATCACAAATTTACTAAGTTCAAAATTGTAAAAACATTTGTAGCGAGAGCTGTCATATGCAGTGATATGATTGGTCAGTGGAGTTGTGACCTGACCTTGAGCTGTTCAGGTGTAAACAAATGCCATGTGCTTTCGTAATTATCGTACATGATCATATCGGAATGGGGGTGGCAAATCTCTGTTGACTTGTGAACTTCATTTTTAGCAGTTACTCAGTATATTCAGATATAATATTGTAGACATGTTCATTGTTTTAATGTGTGTCTTAGATTTATTAATACAGGCAAAATTATATAAAATTGATATATAGATTATGAAATAATAATAAGTAACATTATATAAATTAAAATATAACTTATGTCAGTTTAATTAGTTAATAATAAGATATGCCAGCAAGATATGCCAAGTATGTGATACATCAAAGTTGATGGAATTGTTAATTGTGAATTTATTATGCAAAGAACAAAAGTTATATTTTTATTATCATTGTCATTCTTATACCTCACCTGGAGCGGTATTATGTTTTCCACCTTTGTTCTTTAGTGTGTTGGTCAGTTTTTCTGTTTGCCGCTTTAAGCAAAAAGTGATGAATAGAATTGGGATGAAATTTTGTTGAGGGTTAGGGTACCACCCAAGGGACAACCAATAAAATCTAAGAAGTTATCTGGATGACTGCTTCACAGTAATATATGTTTAGTTTAAAGAATTATATACCAGTTGGGAAAAGGGTGGTTCTTTTTGTCTGCCACTTCATTTAAGGCTAATAGCCTATAGATCTAATTATTTGTTAGCATCAAACCAGGTGAACCCATGTCACTGAAGGGTGACATTGAGCACAGCTCTGCAAATCGGGGTTGTGAGGGGTTCAGGTAGAGACCCCTAACACACCTTATTAGGGACTTGCATGAAAAAATCATTTTTATTTTTCTTGGACATTATTGTTATCATTGGATAGGGAGAAAAAAATAATAACTCATGGCACCAAGCTAAAAATTTTATTATGAGCAAAAAGTGAGATATTTAAAGGGAAAGTTTCTGAAATGTGCAAAATTTTGTTCTCCTACCCCCTTAATTAACCCCTCCCCCAACTGTGACACATGAAGAGGCCACTGTGACACATGAAGAGGCCAGAAGTACCCAGGGGACACACACTGACAGCTGAAACCTCACCCTGACATACAATGGCAGCCAAGCATGACCTCTAATGAAACCATACCCAAACACACAAGGAAACCACATCCACTCACATTATGCCACGCCCACAATCACAGGACCTGGAACTATTTGAGGAAGAAAACATTTTCATGGATAACTTATTTACACATATAATATATTTTGCTAGCATGTTATCATTTTATTGCTTGGAATTTAAAAAAAAATATTTATATATAAACATATAAAAAATATTCCCATATGTATGATGGAAAAAAAGAAATACATGAATAACAATAATCAATATCAATACTGAGATCTGAGATACTTAGCGTTTTAATTTCTGATTTACAACCCTCGGCTGATACTGTTTTACCTTCAACTTCAGTTTTGAAACAGTTCTATTTAGCTGTTTTACTTTTTTCTCAAGGGTTATCACATGAGTAGACTTTTCAGTAATTACAGTCTGTGCTGCCAAAGTTTCTTTGACCAAATCAGAATTTAGCCTTATAAGTTTTGCTGTTTCCTCAAACTGGCCATCTTGAATAGGCTTCTTTAAAACAGACTGTGGTGGGACAAATTCTGATTGCAAAATTTCTGCCAGTTTCTGTGCATCCCTCTTATTTTTCCCAAGCTTAACTCTCTGTGATTTCAGTCTTGACATGCAAATGGAAAGAGCTGAATTTGAAACTCTGTCATGATCACAGACTAGCACACGTCTAACAAAGCTGTAAATCTCTTGTGTTGGAATAAATTTGCAGGATGATAGTTCAATAATATCACCTTTTTTCAAAGTTTTTATTTTTTATTAAATGTAATAATATATGTAGTGGTAGATATTAATTAGAACCTCCCAATTACAGACACTGTCAAGACCTATGACATATTTGTTCATAACAGAGAGGTGTCTTTATCAGCAAGGTTGTAGACATCTCCAACTGCTAAACACAGGTAGCATTAAGCATCTTTAATAGGGATGTGCATGAAATAGTGGTTTTCATGTGGCTGAGTTTTTCCTTACAGCTGATGCAGCTGCCTGCATGTATATTTCATTAGAATCTCTTTACCCTCATACCACTACCTTTAGTCCTTTACCTATGCCAATGATAATGGTTGGACACATATTATGTATGCAGGTAGATGGGGGCAGTGATTGGTCACATCCATTATCAATACTCCTGTGATACTTGCTCATGTTTGTATTGTAAGAGAATCCTGGAATTTTCCTGTCTTTGGTATTATGCTATTTTAATTCCTTCTAATCAATAACAAAACCTAAAATGTTAACTATCATGCCATGTGACACTATTAAATTGCATCTTTGCATGCTAAGTATACACATTAATTAATGAACATTCTCTGTATGAGGCAGCAGCAACAATTTTGCATAGATGTAGATGCTCTTTCCTGTAATATAACAGTTTGCTTAAAAATATAGAAGTGTTTTTTATTGGTAGATGCTTAAATATCTGCAGATAGTATTGTAGGCCAGGCTTCACCTAATTCTCCTATTTAAGATTGTCTAGAGGAAAACAAATTTGTATCACAAAATGAAACCAGAAGTTGAATCTATCATAAGTCTCAGGAGGGAGGGTGGGGCATTGGGGGGGGGGGGGGGTAGACAGACAGAGAGAGAGACTGAGACACACAGAGAGAAAGAGAGCTGTCCCTTTTTTTGCTGTGTTAATAAACATGATTTAAATCAAAGATAAAAATCAGGACAAAATGCTAAGCTGTGATCTAATTTTGAGTGGTCTAGTTACTGAGCTGATAATCTGGAAGATAGAAGACCACAATTCATAGGTATGCTAAAAGAGGTCAGATGGGTGGCATTTTTAATTTTAAAATGGACTATAGGAAACACAGTCAGACCTGAGGAATATACATTGCCCAAATATGTTTATGGAAATTGCAGAGAGTGGGACACAACAACTTCCAGATAATTATAATATAGTATTGGCTTTTCTTATTTTATTGTAAAAAATTTCAAATATCTTTACTGAATTATACTTAAATCTTTGCAAAGGCTTCAATAGAAATTCCTTGTAAATTTATCTAGGTTTTGAAATATAAATACATGATCATGTAATGTTTGTGTGATTTTCTGTTTTTCTTAAAGAGTAGGCAATTTATCAACATTTTATGTATGACCATGTCATTAAATTTTAAAATGTTATAATTGTTTTCATCCAGCAGATTCCTATATTATTACATATCCAAAGGTGTGGTAAACATCTTCTAATCTTTCTCTTGTGTAGCCATGGAGGCTGAACTGGCAGCCATTTTGAAGGACCGCATCATGATTTTTGATGGAGGAATGGGGACCATGATACAGCAGCTGAGGCTGGAGGAGGAAGATTTCCGTGGCAACGACTTCACCGATCATCCCAAAAACCTGAAGGGCAACAATGATGTGCTGAGTATAACCAAACCTGATGCTATCTACCAAATACACAAGGTAACTGAAGGCTCATACTGTTTCACTAAAATAAAGTGGTTAATGTTAACAATTTGTAAAATTATTTTATGTTTTCCTCATTAATGACACAAGAATAGAAACAGTATAAGTTTACTTGCTCCCACCTTGCCAGAATCTTGGTGATACTTGTGGTGTGTGCTGACACCTATTGGTCAAACTGTGTATTAATTGAAATGTAATAAATACCTCTTATGGCCAGTAGGTGTCGGTACACATCTTATGTTTGGTCTTTTGGAATTTACCAAGACGCTTACCAAAAGAAAAAATACTTCAGGTAACCAACAAAATTTAGAAAAAAGAGAGAAATACTCCTGTATCAGTCTTGAACAAGGCTGAGGCTTTAAATTTAATTGTGCTCATACTCTGTAGTACAAAACACAAACACATTTTGTTGTGAAGTTCAGGGCATTTTTGCTTTGAATTTGAAATGCATTAGAATTGAAGAGAAATTTGGATAATTTGAAATATTTATCAAATTGGTAGAAATATAAGGAAAGCGATTAGATTAATGTTCAAAGGCAGAGGTCAATTTAGCAGGATTTTCAAAAGTAGCCTAATTCGGTTTTATCATGCAGTGTTTACTTATGTTTATCTAAAGGCAGTTTGCAAGGTTAAGAAGCATGAGAGATTGTAACCTGTTTGAACTAAGAATTAAATTTGATTTGAATAAAAATTGTTTTTATTTGGTTTAACATATTTTTCTACAACACAAATTTAATAATAATTGAAGTTTGGTTAAAATTATTTATTTGGAATTGAAAAATCAAATAGACTTGAGGACAGTTAGACGGTGCTGCCCTCTGTATTGTATTTCCAGGACTACTTGCTGGCTGGGGCTGACTTTGTAGAGACCAACACCTTCAGTGGAACATGGATCGCTCAGGCAGATTATGGGTTGGAAAAGGAGGTCAGTTCCAAGTCTTATGCAAATATATTTAAATAATGATTTACAATGTTAGTTTAGAGTCAACTCACTCTGTAGTGAGGCTGGTTGGGCTCTGTATAGCTAGGCAACTCGCGGCATGGCAGTATGCAAATCAGTTTGTGAACATTGTGCTTTAAATAGTACATAGCAAGAAATATTAAGATATCCCTACTGTATATTGATTAATGTGCATCCTCATATTTAGTTTAAAATTTGGTTCAGTCAAATTGAATCATATATGCTGAATCATGTTCTTTAGGACCCCTGGCTTTTACCAAGTACCAGTGAGGTCACAAGATTACAAGATTCGGAATATTAGATAAAAGTCTAATAAGAGATTGTTTTATTCATTCTTTGCTTTTGCTGTATGTCTGTTGGCTTAAATACGGTTTCTCATAGGAATTATGATCCAGTGATATTGCTTTAGGCAAATATTTGTGCTTGAATTTCTTGCATAGATGATGGACTCTCAGACATTCATATTAATATGGAAACATTTTTCTCAGGGGAAAATATTGGGCCGATCCAGGATTCGAACCAATGTTGGTGTTGCACATGTCCGGCATTCCAACTGCTTTGCTAGAAAAGCAAGCTTAACTTGCCAGACAGTTCAGTCCGCTTTTATATGCACCCCATTACAATATGTAAGTTACAGCCCTAATGGTTAGTGATGGTTGTATACAAGGGGCTGATATGACAGGTGGGGAAAGAGTCGTGGAAATGGAGGCAGAAGGACCAGAATCTTTAGAAGTTACAAGATTTTGGATTACTTAAAGAGAGAAAATGATTAAACATCTGTAAAACATATTAAGAAATTTTTTACCAGAATTCAGAATTTTCTTATTCTGTACATAATATTGATTTACCCACAGGTATACCGGCTCAATGTGGAGTCTGCTAAACTGGCTAAAAAGGCCGCAGCAGATGTAACAGCAGAAACAGGTTAGTCTGGGTGGATTTAATTCATGCAGGGCTCAACATTTACAACTAAAAGCTTGCACAGGGCAAGTAATAAAACATGCAATAAAACATGCAACACAATTATATGAAACAAACTTTGTGTTCATAGGTGCGATCACTGATTTTGATAGGGCAAGTAAAAGTTCAGGTATGGCAAGTAAAAGCTAGATGTTACTTGCCAAACTTGGCAAATTAATGACAAGCCCTGTTTTGTGTGTAACAAGCAGTGCTCATTCAGTAGCTCAATATAGAATTGTTTAAGGTTGCAGCATTATTCCACCAGGGGGCATGCTTCCTATATATAACCTAAATTGCATATTGTATTATGTTAAGGAGCTCATTGGCAATTAAACTTGACATCTTACTTTTCATTTTTCTTAAGATTGTTTGAATAAAAATGTGTTTAATGAAAGGAATACCAGTCTTTGGTCTCCAAATAGTTTTCTGTGTGGTGCATTTACCAAGTATTTTTTCTTTGTATCTTTTCTTCTGTTTCATGTTTTTAGGTGTGAAGCGTTATGTCGCTGGAGCAATGGGTCCTACAAATCGCACACTTTCTATCTCACCCTCTGTGGAAAGACCAGAATACAGGAATGTCAGTAAGTACATTTCATTTTTAAAGTGGCCCTTTGTATTTTTTCTAGATTTTTCGGTTTTTGGTGAAAACAAGAAAAAAATAAGGAGAGAAATTTCAAAACACATTAATAGTTATGATTTTTTTTCAATGTGAGAGGGCTGAGTCAGGGGGAAAAATACTGATATGTATTATTAGACTGGGTTCAGTTATTATTTATCAATATAATTAAAGCTGATCTTTTTTTTGTAGAAATTATGATTATTAGCATGGAATGATTAATTAAAGCTATCTTTAGAGTCTGTAAAATATACTTAATGCAGCAACGATGTAGAGAGGTTAAGCTGTAATAATATATGGTCATGTTGATTTCAGGCAAAGTGAAGATATATATTTAAACCTGCTCTCCATGGCCTTGGATTATCTGGACAGACTTTGTTTCACTAATTTTGTTGCTGAATAATTTCAGTACAATCAAACTTTTTTCTGTTTTCAGTATCAGTGAATGAAGATATTTATTATGTATTTATATGTATTAATTTTCATACTGCTTTTAGTCCAAGCTATCAGTAATGATATGGATTCTCAGCACACACATAAACAAAATATATCAACTCTTTTTAGATCTATCTGTTATCATACAGATTTTTGTGCATCCTTCAGAATTTTGAAGTTTATTGATATTTCACCAGCTGTAAAATTTGATTAAAAAAAAAATTACCTGAATTAAGAGAACATTAATTTGCAATAAGCATATTTTCTGTAACAAAGTAAGGAGATAATGATTGATTGATTTCAGCGTTTGATGAGCTGGTTGATGCGTACTCGGAGCAAGCTAGAGGCCTGCTGGAGGGAGGGGTGGATGTACTTCTGGTTGAAACAATATTTGATACAGCAAACTCAAAGGTAAGTTACCAAGGCAACCTTCATATCATTGTTTGTCAGACAATAAAACATGAACAGTTGAAAAAGGCATTTTCAGAACTGGAAAAAACTATTTAAAAACAAATAAAACTCATTGTTTCCTTTCTGATGATTTCTGTTTTAGCTGCTTCAGTTCACAAGTGCAGTGATAGACAGTGATACAAAGTCAGATCTTGTATTTGTATTGTCAGTTATCTCTGTATCTGTACATTGACAATATTTGATCATCTGATGGAAAGCAGTGTCCAGCATTTAACAGCAGTCAGCTTCTGTTGCTCAGGGGTAGTTGAGCACAGGGCTCAAAGCCGGGAAATTGTGCCCCCACAGCCATGTCACTCACAAAAGAGTGCGTCTTTGGGGGTTTCCTTAGTGTTATAAACCAGCAATGGGGACAATTACCAACCCTGGACCCACAGGTGCGGTAGACGCCGGGCTTGGATGACACCAGGATACAAAAATAATATGATAGGAAGCAAGTGCTACTGCCCTGTCTCGTAGTCCCAAACCAAAACGAAACCCTGTAGATGATCATACTTAGATTAAGAATTAGATAAGAGAGCATAAAAAATGGAGGTGGTTACCTCTACAAAAAAAAAATCAAAGAAAAAAAACATGTAACTCCTGTCACTTAGCACAATGTTATACATCTAGAGTGAAAAGTCATTGGGAAAAACAAGTAGAACAGCATCTGAATGGCCAGTCATTTTGAAATCAATTTGATTTATATAGAAAAAGATCTATGAGAGCAAGCTTATTGACATTTTATATACAAGGGAAAATTCGGCGTGGAATAAAAGTAATTGATAACATATGTATCGTATCATGTGCAAAGTAATTCAATATGACTTATTGTATTGTGAGATAATGTATCTGTGCAGAGCTTATGTCTAACTTAATCATTTGTTTCTTCTCCACCAGGCGGCGCTGTATGCTATTCAGCTGTTGTTTGAACAAGGAGAAAGACAGGTGCCAATATTTGTGTCTGGAACTATTGTTGATCGCAGCGGGCGCACACTTTCAGGACAGACATCGGAGGCTTTTGTCATCAGTGTGTCCCATGCGAACCCTCTCTGGTTAGTGTAAACATTTAACATGTCTAAATTATCACCCACTTAAATTGGTTTATTTTTGTAAAATCCTGGAGTAATCCCAAAATGCAGATGTAAAGATGAAATTAGGCAAAGCTAACTTTACTTCAATGGATTTAAAAAAAATCTTTTTTATCTATTTCAGAAATGCAGTTAAATCTGTTTCCAAAAAAGTCAATATTTTTCAGTCCTGCTGATAATGGTGAAGTTCATTGGTCCCATGCACGAAGAAATACTTTATAAGCTGCAGGCTGCTTGGTTGTTGGTATCATAAATGTTCAAAAAAAAGTATCCTTTAAAAGTGAGATATTATTTGAAACAAACATGATTTACTTGATGTGGTATGTAATTTTACTCAGGAGAACTGTTAGGTTAAAATATCATTGTGTTGTGATGTCATAACTCTTCTTTTCCTCTTCAGTCTTGGTCTGAACTGTGCCCTTGGAGCAGAAGCTATGAGACCATTCATTGAAGCGATAGGAAAGAACACACAGGCCTATGTTATATGTTATCCCAATGCAGGTGAGTATTATACGGTGAAACCCTTGGCTCCAGACACCCCTCTGGGGTGGACACCCCATGTAACAGACAATCTTTGGGACAACCAAACATTTTTTCTATTTAAAGAACCCCACTGGGGAGGACACCTCACAATTCATGACAATTGACATATCTTGTCCGCCCAACAGTTAAAATCACCACCTGCGAGTGCGAGTAAGTCCTGCCTGGACTTGTATTCTCCAACACAATGTTGTCAACCATTTACATTAATTGAAAATATTTCATGTTATAGCCTCATAAATAAAAAAAGATAATAAAAAACAACTCACACTGAAATTTATTCATATGCAATATGGTTGTCAAGAGCCAATCTATATCGGACAAAAAAATTTTCATGGATATTTTTGCCCAACGCTTGGACTTCTGACATGACCGCCTGACCGGACTATAATATCTGAATTAGGTACACCCAGCTCAACATCTTCTGTTCCATAATAAAATCAGTGACATCACATTCTAATTTTAAAAATCATTGATTTAGATAATGTTGTTCCTTTGGGTATATACTGGTTAGACGCATTGAAATGAAATTTTTCAGTAAAATGAAATTTAAAATAAAAAAATTAAAAAATATGGGCTTTCAGTCATATTTAAAAAATAACTTTTATGTCAAGACAATTGGCCAGTCAGATGCTGTAAAACTATTGTCTGTCCAGTGACATTTTACTTAGACATTAGTACGTCCCTGTGATTTTGTAGAAGTGAGATACTAGCAAGCCCTACCTTGTGACTTTGTTGACCCTAACTGAATACCCTATTACTCACTTGGCCAGACCACTGTGACCAGTTATTGACAGTCATCATTAAAGATGGTATCAATGTGCTTATTATTTTCTTCTGTGGCCCATGATCCTGGTGATATTGTGTCCCCCTGGACAGGGAAAGTAAACCACTCTTTAATCTAAATGAGAAGAAGTACATGAAATTATCACTAAACAGCAAATTTTTTTTTAATTTTATGGGTTTTTTGTTCCTTAGTTGAAACTAATTATTCCTTGACCTGTAGTAGATCTGCATTTTACCTAGAGTTATTTTCCGCTGTGATTGTATAATTTAATATCGGACTACGCTTTCCAGGGGATGATCAAAATCAAATACCATTAATGTCTAGTTACAGGGACAACTGATGGAACTAGTTAGTAGTATCATATTTAGACTGTATCAGTATGCATTGGTGCACAATAGTTTCAAGTTTATCATAACCATGACTGATGTTTTATACAGGTTTTGTTACAAGCCTATCATAACCATGACTGCTGTTTTATACAGGTTTTGTTACAAGCTTATCATAACCATGACTGATGTTTTATACAGGTTTTGTTTCAAGCTTATCATTACCATGACTGATGTTTTATACAGGTTTTGTTACAAGCTTATCATAACCATGACTGATGTTTTATACAGGTTTTGTTACAAGCCTATCATAACCATGTCTGCTGTTTTATACAGGTTTTGTTACAAGCTTATCATAACCATGTCTGCTGTTTTATACAGGTTTTCTTACAAGCCTATCATAACCATGACTGATGTTTTATACAGGTTTTGTTACAAGCCTATCATAACCATGACTGATGTTTTATACAGGTTTTGTTACAAGCCTATCATAACCATGACTGATGTTTTATACAGGTTTAGTTACAAGTCTATCATAACCATGACTGATGTTTTATACAGGTTTGCCTAATACCTTTGGGGAGTATGATGAAACACCCGAGGACATGGCTGGTCAGCTGAAGGTATGTTAATCTTGAATTAAATGTAAATAAAACATTTGCAATAAGGTTTATTATCTTACACTGTCAGTAGGTACAAAAGTACCACTTGTCTGCCTAGTCTTAACAAGCGGTACAACTCAGTACGGTGAGAGTTTAAGCATTAACTTCATTTTGGCTGATTGAAAAAGTTTCCCAGCAAAAGCATCCCGGCAGACGGACTGCAGTTCACCTGTTTTAATGTTGTTTTGGTTCTGTGTGGAAGTAAAGATAGTCTTATTATACCATAACAAGACTGCCTGATCAGAGGACAGCTCCCAAATGAGGAGAAACATCAACAAGGAAACACAGAAGACACACTGGTTTGAAGCTTGAAAAATACTGATTTGTGAAGTTGTGTGGTTATGGCCATCCATTGGGGAGCATGTAAAGTTTTGTTTTGCACCACTGATCATGTCACTGTGCAAGATTATTTCAACTTGTGCACAAGACCAAGTATAGTTTTAGAATGAAATATTGGCAGATACCATAATATTTAAGGAGAAAACTCTTTATTTCATATATTTTTAACATACCTGGAGAGTGAAAATGTCCCTTTGAGGTTAAGTTTTCTGACCATGTTCTTAGATCAGATGGATTTTCTCTGCACAGTGTCCTGCATGTTCATGTTTGGCTTGATGTCTTTAACTAGTGCAGAATGAGCTGAACAAGCATTAACTGAGTCTTTTAATAAGTTTATAACATCCTTCATTTCATATTTCAGTGGTCCTGCTAATTTGATTCAATGGTAAACATCTTGTTAATCTGTTAAGAAATTCTGAATTTAAACAAATTTCTTTCAATATGTATTACCGTAAAATCTGTGAAATTTCGTACCTCGATGAATTTCGTACACAGTCTTTCTTCAGTAACCATAATTATTAAAATGACATGTTAAATTTCGAACTGCCGATGGTCTGTTACGCCACATTTGACGTTAGCAGGACTGCCGTGAATGTAACACTGACGTAACTTCACCCGGTTATCTGGTTTTGAACAAGCCGACTGGTCCGATCGATGTGATTACCATGCTATTGATAATTAATATGAATTATATCTACATCATATAGAATGTAATTTGACTGAAAACTAAGATTTTTGTTTCAGCGACAATAAAAAAAAACTTAAAATATCTCAAATGTGAGTTGTTTAATTGTCCGGGATGCGAGCGACATACCGTGAATAACTGACAGACGCCCATGAAGTTTGACGGAGGTTGGAATTTAGATAATCAGGATTAACTCCGTAAATGATCTTAAGACCACTAGCTTAATGTGCACCATAAAGGGGGATTTCTGTGTGTAAGCCAGGTTCAAATTGGTCTCTTTCAAGCAAACTCTGCGTTACGGTGTATGTAATGCCAATGTTAATCAGTTTGAAAATTAATGCTAATTTCCTTTAAAACATTTAAAATAAATATCTTTAATGTCACACCAGAACGACTCAGTTTCGAGTACCGGGGCTCCGTATCACCCAACAAACAAGTCACACGAGATCAAACGGTACATCAAAGCGCTGGCAGACGTTCATGAAGTTTAGGAGGTTGGATATTTGATATTGAATAATCAGGATCGATTAACTCTTTAAGTGATCTAAAGACCTCTAGCTTTTTGAACACCATTAGTGGGGATTTCCATGCGTAAGCCACCTGAAAAACGTTCTCTCCGGGCAAAGCCCCGGATGTCACGCAAGCATGTACGGGTGTCGAGCCTCATGACAGGATTAAATCCTTCAGATATACTTTTCAGATTCCTTTTCCAAACTGATTCAATATAAAATAAACAACACAAGTATAGAAAATAATCTTTTTATTCATGAAACTTCATGGGTCACACGGATGAATGCAAAATCGGTGAGTGAATACCTGAGGCTCCTATTATCGCCCACTGCCGACGAGGCATCTTAACTTGTCAAGACCATAATTTTAAAACTGCTGAAATCGACTGTTAAATTTCGGACTTCCACAAATTTAATTATTTTTTTCTGTACAATTTCACAGATTTTACGGTACTCTCTTTGTTTCATTTTGAATAAACTAAGTTATCTCATAGCTTAGAACCAGTTGAATGGAAAAGTTGAACTAGTTAAATTTTTACTCTTCCACAATTTATCATAAATAGTAAACAAAAATTTTGTATATTTTCAAATTATTTTAGGTGGTGTGTAATATTTTACAGTGTCGTCCAGTATTAAAGTTCTGTGAATTATATATTTTATAATGAAAGTTTTATTTTTCTTTGAAAGGAATTTGCCAAAGATGGCCTTGTTAATATTATCGGAGGATGCTGTGGAACCACACCAGAGCACATAAAGTGAGAAAATACTTCATGTCAACACATCCATGCATATAGACACCAACTAAGATAATAGCTTCAGTGTAAAAAGAAGCCTGAAATAGAAACATGCCATCAGAAATTATTTCTTTTGGCCAGAGTTATAATTATTTGTATTACTGTAATTATAATAGTTATTATTTATAATATTATTATTATTATAATTATTATTGTTGTTATTATCAGTATTATTATTATCTTAATAATTATTATATTAGCATTAATTTTATTATTTGCAAGTACTGTTCATATCAGATGTTGTTCATATCAGATGTTGTAGTAGTATCCTTGCCTTAAATGAGCTGCATAGCTAGTCTCAACTAATTATTGCTGCTATTATTTATTTTATTACATAATGCTGTTGAATAGACATATAAAGTAATAACACTTGTTTTATCAGCTTCTGCATGTTAGTTATGTTTATCATTATATAGAGCCATTGCTGATGCAGTTAAAGAGTACAAACCCAGACAGCCTCAGGTGGAGCTGTACCACGACTACCAGCTACTCTCAGGTGAAAATTAATAGTACAGTAGCTCCCCTTTTTATGGCTGCACATCTATCTGTTTGTCACCTCACCCTGAGTGTGCAAGGCCTCTTTTGGGAGCTCCCACTAAGGTCCAAATACTCATTAACTCCCTTCAAAGCTGCACCCAGTCTCTGTCCCTGGCATAGGTCTAGCAGTAGTCAACAGCACTCAGCACATAAATCAAGATTTAGCTGCTTCAATGATGAATAAAAATAAAAAGTATTGTTTGTAGAGGTTAAATATGTTACCAGATAAGATATATTTTTTATTCAACTTGAATTTATTTAACGCTGGAGATAGTGACAAAATATGTTATGTAAACTTAATCAGAAACGTTTTTCTAGTATCTTTTAAATGAGGAATTTTCTCATAAAAGCCTGTGACAACAGTTGGCTTTTGCAAGTCTTGTGAAAATGGGAACTATATTTTTTACCTTGCCTTGCATTATAAATCCAGGTAAAAAAAAAAATTATGAATTTTTTTCAGTCCATAAGTTCTCTGTCCCAGATTTGTCTAATTTAAAAAAATATCAGCTCTTTGATGTGTCATCAGAATAATTTTGACTTTGAATTGGTAATATACTTGCATAAAATATGAAGTATTAAACCATGAAATTTTCCTGATTGATTTCTTTTTGTTTTTGTACACTGATAGATTCTGTATGATCATGAAAATCAGTGATTCATTAATATTCATATATTCAGGTCTCGAGCCCATGCTGATTGGTCCATTCACAAATTTTGTCAACATTGGAGAGCGATGTAATGTGGCCGGCTCCAGAAAGTTCTGTAGACTCATCAAGGAGGGCGACTATGAGGTAAAGGTCACTCAACTGAGAGACTAAAAGAAAGATTTATAAAATATTGTGATAGGACTATATATGGAAAAAGGAATATAAAACAAACAACAACAGGGATTTTGGACAGAATAAATTTGCAACCGATACAGTTACTAGTGGTCGGAGTCATAAAATATGCACATATATGAAAGTTGAAAAAGTGTTACTTAAGAAAAAATACTGCACACACAAGTATACACACACACACACACACACACACACACACACACACATATATATATATATATATATATATATATATATATATATATATATATAAATAGCTAAAAAATGAGGGAGAGATGGTAAAAGTAATTTAAATGCAAAGATTCTTTTTTCTGTAAGCCAGGTACCCATCTAGAAAGTATATTATTATAAAATATAAGTTAAATAAATATTTGTAACATTTTACTTTTACGTGTCAAGGTATGTTAACATGTAAAAAGCTCATGCAAGTGTCATCAAATTAAAAATATCATTGCATTCAGTACATACAAATTACATACAAATTATACATTCTAATCAGTTCCAGACATTTTGATTTTTCATAATATTCAGAAAATAAAAATCAACAAAACCTAATCTGCCTGCAACAATATCAGGTTTTTGTCAAATGCTTATTCCAACTTTGTCCACCAGGAGGCGCTGAATATTGCTAAGGTACAAGTGGAGAATGGTGCCCAGGTGCTGGATATAAACATGGACGAAGGCATGCTGGACGGCAAAATGGCCATGACCAAATTCCTAAATCTCATAGCATCAGAACCTGATGTGGCCAAGGTGAGTCACTAAAAACGTGTAATCTATATTATATTTGATAGTGATGGCACTAAATTGCTGTCACACAACTCCCCTGTGGCCACACTGCCAAAAAATGTTTCTTTGTTAAGAAAAATTTTCTTGAAAAGAAAAATTTTCTTCTCACAAGGAATCTTCAAGAAAAGTAATTTTCTTAAGACAAGATATATTATTATGTCAAAAGAAATATTTTCTTGACCAATGTAAGACAATCAGTTCTTATGGGCTCCCAAGAAAATATTTTTTGTCATAAGATTTTTGTCTTATTATATAGAAAGAAATTTATTTTTGTTACATGCAAGCAATTAGTAAGAAATATCAGAGAGTTGAGCAGGAAAATATATCTTCTATTTTTGGCAGTGCATACCTTAGAAATGCCTGTCTTTGATCTGGAAGTGACTAGAACAATGTCAAGTATGTTGTAAGGAGGAGAGGATCCCATAAATCCTGAGGACTTTGACATTATTTCATGAAGGGTGTGCCATCTATTAGAAACCATGCCAAGTGTGTGCATCCAGCAGGCGAATTCAGCCCACTGAAAACCTGGAACCCAAGAATGTCTCATTGACCTGTTCAAATGCAAGAAGGGGTTCTTAATAAAAATAAAGCAACTTAATTGTCCGGACCTATGACTTGCAGATGCAAACAGCTGCCCTCCGTAGCATATAAAGAGAAAACCTTGGGATGCAGTGGACAAGCTGAACATTGATGCCATGTTATTCCATGGTATAAATACAGGCCACATCAGAGGTCCCCTGTGCAAGATGTCAAAGTGTTGAAAACATGTTCAGAGAGTGCGGGACCAACCCAGTGACTGACATCCCAGCAGACACACATAGAGACACCTGAATTAGTTTCATGTGCATTTCAAAAGGACAATGTTGAGGGAAATATGTATTCATAAACCGTACTAATTGCTTTTAGGATTTATTCCTGCAGTCTCTGGCAGTTGCATTCAATCCAGCAAGTTTTAGAAACCATGTAATTTAATAAAGCTTTGGCATATAGAGAAGTATATTTTATTGACATGTATTATTTCAGTATTATATTTTATTCAGGTACCCCTGTGTGTAGATTCATCCAATTTTGCTGTGGTAGAGGCAGGTTTGAAGTGTGCCCAGGGTAAATGTATCGTGAACAGCATCAGCTTGAAGGAGGGAGAGGCTGACTTCATTGAGAAAGCCAAGATCGTGAAGAGATTTGGTGCCGCAGTGGTCATCATGGCATTTGATGAAGAAGGACAGGTAGAATTAAGACATTTTATGTACATCTTTCAGGCTCTCCACCAGAGGGTGCTATACTTCTCCAGTATACTGTTATTTTTTTCATTTGGTCTTGAAGATGACAATCAAAGGTAGGACTTAGGCTTGTGGTTATTATGTTGTCCTCTTAGAATCAAATAGAATGTTGACAAGACAAATCACTATTACTGTGACATTGAACTTGAGAGATTTAAATATACCATGCCATCTCCTAGAAATATTCTAAAAAAGATATTAATTGGCTAAATTATCTCCTCCCATGACATAACTAAGTTGTAAAGGTATCAGGCTTTTAAACTTAAAAATTACATGGCTTCTTATATAAATAATCTAAAAGAATCAATGAGTAAATCATTCAAGCTGATCAATAGCTGAATGTTTAACCTCTGGACTTTGAATATCCCAAGTTTGGAGGTAAAAAAGTCCTCCCAGAAAAGTGAAAAGGATTTATGGGTTGGATTTCCAGTAATATCTTAACTACTGATGAAAAGAAAACTGTTCACTGTCATCATGCCTATGTGTAGCCTGAACCCAAAGGATCAGCTTGTGTATGCTTTGTTAGTGGGTAAATGTTGTTCTCATTGTGTTCCTTTTATCAAGCACTTCAATAAGAGTGGGGACCATAAAATTACAACAGCATCATCTGTTCGTAACCTTGGTGTTATTTAAGATGTCTCTGCTTTGATGGACAAAAAAGTAAATTATATATGTAAAGGTTCATTCTATATGCCTAGAAGGATTTCTAGAATCTGTCGTTATTTGTCTGTAGATGCGGCATAGACTCTAGTACATGTTACAGTAATCCAACTTGCTGGATCACTGTAATAGTTTGATGTATGGTGTACCTGATTATCAATTGGCTAAGGTTCAACATATTTTTAATTGCGCTGCCAGACTTGTGGCAAAAGTGAATAGACAGGAACATATAACAGATACATGGTTAGTTTACCTTGGTTGCCTATACATGAAAGGGTGGAGTATAAAATTCTTCTTTTTTAGCTCAGCTGACTGAAAGTCATCTGAGCTATAGCGATCACTCTTTGTCCGTCTGTCCGTTTGTCCGTCCGTTAACCAGGCACAAATCGTAACCGCTGGACCTAGAACCTTGTAACTTGGGATTCTAAGAGGTCCATAAAAAATCTCCTTGGAAACCAGAAATTAGGTCTCTGTTACCCATATCCTTCGAGCTATGTGGCCTCAAAGTACCCCCCAGAAAAGTCAAAAATTTCATACAAAAACTTCAATATCTCATTAACTACTTGACTGATGGTCATGATTTTTGGCATACATATTGATCATGAGATGTTACATCACTTCCTGCAGACTGGTGGCGCCACCTGTATTTTTCGATTTTTTACGAATTTTTTTCTCTATTTTTGAGACCTTTAAAAATGTGAACATCTGTTAACAAGGCACAAATCATAAAGACTGGACCTAGAATCTTAATTCTTGACACACTGAGAGGTCCATGAAAAATCTCCTTGGAAACCAGAAATTAGGTCTCTGTTACCCATATCCTTTGAGCTATGGGGCCCCAAAGTACCCCCCAGAATAGTAAAAAATTTCATACAAAAACTTCAATATCTCAATAACTACATCACTGATGGTCTTCATTTTTGGCATATATATTGATCATGAGATGTTCGATCAGTTCCTGCAGACTGGTGGCGCCACCTGTACTGTTTGATTTTTTACGATTTTTTCCTCTATTTTTGAGACCTTTGAGGAAGCTGTCATCTGTTAGCGTGGCACAAATCGTAACGACTGGACCTAGAATCTTCATTTTCGACACACTGAGAGACCTATGAAAAGTCTCCATGGAAACCAGAAATTAGGTCTCTGTTACCCATATCCTTCGAGCTATGGGGTCCAAAATTACCCCCCAGAATAGTCAAAAATTTCATACAAAAACTTCAATATCTCATTAACTACATCACAAAAGGTCATGATTTTCGACATACATATTGATCATGAGATGTTTCATCAGTTTGTGCAGACTGGTGGCGCCACCTGTATTTTTCAATGTTCACGAATTGTTTTCTCCATTTTTGAGACCTTTAAGGATGTAGTTATCTGTCAACAGGGTACAAATCGTAACGACTGGACCTAGAATCTTCGTTCTTGACACACAGGGAGACCCATGATAAGTCTCCATGGAAACCTGAAATTTGGTCTCTGTTACCCATATCCTTTGAGCTATGGCACTCCAAAGTACAGATCAGAATAATGGAAAATTTGATACAAAAGCTAAAGTATCTGAACAACTAATGCAGAGATAACCATAATTGTTTGCATGGATATTGATCATGGAGTGTTTCATAAGTTTCTGCAGACTGGTGGCACCACCTGTATTTGTTCGTTTTTTTTTAAGAAATTTTTCTGTATTTTTGAGACCTTTAAAGATATGAACATCTGTTAACAGGGCACAAATCATAAAAACTGGACCAAGAATCTTTATTCTTGACACACAGGGAGACCCATGAAAAGTCTCCATGGAAACTTGAAATTAGGTCTCTGTTACCCATATTCTTTAAGCTGTATGGGTCCAAAATACCCCCCCCCCAGAATAAGGAAAATTTGATACAAAAACTGCAGTATTTCAATAACTACAACACTGATGGTCATGATTTTTGGCATACATATTGATCATGAGCTGTTCCATCAGTTTCTGCAGACTGGGTGTGCCACCTCTATTTTTTTTTCAAATTTTTACGATTTTTTTTCTTTTTTTTTTTGAGACCTTTAAAGATGTGGTTATCTGTCAACAGGGTACAAATCGCAACAACTGGACCTAGAATCTTCATTCTTGTCATGCAAGGAGGCCCATGAAAGGTGCCTGTGGAAACTTGAAATTAGGTCTCTGTTACCCATATCCTTCAAGCTATAGGACTCCGTAGTATCCCTCAGAATAATGGACAATTTGATACAAAAACTGAAGTATCTGAACAACTAATGCAGAGATCACCATGATTTTTTGCATGGATATTGACCATTAAGTGTTTTTATTAGTTTCTGCAGACTGGTGGAGCCACCTGTATTTTTGTATCCGCCAAAACGAAGTTTTGCGGATACTATGTTTTTGACCGAGTTCCTCCGCCGCGGCGGCGTTCGTTTCCAGAGAGCTCCTCGGAGACTAATGGACCGATTTTTCCCAAACTTACACCTATTATCGGGTCACATGTGAACTGGTGCCTAACCAATTTGCATTGACCTCTGACCTTTCCTCTCTATCCAGTGTCCATTTGTGGGTCTGTTTCCACTCATAAACCCTCATATCTCGGGAACCGTTTGACCGATCAGGAAATAAAATTGATACAAATGTAGCCCTTGGATTGCTTTATAACATACACAAAAAATGGTGGCGCCACCTGTAACCATGTTTGCACAGTGTCCATCTGTTCATCTGCCTTGGGTTAAAATCACTCATATCTCTGCAGTGAATTGACTAATTCACCTGAAATTCGTCATGTGTATACATCCAGGATAGCTTTCTTGATTTTATGACAGGTGGCGCCACCTACGTTCACGTTCACGCTGATGACATCCAAGCTTATATCTCGGGAACCGTTTGACCGATCAGGAAATAAAATTTATACAAATGTAGCCCTTTGATAGCTCTGTAACATGCACAAAAAATGGTGGCCCCACCTGTAACAATGTTTGCACAGCGTCTGTCTGTTAGTCTGCCGTGGCCTAAAATTACTCATTTCTCTGTAGTGGTTCGACATAACTGCCTAAAATTTTGCAGGTTTATACATCGTGGACAGCTTTCTTGATTTTATGACAGGTGGCGCCACCTACATTCTAGTTAAAGCTGGACACATCCAAGCTCATATCTCAGGAACCATTTGACCGATTGGGCCAAAATTGTGCATGTGTTTAGATCTCACATAGGTCTTTATCATTCACAAAACTGGAGGGGTTACCTGCAAAGATTTTTGCATAGTGTTTGTCTGTTTGTCTGCCATGGGCAAAAATCGCTCATATACATGTAGTGGTTTGACTTTTCTGCCTAAAATTTTGCAGGTGTATACAACTTGGACAGCTTTCTGGATTTGTGGTAGGTGGCACAACCTACATACACATTTAGGCTGCAGACATCCATGCTAATATGCAACATACCTCACTCTATTTCCCCTTGCCACTCAATCCATGCCTCACTATCCGATTTTGGCAGATACATGTAGTCACTTGTCGGTTACCCGTATTCTAGTTTTAAAAGTTTACACATTTTTCTCTATTTTTGAGATATATAAATACAGACTAAATCTTGGCCTGTTGGTTAATCTGTTTGATGCTTCAGTTGAATGGGTATATACTACCATTCTGGTGATAAAATTTCCTTTTGCGAATCTCTTCCCAGTCAGCTGAGCGTCATGACCCATGGGTCACTTGTTTTTTAAAGCACTCTATAGGGTGGCACCAGGTTACCTTAAGCTTTCAGGCCTACTTGATGTGTATTTTCCAACACAGAACTAAGGTCTATGTATAGTTTTACTAGTGGTGCAAAAAACCTGGCTGAAGTATTATGGAGATTGAGCATTTTGTCACCGTGGAAATGTGCTTTTGAACAGGTGTCAGGTTGCCACAAGAATTAAGACCAGAGACAGACATTAATGTTTTTAAAGGAATGATAAAAACATTTCTATTTAAGAAAGCTTATAGTTTTTAATTACTGTTTGTAATTATATTTTATGTTCTTAATTGTTATATGTAATTATAGTTTACATTCATAATTGTATTTTAAAGGTTTAGTGCATAAAGATTTTAAAATAATATAGCATGTATTAATATAGATTTTATTATAAAGCACCATGAGCAACTGTGATTAGGTATGACGCTTTATAAATGCAGTATATTAATGTCCCCCCTTCTTCAGAATGGGGACATAGATTTTGGTTTGTCTGCCTGTCTGTCTGTCTGTCAGTCATGATTTCATTTCCATGCGATAACTTTCCTAAATATTATCCGATTTTATTCAGCTTTGGTCAGTGATTGCTCTCATGCATACATTGGTTGGGATTGGTTTTTGAGTGTCTGTCTAAAAATTTATAATCAGCAGCTCAAAAACAAAACAAAAAATTCCCCTTTGGTTCATAATTCACAACCAAAAGTTTTACATGTGGTGACATCTTCAGAGGGCAATGAAAACTGAAACACAGCCACTATGACATATGGAGACATCTGCAGGGGACAATAAAAACTTGAACATATTGTTATCGTAAACAGGGTATAACAAGAGTTACGTGGAGAACATAAATTCCACAAATTTTCTTGTTATTATTATTATTTTTCATTTATTTTTCTTAGGCAACAGACACTGACAGGAAAGTTGAAATCTGTACAAGGTCTTATAACATCCTGACAAAAAAGGTGGGCTTCAACCCCAATGACATCATCTTTGATCCCAACATCCTCACCATAGCAACAGGCATGGAGGAACACAACACTTACGGGATCAGTTTCATAGAAGCAACCAAGATTATCAAGGTAAATCCAAATATTATTCTACTCCATTGTTGTGTTTATGTATGTGTGTGAGAGAGAGTTAAATGTGCAGGTGCCAGCATATATCAGTTCAGTTTATGTAAGTGCAAGGATTCTAGTTACACAGGGATTCTAGCATCTGACATGGCTGTAAACACAGACATCAAACATAAACTGAGGAAGTGGTTAATTTGGTGTGTCTGAATTTTCGTGCTTTTTAGCGAACCTGTGAGCTTATGCGATGGTGCGGTGTCTGTACGTTAACCATAGCTATCTCCAAAATGGCTAAAGCTGGCATCACCAAATTTTTGGCAAATAATCAGTCACCTGAAAAACTCTATAGGCTTTTTTTATTTTTTTTCTTACAGCATTTTCTTAGATTTTATAGGGAAAAAGCTAAAAAAGCTTTAAAAATCTTCTTCTCCGAAACTGTCCAGCCAAAAAAAGCACACTAAAATTAAAATCTCAGAAACGGCTAGAGCTATAATTACCAAATTTTATTCCAATGTTTGTCACATATGTCATATCTGAAATTGAGGTATTGGTGGGGCCACCTACATTGATGTGATTTTTACAAGTGAAAATGTAATTTTAAACTCTTTTAGCTTACACACTGATTTATGATGAAACTGTATAAGCTGATTGGTTTAAACTTTACAAGAATTATTCTATGGTAGGGTTCTGCCAGTTTTATAAGAATAGATTGGGTAAATACAGCTTTAAAAAAGCATTGTAGCCAATTGAAAAAGGCTTTCTCTGTTTGAAAACAGATTTGGCGACATGCTGAGTTTTAGTAACCAAGTCAAGAGGTCAATCAGTACAAACAGGTGGGGTCCAGACATCACCATGGCAACTGACCTGGCTCTGTCCGGTGTCTAGACAATGTGTAGGATTCCCAGATTATTGGAACTATATCTTTCAACTGTTTGAAAAAACTTGGTTTGCATTTTAAGTGAATCGGGTTTATCATCAGGTCACATGTGAACTGCTGCGCTCTCATTTTTTGTTGACCTCTGACTTTTTTTGCTGCCCAGCGTCCATTTGTGCGTCTGTTTCCACACATAAACCGACATATCTCAGGAACCGTTTGACCAATCAGGCTAAAAATTTTGCACAAATGTAGCCCTCTGATAGCTTTATAACATACACTAAAAAATGGTGGCGCCACCTGCAGCCATTTTTGCACAGCGTCCATCTGTTCATATGCCTTGGGATAAAATCACTCATATCTCAGAAGTGGTTTGACTTATCCACCTGAAATTTTGTAGGTTTATACATCCTGGACAGCTTTCTTGATTTTATGATAGGTGGCGCCACCTACATTCAGGTTTACTCTGCAGACATCCAAGCTCATAACACAGGAACCGTTTGACCGATTGGGCAAAAATTTTGCTCGTGTATAGATCTCATATAGCTTCTCATCATAGGCAAAACTGGTGGCGCCATCTGCAACCACTTATGCACAGCGTCCATCTGTTCATCTGCCTTGGGATAAAATCACTCATATCTCAGCAGTTGTTTGACTTATCCACCTGAAATTTTGCAGGTTTATACATCCTTGACAATTTTCTCGATTTTATGACAGGTGGCACCACCTACATTCACGTTTACACTGTAGACATCCATGCTTATTTGCAACACACCTCACTCTATTCCCCTTGCCACTTAATCCATGCCTCACTTCACCTGTCCCACTCTGATTTCTGCGGATACACAGTCGCTTGTTGACTACCCATATTCAAGTTTTAAAATGTCCTAGTCTGAATCTTGCAGGTCTGAAACGTCCATTTTGCTGAAATCATAATGACTAAGGTAGATATGCAGGACTTAAGAGGATCAATATTAAATTTTAAAAATAAACCTCCATTCATACTCCCAAACTTTGCACAGGTTTGCATTAGGCCTGTAGGGCTTGTTTATGTTACAGCATTCGCGAAGTTCAAATTTTTGCACAAATCAGTGTGTATAGGTAATTTATTTTGTATCAAATAATTAAAATATTTAAACGATTATATAAAAGAAAGTTTTATAGTGCATCCTACCTCCCTCCTAACAAGCTCCATGTGACTTCTTACATGCTACGGGTGATTGTGTACCCTGACCGCAAGGTGCACACAATACGTAATTAACTGGTACTAATCAAGTTTTATGATGCAATGATACTGCACCCAGCCCTGTTGTTTGTCATCTGAGTAAGTTATAGAATTGCTCAACAACAACAACTGTGATTACTTATTAGAAGCAGTTTGCTATGTATAAACAAAAAAACAGCTGACAGTGACAGTGGCTGGCTCTGTCATACTTCAAAGCCATGGGGGGTTCTAAAGTTGTCTAAGTTTTTATAAAATATGGCATGTGCAAATCTAGCTCCCACTAAAAATGTGAATATTAAAATCCTGCTAACAAAACAACTTCCACAGTATGTGTGTGAGGTGTATGTGTGTTTCTAAATCCTTTAACAACATACAAAAATATCTGATGTATTGTACTTTTCACCTTTTGAGTTCTATCTCCTGTTGTTGAGTATTATGCCAGAGGATTAAGGGGTTAAAATTAAACTGATATACGCGAGTCCCAAAAATTGATTGTAGAATTTTTGTGGTGCACCTCCAGGTAGACCAAAGGAGGAAACTGTTGCACACAATGGAGGTACAATTTCCAAAAGTGTTTCCAAACACAAATCCTGAAATGTCAAAGTTGATTCCATGTAATGTGGCACAAACATTCTATATAGAAAAAGAGAATTACTATTTTGGGGATGTTTGAATCTTCAAGGATTATTATACTCTCTTCAAATCACAATAAACATCAAAAAGTCCATATGAGGAGCACTCAATAATGAGTCCTCATCAACAAGGACAAGTGAATGTTCATGAATCTCTTTATCAGATTATTCCATAAATATTTCATAGAAAATCACCACACAGAGGTTTTAGGTGTATATATTATGGTTACATGCTGCCATAATTTATTTATGTTTGTAAGAGAAAATTGGACCTTGTGCAGATAAAGTGTACAAAAATTTGAATTTAAAGTTTATGCTGTATACATAACTGATTTAAGACAATAACTGTGTATAGATATTAATCAGTTTCTGTTTTAATGTAATGCCAATGCTGTTGTGATATTTAAAAAAAAATGTTTATTAAAAAAAGGAAAAAAAACAGTAACTGTATAAAGATCACTGATAAATACATGTCTTTTTAACAGGAGACTTTACCAGGCTGCAGAGTGAGTGGGGGTGTCTCCAATTTCTCGTTTTCATTCCGTGGGAAGGAGCGTGTGAGAGAAGCCATGCACAGTGTGTTCCTGTACCACGCCATCAAGGCGGGGATGGACATGGGCATTGTGAATGCTGGCTGTTTACCGTTGTATGATGACATACCAAAGCCCCTGCTGGAGCTGTGTGAGGCCCTGCTGTGGAACACAGACCCAGAGGGAACAGAAAAACTCCTGCTGTATGCCCAGGTGATCTAGAATGATTTAGTTTTGGATACATTGTCACATTTGAATAAATGCCTACTTTCGCCCGTATGGGTGCTCCATTATTGTTTACATTATAACATTATAAACAATGCAGCATTGGCTATCTTGTTATTTATACATAATGATAATAAAATGTTGAAGAAACTGTTTGAACAGAATCTTTAATTAACAAATTACATCGTGGTTCCATCAGATGAAAAAGAAGTTTACAAAGTGGATTTTAACTTGTTTCCAAAATTATTACAGAGGGACTTTTCATGAAAATGTGTCTGATAAATATGAATTGTTTATAATAAACAATTTCCAATTAATTTCCTTTTGGAAGTGTTTTTTGATAATATAGCAAAATGGCAAAGAGTTCAAAGAGACCATACAGATATTGAATTTTTATAAATATAGCTTTTCCAAATTTTCAAAGACAAAATTATGTTAAGCTAAATCACCATATTAAGCTGGATGTTATTGATTTTGCAGTCAATGGGAAAGGCAGGAAAGAAAGAAGAAGCAAGTGATGAGTGGAGGAATACAGATGTAGAAGAGAGGCTTTCCTACTCCTTGATCAAGGTTAGTTTTACATATACAGTATAACCTCTTTAACTTGCCACCCATTTATTCACCAAATTGATTTCTGTCAAATAATGTAGGATCAGATGTGTGTTTTTTGTCCCCCGCTTCCTAGAACAGGGGACATTGATTTGGGTTTGTCTGCCTGTCTGTCCCTCTGTCTGTCCTTCCATCAGGTTTTCCTTACCTTGTGGTTACTTTCCTTAATTTTATCAGATTTCATTGAAATTTTGGTCAGTAGTTGCTCTCATGCATACCTTTGTTGGGATTGGTTTTGGAGTGTCTGTCTGAAAATATGTTCTCTCCAGTTACAAAACAAAAACATTAAATTTTGTTCCTATTTCACAACCAAAATTATGACATGTGGAGACATCTTCTGGGCACCATGAAAACTAAACACAGACACTATGACATGTGGAGACATCTTCAGGCAAACATAAAAACTGAAACATATTGATCAGGTAAGCATGAAAGACAACAAGAGGCAGAAGCGGGGGACTTAAATGCCACAAATTTGCTTGTTACAGTTTAACCTGGGTTGTTGGTTAAACTCAAAACCACCAGGTGTTGTTTGTTTCAAATGTGAACCTGTGAACACCTTGCTGTTCAGGCCATGATACATGGTACACCAAAGCATAGTGGTGTTACATTTTCTCAGTGTGCTTTCTTCAAAACTGAGACCTCCAGCTGTACACCAGCCTCATCAACCACAAATTCTGTCATTATGTTGTTGGTAAGAGAATGAGATTTTACTATGTACACTTATTTATATATTTGTATATTTGTATTGAGATCGACAGACTATCATTTTGTTAAAGACAGACACCCCCATTGATCTTTTGTTTTTGTCCTCATGTTATCAAATATATGTTGCCACATGTAAACAAGTTTGTATCTGGCTAATGTTCACTTGCATTAAAAATTGATTGGTTCTAATGTTTGTTATTTAAATCAAAAATATAATTTTCTTGTCCTTTTGTTTTATTTATAAGATTGTTTTATAATATGGTTAACACCTTTAATCTTGGAAGGAAAATTAAGGACAATTTGATGTATATTTTTCAGGGAATAGACAAGTTCATCATAGAAGACACTGAAGAAGCCCGGGCAGACCAGGAGAATTATCCACGGCCCCTAAATGTCATTGAGGGACCACTTATGAGGGTAATAGAATATGGATTGCATATTGTCATCAAAAGTTTATTATAGTTTTTGTTAATTTTGAAAATCAGGCCAGGACCTTAACCAATTGATTATTTATGTAGTTTATTTGTAACTCTCATAAATGCAGTTATGATAACAAAATGTAAAAAACTCATAAAAACTATCAACTTTTTTTCGTGACTGTAGCCTGGTGCCCATAACATTTTATATTACAGGGTATGAGTATTGTGGGGGACCTGTTCGGGGCAGGTAAAATGTTTTTACCGCAAGTCATCAAGTCAGCTCGTGTTATGAAGAAAGCGGTGGGCTACCTCATCCCATTCATGGAGAAGGAACGCCAGGAGAACAACAAGGATTCAGACCTGGTATAGACTTGTAATCTCAAACTTTACATAATGTCAGGTTTTTTTATGCAAAATAGTACATGAACAAATTTTTTTCTGTCAGCAGGCAATGGAGGACACACAGGATTTAAACTGAACATTTATTTTACAGCAACTATGAAATATTATCCAAGGTACTCTGAGTCAACAAGCATTAAATAATAGATTAAATAACACTGATTAACTAGAGAATTTGATACACATAGTGCAAGTTAATATTTTCCTTTAAACACTTAGTCTTTATATTGTTCCATTTAACTGTGTGTGAGTTGTATTTTCCTTTAAAATGGTATAGACATAAAATAATATATGTTCAGCCCCTAAGGTCACAAAATAAATATGTTTCAAGTGTGCTTATGTGTCTACAAGAAAATGAAATGTATTTTAAATTTGTTATGATAGAAACTTTTTCAGTTGATTCATCATGAATTGAAAAATGAGGCAAAAAATGGGACAAAAGTCACTCCAGTGTAATCCAAAGATGCCTCCTTTTATTATGTCATAATGCTGAAATTCTGAAGGAAAAACAGTAAGTTTCATAAAGAATTGTTAACAGCCTCTTAAAGCATGCACTTCTTATTTATGTCCTGTTAAATAATTTATATTTATTGATTTATTTCAGGCTGCTGCCTATGCAGGAACTGTAGTGTTGGCCACAGTCAAAGGAGATGTCCATGATATAGGAAAAAACATTGTTGGGGTAGTTCTAGGATGTAATAACTACAGGTAGGATTGTTTATATATATATATATATATATATATATATATATATATATATATATATATATATATATATATATATATATATATATATATATATATATATATATATATATAATTTATTCTTTGAAAGATTGGAAAAGTCAACTTAAAATTGTATTCTAAAATAGGAATAACTTTAGGTAATTTGATAAGGCAAATTTAATGTTGTTTTGAGTTGTCACTTTAAAAATTCATTATTTACATTTCAAAATAGAATGAATCTTTCCTGTCTACAGGGTGATTGACCTTGGGGTTATGACACCGTGTGAGAAAATTCTGGAGACAGCAATTAAAGAGAAAGCTGGTGAGTCTCTTTACATTTCTGAGAAAAATGACATATCACAGTTTGTATATTTTTTAATTAATATGGGAACTAAAGAAGTCAGATGTCACAGATTTGTAATATACTTGCCTAAGCTGCTCAACTAATATGATCAACAATTTTCGAAATAGTACTGCTAGGCATGAATAGAAAAATAGCTTAGTCATTTCTTAAATGATTTCCATCCTTAAATTTGGCCTTAATCTGGATTTGCATCTTAGGCCATAATTCCAGTAACTATATTAACCAGTAATATGTTATAACTACGTGCAAACAAAACAAACAAATAAGCCATTTGCTACCATACTGGACCAAACACTGAACTTATTAAATAGCCTTATGAAAATATTTAAATTCATGGCATGTTTTCTCCAGATGTGATTGGTCTGTCTGGTCTTATTACACCGTCATTGGATGAGATGATTTATGTTGCCAAGGAGATGGAAAGAATACAAATGAAGGTTCCTCTGTTGATTGGAGGAGCAACAACATCAAAGTGTGTCAATTATGTCCTATTGCAAAGTCAGTTTGATCAAGTAAATTAAAAAAGCTGATAAAGTGTATAGTAATAATATATGAATATACAAAATATATGAATATTAAATACAGTGGAAACCAAAAATTAAGACCACTTTGAGTTTGGACCAGAGTGGTCATAATTTGGGGATGATTGTATTTGTGAATTCTAAGTTACCTGGATCTTATATTCAGGACCAAGAAAAGTGGTCATTAATGTGGGGATGGTTGCAATTTTGGGGTAGTCACATGGCGGGGTTCCACTGTATGTACATGATTTCATTAAAATGTAAAAAAACAGGCTTATGCTTTTTGTTGTTGTTTTTTTTTAAGAAAAATGTTTCAACCCAGTAACATTTTGTGCCGTTGTAGTTCTTATGAATTTGGAAAAATTAAATTTTGTTCAGTCAATCTAAAATACAATTGTTCTGTAGCAAAATGAGATTAGCAGATTAAAATGAGATACTGAACTCAAAATGGAATTTTTTTTTAAAAGCCTCCAATATTTATTCAATCTCCAGAATGTCAACATTAGAACTTGTCTGCTTCATAAGTTTGGGATTGTCTGATTGAAACTTTTAATAACCATGCATTTTATTTTTATTTCATTGAACAGAACTCACACTGCAGTAAAGATCGCCCCACGATACAGCTGTCCAACCATTCATGTGCTTGATGCATCCAAAAGTGTGGTGGTGGTAAGTGCTTTTACTGCGGCTTTCAGGAAGCCAGAGGTAAGAGTCTCTGATGGTGGTAATGCCTCTTGATGTGCAGTTCAGAGGATCCAAGTGTCTGATCAGACATAAATTTCTGGCTGTAGGACCAAGAGGATCACAGCTGGTGCTTGTGGCAGTCACTGACCACTGCTGACTGACTCAAACCAGACAATTTTGCAAAGACTGCATTGACAACTGATGGCTGACCCATATATAATCGAATGATATAATGATACAAAATTATGATAATGACATTGATTCCTGTCAGATAAATTCAGTTTTACATTACCGTAAAATCTCCACTTAAAACCGCGGTTTAATCAAGAAATTCAAAATCTTGAAATCAGGTTGATTTCCTGAAAGCACTGTGCGGTTTATACTAGAAGGGTTTCCTGAATATCTTCCTGACAGTCATCGTTTTTGGGCCGGCGAGTGAGCGATAATATTGCAACTTTCAAAGGCCGTTCTTAGCAGCAGTCTCGCATGCATGGGAGCCGTGTGTAAATGTATTATTTACGGTTATTTGTTATTTATAAATTAAAATACTGATGATTAGTTTTCGTGTGATATATAACTTGTTATAAAATCTTGGTAATTGTTACCAAATAATACGTTTACAACAACCCTGTTGTAACACACAGCGGCCTAACTGCATTAAATGCGGCGGTATCCAGGACCCAGGATACCGCCGCATAAAAAGCTTAGAGTAAACAGGAGAACTTCAAACCCTTGTCGGAAACAAATCGTGTAAAATCAAATAGTGCGTTTATGACAATGAAACTTTAAGTAATCTAAGGGAGATAAAGTACTTTATTCGAATGACTACGAAACTCAGCTAAATATTATGTTTTAGTATGTAAACAAGACTCACTTTTAAAACTTTGCAATCCTTGCGCTTGAAACTGTCTCAGAATCTGAAACAATGAACTGCGTGACCTTTGCTCGCTGAGCCAACAAGGTCCGTTACCACTGGTTACACAGGCGGCTGTCGGCCAGGAGGGAAAACCCAGAGCAGACATCGTTCCCGTGTATCACCGTTTATTAGGATAATACATATACTTCTAATCAACATTTAAAGTGGACAAACACTGTCTAAATGGAATGTTATATGCGTATTTGATAAGAATATCTTTATTTCTTAACGGATACGACATTTTCAGACGAAATATAAGAATTTAATTGTCATGTGGAATGTCTCCAGTTTCCTCAAATTATCTTCTAGGGCTCTCGCACAGCGTAGCGTAGTAAGAGAGGACGGGTGCTAGGGCTAACAGCGGCCCACATCGTTGGGCATGGTCAAGCAAAATTGAAATAAAAGCCTACTATAAACCCGTTTGTGGCATTATTTAGGAATGATTATTTGTTTAAAACGTAAAGAAAATAAAAAGCTGACATCGCAAAGAGTCACACAATGGCAGACGATCGTTTTAAAACCAAGTTTGAGTGCCGCCATGTGCTGAAACGCCCTGGTATTCTGCTAAGAATATTTTGAACGGCTGTACGCGGTGGGTGGTATTTTAACAGAACAGCCACCTATTTCGTCCCAGCGTGCCTTGCGCGAACACTGCCTTGACAAAATGGCTCCCCACACGGAAACTTTCTTCAGGAAAAAAACTTGCTTACCTCGACTGGCCACTTTAATTTTACCTTAAAATCACTCGTTTTCAAGCGTCATGTTTCCTATACGTGCGTATCTCGACAAGGTAACTTCAGTTACTTTGATATTTAGTTAAGGTGACCAGCGATGTTTTCAAACGAACCAGCAAATTGTAACATGGATTGATGTCAACGTACGATGTGACGATGATAATACCGAAGTAACCGGTATGAAAATGATTTGAATCTTCCGAGTAATTCCAGAAAATGGAAATTTTCATCAAAAATTAAGATTTCAAAATATTACTTTTAGATTTAAAATATACAGTGACTTGAAATGGATAAGCAGAATATTTTTCCCAAAATATAATGACAAATCAGTAGCAAACAAGAATACAGCACGGAATATAAAATCTGTATAAACAGGCAGAGGTCACCGGCCCTTGCGTCTTCCCAAACTTGCTTGAGTGACCCTGCAAAAAAAGTCTTATGATCTGTTTAAATAAAATGCCCAAGGAATTTTAAAGTGGACAGGAATGGCCGAGCCGCAACCTACGCGTGTTCATTTCTAGATGATAGCTTGATTTTGTCTTTTGTCAAATCATTCCGTAGCGAAAGTTGGTGCGGTTTTAAAGGGGGGTTTTTAGTATTTGACCCCCTCGCGGTGTCTCACCAGGAATTTCGGCGAAGTCTGGGTGCGGTTTTAATCGGAAGTGCGGTTTTAAGTGGAGATTTTACGGTACTCTTCAAAATTTGACATAGACCCACTCCCCCACTGTAAAATCCCATGTGACCCTCCAAAATTTTGGCCTGCCCATCCCAGACTCTCAGGTTTTCTTCCTCTTGAAATCCCAGTCTTATCATATTTGCTTTATATCTGTATATTTTTACCACTTTGTCATTGTGTAAGCAATAAAGCATTTCATATCATCCAAAATATTTTTGATGAATAATTTCACATTTACAGTAAATGATATTAATTCTTTACCTTTTTTTCGGAAATTTTTTTATGAATGGTTTGTAGCAGTAACACCAGATGTAGCTAAGGTCCTGCCTTTGCTTTATTTTTAATTCATGGCTATTATATTCTAACATAATACCCATGTATTATCATGTATTATCCTTCATAAAAAAATTTACATGAATACCTGTTGTATTGCAGTGTGGTTCTTTACTGGATCAGGACCAGTTTGAGGAGTTCACGGATGAAATCACGGAGGAATATGAAGAAATCAGGGAGGAACACTATGATTCTCTGAAGGTATAGCCACTAACATTGTTTCTGTTTACATTTAATTGAAAGGCATAATAAAAGAAAAGTGTTTTGTGTATTCCTATTGGTTGAAAAATCAGAGAAGTGAATGTTTCATGTAAATACCTATCCTTCTCCATATTAGTTTATGTATGTATATGTATACATTAAAAAAAATAATTAATAAAAAAAATATACATATATAAAAAATATATAATTTATTAAAATCTATACACACATTAAAACCTGAGTGAGTGAAAGGGGAAGAAACTGACCGTAAAGTTTGACATGATTGAAGTTAAATAGATATGCTTTACTATAGTGTGCAAGAACTTCCACCACATGACTTTGAATTAAGTGAGTTTCACTGAAAAAGGATAAACTGTATCTTTTTTTATGTCTGTAACAAAATTGTAAATCAAATGTACTGAGTTATTTAAATAATTTTCAGGACAGAAAATATCTGCCAATAGAGAAAGCCAGAGAAAAATGTTGCAGAATCAACTGGAAGGAATTTCCTCCTGCAGGTATGTAAACAGAAAACATTAATCCAGCACCACACATGAATATATTTTTAAATTGCTATGGAGCTATTAACTCATCTTCCATAGAGCAAGGTCTCTGGCTGGGTTGTACGGAGAACTTGCTTCAGAGGTCCTCTAAGCATGCTATTTCATGAATATATGGCATTGTTAGACATGCAGCATTTTCCTTAAAAAAATTTCTGGATCACCCCGAAAATTTAATCTAGTGTTCCTTGTATCTTTGACAAGCCATCCTTAAAATTTCCTCAAAATCTGTTCTTAATTATTGGTAACACAGGGGAAATATTTGATCAGGTATTTTGCATTTTCAATATTGATTCAATAAAATATGTATTTATCTGATAAATATAACAAGATCAACAGCATTGTTTATAACTATCTCATTCAGTCAGACATCAACAAGAGGCCTCTCAGTCATTAACTCATTATCATCCTCATGTCTCTTTCAGCTCCCCCTATGTTCTTGGGCAGGAAGGTGTTCACAGATTACGACATTGAGAAGCTGGTTCAGTACATCGACTGGAAGCCATTCTTTGATGTCTGGCAGCTTAGAGGGAAGTATCCTAACAGAGGGTACCCCAAAATCTTCAAAGACAAAACCGTTGGTAAGTTAGGGATCACAGAATAAACTGTAACAAAGTGACATGTATATAGGATTCCCTACTCTCCTGGACATTGGGGAAAACCTAGGAAATAGGGGCCTGGAGAGTCGAGTGGTAAAATGCTGGGCACTGTCCGATGGCTACCCAAGTTGATACCTAGTGTTGCTATGAGAGTGGGTTGTAGTGGCCTGTCCAAGGTCTGTGGTTTTCCTTTTTCCCCACCCCCACAGACTACTGATCGCCACTATCCAAGCCATGGAGAGTGTCTCATATGAGTTATTATAACTAACTGTACAATCCATGTAAAATAATTAAATTTTAAAGTTTTCATTTTTCTGGTTGGGGAAAATTAGGGAATTTGATTAGTCCAAAAGACATGAAGATCAGAAGGTTTTAAAGTTTTCTTTTTCTGGTCTGGGAAAATTAAGGTATTTGATTGGTCCAAAAGACATTGTGGTCAGTCTGTTATATTAAGTCTCATATCTGAACTTATTAGATGATAAGCTTGGGTGGCTTTATCATTGAGAAACACCACTGTACCAGTTCCATGATGAGCTGAGGTGGCCCTGCTTGTTAGCAAACTGGCTGTGGAACATTGATTTATGTCAGACTGGACCCTGATATATGAGAAGCAGATATTAAGTGCAGTGTCTTAAATGCAGGCAGTTATTATTCCTACCAAAGCAGTAGGGAAACCTGAAAGACTATAAAATATAATTAAAAAAACAGGACTTTTTAATTTTTTTCTAAAAGAAATCATTAAATCAGAATATAATCTTTAATAAAATTAAAATTATTTTTCTTAATGGGACTATCTTTTGTTCTTTATCCTTTTATAGCTGTTTCACTTCCAAAATTTATTTCATGAATTTAATCAATTTATGGACTTTTTCTATTGAAACTTCCTTTTTTTGTTTATGCATTTATGTTTTTTCATAGTATGTTTTTTATTTTAACCTAAACAAAATCTGTGGGAACCCTGCTTGCTACCTCTACAGTTTCATCAACACATGTACATCTTTGACATAGATTCAGCTTAATAAAAAATATTGTTTTCACTCTTTAAGGTGAGGAGGCCAAGAAAGTGTTCAGTGATGCCCAGAAGATGTTGAAGACGATCGCCAGTCAGCAGCAGTTGACCTGTCATGGGGTTATCTCATTTCATCGAGCCAACAGCATCGGTGATGATATTGAGGTTTATGACAAGGATGGTAATACCTTGTGTACATTATATGGACTTAGACAGCAGGTTGGTCTTGCATTTCACTGAAGATTATTATTTCTTCTTAATACTGAGAAACCTTAATTGTCAAACTTACCTTTGTTAAATATCCCACTTGTGTTAAAGTCACAGGGAGGGTCCTAACTGGCCAAATTAAGTAAAATTATCACCAAGTACAAGTACTGTTTGTCAAACCTGTTATGCTATATTTTCATTTCCTTGTGTATTTTTAAATGATTATGAATAATGAGATTTGCTTGTATGAATCACTTGTGTAGGCTGTAACAATAATTATTTCTTGATAATCATAAAATATCACTAATAAGAACTAACAAAAATTACCAAAACATTATTTTGATTGGCCAATCAGAGTATGTCATAATATTCATGTGACAGTTTTCTAAATATTCAAGACCTTATAATGATGAAAAAGATGTTCAGAATAAACTTTCTTTAGTGAATGAAATGGTGTATGCACAAGATATTGATCTATTTTGTTCTAACTAGTACAGTGAAGTGTAATTGTAGATACCCCGTATAGCCAATAAGTGGCCATTTTGTATACTTTGGCATAAATGCAGTTTTCAAGGTTTCCATAGATCTTAGTCACATAAATTATTTTCATGACAGGCAGAGAAAGACTCAGCATCAAGTGATCCCTACTACTGCATTTCTGACTTCATCGCTCCAAAAGATAGCAACTTAGAAGACCATATTGGGCTATTCGCGGTCTCTTGTTTTGGTGTTGACAAAATGTGTGAAAAGTAAGTAAATTGCTTACTATCTGTATCACATCACACTGTTCCAGATGCTCTGTTATGAGGACACTACTTAGCAAAATCATAGTGTGTGTTGATGGTGAAAACATTTACGTAATGTGTAGATTACTTCATTGTTTCATTTATGAACTTCAGTATCACTTTGAGCAGTCCATTGCTTCAAAATCTTGAGTGCCTGGAATGTACAATAAATATATGAGTGATGATAAAGGTCAATTCATCAGTAGCTGCATAATTCATTTCTGTGACATTAAATCATGTTCAGCAGATGAGTTCATTGTATCCGCCAAAACAGAGTTTTGCGGATACTATGTTTTCAGCTGCACGCCGCCGCCGCGTAGGTGTCCGGAGAACTCCTCCGTAACCGTTGGGTGGAATTTTACGAAACCCGGGATTATGTACGGGTCACATGTGAACTGCTGCGCCCCAATTTTGTTTTGACCTCTGACCTTTCCTCTGGCTCTGTGTCCGTTTGTGCGTCTGTTTCCACACATAAACCCACATATCTCGGGAACCGTTTGACCGATCAGGAAAATTTTTTTGCACAAATGTAGCCCTTGGAGAGCTTTATAACCTACATAAAAAATGGTGGCGCCACCTGCAACCATGTTTGCACAGTGTCCATCTGTTCGTCTGCCTTGGGTTTAAATCACTCATATCTCTACAGTGGTTTGACTGATTCACCTGAAATTCGGCATGCATCTACATCCTGGATAGCTTTTCTGATTTTATGACAGGTGGCGCCACCTACATTCACGTTTACGCTGCAGACATCCCAGCTCATATCTCGGGAACCGTTTGACCGATTCGGCCAAAATTTTGCATGTGTATAGATCTCACATAGCTCTTTATCATACACAAAACTGGTGGTGCCACCCGCAGCCATTTTTGCACAGCTCACGTCTGTTTGTTTGCCATGGGATAAAATCACTCATATCTCGGCAGTGGTTTGACATATCTGCCTAAAATTTTGCAGGTTTATACATCCCCGACAGCTCTATTGATTTTATGACAGGTGGTGCCACCTGCATTCTAGTTTATGCAGCAGACATCCAAGCTCATATCTTGGGAACCGTTTGACCGATTGGGCCAAAGTTTTGCATGTGTATAGTTCTCACATAGCTCTTTATCATAGGCAACACTGGTTGCGCCACCTGCAACCATTTATGCTCAGCGTCCATCTGTTTGTCTGCCACGGGCTAAAATCACTCATATACATGTAGTGGTTTGACTTATCTGCCTTAAATTTTGCATATGTATACAACTTGGACAGCTTTCTGGATTTTTGGTAGGTGGCGCAACCTACATATACAATTTGGCTGCAGACATTCATGCTAATATGCAACACTTCACTCTATTTCCCCTTGCCACTCAATCCATGTCTCACTGCACCTGTTCCACTCTGATTTAGGCGGATACACGTAGTTGCTTGTCGACTACCCGTATTCTAGTTTAGTTGGTTATTAGTTAGCATTCATCTCCACTTTCACTTATTTTGATCTACACTCCTTACGCAGTGATTGTACCTCCTAGGCTTTAACAGCTGCTTGTTATGCACATTTTTGAAAGTTTCACCATTAGGACTGGCACCTGGCAAAGAATTGTAATCAGAACAATGAGAAAAGGATGTCACAGTTTAAAACAGGGAGTTGGATGCAAATTGGGATATCCTGCTCTCATTGGTCTGATTACAATTCTTGGCCCTTTGCCAAGCCTGGTGGTTAAACCCTGAAAACCTTGCTACATAAAGCAGAAAGTAGTGTGAATGTGATCCGATCTTTGATTTACGGATATGTGCATCATTCAAGACATCTTTGATTCTGTAGTAATCCCATCCCTAACCCCACTCTAGTACTCATAGAAGTCAGCTTTATTTTATCGGAGCACTTATTTTTGTCTTTATTGTCTATTTATTTTAGGTTTGAAGCCCAGTATGATGATTATAACATTATCATGGTGAAGGCATTAGCAGACAGACTGGCAGAGGTGAGGCATTGTTGGTGGTGTGTCAATGGATCAGTTAAGGGGGAACTTTACACTTTACAGGCACCCCCTACTGATAACAATGCAAATTTAAAATATCTGGTTGAATAATATTGTCATGAAGCAACATATTTTACCATTTGTGAGGTTTGTTGTCATGAACAACCCTTCAGTGCTTCATTTGTCATTTGAGATAAGTAACTAGGATGAACAATAATTGTAGGAATTCTCAGCGGAACAGCTTTATTATTTTATAATCAGTATCACATTTTGACCAATTTTTCGAACAGAACATCATCAGAAAAGGCTCACGTGCAGGAACAAACCAACACGATCTTGCCAACTTTCAGTTTTGATAGTTGCAAATAGATGACAAAACAGAGCATAAATATCACAACATGATTGGAAGTGACATTGATGGTGTAACTCTAAAGAGATAATTAGCATATACCCATAGTTTTGAGTGCTAATATATATTTTATTTCTTTTGATCTGGGCATTTTAAAAGCTGATTACATATTGCTGATGCCAGAAGCCATTTATGTATAGACTCATTCTCTGCCTCACAATCGCCAGTGCCACCTGTTTGGGATTTACTAAATTAATAATTTTAAAAAAATCATTTTTTGCTGTATATTTTACATTTTTGTCTCTAAATAAGATTGATTTTTAATTCTGCAAGTTAATGTAGAACATTATGAAAAATCTATCGGTCATTTTTCTCAAATATGTAACTTTAGTTTCCCCCTTAGTTATAAAAACGCACTACAAGTGTCAATTTTCAACTTCATATACTGCAAAAATATGCTCTTTGACCCCCAAATTTTATATCATAATTTAACAATGTTTGCCATGTAGGTATCATGTGCAAAATATCTAAGAAATCCATTGGTTGAAAAAGTGCCAAGTTTCCCCTTAAATTGATGGTCATTTTCCTGCATAATTGATTAAATCAATTGCATTTTTGCATAATCAATCAAAAACGATTATGTATGCATACCCAAAGAAGTCACGTTTTCCTGATAAATTATAATTATTCTATTAGAAATATAAAAGAAAGATGGGGCACAAGACAGGAAACAGCATTAAAAATTAATCTACATGAGCTACGAATCAGTATCAGTAACACGGCCATTACCTTGACCTTTCAGCGTTAAAGACAGGGAGGTTGAATTCACTCAGTCAAGATTTTAGATATAATTCCGTAGAGCACATTGCATTGTAATATAGATGGTACCTGAAGTTACAGATTAATAATCGATCATCAGTTGTTTTCTGTCTTTCAGTCATTGTAAATAATTTTATAACCAATTCCTATCATTAGGCATTGTATGTGTTACATTCATGTTATCCCTTATTGAAACATAAACACATTTTTAATATGTAATCAAATATATTTTACATTTATATAATAAATTTGCAAGTCGTTTCAGTGGATATACAATGTATCTGTTTCTTGTTTTTTAGATGATATTAGATAACATTTCTTTGGACAAAAATATATATTTTAAGAGAAAATTATCTCTGTTCGATACTCTTCACAAGGTTATGGTTCATTTTTAGCTCAGCTGACTGTAAGTCATCTGAGCTATAGCGATCACTCTTTGTCCGTCTATCCGTCCATTTGTCCGTCTGTCCTTCCGTCTGTCCATCTGTCTGTCCATTAACCAGGCACAAATCGTAACCGCTGGACCTAGAATCTTGTAACTTGACATTCTGAAAGGTCCATAAAAAATCTCCTTGGAAACCAGAAATTATGTCTCTGTTACCTATATTCTTCGAGCTATGGGGCCCCAAAGTACCCCCGAGAATAGTCCAAAATTTCATACAAAAACTTCAATATATCATTAAATACATCACTGATGTATTTAATATATCATTAAATACATCACAAACGTCATGATTTTTGGCTTACCTATTGATCATGAGATGTTTCATAAGTTTCTGCAGACTGGTGGCGCCACCTGTATTCTTCGATTCTTTACGAATTGTTTTCTCTATTTTTGAGACCTTTAAAAATTTGAACATCTGTTAATAGGGCACAAATCGTAAAGACTGGACCTAGAATCTTCATTCTTGACATATTGAGAGACCTATGAAAAGTCTCCATGGAAACCAGAAATTAGGTCTCTGTTACCCATATCCTTCGAGCTATGGGGCCCCAAAGTACCCCCTAGAATAGTAAAAAATTTCATACAAAAACTTCAATATCTCATTAACTACATCACTGCAGGTCATGATTTTTGGCATACCTATTGATCATGAGATGTTTCATAAGTTTTTGCAGACTGGTGGCACCACCTGTATTCTTCGATTCTTTACAAATTGTTTTCTCTTTTTTTGAGACCTTTAAAAATGTGAACCTCTGTTAACAGGGCACAAATCGTAAAGACTGGACCTAGTATCTTCATTCTTGACACTGAGAGACCTATGAAAAGTCTCCATGAAAACCAGAAATTAGGTCTCTGTTTCCCATATCCTTCAAGCTATAGGACTCCGAAGTATCCCTCAGAATAATGGACAATTTGATCCAAAAGCTGAAGTATGTGAACAACTAATGCAGAGATCATCATGATTCTTTGCATGGATATGGATTATGGAGTGTTTCATCAGTTTCTGCAGTCTGGTGGTGCCACCTATATTTTATTCAATTTTTCAAATTTTTTTCTCTATTTTTGAGACCTTTAAGGATGCTGTCATTTGTTAACGTGGCACAAATTGTAACAACTCGACCTAAAATCTTCATTCTTGTCATGCAAGGAGGCCCATGAAAAGTGTCTGTGGAAACCTGAAATTAGGTCTCTGTTACCCATATCCTTCAAGTTATAGGACTCTGAAGTATCTCTCAGAATAATGGAAAATTTGATACAAAAGCTGAAGTATCTGAACAACTAATGCAGAGATCACCATGATTCTTTGCATGAATATTAACCATTAACTTTTTTTATTAATTTCTGCAGACTGGTGGAGCCACCTGTATTTTTTTAAAGTTTAGGTATTTTTTCTCAATTATATAAATATAAATATAAATTATATATATATAAATACAGACACAATCTTGGCCTGTTGGTTAATCTGTTTGATGCTTCAGTTGAATGGGTATATACTACCATTCAGATGATAAAATTTCCTTTTGCGAATGTCTTCCCAGACAGCTGAGCGTCATGACCCATGGGTCACTTGTTATCAGTGCCAATTTCTGAACTCTTTTTCAAAAATTGATAAACTCCAAACCCCCAACAAGATCAGACCAGACTCATTAGTTAAGCCTGGAACAATTAAAGCCTCCATCTCCCATGTATCTAAATATGTGTCAGATAAAATCAAACTGAAACATCAATCCTGCTTGGGCCATCATCTGCTCTTGGAAAGGTTTTAATTACACACCTTACACAGTGGTTACAAAACCCAGTCATTCCAGATCTCCTTCGCTTTAACCGCTGCTTTGTATTGCAAGTTTTTCAGGGTTTCAACACCAGGGCTGCATGGCAAAGGGCCAAAGATTGTAATCAGACTGATGAGAGCATGTTATTGCAAACTAATAAGAGCATGTTGTGGGTTTGAAAATTGGAGATGCACAATACCATGATGAATGAGATACCATACTTACATTGGTCTTATTACATTTCTTTGCCCTGTGCCTGCCCTGGTGGTGAAACCCAGCGGATCTTTCTTTTACAAAGCAGCAGTTTAAGTGAAGGAGATATTTATAATATCTGCAGTGTGTAACCACTGGTTTGAACCCTCCCATCCTGCTGTACTGTTTCAGCAACAACTTAGTAACAACTCAAGATCAGGCCTGGCTATCATGTACTAGGTATATTTTATAGATTTCTGATGGTTTGCATTATTTTCCAACAGGCTTTTGCAGAAGAGATGCATGAACAAGTCAGGAAGCAGTACTGGGGCTACTGCAGCGCTGAACACTTGGATGCACATGATCTCCACAAAATCAAATACCAGGTAAATCAAGGTATCATATAATTAATGAAGACCAGGCATTATATGCATTTAAAGGAGAATATTTTCACTCTTTCTGAAAAAAAACTTATATTTAATATGGATATATATTCTTTAGCATGGATATAATTTTTTTTAAAAAATCATATTTTGGCAAAATAGTAATTTGGTGTAGATATTTTATTTAAAAAAAAACAAGTTTAGATTTTCAGCTATTCAGCTGTAGTGTTTCTGTTATAATACTTGTATGCTAACCCTTCATTAGTACTCAGAGCCATGTTAGTCAGACAACTGTGGCAGGCTTAGACAAAATCTTGACTGCCTTGAAGAGTTAGTGAACTTTGGTGGCTTGACTTGACTTGGCCAGAAGTTATGTGGTTTCAAAGTAGAATAATGCAGATTTTACAGTAATCACAGTGAAATTCATTGGAAAAGATAACAAGTGTTTTGCAACTAGTTTTGCACATCCATCTAATGGCTGTTACATACAGGTGGTTGGAAATGCAATTGTTATACATTAAAAGTTAATGGCAGAATAGAGGAGAACGTGACTATGAACAATAAAAAAAAACTCTCTCATTGTTAATGGTGTTGTAGGGAATAAGGCCAGCACCTGGATATCCAAGTCAACCCGATCACACAGAGAAGCTGAGCATGTGGCGCCTTCTGGAGGCAGATGAAGTAGGCATCAAGCTGACAGAGTCTCTGGCCATGGAGCCGGCAGCCTCAGTGTCAGGACTCTACTTCTCTCACCCCAAATCTGTCTACTTCTCTACCGGAAAACTTGGCAGGGACCAGGTGAGACTAAAATATAATCAAAAATTTTGAATCCAACTTAGGTCTGGAAATAATATTGTTGTGCATATTTATTATACATTTGATTTATTCTGTTAAAGTACATATGAAGAGCCATTGTTCACAAGCTTGTAATATTAAGTTTCTGTATGATAAATGAGGATTTTTTTAGGTGAAAGTGAAAAGATTGCGTAAGAATAGATCTATCATCTGTCTCAAAGCTTAATTTCTGTGGAGTTCTCTCTGTTGTCTGCACACAATTTGTGCATGAACAATTTTCATCATGTAATTGACTAGTTCCCTGTTTTGCCACTAGGTGGAGGACTATGCAAGGAGGAAGCACCAGGAGTTAGAGACAACAGAGAAATGGCTGGCTCCAGTGCTGGCCTACGAACCAGATCAGCTGTGACGTAATTAGCAGACACCATCATTATCATCATTAGTTCATCACAGACTTCACCAGACATCTTTCTGTTTTATGTCATAATGGATCTTTATGATGCTGTGTAGAATAAACTGAACTAAAATTTTGTATATATTTATATTTATATATATATATATATATATATATATATATATATATATATATACACACACACACACACACACACACACACACACTTACTTACATGCATTTATATACATGGAGGTATAATCTAGAGGAGTGTCTATTTTGAATGTGGATTCTCCAAGATGTTGCTCAGACATTATACATCCTCTACATTATAACCCCAATATATATTTGGCATTTCAACTCTTTTAAAAAAACACACACTTACATTGACACTATGTTATTTCAGGCACTGATTGGAATCAAATATAATAACCTGAAGCACTGATATGAATAAAATAGGTATGATTGTTAAAGATCAAATGTGAGAGCATATAGAAGAAATATGTTGGCTTGTTAAGATTTAGACAGACGGTGTCCTTCATCATTGATGGCTCACAGTGTAGAGGTGTTGGTTCACTGAGTTTAAGTGTATTTAGCTATACAGAAGATTCATTTTAATGCCTTTAGGTCAATGTATGGCTTCTGTATTACTCAAGCCCCATGCATAGAAAACCTGAATCCAGACTTAATCAGGGACAGATACAGGATTTTAGGAAAGGTGGACTCAGAGAGGGATTATCAGAGTTGGCATGTGCTTTTTTAGCTCAGCTGACTATAAGTCATCTGAGCTATAGTCGTGGTCCATTGTCCGTCGTCCGTCCGTCTGTCCGTCCGTCCGTCCGTCCGTCCGTCCGTCCGTAGATGTGGCACGTTTTGAAACCGTAAGACCTAGGAATCCAAAATTCAGCATAATGTTAGATGTCCCCAAGATCTCCTACCAAGCCGAAAACTGGGTCTTTGCGACTTCGTTCCTTTGAGAAATTAAGGAAAAACCTCAATTTTTTATTAAAATCCTATTTTCACACTTCAGGACTGCCTAATATCAAAACCACTCATCTGTTTTTCCTCATTTTTACCATAAATATTCTTCTATATAGTTCCTATGTACATGCCAGAAATTAAGTCTGTTAAGTATAAATTCTTTAAGTTATGGGCCCAAACATAATGGACTTTGTAAAAAATCAGGAAAAATATTTACTCACTTAACATGAAAAATTTTGAAACTAGAGTCTGTTTTCCCAAGTATATAACTATGTTTAATTAAGATTCAATTGTTTACCCAAAATTAGATCTGAATTTTGTAAATTTTTTAGGTAATTAGCGTAAAAATAAAATCAGTACCTTAAATTTTGCCCAACTTTGACCATGGCACGTTTTTTTCCTGTAAGTACCATTGATTTATTTTTCACAGCATGTAAACATAAATATTTAATTTATTTAAATCTGAAATTTGGAAGTAAAAGCTTGAAAATTAAGCTAGTTATTGATTTTTTTCTTGAGGCTCTATTGTAGTCATTTGCTTTGTTTACAGATTACAGATGCAGGGTCCCACTCCAGGTCACTGGAAGTCAGCTATGCCAGGGTTTCTGATTTGTTACAGTCACTTGGGGAGATCCCCTGCTGTGACAGGTTTACAGTTATTCTCATAACACCACCCCAATGACCCCCCTCCCCACCCCCCCCCCCCACCCCCCGCAAACACAACCCACCAAGTGTTATGCAGTATTGTTATTGTTTTCACTGTATCTCCTTAATTGTAATGCTGCTTCCACTCTGATATGCAATAACTTTCCTTGAAAAAGTAATTCAAGGTGTTATCCAGAAGATGCAATGTTGTGTAATGTAGCATTTTTAAAGAAATCATTTTTCTTTTAAATGATTTTACCAATCATAATGGAACCCATCAGTATGCTTAAATTATGATAAAATATGAGGCACATTATGGATGAATAAAGACACAATTAAAAATTGTAAAATCTAAATCAAGTATTTTTTTTAGATATTTATTGTTTTGCAGATTTAAAAGATATATTTTTGTGGTAAAAAATAAATAAACATTTGTATGCATGATGTGGTGTTATCTGACAAGATTGAGATTTATGATGATGCAATCGAGAATTATGAATCAACTTTTATATTCAGATATATATGTTATATTGAAAATGTATAGAAATATAAACTTAAATTTAAAAAAAAAAATGATGTGATAAAAAAATTAGGATTTATTACAAACATTTGTTCATTATTTTCCTGCATCAGCAGAATTTGAGATCAGGCTTTGTTTGCCATGTTTTATGTTGTTAATTAGTTATATTTCAACTGTATACATTTCATAAAAAAAAAACATATATTTAATAATATATATTATACAAAAAAAAGATTTGATTGAACAAATGTGTAAACTACTGAAATGTCAACAGTTAATCGAAAAGCCAACTAATGATCATGGTAATTGTACAGATCATTTGTTCACAAACTGCTCACATGCTTCAGTTTCAACATTAGGAAACATATGGTCAGGTCACAAAATATTATTTGCAACAATTTCTTGCTCATCAATACAAACCAATCATATAAACCAACCATGGCCTTTATTACCTCTTCCTCTTACACTTTATCTCCATTTGATATTATTTTAGATTTTTACATTCAAGGTTAACTTCAGCTGAGCACAGTGACCCATAGGTCCCTTGTTAGAATGTTGAAACATTTCACAGTGTAGGGTCCAGCATTATTGGACCTTTTAACTTTAAAAAATTTTGAATTATGGTGTCAGATAATGATTTTTATCAACTGTTTCCTCTGCAGAATCATAATTTATTTTATTTTTATATCCTTACACTTTTGTATATACTTTGTTTTAGGGCATAGGTTTAATGAAAAAAATGGCACATGTTGCAGTTGGGTGTTAAAGACAGTGTTCTGCTGTCTTTTCAGAGTTTACATGATACTCTTGTACATATATATATATATATATATATATATATATATATATATATATATATATATATATATATATATTATTTTATCATGAGACATAATTTATTCAAAATTGTGGTAAACAAAAATGCCAGTATCAGTTTTTATTAAGTAGCCATTTTGACATGAATATTTAATTTTAAAAAATGACAAAAAAAACTGTAAGATGTCTTTGTATACACATCTCGTGATAATAATGATATTTAAAGGGACCATAGAAAAAGGGCATTCAGGAGACATTCCTTTGGATATAAACTGCTTTAGCCAAATGTTTCCTTTGATTGGTTAGCAGACATATATTATGTATGATCCTTTTTCTCATGTGTTTTTGCATGATACATGCTAATGTTTTTGTTGAATGTTCAGATCTGTTGGGTCATTTTACATATAAGGCTACTGGACTGGTAGACTGCTGTGATTGGTTGAACATAATGCATGTTAGATCATGTGACATGTTAATGTTACTGGATTGGTTGAACATTTACACATGTTTGGGCATGTGACATGTTTATGCTTACTGAATGGTTATATATGTATTGAACCAACCATATCTCAGAAGATACATGACATGTTAAATATGGACTTTACTTGCACTAATTAGGTCATGCAATTAATGTATCCCTTCAGAAATCCTTACTTTGAAATACAATTAACCACCAAAATGAATGACAACACCCCTTAATTTTAACATGTTCCAGTTGACTTCAGGTCTCTTACATATATGATGGGGCTGTAACAATACATTGTCTCACAATATCGTACGTACAGGATACCTCACTTATGATAGAATACATGATATGATACATATGAGTAGTAATATAGTTCAGAATTAGAGTGATTATTCTTCTCTGAGATGTATTGCTGTTGTACTTCAGGAATAATGAATAATGAAACGCCCTTTCATGTGGCATAAATAGACGTCTGTCCGGCTATGTTTTACTTTGAAGGCACTTGGCCACCTGATGTAAGTAAATGCCTGAGGTTGCAAGTTAAATGTACGACTTTCTGCTGGAAAGTAATATATTGACAACGTATCAAATCATCATTTCAGGAAATCTGATGATGCAGAAATTAAACCTGATGTTGTGTCACTATGTATTAGTTCACTAGTGAATCTTTACGGCCCTAATATATACATTTTAGGTCAACTAATCAAATCCCTTGTACCTTTAAGGTGGCAGGACTGGTTCCCCCCCCCCCCAACTGACCTGACTTTGTTTTTCCTTTGCATTGAACAATCTAATGCTTTAGTAACCCCTAAAGTACACATTTTCTGAAAGCTAAGAAAATTCTCTACAGTTTAGTGAAAATAAACTTTGTTTCGGGGGAACATGTTTGAATTTATAAGCATTTCAGATAAATGTGAATCAACAGAATTAGTTATGACCCACAGGCCAGGTGGGTGGTCAGATGTTAATAGATCAACATTTCATCTCATGTTGCAACTTCTTTGAGGTGATGTCCATTTGCTGTAACAAACATGAGTTTTCATGAAATTGTCAAAAACTCTTGTGATGCACTCGTTCCGATGGTGGCATCCGATGATATGGTAACCTTGTACTGTAATGTCATATGAATAGAGGTTGTTCACTTTACATTTAATGTACGTACAGGTGTGGCGGTTTAATAAACATAAGGTATCACTCATCCTTCGCTTTTTGTTTTTCTTGCTTTTTAGGCTGATGGGCTATTGTCGTCACCCAATCTGTCCGTCCATCCGTCCGGCGTCCGTTAACTTTTACCTTGTGAGCGGGATATCTTGAAAAGTATTCACCGTCAGAATTTTATTTCCTCGGTAAAGATGTATATCGACAAAATCTCAGTCAAGTTCGAAGATGGGTTACCTTGACCTATTTTTCTACATTTTAGAGCTGATTATAGAAAAACACTTAGATGCTTATTACTCAGGGACCATTTGGTGGATTTTCACAAAACTTACTATGATTATTGGGACTGATAGTCTGTACCTGCTACACAAGTTTGGTGGTGCCACCTACTATTTCTGATTTTTAATGAATTTTTATCGGATTTTTCAAGTTTGGGCTTGTGAGAGAGATATCTCTAAAAGGATTCATCGTAGGAATTATATTTTTTCGGTGAAGATGTATATTGACTAAATCTTGGTCAAGTTCGAAGATCAGTGACCTTGACCTATTTTTCTACGTTTTAGAGCTGATTATAGAAAAAACATTTAGAAGCTTATTTCTCAGGAAGCATTTGGTGGATTTTCACAATACTTACTATGATCATAGGGACTGATGGTCTGTAACTGCTGCACAAGTTTAGGGGCGCCACCTACAATTTCTGATTTTTAGCTCAGCTGACTTTCAGTCATGCTGAGCTATAGCAATCACTCTTTGTCCGTCTTCCGTCTGTCCGTCCGTCTGTCCGTCTGTCCGTTAACCTGGCACATATCGTAACCGCTGGACTTAGAATCTTGTAACTTTACATTCTGAGAGGTCAATGAAAAATCTCCTTGGAAACCAGAAATTAGGTCTCTGTTACCCATATCCTTCCAGCTATGGGGCCCCAAAGTACCCCCCAGAAAAGTAAAAAATTTCATACAAAAACTTCAATATCTCATTAACTACATCACTGATGGTCATGATTTTTGGCATACATATTGATCATGAGATGTTCCATCAGTTCCTGAGGACTAGTGGCGCCACCTGTATTTTTCGATTTTTTACGAATTTTTTTCTCTATTTTTGATACCTTTAAAAATGTGAACATCTGTTAACAAGGCACAAATCGTAACAACTGGACCTAGAATCTTCATTCTCGACACACTGAGAAACCTATGAAAAGTCTCCATGGAAACTAGAAATTAGGTCTCTGTTACCCATATCCCTGCAGCTATGGGGCCCCAAAGTACCCCCCAGAAAAGTAAAAAATTTCATGCAAAAACTTCAATATCTCATTAAATACTTGACTGATGGTCATGATTTTTGGCATACATATTGATCATGAGATGTTCCATCACTTCCTGCAGACTGGTGGCGCCACCTATATCGTTCAATTTTTTACGAATTTTTTTCTCTATTTTTTAGACCTTTCAAAATGTGAACATCTGTTAACAAGGCGCAAATCGTAAAGACTGGACCTAGAATCTTAATTCTTGCCACACTGAGAGGTCCGTGAAAAATCTCCTTGGAAACCAGAAATAAGGTCTCTGTTACCCATATCCTTCGAGCTATGGGGCCCCAAAGTACCCCCCCCCCAGAGTAGTCAAAAATTTCATACAAAAACTTCAATATCTCGATAACTACATCACTGATGGTCATAATATTCGGCATACATATTGATCATGAGATGTATCATCAGTTCCTGCAGACTGGTGGCGCCACCTTTATTGTTTGATTTTTTTACGATTTCTTCCTCTATTTTTGAAACCTTTAAGGATGCTGTCATCTGTTAACGTCGCATAAATCGTAACGACTGCACCTAGAATCTTCATTCTTGACACACTGAGAGACCTATGAAAAGTCTCAATGGAAACCAGAAATTAGGTCTCTGTTACCCATATCCATCGAGATATGGGGCCCCAAAGTACCCCCCAGATTAGTCAAAAATTTCATACAAAAACTTCAATATCTCAATAACTACATCACTGATGGTCATGATTTTTGGCATACATATTGATCAAGAGGTGTTTCATCAGTTCTTGCAGACTGGTGGCACAACCTGTATTTGTTCGGGTTTATTTTTACGATTTTTTCCTCTATTTTTGAGACCTTTAAGGATGCTGTCATCTGTTAGCGTGGCACAAATCGTAACAACTGGACCTAGAATCTTCATTCTCGAAACACTGAGAGACCTATGAAAAGTCTCCATGGAAACCAGAAATTAGGTCTTTGTTACCCAACCTTAGAGCTATGGGGGCCCCAAAGTACCCCCCAGAGTAGTCAAAAATTTCATACAAAATCTTCAATATCTCAATAACTACAACACTGATGGTCATGATTTTCGGCATACATATGGATCATGAGCTGTTCCATCAGTTTCTGCAGACTGGGTGCGCCACCTCTATTTTTTTCAAATTTTTACGAATTTTTTTTTCTCTTTTTTTGAGACCTTTAAAGATGTGGTTATCTGTCAACAGGGTACAAATTGCAACAACTGGACACAACCTAGAAACTTCATTCTTGTCATACAAGGAGGCCCATGAAGAGTGCCTGTGGAAACTTGAAATTAGGTCTCTGTTACCCATATCCTTCAAGCTATAGGACTCTGAAGTATCCCTCAGAATAATGGACAATTTGATACAAAAGCTGAAGTATCTGAACAACTAATGCAGAGATCACCATGATTCTTTGTATGGATATTGACCATTAAGTGTTTTTATTAGTTTCTGCAGACTGGGGGAGCCACCTGTATTCTTGTATCCTCCAAAAAATTTTTGCAGATACTATGTTTTTGACCGGGTTCCTCTGCCGACGCCACGTTTGTTTCCAGAGAGCTCCTCTGAGAAAAATGGACCGATTTTTCCGAAACTTACACTAATTATCTAGTCACATGTGAACTAGTGCCTAACCAATTTGTGTTGACCTCTGACCTTTCCCCTCTATCCAGTGTCCATTTGTGCGTCTGATCCACACATAAACCCTCATATCTCGGGAACCGTTTGACCAATCAGGAAATAAAATTTATACAAATGTAGCCCTTGGATTGCTTTATAACATACAAAAAAATGGTAGCGCCACCTGTAACCATGTTTGCACAGTGTCCATCTGTTCATCTGCCTTGGGTTAAAATCAATCATATCTCTACAGTGAATTGACTAATTCACCTGAAATTCGGCATGCATATACATCCAGGATAGCTTTCTTGATTTTGTGACAGATGGCGCCACCTACATTCACGTTCACGCTGATCACATCCAAGCTCATATCTCAGGAACCGTTTGACCGACTGGGCCAAAATTTTGCATGTGTATAGATATCTCATAGCTCTTTATCATACGCAAAACTGGTGGCACCACCTGCAACCATTTTTGCACAGCGTCTGTCTGTTTGTCTGCCGTCGGATAAAATCACTCATATACATGTAGTGGTTTGACTTTTCTGCCTAAAATTTTGCATATGTATACAACTTGGACAGCTTTCTGGATTTGTGGTAGGTGGCACAACCTACATACACATTTAGGCTGCAGACATCCATGCTAATATGCAACATACCTTACTCTATTTCCCCTTGCCACTCAATCCATGCCTCACTTCAACCGTTCCACTCTGATTTTGGCAGATACACGTAGTCACTTGTCGGCTACCCGTATTCTAGTTTTTAAAGTTTACACATTTTTTCTCTATTTTTGAGATATATAAATACAGACTAAATCTTGGCCTGTTGGTTAATCTGTTTGATGCTTCAGTTGAATGGGTATATACTACCATTCTGATGATAAAATTTCCTTTAGCGAATCTCTTCCCAGTCAGCTGAGCGTCGTGACCCATGGGTCTCTTGTTAATGAATTTTTCTTGGATTTTTCTACTTTGGCCTTGTGAGCGGGATATCTCTAAAAGGATTCACAATAGGAATTTTCTTTGGTGAAAATGTATATCGACAAAATCTCGGTCAAGTTTGAAGATGGGTGACCTTGACCTACTTTTCAAGGTCACAGAGCTTATAGTAGAATAAAACTTAGAAGCTTATTTTTCAGGAAGCATTTGGTTGATTGTTATGAATCATGGTACATACCTCTCCATTTTAAATTTATAACTGAGACATGTACAGATATACATCCATGTGAGAACAGATATTTAGTACTTGTTATAATACTGTTACCACCTCTAAACACTGTTCTTTTGGCTGAGGGTTTTTTTCAGCTTCTGCTGATATTCTAGTTTTAGTTTGCAGTGATCATTTTACTAACTTATACCACATAAAGGTCACTCGTGAAACTCATCTAGTAAAAAAATACTTTACCTTGACATGTAAGTTGTAGCACTATGACGTAGTTATCTATGCACTGAATAGTGGTTTATTAATCTGGAAGACAGGATATGCAAAATATGCTGATGGATGACTGCGTAACCTATTTATGTAGGTTATAGTCCATTATTTAATCCGTTATGAAATTCATAGCTAGGGTTACGAGCCATTTGGGTTTTGTCTGCTAAGTCTCCCCTTGGTTATCGAGGCTTCTCGCTGCTGCCTCTGCTCCAGAAAAATCTGTCATCTCCTCTTTGTTCAGAAATTGCTTAATGTTGGTTAGCCTAGTTCTGCTAAAGGTTGTAACATCAACTTAGTAGTGGGCAAGCGCCCTTGCAACAAGAACTTCCCATCACTGGCTCATCCTTCATGTAAAAAAAAAAACTTGTCAGTTCGCCCACAATTGAATGTATCGTATGCATTCGCGATCATCTGATGACAGTTGCTCGAATCGCTAATCCTATTGATGGGGTTATTTTGAAAAAAAAAGCTAATGTGTAACGACGTTTCTACAACACGGAGGTCTTTAAGGACGAAGAGGGCAAGCAACGCAATGGCCAAAAGGCGTAATGGGGCAATGATTTAACTGCAGGAGGGTATCAGCCGAAGTATCGAAATCCTGGTCCACCACGTTGGGAATCAAAAAGCTCAAACTGCTAGTGAATCAGAGACTATACAGACACATGCGACAAATCTGATCCATTTCCTCAGGTCCTCGCATGTTGCTGAGATAAAATCGGAATGAATTCCCGACATCGCTGCCCTCTCCCGCGCCTGCATGCCTCTATTCCAAACATTGCTCAATCCGATCATCATTCCGCAACCTGATTTGGAGACGGGCAGGTGCAGACTAAAGATAATATTATATCATGTTTGTTGTTGGTTTCATCAATTTTATGTCAGAAGAAGCTTTTAAGCTATGACCAGCACATGAGGGCTTATTTACCCGATTGTAAAGACCAAGGAGAAAGAGAAAGACACTGCTCTTTAAGGAAGGATATTTATATTTCAAAGAGAATTATATAGGTTACTGGAAGGCGAATGTACGTTTGAAGCACTGATATATTAAAAGAAAAGGTCATACATTTTACAACTTTTCTTCCCACTTAAAAAGGGCGACCCTTTTTTCATTCCTTGAAACAATAGCCGCCTGCAGCGACGAAATGTCTTGCACCGTTAACGGACGACTGTTTCGAATTCGTTGCCTCCCCATATAGAGATAAGTGGTGTTTGACCACGATGCGATCGTATTTGTAGGAAAGGGCAGTTTTATTATCAGTTTTACGGATGGGGAGGCATTAGAAATTCTCCACCATGGCAAAAGTATCTTCTTTTCAATACAACTGCAACATATTGGAAACTGTAAGTGAATTTTACCTTAGTTATTGTGTATTTTGGTCCAAGATGACACGGGTCCTACTGCTCATAACCTCCATGACAGAAGCAGCAAGAATGTATTCGTAGCGGCGACAATGCTTTGTGTAATGTCTCATTTTATAAGGGTTGCAGACATATTTAAACTGGGAAATTATGCAGTTAGCTGATCATAACAGAATATTGTCTTTAAAAAATGAGATACTCGAGTTACGGAGGGGTTTTCTCCCTTTTATAGACACGGATCATACTGAGCTTAAAATCCCACCCAAGTGCATCCATTTGAGGTGACTAAAATGTACCGTCAGACATATTTAACATTTTAGTCAACCTTAGTGGCTAATGAAACTTTTTTTTTTCAGGCAATGCACTGCAGTGATAAAAACACTGACAAACAGAAAATTACACATTTATTCAGAATGACTACATTTTCATATTATCTGCAAATTTAAAAAAAAAATGTGAAATTTGCATATACAATATTTAATTTACAAGTTACACAATGTATAACTGCTAACCTGTACATGATATAAAACATGGATATAAGGATAATGGCAATCACTCAATATCTGGAATAGTAAAACGTGTAAACAGTTTATTTTTATTACAATAAAAAGCGTGTATACATCCTCAAAACGAAATGGTATTGTAAATGTGTGCATACCTCAAAGGATATTTATAATTCCACACAGAATATATGTGCATAATGTGATTGACTCTTAAAGGACGATATTGTTATTGCGTGGTTATAAATGCATAGTAATGCCAGCTATTTTACTTATTCCTATAGTATTTCTATTCACGTGGTATTGGAACCACCGGTCACCGGTTATTGATAGCCCGCAATTTACAATACATTATCAAGGGACAACGACCGGTTAGATTATCATTTAGAGTAAAACCTAGGCTAGGTGGAATTGAATTTCTCATCCAAGAATAATTTGAAATTGTAAAATCAGTTGAAACAATATGATATATACAAAAAGTTGCCTTTTTATGATTTTCTCCATATCGAATTAAACGTCAGCTTTCGCTGACATGCAATCTTTGTTTTCTTTAGCTTTTTCAAAATGACTGGAAATGGAGTAAACTAATACTTTATAAATATACAAAAATGACTTTTAAGTATAGGCACAGTGTTATTATGATAAATACGTCGGCGAGATAACCGTATAATTATCATTGCTAGAATATCAGGTTTGAGAAGATATGTCATTGTAAATAAAGTCAATTCACATCTTCATAAACTTGAAGTCTTATCACAGTATACTGAAGATTACAATCACAAATACATGAATAAAAATCACCTGGCTAATCCTTGTTTATTCCAGGATGGATCAGGATTACTTGCTGTATCTGCCTATCAGTTTTTATTTACTTTCTGCGATATAGACTACACTTAACTGTTAAAAAGGTTCAAATGTAAACATTATAAATTCGACATACTTACTTAACGAGAAGCCAATGAATACCTATCAACAACAACCGATGATGGAATATTCAAGTATAAAATCGCAACCCTTGAGTGGATACTCATCTGCCAAACTATTTAATACTGCCATTTTAATTCTAAAATTGCAAAAAGCAGCTTTTGGGACTTGTTCTTTTGCTTCAATACATGTATATCCCTATTTGCAAGTGTATATATTTTTTATATATTTGTCTAATATATTTCGTTTTCTTTTTTATTTTATTTCGTTTTCTTTTTATTTGATTTCGTTTTAACAGATGCAACACAATGAAGCTCTTCATCTAGATGAGCCTCTCGCAAACATGCATCTGTCCACTTTTTTATTTATAATTCTTTTTCTTTCTTTTTATTTGCTTTAAATATCTTTATCTGGTTTGATTTCCCTTAAGAACAAACGTTTATCGTGGAAACAAACGTGCGTCCTAACCTACAGCAAACCAATAAAATAAAGTTATTTTTTCTTCTTCCTCTTTTTATCACCCGCCATATTTTTTATTTGGAACACCGGAACAGGTAAGGGCCCGACAGGTTGTGCGCGCCTGAACATCGTTAGCTCCGCCCTCACTTCCTCTAAAGCAACGCCGACGAAGTTGCGACCGGGCCAAAACTTGGGTTTTGTGTGGAGAGTGTCCTTCTCCGTCAGGCCAGTGCTAAAGAAATAGTCGCCAGGTGCCGCTTGTGCAAGCGTTTTTGTCCCTGTGGCCAGGAGTGCTGCTCGGACTTTGTCAACTTGGATGACCTTTGCCCTCAGTACTTCTTTCATTAATTCTTTGTATTCTTCATCTTGTTTCACCACGCTCTTCATCCTGTCTTTGATCTGCTTCACATCTTTCGCATATTTAGCTCCTTTGATTTCCATAGCAAACTCACGCTGGTTGCAATCCATGGCTCTCCCGAACTCGAACGCCTGCAGTGCGTTAAAGAATCTCTCACCGCGAAGGTTAAACTGGCACTGGTAAAAATTTGATAGAGGGTTATATGTCCCGGTGAAGACATAGACATCATGGTTTGGTGCTTTCAAAGACGCTTTGCACACGGTGCCCTCAACATCATGGTTAAGCTCTCTACATCTGCGACAGGTGCTGGGCCCATCATTAGCTGCGACAGGTAGAGACATCTTCATGTTAGTTGCTAGGTTTCCAAGGGAACTGCTTCTCGCCATTCTGGTTTTAGGTGAGCTCGTCTTCAGATCGGACGTATTCACTGTCTCATTATTCGACGTCGTTCTTCTCCGCAGCATTCCGACGGATACTCGCCCATTGCTTGGTTTGAAGTGAAGGATACGGTTCCACGTGCCATCGATGTCTGCTCTGACGTTGTGTATGTACTCTTTCACAACTATCAAACGCTTCAGGAAAGTGTCGTTATTCGTATCGCCGAGCGCTTCTTGGGCAAGTCTAACGGTATCAGCAACCTTGGTATGTAATGACGTAGGACACGAAAACTCATTCTGTTCTTCCAAATGCATGACCATGATTGTCGCCTGGTGGTCAATCTGTTTCTTCATGACAGCCGCAGTTTCCAAAATAGCCTCCCTAATCAGCTGGTAGTCACGGTCAATGGCTTTCTCTTCCTCCAAGAGACTCTGCAGTCCGACGCATCTTGCACGGATGTCTGTTCTCTCGGAGTCAACGATTACATTTACGTTATCTGGAAGACTCCCAGAGTCATCGGAGTCGTCGGAGTCTTCTTCGTGCTCTTCATGTTTAGATGACAACAGACACTTGTAGCAGGCACCACGGATACAGCCGCACCAGACGAAAACAAACGGCAGGTCATGTGCTGTACACACATCCTTGTAGGTCCCCTGTCTTAATTTTGCGCACGCATGGTCACTGTGTTCACATATATGGCAAACTGAACACAGGAACGTGCAGCATGTGTTACAGTAATAACTGCTCTGTACATTCTTACCAGAGCTGTCACATTTTTCACATGTTGTCGCAGAAGCTACAAACTCCAGGATTTTCTTTTTGTTTCTTGGCTTCAACTGTAGAGGTAGCTTCTTCAGCTTTGGTCTCTGACGTCCTTCTAAGTCGGTTACATCCTGGCACTGTGGACAAACAACGGCGAAACCGTCATGGGTTCTGTCGCAGTTTTTCTCTACGCATGCGCAGCATAACCCGTGGCCACAACTCAGAGCTCGCGGAAGGAGATTCAGAACATATTCTTTGCAGACTGTACAGTTTAGAATTTCATCATCCCATTGGTCGGTGCAGTCGGTCCGCAAACACTGCGCCATCTAGAGAAAAAAGAATAAGTAATATATTATGGTTTATATCATCATCCTTTTCAAAGATATTCGCTATTTCCTCGCCTGTCAAGAAGAAACCTATAATTCAATATTCAATTTTTGGCCTATCATCCGCAAGCTTATTGATGGTACAGAAAATCAGAACATTATCTCAAACGGTTCTTGAGATAACGAAAGACGCATCAGCGGAAAGCCGGGGTACTCTGCATATATGGGGACTCCCTAATGGATTGCTTTATTACTACATGTATGTATTGATATACTGGAGTTCTGCACGGTTATGCATGATAGCTTATGATAAACAGTAAACATTTGAAGCAGTCACAAACTAGTGATTCATTTAATTCAAGAGCTAGGCCATAAATGGCTGTGATCATGGAGCAAGTTTAATATTGGTTCCACCTTTACAAAGACTGATTGAAATTTTGAGGGCCTCAATTGTCTATTATTATGTAGGTTTTTAATTTTGGGGTAACAGCCTAAGGTATATTTAAATCTACTAGTATATACTGGAAGCCTCTAGTACACAATATATATAAAAAAGAGCTGTTTCCGGCTTTTTAAATCATACATTAGTTGTTATGTTCATTCTATGTACTATTAAGCCTAAAGGAGTGTAACAGATGAAAGCTAATGAAAGGTTCTATTTTGAGTTTTCATTTTAGTGTTGTAATCAAACGATCATTTGCAATTAAGTCCGCAAATGTGTGTGTATATATATATATATATATATATATATATATATATATATATCGTGTACTGATCTGACGTAGGGCCAATTCCTGATCTCAACACGTGACTTCTGTAAAAAAATTATATATATCCGCACCTTATATTTACAACGCAACAACGGCAAACACAACCCAGGGGAGATAATGGATACATGCTGACAAAAACACCTGCCCTACAGATAAAGTGAACACACCGGCCAAAAATTATCGATAAAATGATATAAAGACTGTGCAGATTGATACTCCCCTTAGCTCGGGATTAATGTGTCAAAATGCAGTTATCTGTTAAATAGGCCATCAGTACATTAGACTTTGCATATATGCGTGTACAAACAAACATCAGAAGTGTTGTATATTTAGTATTAGGTGCCTCCTATATATGGTTTTGGGGGTATCTAAACAAACACACTTGTTGGAGCTCTACTTATTCAGTTCCATACCTATATACCGAAACATGGATTTAACACACGCACACCAACACATATATAAGGGTGCGGGTGTGTGCGTGCGTGTACTGTATGAATGGTGAGATTTATATTATACATGTAAATATGGTGTCTTACCGTATATGCAGTGGAACCCGGAACTAGTTCAGAAATGTTATGTCGATGTTGTTGTACGTGCACCCTTCGCCCCGCATGCACCCTGGCACACACCCGCGAGTGTCTATATATTCATGGTTGTTGCTGGTACTGCCGTCCCCCCGCAGTCCTGTCGCTTCATTCTATGAAAGTCCACCTTCCGCGCAGCGCGCTTACAGAGAGTGAAATGAAGACCTCCAGTCGTTGTGCATGACTACAAACACACATTAAGCGCTAGTCACTTTGCTTACTACGACACTCGGTATGTTTACGTGATGACGTCAAGATAACAAGAACAAATCATTAACCGTGGGGTTTTCCAGCTGGGCTTTCCCGGAATATAACTCCGCTCAAAATTCTCCAGGGATTCACTCTGTTCATCGTTGTTTCTGCTGACTGGACCAGCTGATCATGTCGAATCATTTCTGACTTATTTATCCTGATGCTTCTATCATACAGCAAAACCTGTATGTGTTTTTGTTGGCGTAAATTCAAAACAAACATTTAATTAATTAGCTGATTACCGGTTAAATTAATAACGACCTTAGAAAACCTGGCGGTTGACTCCTGTGATACATACATACATACTAATATATACATGTATATATATATATATATATATATATATATATATATATATATATATATATATATATATACATAAAGAGAAAGAGTGACGCCTCCATTAATTATTATTATTATTATTAATATTTAATTACCAGCATGCTGTATTATTAACAAATATATGGGAAGTTACATTGATACATTTTTTTTCAGGTTAACATATGAAAGGTGTTTTTATTCAGGTGTCGTAAATGGATCAATATTCCATGGGGTGTAAACTATTTATTTTTATTTTCATAAGAATAAACCTGATACGTATTTTTAAACTGGATTTTTTAATACAACTGTCATAATATACCCAAGATTAAAAATGTACAGTGGGTTTAAATGGATGTGTCAGCCACCGGATACACCAGAAAAAGTTTGAAGTATACGCTGATCTAACCAAACAGTATCAGATCAAGGTAAGTCATTTAGTACAGGAGAACTTTGAAATGTCGGCAGGAGTGCCTTACAGAATGAATTGCATGTAGCCTTCACTAGGCTATCTTTTGCCCCCCCCCCCCCCCCCCACACACACACACAAAGTAGTAATAGTTTGAAGGTACAACGTTCAACATATCACACCTTATGTCCAAGTATAAGCCAGCCTCTCCTTATAAGGCCACCTACATTGTTATCAGAAAGATCACCATGTGATTATATAAATTTAATTTTATTTGTATTGACAAGTGTCATTTCTATTATGTAAATATTTGCATTTTCCAAATGCTCTCTATGAGTGAATAATATTCCAGCCTTTTTCATAAGGAATATGATGCACCAAGAAACGGACTACGGTGAAAACAGGACCTGGAAATTCAGGCACTACTGGCCCAAAGTTAAAAATACCGGCATAAATATGTTCATACCATCGGCATCAAGGTCTTGTTTACATGCATCGTCATTATAATAACTCTAAGGCCTCCGTGCAGATGCTCTATAGTCCGCGCCGGGATGTATCTAGCTTCCCTGTCAAGATCCACAAGATCACTGAGAGCATTCGTGTATTAACCATAATAGGCCTACACGTCATTTCAATAAATAGAACATAAAGAGTGTTTATTAATATGAAAAAAAGCCATTAGATTTTTACCGGGAAGTATTTAATTTTTCTTTAAGTCATACAAACTTTTAATTTTAAGATCAATACAATGATAAGTAAGTACATTTATTCAAAATAGAATACATAAAACAGGAGCATTTTAGCCCCAGAAATATTTATACGATAATTAATTTATATCATCATAATAATATGAGCACCGGTTGAACAACTGAGGATACCAAAAACATGATTAGACGGGAACTTTGTAAAGGAAGGGTAGACTACGTCACGTGACCACGTCCTGGTGTGGTTATGTGATGACTCAGAGCGATCCAAAAAGCTACCTCAAACAAAGCCGTGTATAATCACTCCAGCTAAATATCTGGGAACGTTATTTCTGGGAAAGTTGGAGGGTTGCCATGAGTGAAAAATGCCAGGTTTAGTCACGTGACACCTGTTAATAGAATCGCTGATTTATCGTTAAGAACTAAGTGTTGACCGGATCAACTAAATGATGTAAGCAAACACTATATATAATGTAACAAGGCCGACAGGCCTAATGCGAAAATGTGCAATCGGAAATTCATCAGGTATAATGCTTTAATAATAATATGCTGGACAATTACATGTGTACATGTGTGATATGAAAATGTACAATTACTAAACATGTACTAAACATTATGAACCTGAGTACAATCACAAATATCACTCCTGAAATACTGGCATGGATGTATATACGAAAAATAGATGATTGAAGGTGGCGCCAGAAGTCTTCTGTATGAGAAAGCCATCGAGGATGTATGGAGATACATAATTTCAGGCAGATAATTCAAACCACTCTCGAGCTATGTGCACAGATGTATGAAAAAAAAATTGCAAGGTGGCGCGAAAAGACTTGTATATGACGAAGTTAACCGAAATGTATAAATATGCCAACTTTTTAAGCTGATATATCAAATCCCTCCTGAGAAATAAGCAGGGACATACACTGTGCAAAAAACAATCACTGAAGGTGGCGACACTAGTCTTGTGTACGAGAAAGCCACGAAAGATGGATGGACAGGCCAAAATTTCAGGCAAATACATCACAATGCTCTTGAGTGAGGTGCTCTGGGCTAACCAATCTGAGCTTAGAAAGGCAGTTGTCAACCAAGTCAAGCGAAGCTAATTGCCGTATGAAGCTACTGAACTGAGTGAACTCTTGATCTGTAACTGGCTGTACTGTCTGAACTGTTGACCTGTTGCCTAATCTGATTTAGTTCCAAGTCTGCCAAAGCTATAAACGGACACAGACTGGAACTTGGCTTGATGCTAAATCTGAAATAGTTGGCTGTCTGCGAAATGCTATTTATAGATGCAAAATCTTGGCCAGTTGCCAAATTTGTTTTTACATACTGAAAGAATTTGGCTACAATGCTTTTCAAGCTGCATAATTCATAAGATATTTTTTTTATCAAAATGTTAAGGATAATGATAGATATCTATTAAAAGTGTAAATCAGAAGACAGGGATATTTTGTTCATGGATTTATTTTACACACTGGATAAGGACATCAATTATTCATGTTGCCTGTAGAGCTCTGCTAATATACCATCAGAGCTCAGTCTGTTAATACAATTAAATACTAGCTTTGTTAACTAAAGTATCTCACAGTCCTTTCATTGTTAAAGGTCGAATAATTCTGCCAAAAATTATTTAAGTAAATTGGAACTAAGCCAGCTAAAAATCTTTTTTTTTTTGGTGCAATGATACATAATTTGAAACAACCGTTTTGCAGAAAAGACTATTTCATTCACTCAGTCTGATATAGGATACTTGGCCACAAGAACAACTTCACCTTTCTAGACCTCAAAAATCAAAGAACAAGATCTATTCTTATGCAAATGAGAGACCCCTAGAGTAGGAGTAGTTTTGCAAAAATTAAACCATTCGGTTGACAGTTTCATCATAAAACGTTTCTTGTGTAGTTGTTGAAGGAGACAAAATTACGAATGTTTGCCCATAAAAAAACAGTTCGTTGTAGGTGATGCCACATAAACCTCAATTTCAAATATGAGTCATGTGACCAACATTTGCACAAAACTTGGTGTTTCTAGCTCCTGCTATTTTCGGATTGTAATGTTAGTATGCTTACTTTGGCCAAGTAAGATCCCTGCTACTCGGCCAAAATTTATTGAACCCAAACCATTTGAACAAACTTGAGAGAGCTCATCTCTTGGATAATTTCTGTGAAATATTTATTAATTTGGCCGACAGATTTCGGAGAGGAAGATTTTCAAAGGTTTTCTATTCCCCCCCCCCCCCCCCCCCGAAAATGTAAGTCGATGCAGATGGTGCTGCAAAAAGCACAATCGCATTACATTTGACACGTGACTGATTTTTGCATACAATTTGGTGATGCTAGCTCCTGCTGTTCCTGACAAATAATAGGTTAATGTACTAAAAATTGATGACCCTCGTAAAAAGAGGTGACCAATATTTGCATAAAACTTGTTGATAATAGCTCTATCTGTATCTGATATTGTAATTTTAGTATCCTTTTTGTCCAAATGACTAAGTTCAGATTCCTGTAACCTGGGCCGAAAATCAACGAACTTGAATGAGAGAGATTGTTTCTGTGATTGTGCCTGTGAACTGTTGAACAATTTGTTTAGACGGTTTTGAAGAAGAAGCTTTTTTAGTAGTTTTAGCATTTTCCCTATAAAATATCAGTAAATGCATATAGCAAAGAAACAAGCACAATCCGATACAGTTTGAAATATGAATGATTCTTACTCAAAATTTGGCACTGCTAGACGGTTTTAAAGATAGCACGGGTTAACGTATGGACGACAGCAGGACGGCGGACGGCAGACGCCGCCGCGCCATCGCATGAGCTCACAGGTTCACTAAAAATCTACGCAAGACACAAGAGAGAGTAAACAAATCCCCCCCCCCCCCCCCCCCCCTTGCCAAACTCTTTCCGTTTACCTTCTTTCCAGTGATCAAGGTGACGGTTTAATTCACATATATAGTTTCCCATTGCCTCATTCACATTTATAATTGAAGCCTTTCGATGTATGTATTTTGAATCACTAATTATGTGAGTAATATCATATCACAGAATCCACAAATGTTGTTAATACAGAGGGACGTACTGGGTAAAAACAAACGTACCATCAATAATATAATACTGGCAAAATACCACTAAGGACTTGTTATCTGAACACATGGACTCAGAACAACCCTAACTACTGGCTATATACGTGAACTGTGGACAGAACGTAAATACACTCATGTTTATACTCTTACTCTCTGCCCAGCGGTGTGTCTGCCACCTAATTGAAGCTGACTTTGAAAAAAAACTTGACTGACATCTAGGGACGTAATATATAATCACGCCTTTCCGGCTGTCTCAGACAGGCAAACACGTGCACGGGAAGGCTTTTTACATTATACATATATACCAATCCGTTGAAAAGGCAAAAACACCTGGATGTTTTCCACATTATTTCCACTGATAATTTCCTCTGATATATTTTCCTATAAAATTGTTCTATAATTTTCTTATACTTTCCGGCATTTAGACACTCACCTCCTTAATTTTCGGGGGGGGGGGGGTTCACTGCACAATCGTTTTTTTTTCATGTAATAGTGTTACTTTCGAAAACATTCAGTTCTTTTTGCTTGCAGGAGTGCATGTATGGTGGCATGTAAGATGGCAGAATCAGGATTACAATGAGCCAAGTGTGACTGAAAGTTTGATATGATGGTAGGCCTATATAGGATGCATCTTTTCTGCGGAAAGGCAAACCTGTATCAATGCCTGTCCGTTGGAAAGGTGAAAATTTCAAAGAATTCCACCCCTGGACATTCATATATATAGGCAGCTGACTTCGCTTTGCAAAAAAAGTCGGCAATGAATTGAACTATCGTCAATTTGGCGATATAATAATGTATATATTTAACTCAAACAAGGAACATTATATATTTCAAGTGTAATTGACGATCCTTATGCCGTTTTTGGCTTAGTTGATCTTCTTATTTTGGCCATATATATATATATGTGTGTGTGTGTGTGTGTGTGTTATTGTTTCTTAAAAATAATTGTGAGCAACATAAGTATAGAAAAAAAATGACATTAAATTTTGCGCATGAAGTCTATGATATTTGTCTATGACTTTTACTGCAAGAGTGACCTTGCCCTTGAACTGTTCCTCGTATGATCAACATCATGCATACATAACATTATATATCTCTAAATTTGAATGGTTGAAGAGACTGTATTGACATTATGCATGACCATTGCCAAAATAATAAAAATATAGAATATAGCTTTGCCTTGTACTGAAGCTGGTGGTGCCACTTACACTCGTGATTTTCTTCATTCTCAAAGTAAGTTGATCTCTTTGAAAGTTGCATGTACATAATGTGCGTCAGAGCCTGACGCTGGCCAGCTTTATCCCTCAAAAAGGAGGGGTCTTCTCCTACGTCACTCATGTGCTGAGCAAGTCTGCCAAATATGGTAGAGGGTGCAGCAAGAGCTTTAGAGATATTTATGAAAAGACAGACGGATGCAGACTATTTTGGTGGTCCTCCATATATGGCAACAAAACCTGGCCGTACATGCAGTTAATTTGCGCGTTTATAATGCTCCAAAAATATGAGTTTCACTGCATCTCTGCACCGTGCACACTGACTTCGTCATACATGAGTTACCGTGCAAGGTCATAATGGTGTGTGATATTTTTCACTATATTTAAAACCAATTACTTTTTCTGTTCATGTGCTGCACTATCTGGAATAAAATGCATTATGTGTATCTTTGTGTAAGGAATGTAAACTCGTGACTACGACAAGGAGGCGGGAAACCGCATCTCTTTATATATATATATACACACACACACACACCCTCACACACACAGAGTTCATTACCAGCGTGTGCCGGAGTGCCACCGTGTGTCTATGTATGAGACTCGGGACCAGTTGGTAGGATGTTCTCATGGTTGAGACAAAGGGACTTAGGGTTATTGTTGCAGTCATAGCGGGAAAAACAGGTGTGAAGTAGGCCAAACCCTCGCCCGACCTAATAAGCAAAGGGTTATTTTATTTTATTTGCTGTAACTTCAATGGGAATTAATGGGTTGAAGTTTGTCTTGCATGAGAATGGAACATCACAGTAGTTTCTGTACCAAGGTTGAAATGAGCAGATACTGATAGGCCTAGTTAGTAGTGGGCCAGTTGGGTAAAGACGGGTAGGCCTACTAATTTGTGTATAATCGGTAGCACAGCCAAAGATAACTCTAGCTCCTGTGCGTGACAGGATCTTGGATAGATATGCAGGAGGCGGGAAACTTCAATGGTGTTTGGTAAGATCTTCAGGTGGAGTTTCGTCCTGAGAACCATAAATAAAGACTGTATTTAACATATTCAATTTCTTTTTTGGTTTCCATTCATACCAATCGTCTGCTGCCCGTCCATGTGGCATTTGATTGGCTGCAAGTCACATCATACACCAACGTTTTTAAACAGTCACCATCCCGCCACCTGGTGTCTAAGTTCGTCATAACCGGTCATTCCAGGCAGCGGTAAAATCAGTAGCTTCATGAGAAGCACAAGATTTCCTCTGCCTCAGGAACGTAAGATGGAGCCTGCTTTTGCTTGTATCTTAAAAGAACCTTGTCAGGCTCATCCCTGTTACAAAGCTGAGCATTGGTGGTACAGGTGGATGTGACAATTGTTAAATTCAACTTCAATTTCCCATCCCTGATCTTCATGATATCAGAATAATTTGTAATCATGGTCCCTTTTTTGTGTGCGCACACATCTCTACCTCAGTAGGATCAGTGGAAGTGGATAGGTTTCTGCCTTCCAGAAGTTAAGCTCAGATACCTTATGTATAGAATGTGGAATGCGTGATGCAGAATCCGGCATGTGGAATGCACGTTGAAAAATTTATATATGTTCCAGCAGGGCGGCATGCATGTTTTCTGTATGTTTCCCCTGAAAACCATGCAGAACCAGCAGAGATCACTACATGTAGGGACTCGTTTTGCCAGATTCGCATTCTGCATGCCAGAACAGCGCAAAAGGAATCTCTCCTTATTTATTTCGTCAGTTGTGATTTTATCCGCATTCCGTACATGAGGAATCTCAGCTTAAATTTTCCAATAAAGCGGCATTTGGCAAAACTGTCAATCTTACAACTACGTATAGGTTGTCTATACTTAGGTTAAATATATAAAGTAGAACAAATTTATATATTTACATGTTAATGGTAACAAAAGCATTATTTTCTGTGAAAAAAAAGAGGTTTCCGTTTTCTCTGTTCTTTCAAGTTTTCACAAAACCAAGAGCTAAAGAGTTCATTATTTGACACAGCAGAAACCACTCTGGCAGAGGCATCACCATATGACCAGAAGTTGGGGGATTGGGCTTAAAGCAACAGGTCCAAGAACATCTAATCAAAACACCTGGCGTGGAGAGAACTGATTAGGGCAGGTCTTGACAACCGTCAGAGACCAGTTGATGGCAAGGGAAGGCTTTGTATGGTCTTTCTCAACAAAAGGAAATAGCATATATTAACAAGGACAATACTTTATAAATAATATTATACTTTATTTTCAGGATTTTTTTTCAAACCACATTTTTACTGCGTTAATTATGTTTATTACCGGTACTAGTTTTTTGTGCTAAATCAGTTTAAACATGATAAATTTACACATATATTTCAGATCCTGGTGAGAACTGCCCAGTATTCGTTTCATAATCTGATAAACTCTGGTGTACAATTGAGCACATTTACTTAGGCAATTGTTCAACAAAATTATTTTAATTATGAAATATAGATGATAAATGCTGTAACTCACCACATGGATGCAAATCTTACCTGTAGCCAACTCATATACACATTGTAATTTTGCATTTATTTATTCATGTTCAAATTAGTTTAAGATTATTTGATACTTGTTTTCTTTCAGATTTTGTTTAACTTTTGTTTTATTAAATCCATAGTTGCAGCACTGCAAGTGCCATAATTTTAACAAACAAAAGATAGCAGGTTATAAATTGATATTAATATCAATTTATCTAGCTGAAATTGGTAATTTACTTTGGAAAGTGCCAAATTTAGAGAAATTTTCCATATTTAAATCAACCATTTTTATAGCAATCCTACATGTAAATGAAGTTACTTTATGTAAGATGGAAAACAGTTTTGTAAAAAATGTATTTGCAACTGGAGGATCATCAGAAATGTATTTGTTCTGGACATTCCAGCTGTGATAAAGGTATATATAGCAGCCAACTTTGTGCTTTGTCTTGTTTTAAGGTATGAATTTGTTCAGATAAATTTCAGATTATTAACATGATAAAATGATGTTCTATTGAAGGTACAATATTTTGCTTTAAATCCAAAACCATTCAGCTGTGAAGTTGAGAAAATTTTGTAACCACTGAGCTTTGTCATAACCCACACATTGCATGGGTAATGAGTTTGAAGGACTTTTTATGCTGACAGTGTAAAAACAAATAATTTTTTTTATGGTACTTATATATGGAAAAAAGTTTGCGTAAACTGCAGAATTACAGGTACTTCACTGTACAACACTGCACATTGAACTTGGTATAAGAGTAAATAAACTTCATATGGTCAAATGTTTACTATAGTCTGTTTCACCACCTGCTGTCCACCTGTTTTTTGTAGATTATTTTCTTAAAAGTTTATACTGTTCAATTATTTCCTAGAAAGTTAGGCAGTGACAACTTAATATGATATTTAAGAATTTTACAATAACTCCCCATTGTATGTTTCACAACTTTATAATCTCTTCACAATGATCTGGCAGATATGATGTTTTTCTGCATGAGCAGCCATCTATGTTTTAGCTGGTTTTTTTAGAGTGTTTACATGACATCATCCAATCAACAGTTGTCAATTGAGGCTGTTTTTGCATGTGACCAATGACCTTGACCCACCATAAGTGGGTCTGATATGTTGTAAAATGTAGACTGATTTTTTTTCATATTTTCAAATAATTCTGTTTCTTAAATAAGATGCAAGGTACTCATGTAATTACCTTGTTGAAAATAATGTTCTTTAATCCTCTACACTATAATTGTTTCCTTTGAAATCTAACTAATAAAAAATTTTTTTAGCAAAAAAAAATACCTAAACAAGAGGGGATGAAATGGACTTAAGTATTAAAAGTAGCTATTGGATTGATTTTGACTATCTTTAATAAAACACACAAGCACACATCCAACATTAACAAAACTCATAACTTTAAACAGTTTTAACACACACACATCCAAATACATGTCGTATTATAAAATATAATTTATTCAATATCTGGACGGAATTTTCATCAATATTTGATAGCAAGATATTAAGTAACAATGAGCAGTCACCAGATATGGAAATTGTGACATCTGAAGATACTAAGTTAAACATGTACTTTTGCCAGTTTGCTATTTCATTACATAACAGTTCAATATGTAACATCCTTTATGAGGCATTATGGCATATTTTGTAAGAATCTCTAAAATAGTTCTTATTACCCTGTTTTTTCCAACAAAAACCAAATACTGTAAAAATTAAAGACATTTTTTTAACACTGAAGACAAATACAAATGATGACATCACAGGATCTGATATCTGTAGCCAGGTAGTAAAACCACATTTACCAACTAAAAGAAGGGCTAACCTAAATAAATATCCGGTCAAGGAAGTTAATGGTTTAGGGAAATTCAATACATTGGTACTGGTAATTATGTTGGTTTTTAAGGCAAAAAGTTAAAAGATAAAAGGAAGAAATGTGGTAGAAATTAAATAATACATTAGGTTGAATATATTTTCAATTACTGCTAATATCATGGTGTTTCATGTATTGGATTTGAAATGTGTTTTGGTCCAACCAACTGTACATAAAGTATCATTTACATAAATCTGTTTATGTATACCACATAAGACAAGTTGTTTCAGCCAAAAACTGACCAACCTATGGAGCACAAATAAGTTAAAAATCTACCATATAAATAACATATACCTATCAATTTCATCCTTGTAACATTAAAATCACATATCACATTCATTTGGTCCACACATTAAGAGATATCTTGACTCTCTTAACATGGAAATAAATTATAAAAATTTTCCTATAAAATGCACTGTAATATCATTGGTCTAGTGATGCTATGACAACTCTGTTTAGGACATTCTTGTAGGCACCACACTTGCTCTGTAACTGACAGCTCTGCTGCTCTGCTCCCTTCTTTCCCTGCTCTGCTTCAAACAGAGCCTTCATCAGGCGGGCGTTCTCCACATACAGGTCCTTCACCAGCACGTCAGTTCTTGTACTCCTCTCACACTGGAAAAAGAATATAATCGTATAAATAACTGTTACAAGAGCACTGCAAATGATGCATAATAAACCCATCACATATCTTGTGACCTCTGACATCATTAAATTTTTGCTGAGACTATATATCAGGTGAGAAACTATACTGCTAATTGGTTAATAACCATAATGAATTTCATGAAAATCCATCAGATTGGTACCTCTGACCTCATTAAATATGCTTTGATTTTGCTTGAAATTGAACTTAGGCAAGATATATTTGTCTACTGAGTTTGATCAAAATCTACCATATTCCTGGCAAGTTATCGCTGTGATACATCAAAGTAGGCCAGTGACCTCTGACCTTATTAATTATGTGGATTTTACCTATAATCGAGCTCAGGCAAGATTATCTATTGGTAAGTAGTTATGGTGAGTTTTAAGAAAACCCACAAATGCCCCGGTAAGTTACCATTAACGGAGGACAGACGGACCATGGGTATAACATTATACGTCCTGTAATAAACAGGCATATAAAGATATTATAAATAACTGCAGTCCTGTACCACAAACAGTCCATCCTGTTTTTTTATGTTTATTAAAAAATATCCGGTTATCCCATAAAAAGTACTGAAAGACTGAAGGCTTCCATGAAAATGCCTCCATAATTGTACCAAATTTGCACACAAGGTGTCGCCACCATTTGCTGTTGATTCACAGGTCTGACAAAATCTGTCTGGTATTCCTTTCACCAAAACCTACCTCTTCATAATATTTCAATGCATGTTTAAATAATACTTAATCTTGTGGATATTATCAAGCATGATGTTAAATTATTAGGCAGCTTTCTAAAGTTTGTTGGTCTTAAAATTTACACATGTAAAGAGTGTGACATGGCCATCAATGGAAAGATGTGCTGACTTAGAACATTTCAACCTTTGAAGCAGGTGAGATGTGACAGCAGTCCTACATTTCTACATGGATTTACATGCATTTTATCATGAAACTTACAAATTTTAACAATGTTTAAATAAAACAAGCAGTCTCCTGTGGCAGTGAAGAAAAAATTAATGTGGAATGATAACACATTCACCTGCTGTTTCAGTTTAGTGACTTGCTGGCCCAGGAGGTGGCGTGAGTGTTCCAGCTGATCGAGTAATTGTTTATTGTCAGCCTCCAGTTCTTCCACCTTCCTCTCATGTTGATCCTGGGTCGCTGGAAATTCAAAAGATTACATAGTTACAATGATGACAATCATTATGACTAGTGTAATATGATTGATACAAATCATTGTATACTCTTTTGAGATACTGAAAGAAAATCACCAATTGTGATCTGGCAGCCATACTGGCTATCCCCCATGGGTATGTAATAACTGAACAAAAACTACATTTATTATTGACAAATATTTGTTCAAATGTCAGCCTTCACTAGTAGGGGCGTCCTGACAGCAAACTTGGGTAATAGGTTAAACTTAGGTTGCTGAATGGAGCACAACTGCAAGTAATAATTTTCCATATTTAACAACTACATACCAGCCAGCATGCGGGCTGTCTCAGCATTCTGCTGCTCCAGGTAGGCCTCCAGCTCGGCAAGACCCTCTTCTTTCTGCTGCAGCCTGTGGAGGACATTGTCATAGCGACTGCGAGGCACCATTTGTCTCTGCTGGTCCTGCAGGGCCTGGAGCTGTCGCTGGTGCTCAGACCGTGCTAAAGCTAGTGCTGTGGAGGTCTCTGCCAGCTGAATATTATGAGATCATCATCACTTAATATTATTAAATTAACACACACCATTCATGTTGTGAGTTGGCAAATATGATTGATGGCTCTTTATCTATTGAAGGTCTTTTGATAAATTAAGATATTAATGGGATTATAAGTGGCTATGACACTGACGTTATTATCATTGGCTCTTACACAAAAGATACAATTATCAAATTCCCTGAATTTTCCCCAATTTCAATTATTTTCTCCACTTCCCTGACTTATCCTTTGTTTAAAGTATTTTCTCAAAGTCCTTGACTTTTCCCTTATTTAAAGTATTTTTGTTAAGTCCCTAACTTTTTCCTTATTTAAAGTATTTTCTCAAAGTCCCTGACTTTTCTCTTATTTAAAGTATTTTCTCAAAGTCCCTGACTTTTCTCTTATTTAAAGTATTTTCTCAAAGTCCCTGACTTTTCCCTTATTTAAAGTATTTTCTCAAAGTCCCTGACTTTTCTCTTATTTAAAGTATTTTCTCAAAGTCCCTGACTTTTCTCTTATTTAAAGTATTTTCTCAAAGTCCCTGACTTTTCTCTTATTTAAAGTATTTTCTCAAAGTCACTGACTTTTCCTGGGACAGGAATAAGGAATCTCACTTTCCAGGTTTTCCCTGATTTTCCAGATGGCTTTAAACCCTGCATTTTGCTCCACTCTCACTACCTTGCTGCCAAGTGGGGAAATATAAATAGATTCAAATGTGCAGATACATGTTACATGTTACAACTCATCATAGATAGAGGGACCTTTCTGAATGTAGACCTAATGCTGATTACTTTCACAACCACAGGACTTACAGTGTTAAACCTGGATATAAATCATTCACTGACCTTTTGGTTCAGGAGGTCAATCTGGTCCTCAAAGTGATTCTTCTCCTTACTCCGACTGGACAATTTGGTCTGTAATGATGAAGAGTATGAAACTATTATACAGTGACATCTAGTGGCAGACTGATGTATTTAATACTGGACAATTTGTTCTGCAAATCAGACAGTATAAAAATATGATAAAGTGATATCTAGTGACAGACTGATGTACTAAATCCTGCACAACTTGGTAAGTAATCCTAAGGTAATATTAAGTATATAAACCTAACAGACTGACAGCTGTAAGGGGTCTGATAAACAATGAAATAAACGGTGAAGAAATCACATGAAGCATGCTTTTCTTATGTACCTAGTGACATCTACTGGCATACTTTTGTATTAAATTCTTTTAAAATCATGGGGGAAACAAGTGCTGTTCAACATATCACATTTTCAGTTGTACTATTTTCTATTTCTATGCTGCTTCCCTAATCCCAGACTCCGTTACTTCCTCTAACCTCCATCCAGCCCCCTGTTGTGGTGCTTACCTTGAGATGCTCTGCCTCCTTGGCTTGGTCCTGTAGATCCAACATGTCTCCCTGCAGCTGGCTCCACCTGTCATGCAGCTGCTGGTTTTCAGCAAGCAGCTGGTCATGTGACACCTGCAGGTCAAAGATCACAACTATTGTATTACTCACAACATATATGGGTAGTAATCACATAACAATTAATTACCTGAACCTGTGTCATGGTTTAACTTCTTGATTTTGACCATCTGTGTGTGCAGCAAGAAAGGAAGACTACAGCCCTGCTTTATCATGAATTTATTACCATTACTTATTGACAAAAAAAAAGTCCATAGTCACCTAAATAACACTAAAACACATAACTCTGACCATGGACATGACAAGTTTGAATCAGAATTCTCTAACTTGTTTCACTATTACATATTTACCACTCTTTTGTATATGATCTCAGTACACAAACTTTAATTTTAAAAAATAGGAATTTAAGTAGACTTCAATGACTTAAATCAAGAATACATAATACATTTTGCATGTATGACTCAATATACCAAATTACATGGGCAATAAAGGCACTGGTGATTGTACAAAAGGGGATTGAGGAAGAATTTCTTTTACAATTTATAAAATTTGGCCATTACAACACTTTTGGGGAGGACAAACAACAAGCAAAGTTTCTTTTCAATGAGTACTTCAGAAACAGCTAAGCTTGTGTACATGGTTAGCTTTAAGTACACATCTCAGTCGGGATTTATAGTGGACTGGTAAGCCTACTTGAGTCAAGACTGAAGATATATGAGGAAATGCACTGCAACAACCATCCTTCCAATATTGCATCAATATCAAGATACACCTGTTGTAGCTGATACTCATAACATTAAGCTACAAGTGCTGAATTTACACAAACAAATAAATGTGAACTCACAAACTAAAGTGAAAATTTGTCTCCATGTTAACAAGTCATTTCCTGTGTCAAGTACAAGTTGGCTATTGTCCAGTAACCTGTGCAAGACATGCTTGTATTCATGTGGTCAGAAATTCAACAAACATGTAGAGCAATTAACCAATATGCTGAGTCACAACAGAATTTTTACTCACACATGGGAGGTGTTGTCAGAAGGTATGCAAAAATATCTAACAGTTGGTATGGTTTATTTTCAGTCACAGCGTGCCTGTAGGCCATGAGGTGTTGGCAAAAAATGATAAAAATATGTCCATCCTCATTAACCTTTACAGTGCAGTTCTGGTTTTTACTGAGCATGACACTCTGACATCATCATAGACACTCTAATGTTGGAGGAGCAGATTGACACTAGTACATGGTATGCAGGTGTAATGTAGACTGTGGTTGGCTTCATATTCACATGGTTAAAAATTCACGATTTTCAATTTTTCAATGTTTTGTGTGGGTTCCGTTTTTGTAACCTCACAATACAAAAGTTCTATAAACAGAGTATAACCATTATAATGTGATTTAATTAAATCAAATATTTTTGTGCACAAAATCTTATAAACAAAAATAATGTTCATTAAGGCTTTAAACTCCAATAACGCCCGCCAGGGCGCGCGGTTTGTCACGGGCCTGGTGTTCAAAAACGCCCGCCCGGGCGCGCTAAAGCCCATTTTACATACCCGTAATTGGGGCAAGTTTTGGGGGTGAAATGTTTATTGTCATCCATCATATTTGTACTTAAATGAAAGAGAAAAACGTCAAGTGTTGTTCTAACATGTGACCAAGATCAAAACTGGCGCGAACGCAGACTTGTTGGAAAAAATATAAAAATGATTGACTTTCACTCACGTGGCCTTGTTACGTGGGCCCTGGTAACATGTCGGCTGCGAGAGTAAAATCAGACACCTACGCTAAATTCATCAGAAATCGGTAAATTACCAAATGTTGGCAATCAATCCTGGTGACAAAATCAAGTGCAGTGTGTTTACAGATTTAACTTCCGTTAAACATTTCCAAGATCATATATTATCCCCTTTTTTATTGGTTTAACTTGTGACCAATGATCGCCGTCCGACTGACTGACGCGTCTGACAGACACCACGCACGTGATCTGCGTGACCTCCTTACTGTGTCATGTACTGGCACTTGAAAACCATTTTTAACCGATATCATATAATAAAATGAGTATTTATTTTAAATATTAACATATTTTCTTAACTAAAAATCGAAGATACTGTCATATATCATGTCGTATATATATGTGATGTCTGATTGTTTACTAGTGATCATTTCTGTGCCAAACATTCTATGTACAATCGTAATCGGGCACAATCGGCCGTGCACAAGAACTGTCAATCATTCTAAGAGGCTTTTTGGATTGAAAATAAAATTAATACCGTCTTAAATTAGAAACAGCCAGATATTATATGGATATAGTTAATTTTCCAGTGTAAAATATAAAGATAACTTTATACTCCATGAAATATTGAAGTAATTATTTTACGACGTACGTGGATCGAACTGTACGCCTATACACCCAGATCCTTGAATATGTAAAACAAGACAGTAAGTGACTTATACGCTTGAACAAATATGTATTAATACGGTTTTAACACATACTGAACAGATTTTACAAATTTTTATATGTGTAGTACTTCCTGTATATGTATAGGCTACATGTGTACGTGCACGTGTGCGCGCTTTTGTGTGTGTGTGTATATATATAGGCCTATGTGCGTATTATAATTGTCATTAGTGATTGAAAAAAGCACCAGTAGTTGTCACTGCCAGTGAAACAGATTTTCGGCGGAGCTGCAAAACATCCTTAAATATATATGGCACATAGCAAACTAAATTTAAAAAATATAACCTATTATATTATGAATTGAAGTAAATAATTTTTTTTGTAATACGTTTGCCTATAACAGGCTATTCATTGTTGTAAGGAACAGTTATAAATGTGTGTACCTTTTAAACATAAAATCTGATCACTAATACCAGAACTTATAACTCCTTTTTATATTTCATCCATGAAAGTTTCTCAAATCGGGTTCATTCGCCGCCTATATTCATAAAAAATACATAACGTATACCGCAGACTGCATATATATCGCATATACCGTACGTGCACCCGGTATAAACGCCGCTTTATATTGATATCGCTCTCAAAACCCAGTCAACGCTTGCATGCATGGCCCAGGGATTAAATATGGAAAATGTGTCGTGGTCATGATAATCCTTCAAAGTCATACGGCGGAGTCAGTCTCAGTCATGATACATGCAAGAAAATGAATAAAATGCATTCGACAATCTTAAATTAGAAGCTATAGCGTATATATATATAGTGACGGTGACACAGTGAAAGTAAAATATTAAGACCAAAGATGCGGACTTTCGATATGCATGCGCATGGTGTATTCAAAATGACGATCGAGAAACCATGCAGGTGGACAAATTAGACTGAAATCTAATTGTACCTTTACATTGCTGTACAATAAGATTTAAAAGACGCAGGTATACAAATATATCTATATTGCAAAATGTTTGATGGCTTTGTCTCAAACTTGCCCCTTTCGAAGACCTAAAATACCACAGGGTGTCGGCTTCTATTTTTACCCACCGACCTTGTCATTTTCACGTTTGATTGACAGTTTTATTAGCACAAGGAAGATCACACAGAAGATTTTAGCGGAAAGACAGCACACAACATGTGGCCAACCAGACGGGGATTCGGAGTGAAAATTACTACTTTAAATTGGCATCTATAACATTAATCATCAAAGGATAATGACATCATTTACAATGTTCGGGAACCGAACGACATGTATAATTGCCAGGTGTAGGTCATGGTCCGCGTCTGTACAGCTGACGGGACTGGTGAATACAAAATAAATAAATAAACAAACACCCAAGAGATCATAACTTATTAGAAGTTTTTGGAACATTCCAGGTGCTTCTTAAGAATTATTGAATTGTTGCTGCATATTGTTTTATAATTAACTGGAACTCTGCCTCTCCGTGAAATCACCACCTTGCAGCCTGGGGAGACCGCATGCTTTCCTGCTGAAGCTGAAGTTTTATCAGCAGTGCATGATTTCTGACTATATGAGGGCTTAAATGTACAAAGTTGCATACGGAGGTTACCAGATTAGCTAAATGATTTGAAGTTAGGTCTCGTGTATACAGCTAGTTAACCAAGGAATTGCATGTGCATCTCAAAATTATTAAATAAATTTTCTACTTTTCTTCAAGTGAAGTTGAATTGAATAAATGTAATTATATATTATATTTCCATTTTATATTAATTTCATATGACGTAATTATGCTTCATTTAAATGTCACTGAAATAAAGTGCAAATTGAAGACCTGGATAAGTAAGTGCATGAAGATATGTAGGCCTACATGCAATTGTCCTCTAAGATACCAGAATGTACTGCTATGAAATCATAGTAACTAGGCATGATTTTAATAAGCATTGTTGGACTTACGTAGGCCTATATATTTGAATAACATAACCTACATTAAAATGTACTGTGAAAACATGTTTCTTTGGTGTTACTTCACAGTTTAGTATCGTTTTCCCACGTTTATAAACTTTGGTATTATGTGCATTATCCCCAATAGCACATTTTAAAAACACCTTTCCAACAATAAAAAATATTGATTTTCCGTTATTTTATATTCTTGTTAATAACGATTTGTTTACATTAATGTGCATAGGCCTATTTATTATATATGTAATAAATTATTGTTCCACTAGTACTACCAGTGTTCTCATTGTTTCTGATCCCTGCGGGAAAAAAATCGATTCTAATGCATACATATTGCATGACGTGAGAGGATGTTTCCAGGTAACTCTTGCATGACGTGAGAGGATGTTTCCAGGTAACTCCCCCCCCCCCACCACCACCCCCACAAAAAAAAAAGAATAATTCGACCGCCAGTCGGCACAGCATCTCATGACGCTTCTTATAATAAACACGCCAGACTCAGTCACGTGAACCATGTCCATTTAAAAGACTTTACAAAATAAACACGCCAGACCCAGTCACGTGAACCTTGCCGATGTAAAAGTAGATACGATTGGGTGAGAAAAGTTTACAGCGTCAGTGCGTCACCGCTGGCTGAGGGATGACGCGGTAAAATTGGACCGTTCAGGAAAAAAAACCCAAACAGACGTGTCGTCTTGCATCTTAATTGTCCAGTAAATGTTTTATTTATTTTTATTTTTCCGTTATATTGACTAGATAGGATAATTCTGCAACTAAAGTCTGGAAAACCGCCTCGTTAATGTACCTTGTGTGCTACATATTGCTAAATTCACTCATTATCGCTCAATCACCGTCAGCCGCGGGGGCGGGTACTACAAAAGAAATTGCATGGATACCCTCAATTAAGAAAATAAGAGTTTTCACAAGTGTAAGACATTTTGGTTTTGATTTTCTATTTCAAATTTTAGTACCATCGCACTGTTTCGAATGGGAAAGATTTGGATATATCAACGTTTATTTAGGCTAATCGTTGATCGAACCAAGTGCACACCTGTTTACCTGTCGCACCTGGATTTTTACCTGTGCAGATAAACGCGACAGACCAACTAAACAGCAATTTTATTATTGCATGAAATGTTAACAAACAGGGTAGACACATTTTTCCAGATTTTATTTTAAAATCAGTCGGCGATTTGTTTTTGCCTGCACATGTAAATATATATTAATTTGACATAAAAAGGTATATTACAGGTAACCAGATAATTAGTGCATTTCACACCCATAAATTATATATTTTGCACATTGGAACAAAGTAAATAGTTTTTATTGCAATGTCCCTTATAACAAGTATAATATATAATTTAAATTAAAAAAATGAGAATTTACCTTTATTTACCTGATCTTACCTGTGCAGGTGAGTAAACTTTTACAGGTAGAAATTGGCAAAATTGAAATCCACAAGTCTCGTCGCTGTGCAGTTAATTAAAAGATAGCTTCTGCATATTGTTTTAACTCCTTCAAAATTTTCCTCTCCACTTTTAAAATGAAAAGTTGTCTTTATATTCTGTACTTACAAAGGTAATTAAATCTGTTTAAGATCAAAGGTATCATTTCAGGTAACCCAATAAATAGTGCAGTTAGTACCTATAATTCATAAATTTTACACATGGCACTCAAAATTAAGTTGTATGTTTTTTTTTCTCCCTTATTACATGTATAAAATATATACTTCATGAAAAAAATAATTTACCTGTATTTACCTGAACTCACCTGTACAGGTGAGTATGTTTTTATGTGTAACCGTAACCAAAATTATCAATTTATGTTTTACATGTCTGAAAAATCAAAATATAATGGTTTTACACAGTTGACACTTGTTTATCCATATTCTTCTCAGCCACTTTTCAGCATGATTTTGTCACTGCCACAGGTAATTAGATCAGTTGAAGAACAAAGGTACTATTCACATAGGTAACTTAATTACTGTATTAAAAGCACCTGTTCTTATATCAAAATGAATTATACAGTCCATAAATAGAGAAGGTATTAATTTATAGTAACTATATTGATGAACAAGGTGTTTGCTAACATATTCAGAAAAAAAAATAATTTACCTTTACTTACCTGTACAGGTAAACATATGTGTTATATGTTAATAATCATAGAATGTGCTCTTTGGGTCAGCAAGCTTTTCAGGTGAAAAATATTTGATTTCCACAGAAAAATCCAATTTTACTTGCACATTCTGGTTCGTTGGTGGTTCCCTTTCCAGTATTAAACCAAATCATTTACCTTTTTCTTACCTTTAATTAATAATTACCTTAGAGTGAAAAAAAATCCTTAAATTTCCCTGTTTTTATCAAATGGTTAATGGGTTACCTGAACAGGATGAAAGGGGTCATTTTGGTGATATACCAGTGAGTGGAAATACAGTTAGTACAGATTTACCTGTTTTTACCTGTATATACCTTAGCTACATACATATCAAACCAGGTATGTAGAAAATAAATAAAATAACATGATGGACATATACCTGACAGTAAAAGCTGAAAATTTCACAAAGATACCTTTAACGGTTACTGAGTTAATGTCTCTTATATAGATTCATGTCAAAATGTGGAAAAAATGCAAAATAAATCTGAACAGTAGGAGTGTGACAATCCACAGGCTAATCTGAACAGTAAAGGGTTAATGCAGACAATGGGAAGATCAATATCTTATGAAATATCAATCTTTGAACAAACAATCTTTTTTTACTAATAATGTCAACCCTTTATTTTTTAACTTTACCTTTGACAAATAGAAACTCTTATTCACAAATTTGTTTTATTGATAATTCCCCTTTCATGGATATCGCAAATTTGAAATCCTCGTGAACAAAAAAGGCAACAATATTGTGTGCTATGTGTGTGTATATTACCTGTAGGGGATGGTAGTTTCCTGCTGTCTGGGCTCCCAGTCTCTGCAGCTGCTGTTTCAGCTCACTGGTTCTGTCATCCAGCAGCTGACCATGTCCCCTCAGTATCTCAAGAAGAACCTGAAAGATCATACATATCAACATTCCTGGATCGGTGTTGTCAGTGTAGTTTATATTTAGATCCCCAGATGACACCACTAGCAATATTCAAAAGATAAAATAAGGAAAAGCTTAGTAAATTACCATATAATATCATTGGAGGTATGGCTTGACAAGGCTTCATACCAAAGTGCCATCAAATCCCTATGTATGGAAATGACCATGCAACAGTCACAAAAACCGGAAATTCAAGAGAGGCAATGAAACCAATGTTTTGGTTGATTAGTTCAGGAAAAACTCTCCGTTTGTAATGGTGGATTTTTCTTTATCTGATTGGAATTTGTTCAGGTGTAGGGTATATCCATGAAAGGGTTTGTTTGTCACCCCTTAGTGTCAACAGCATAACTACCTCCACCAAGCAGGGGTTATGTTTTCATCGGCACTGGTTTGTCTGTCAACAATATTACTAGAAAAATTCTTAACAGATTTTGAGGAATTTTTCAGGATAGCTTGGAAACGATGGATCGGAACAACTGATTAAAGTTTGAGGGTGATATGGAACACCATCTGGATCCAGGAATTTTTTAAAGGAAAAATGCTGCAGTTCTGAAAATGCCATATGGGGTTAATGAGCTGCCTTGGCGGAGGTCTGTGCTCTCTGAGTGCCCATATTCTAGTTAAATATTAACAGACTATCAGGTGCTCTGCTGTAATATACTGTACACTGACTTACAGCTGTGGTGTCAGGCTGTCCCTGCTGCTGTGAGCTGGCTGTAGCTGCTGTGACAGTCTCCTGCTGCTGAGCTCTCAGCATCTTCATCTCCTCCTTCATCCTCTGCTGCTGATGCTGGCTGCTGGCCTGCTCCATCTCCAGCTGATGTACCTTTCTCTTCAAGTTGTTCTTCTCTTCTTCCAGCTGATGTATAAACAAAATGCAAGTCACATCAGATTTTAAAGGAAAATTACTCTTTTTTTTAAACTTTGAACATTTGCTTTTAGACATCAAATTGATATTTATTATATTCCACCAATCTCCTTTGATCAAAGACTGATGCACTTTATATGAAAAATGTAAAATGTTAAATTTTAAGACATGTAAAGTACAGGCTATATTTTATCATAAATTTTCAATTAAATATATCCATGACTTTTACAGATTTTAAGCACAGACAATTAAACAAACAAAAAGACAGACAGTAATATTGTTAAAACATACCTCTGTCCAACTTCTTGTTCAGGAGAAATTAAGTATAAATAACACAGCTACCTTGGATTAAGCTGAAGCCTTATGGGGAATTCAAGCATCTATTTTATGAAAGACAAATAGGTTTGATTTCAAAAGTTGACCAATTTTTACAACACATGAATGCACACAACCTACCCTTATCATCTCATCATCTAGAGCCTCCTTGGCCAGTTTCAGCTGCTCCAGTTGTTTCTTGTAGCGACCCTCCTGGTTCTTGTTTTGACGTTTTTCTCCTCTCCGCTGCTCTTCTTCACTCTCCAGCAGATCTCGCTGTTCCTCAAGCTCCTTCTGCAGTGCTGCCACCTGTTGTTCAAGTTGGTCTCTCTCCTCAACAAAAACGCTCTTTAACTGATGCATCTGCTGCATGAATTCTTGCTGGATATAAAGATGGATTTCAGTTAATTAAATTTACGCAGACACTTCAGGACCAATGTAACTAGGTTCGTTTTCCAGTTTTCATTATATGCATGAATGTTCAATAATTAATACATGGAAAACTATGTTCCCTATATCTCTTCAGAGTGTGGTAGATGCTGTCTGGAAATGGTAGTGGATTGCTTTACAAGGCCCAAATAAACGAGTAATTCCACTTCCTTTCCCTAGGTCTCTCTTTTTAGTATATGTATGCATCAATATACTTATGAAATTATATATTCAGTCATTTTTATTATTGTATTAACTTGTGCATTTTCCTACTATCAGTCTGGACTGATCTGAGCAGCTGGGTGTTTATTCAGGTTTATTCAGAAGTGATTTTCATAAAATTGTGAGATTTGTCCTGAAATGCAGATGAAACCTGAAGAAACACCTGTAAACTAAAATAAATATGTCTACAAAGCCTGTAATGTTTATCAGACATGCTTTACATAAACACATGTGAGCAGGGTAAGCACCATAAACTTCAGTAGACATACTAGTATTGTTGGTGGCAGAGGTAAACCGGATTGGCTCACATGGCGTTGTGCAAAAATATAAGTTTAAAGCATCACATATATAGATATACAGTTTACAATACAAACAATTTTTACCCCATGATAAATATGAGGTTATGACCCAATGAGGTCACTTATCCTACCTCTAGCTGAGTCTGGATTTCTGTTTTAAGCTGGGCTTGTGTTGGCTGTGCATCGGCTATCCTCTGCTGTTGTTGCTGGAACTCCTTATGTTTGGCTTGCTCCTGTTCCAGGGCCTGCTGCAGCCTTCAGTTAATTATGAACAATATTAACATGATCTCAATTATCTGACACCCGAATTGGATTTTCTTACCATGAAATCATATCTGTTTATGCATTATATTTGAGTTACTGCAAATATAATTTGTAATCTCTGTCATCAATTAAATGTTCTTCTCTACTTAGACCTCTGAACCCTACAACCTCTCATTTTCCAGAACCTTTGACCTTTATACACTATATAATCATTGCAAAGAGAATTAATTCTCTCACCTGTGCTGTTCTTGCTTGGCAATGTCCACTTGGTGTTGTAGCTGCTGCAGCTTGTTGCTGGCCTCATCCAGCTCTGCTTGTAGTGACTGTTTCACCTCTTCCAGCTCTGTTTGGCTATCTATCAGTTTCTGCGATACTGCCTTTTCATGATGTGTCCCTGTAATGTCAAAATAATACTTATCAATTAAATCATCAATATCTGTAACAAGCAGGAAATCTATCATATAAGGCTAACAGACGTTTTCCTATAAACATAATTTATTTAATATAATTCCTTACATTTTCAAATTATGATCAAACAACTTATGTCCCTCAGCATTATACAATTTTTTTATATGCTGCATCAGTCATGATGCAGCATATCATTATCATTTTATGCATTTTTTTCATAAACACTTAACAATAAGACATGCTGAAACTAATATGTTTGTTTTGTCCATGTATTAATGTATTTATACAAAAAATGTTAACCGATGGAAATATATGAACTCTTTTACATAAAAAAATTATTAGAGAAATAATAAAATAATAGTAAATCTGGCTTTTATAGATGAATGGACAGCATCAATAACTTACTGAGCTCATCTCTTTCTGCCTGGTGTTCTTCAAGCAGCTTTGCCTTCATCTCATGCAGCTGCTGAACAGTTGCTTCCTTTTCCTGCAGCTGCAGCTGTTTTTTCCACTGTTCCTGGGCAGCTGCCACCTGTTTTTCCTGCTGTGACTTCCATTCCTCCTGCTGCTTCATCACAGCTGCCTCCTGCTCTTCTTTCCAACTCTGCAGCTGTTCCTCAGCTGCCATGGACTCCTCTGCCTTAACCTCCTCCTTCCATTTAACCAGCTGCTCCTTGGCAGCTGCTGACTCCTGCTCCTGCAGCTGTTTCCTGAGCTCCTCCAGCTGCTCTCTGGCTGCTGCTTCCTGTTCCTGTTGCAGCTGCTCTTTCAGCTTTCGTAGTTTTTCATCTGCCTTTGCAGTCTCTCGCTCTTCTACTTTTTCTTTGTGTTCCTTGAGTAGGGAATCAAAATCTTCGCGTAACTTCCCAGTCAGACCAGATTCACCCTGAAAGCACATGAGTTCTATTATACTACCAAAACCAACTCAATAGCATTTTACATATGACAATATATCTGCATCTTTCGCATTTGCAACTTTTTATTCACTCTCTACACATATCTAAGAAATTACAAACCTCTTCTGAAAAAATATTTGTACATGACAGTAAGCCCTGTGTATGTGTAGAGACTGACATTTTAACGCAGCTACCACCATGTATAACTCAAGATCATTATATTCACAATATATTCATGACTGAAACTCACCTCAAACAGAAATATCTAAAGGTAAAATATAGAGACATAAGAGATAACATTAAAAGGTATTTCAGGGAACAAGTGTACATGTTTTATATCCTTCATTTACTGGTATCTGGAACAGAAAATTTATTGAAAGCAAAATATTAGATATAATTAAACTTATGAGATTTCTATTAACACAATTCTAAAGAAATTGCTTATTTTGTATTTATTTTGCGATTTCCAGTGAAAAAAAAAACGCAAGAAAAATTGGTTATCTTGATACATATTATCACTAACCTTGTGACCCAGGCTATTTTAACTTTCTTCAAGTTTATTAGCAAGTGAGCTGTTTTACCTAATATACCTATAATTTGTTTGAATAGAAGTAGATTACTGCAGCTGTTAAATTAGTAGAATCTACAATCAATTTAAAATACATGATAAAATAGCATGTATCTTTGGTGTTGTACACTATTTTATTAATATATCAGAAACAGGCTCCTATATGTAGAACAGAATTTCATGAGTTCATAATTATACTGAGTGGTACTTGATTGGATAAATCAGCAGCAGATTTTTTTAAAAGATATTTTTGATAAAATATGATCGGTCTCACCTCTTGTGTTGATCACCTGCAATACTTATACTTTTACAATATCAGAAAGTACAGATCTCTACATGCATTAAGTGTATTCGAAATGAGCAAAATGGAAATCCCCACACCTTATCAATGTCACCAAAGATAAATAAAATGTTAACTCCTGTGTACCATATAACCAACATATTCACTTCAGCAAATGATATATGAATATCCGACCATCCTTTTTTAATTCCTGTTTTTCTCTATTAATCTTAATATGGATAAGGCAAGGGCAAACAGCATGCAGTGAGACAACACCTTGTGTTTTATCTCATATGTTCACACAGGCATACATACATATATATTAAGCAACTACAAAAGAATATTTTGATAAATTTAGGCATCAGTCCAAATACTAAATGGATTTGATATCAGCAGGTAGAAGCAAATATCTGGCAATGTATTAAAAAAATGTTTTCTGCTATGGCATCTACAACTTCAGTTCAGTGAATGATTAAAGCAATTGTATATGAATTCATATTATGTGTATGTATTCATGAATGTACACATGTGAACACTAGTAATATAACAATTTTTGCCTTATCCATATTTATAACTATGTGAAAAAGTATATCCTAACTTGAGGAAAAAAACATAATGAGCCTTGTACCATAGAAAAGAAGTGCCCCTTTGAACAACTGGACACACTCACCCTTGACAATGAATTTTCCATGGTTTTTAGATTATCTTTGTGCATATCTATCTCATTTTCATATTTCTGTATCAAGTCTTTTTTCTCATTATCAAATGCACTTAACAGTTCCCTTCTTTGTAGCTCATGTTCTTTCACAAAGTCCTCCTGCATGCGTTTTAAGTTCAGTGATTCCTGCTGTTTAGCAATCTCTAGTTCTGACTTCAAAAGCTCAAGCTGCTGCTCCATATGCAGCTTGTCTTGATGGAACTGTTCCCTCACCTGCTGCAGCTCAGCTGTGTACTGCTCCAGTTCTGCTCTGATCCCTTCGTGAAGTTCATGTATCCTGGCCGACTCCTTCCTCAACTGATCCTCTTTGGCCTGGTGACCCTCGAGTTGAAGGACTAATTTACATTTCTCTTGAGCAAAGTCTGCTTTTAGTTCATCCAACGATGTTTCATACCTCATCTTCTGCTTCTCCATCTCTGCATCTGCCTCTTCCAATTTGGTTGCAGATTCAACTTTCAAGTGCTCCATCTGTGATACAAGCGACTCAACCTCTTGCTCAAGAATGGTTTGCCTCTGCATGAACTTCTCTTTTGTCAGCTCCAGTTCTTTTCCAAGTCTTTCTATTTCTTGCATGTATTCATCATGAGCAACACGCTGAAGTTCCACTGTGCGTCTCCGTTCATATTCTTTTGTCTGCTCTAAGTCAGACTTAGATTCATCAAGTTGGTCATTAATACTTTTAAGATTTTCTTCATACTCTGCTGTTTTTTTCTCTAATTCACAGTAAACCTGTTCAACTTTTATCTGGAGCTGTGCAATTTCAGTTCTATTTTGATCTTCCACAGCCTTGATTTTTGTGTTGTACTCCGCGCGTATTTGATTTACATTTTCACTGTATGCAAGTCGAGTATTATAGAGTTCATGTTCTTTTTTCATTTCAACTGCTTGGACTTCCTGTCTGCGTTTTCTTTCTAACTTTAGAAATGTTTTCCTGAACCCTTGCTCCTGAAGGATCTGCTTTTCTTTGACATCCTCTATGTCTTTCTGGAAATCTCTGATTTGCCATTTGTACATACCTTCCCTTCGCCTAGCTTCCTGCAAGTCATGTTCAAACAATAGCTTCATGTCTCGTTGCCGGGTTTCTAGCGCAGTCTTATCTTCCTCTAAAGTCCTTATTCTTTCATTGCATGCTCTAATTTTCTCAAGTTCTTGCTCTACCTGCTCACTGCATGTTCTAGTCTTCTCCTGTTCCTGCTCTAACAGAACAGAGAGTTCACTGATTTCAATTTTGAGCTTTCTCTTCTCCTGTACATGTATATCTGTTAAATGCTCTACCTCAGATTTAAAGAGCTCTGTCTCCTGCTTCACTGCCTCTATCTGTGATTCATTGGCTTCTTTAAGCTGTTGTATCTCTGCATCCTTTAGACTGACTACATCATTGAGAGCACTTGAAAACCTCTGTTGACAAATAAAAATTTCATGATCTCTCTGCTGTTTTACTGAATCAATTTCTGAATTTTTTGCCATGGTGACTGTTCTGATCTTCTCCTCAAAGTCTTTTCTTTGTTGAACTAGCTTAGACATATAAGTATTCATTTTGTTCTTTAGGTTCATAATGATCTCTTCATACTCAACCATTTCAATCTCATGCTCCCTGAGAAGAATTTGCTCATTTTCTCTAACATGGTCCATTTCCTGCTGGTGTGACACCTTTTGATCTGTCAGCTGTTCTGCGAACTTTGAACTTTGATCTTTGAGTTCTGCTTTTGATTTTTCAAGCTCTTCAGTAGCTATTTCAAGCTGATGCTGTAATTTGTCAATTTCCTCATCTTTCTCAAGATGTAGCATTTGCAGCTTATTTTCCAGTTTATTCCTGAGCTCTTCTTCCTTCTGGTCTCTCATTTTCTGCATCTCAGATAACTCCTGTTCTTTTCTCTCCTCAAACTCTATAAACTCTTTATTTTTATGCTCTTTAAAGAACTTAAACTCTTTTTCTTTCCATTCCTTTAACTCCTGAAACTCTTTATTTTTATGCTCTTCCAAGTCCTTAAACTCTGTTTCTTTGCACTTCTTAAATTCCTGAAACTCTTTATCTTTATGCTCCTTGAACTCCTTAAACTTCTTATCTTTACCCTCCTCCAACTCTTTAAACTCTTTATCTTTCATATGTTCAAGCTCTTTTAAAGTAAGTAGGAATTCTTTTCTCTGGTTTACAAGTTTTACTTCCAATTCATTCACTTTTAATTCAAGATCATATATTTTTCTTTCAAAGTCAGCTTCAACGTGAATGCTCTGGTTTTGCCCAGGAACTATAATTTTCTTATTTACATCTTTCTCCAGGTCAACTGAATAGGGCAGTGTGCTGTCAGCATTATCAGGCATGACAGTTTCATGATCTTTGTTTTGTTTCTGATCCATGCCACCAGAGGGCATACCCTGTCCATCTTCTTCAACTTTGTCACCTTCACCATACTTTGGCATATCATCAGTTACCTTGTAATTTACAATATTACTTTGACTGTCAAAATCAGCCGGTGATGCAATATCTTTAGGGTTTTCCACATTATTGGTATCACATCCTTGAATGGCGGCATTTGTCACTCCTGCATGGACTGGCGAAAATTCATTATTCCCTTCTTCTTCAGATTCCATAAAGCTGAAATCAGGGATGAAGGAATACTCTCGCATTACTGTTTTTTCAGTCATAACATCTTCAATTATTTCTGCATCCTCTCCAGTGCTATTACCTTTGATGGTATTGTTCTGTTGAGCAGTATCTGGCACTGTTAACAACTGGGAGCTAACAGACCTTGACTGAGAAGTTTCAGGAATATCTCTGTTTGGATATTCACCTGCAGGACTCACTTGTATTGCATGACTGATCCTTGCATCCTGGATAGATTCCATTATCTCCATGTTCTCTTCATCTTCTGTATCAGTGGCATCACTTTCCTCAGCAGGATGACACAGCATCTGATTCTTTTTATCATTTAAAGTAGCATCATTTTGATCATAAAGATCAGTTTGCACAGCAACATGCACAGGAGTTTTCTGTACTAGATTTTGAAGCCTCAGCACTATTTCAGCCATTTCAGCTTCTAGCTGGGCATTTTTCTCATAAACAGAAGCTTTCTCTAGTTCCAATTCATCACTGAACTGCTCAAGTAAGCGTTCATATTTTCTATCCACCTGTTCCATCTCTATTGCATGCTGAAGCAAATTATTAGCATTCTGGCACTTCATTTCATAAACAGCCTTGTCAAATGACATCTGGAGGGAGTGCAGTTCATGAGCTTTCTGGTCCAAAACTTTCTTAAGTTCCTCATCCTTGGCATGTTCAATGGTCTGTATCTTATGCTGACATTCAGCCTTGAGCTGCAGCAATCTTTGATGCAGATTCCCCACTTTATCTTCTAATCCCAGCAACTGTTCATTCAGAACCCAGGTATCTTCATCACAGTCTGTATTATAATCATAAAGATCCTCCATCTCCATCTCAGCACCCGCATCAAATGAAACTGCATCATCCTCTTCAGGATTCACAGAATTTTCACTACTCTCTATAAAATCATCACCTTGCATTTCATTGAGAACAATTCCAGCCTGGCTTTCATACAATTCTTTTTGAGTTTGAAACAGTTTCTGTTCCAATGCAAGTTTTTCATTCTGTAGTCTGTCAACAGTATGTGCATGTTTTTGACTTGCTTTATCAAGAGTTTCTGTTATTTTCTGTTGCAGCAGGAACATTTCATGATCTCTGGACTGGGTGACTTCTGGAATGGCTTGTTCCTTCATTTTGCTGAGCTGGCTCAAGCTATGTTCATTTTCTTTAGTCTTAGCCTCTAACTGCCATTTTAGATAATCTCTTTCTCCTACTAAAGTGTTAATATATGACTTATACTGTTCTGGTATTCCATCATCATGCTTTGGATCTTGCTCTACATTAATAAATGTTGGATCTTTATACTGAAGTCCTGTAGACTTCTCAAGGCTGATTTTATCATTGAAAGTGGCTTTAGCAATATCATATTCATTTCTTAATTCATGCAACTGCTGCCTGAGTTCTGTATGATTTTTATTATTTTCTTCCATTAGTTCTTGTATTTTACTGGAATGTTTCATGTTCATCTCTGACAAGACTTGCTCAAACCCTTGCTTCAAGGTACATATTTCATAGTCTTTGTCTCTTCTCATTTCAATTATTTCTTTATCCTTCAAAAACCCAAGTTCCCTCAGCTTTTCATTAAATTCTGTTTCTTTATCATGAACATTTGTTGTTTGTGAATGTGTACTGTATGAGGCAGGCAGACCTTTGTAAGATCCTGTGACAGGTGGTCCTTTGTCACATTCTGTGACAGGTGGACCTATGACAGGTGGACCAACACCAGATTCCATGGCAGGTGGACCTGTGACAGGTGGACCTTTGTCATATTCTGTGGTAGGCAGACCTCTATGATATTCTGTGGTATGTGGGTCACTTTCAATGTCTGTGGCAGGTGGATTTACAGCAATTGGTTCTTTGATATTTTCTGAGGCAGGTGGACCAGTGGCAGATGGTTCTTTGTCAGATTCTGTGTCAGGTGGACCTGTATCAGAGTTTAAGAAGTCTTTGTTTTCACTGCGTTTTACAACCCCATGCTGCTTTACTGTATGACCATCCCAGTCCTGTTGATTTACTGCATTTATTTCTTCAAGCCTTTCCAAAAACAATGACTTCTGTATTTCAGAATCAGTTTGAACTTTCCTAAGGTTACTGTTCATCATATCAACTGATGACTGAAGGGCAGTGATTTCACTTTCTTTTTGTTTCAGTAGCTCTACTTCTTTAACGTGCATGTTTCTCAGGTCATTTAGGGCATCTTTATAGACTTGCTGTATTGAGTACACCTCATGCTGTTTTTGTTCTTTGAAATCTTTGAAATCTTGAACTGAAGCAATATTATTTGATTTTGACTTTTCCAGTTTTGTCTGATAAAACACCAGGGCCTGACTCAGTTCATCAATGTGTTCCTCATACTGCCTCTCTTTCAGTTTAGCCTCCTGCATTTCTTTTTCTGATATCATCTGCATTTCATCTATTTCTTTTTCCAGCATATCTATGCCTGCGCGGACAGTGTTCAAAGCCTCACTCTCACTGTCATCACTGACTGACCCCTGATTGGGTAGGGTCACATGATGTAATAGGGTTTGCTCTAACACAGCTTTTTCTTGCTCTAAACTACTGACCTTTGACCTGATGCTCTCCAGCTCTGCCAGCTGCTGCTCTACATCCTCTTTTTGCCTCTGCAGCTGACACTGCATGTCTTCTGACATTTCATCTCTTAGTCTGAAAGGATAATTTAGTTACACATTTCAGACAAGGACTGGAATATTCTGAACATATTAGGGCTATAACAATACAACATTGCATGATACAATAAATGTCACGATACTTCACTCACAAGATGATACATAATATGATACATGTATGACAATTATACATCATAGTTTACATTGTTTTTCCCTTGTTTATAGAGAGATAACCAAAACTTTGTATCATAAAATTTATTTTCAAATTGCTAAATAAAGTTGATTTCTAAACAATCAGCCATTCAGATGCAGTTCAGCTTGTTCCGGACCAATGGAATTTCACTTTATTTGGTTCATAGGGTGCTACAGACTGTTATCAAATGTAAGGTGCCACTTTCTAAAATATCACAAGTTACATAAGATACAGAGACATTTGATGAAACTGGTACAACTTTGATGTATTACTGCACCAGTGTATTGTTGCAGCCATAGAATATACACATAGACATTAGAAAGACTTCTTATTCCTTCAAATAATTTTGTAAAGGTAAGAATGTCCATGCTGCAGTGACAATACGTTTAATCATAACTCAAACTGAAGAGACTTCTCACTAATCACTGTATACATGGAGACATTAAATTGCTTCAAATGTATACCGGAATCAATTTAAAGTTGAAATGCAGTAATGCTCTTATAGGAATGTTTAATCATAAATATAATTTACATTTACCATCTAATAATTATTTCATCCAAACAGATCAGTTATTTCTTATATTCATCTCATTACTATGTTAAGTCACACATTTGTGACACTTTTGCACTCCGTTTACTATACACCAGAGCAAAAAGCTGAAAACAAGTCCAATTTACACACATATAACAAATTCATGTAACTCAAAATTGGAGAACAAAAACATGATATTAACACTTGAAAAATACACTAATTTGAATATAAAGAGAGAAAGAAAGAAACAAACTCAAATTGTTTTGGTGATTTCCTTTGCTAAAACTGAAAACTGAAGCATGGATTATTCCTTTTTGCAGGTGATAATGTTCACTGGATATCATTTTGAGAGATCATAAAGCTGGGTCTATCATTTGTCCATTATAAGTATTTATTTCTGAATGGGACAACAGTTTTATTTTTGTTGCTAAATACATTCATTATGGAAAATAATTCAATCTTTTCTCTCATGAGACACAATATATAGCAATTCATGGAACCAGAATGATAAAACATTTGAATCAAAGTTTTCACTATCAAATTTTCAACACTGGTTGTTGAAAGATAAGATATGAAAGCCAAAATTTCTCTGTGTGTGTATACACTGTTTGTGCAAAGCTAAATAAAAATTAGAGTTTGTTTGTAATGATTAAATAACATGTAGGTTTGCCTTAAATATGAACATTTCGCTTAGACTTGCACAATGAAGCTGACTATCATCACATAAAACACAGAAAGTGAGTACAGTCAGTAGGTGAGTGGCGTCAGTAGCTGAACTAGAAGTATGTTAGTAAGAAAGTACGTTAGTAGCTATATACCTATTAACTAAGTTAGTTTTTTCCTTGGCAAACCTCTGTTCCATGAGATTCTTCTCAGATTCGGCCTTGATGACCAGCTCTCGTTTCTCCTGATCCACCTCTTCACGTAGCAGCTTCTCAAGCTCTTCAAGCTGTGTCTCCACGTCTTTTTTATGAGTGTCTGCTAGCTGTTCCTGGAGTGACAGAGACACGTACATGAGTTACAAACTAACACCAGATGACCAGATTAAAACCAGTAATTCATCTGTTTTATTGGTTGAATTTATGTGATTTCTGGTACTTTCTTGGTTCTTGTAATGCCACATTGACAGATGCGTAAGTTTGTTTACTGAAAAGTTGTTAGTAAACATATTATACAGGCCCCAGTTGACAAACGGAAAGAAAACTTGATCCAAAGTATTTGACAGCACACTAGCTATTGCTGATGAAAGCATCATCATTTGCAATGCAATTCTTTGTCCTTTGCAAATCCCTGATTCATGTGATTTGCTGTTTAATAGATTCGATGGAAATATTTGGATAACAACCCTTTTGTCAGGTTCCCACATGATAAAAGCACAAAATGGAAAACCTGTGGACTGTGGGATTTGGCATTTTTTATTTATTTTTATTAAAGGTTCAAGACTGTATGTTTATTTGATTCACATCAGATATCGGAATAGGCCCCTATAACTACTTGGTAACATGAAGTAAGGTATTGTTTTGTGGATAAATCTGTGGATAAATAGGCTCGAGGGAAACACAAATGTTGAGATGCACATATTCAGACATACAGTCATAGAACTGACTATATAATTTAAAAACATAAATACTGAGAATAAGCTGGTGACCAAGATAAAGGGGTCTACAAAAAATGTCAATAATTACTGAACTGAAAGTGTCTATCTAAACATGAGAATGGGAGCATCATTTGTTTGTTTGTCCGATATGTTCTCATCTATGTTCAGTAACAGAAAAGGGAATACAGATAAACCAAATTAACTCCATTAGACCATTTTCATTACTTATGATGTATTTTCATGACCTAAAACAAACATTTATGCCCCCCCCCCTTCCATCTTTGGGAACAAAGTTTGTCAGCACAAACTGTGGCTACAGCGATCCATAAAATTATTGCTAATTTACAGAGAAGAATAAGACAACCTGCAAATAAATATCATGATTTTTGTTAATTGCGAAAAATAATGTTTCAGTACTAATTTTAAAATTTGAAAATTTCACTTGTTGTGGGAGAATAATTAACTCTGCTCTTCAGTGTATTTTTTTACCTTTTCATTTTGGAACTCCTCCTGCAGGTTTTCTTTTTCTTTGAGAAACGCGTCCTCCAGATCTGTGATTTCCAGTTTGTACATCTGTTCTATTGCTTGTCGTTCTTCTTCAAACCTGTTCTTTAGAGATTCTAACTCCTGTTCATGGCTGCTCTGTAAACTCTCTTTTTCCCTCATGAGATCATCAACTTTGTGCTGTAGTTCTTGCATGTCCTCTGCAGATGACAGAATATGATAAATTAACCTGTGTATATGATGGTATAATATGAAATCATTATCTATGGTTAAGTTAGCATCACTGATTATCAGAAATGTCTGGTGACAATGTTTAAAATAATTCATTTTAAATGTATTGGTGACATTTAATTATACTATTTGAATCATGATACCTTTCGATCATGTATCCTACTATAATTTGCAGATATGGGCATGGTCATTCCAGAAGCGGATCCAAGGGGGCGATCCAGACCCCCCCCCCTTTTTTCAGCTGCTGAAACCTTTTCTCAAGAGTTTCAGACCTATTTTTGCAGTCTGGACCCCCCTTTTCCAGACCTGGTGACCTATTTTTTGGGTTTGTCATTATTTTTCCTGGGATGGTCCCCCCCCCCCACTTTTTCTAAATTCTGGATCCACCCCTGCATCCTGAAGACCTTGATTTGGAAGATATGGATCTAATATCCACAAAACCCTGACCTTGCAGAAAAATTCTGACCTAAAAGATGTCCATGGAGTACTTTCCTATCATATATCAAACCCTGACCTTGCAAAAACTCACAGGGCTTCCCTTATGTATAATGCCTGGATTCAGCTGTAACAGTTGTATTAATTACCTGCAGGTTTACTGAATTTGTACTGGACAGAGGTCAAGGAGGATTGACTGACCACCAATGAGGATCTGGTGAGGGCCAAAAAATTCTATTAATGGTCAATTTTCACCTCAGGAAATATTCCAATTTCCAAACTGTTCACTGATTATTTTGTAGTAAGCTATTATCATATTTCCTTTCTTCTCCAAAGTCCATCAATGCAGACATAACCATCAGAGACATCGTAAGCTGCACCATGCTTAGTGATGAAAGTTTAAATGTTTAAGGTAAAACACTGGAAAAAAATATGCAATGCAAGTGTTCAATGTTTCATGTTCAAAAACTGGTCCATGATCATTTTGGAACTAAATACAAAAGTGCAAATTGTAAGAAATCATGTCACCCAGGCTATTATTTCAGTCTAGCCCAAATATATTGTAACATATTAAAACATTTACTGGGTATTACCCCAGAACACAAACATATCTAGGCTTTTATATACTTCCATACATATTATAAATGAATACTTCCCTTGTTTCTCATTTTGCCACAGGATGTGATATCATAGCCAAAACAGCATCATCTGTGATGCATTTTCACATAGTTAAAAATGGACATCTTTTAAGATCCAGTTTACAAATGAGGCCAAAAAATGAGCTGAGAACACTCACCTTTCATCTGTTTTGAGGCTAAGAACACTCACCTTTCATCTGTTTTGAGGCTGAATCCGTTTCACCTGGTGATTGAGGAAGGTGATGCCCTGAGTTGTGGTTCTCATCAGTAACATCTTCATCTCCGTTATCCTCTGCACCATCACTCATCTCGTCTACAATATCCAAAAAATAATACACTTTGAGGTCCACCTGAATCTCATGGTATGCAGGTCTGGACTTTCACTTCTGAAAGTACTCGCCAAGTCAGGCAAGTAACATCTAGTTTTTACTGGCCTAACAAAAAACAACAACAAATACATAGTGTTTCACATGATTATGTTGCTTGTTAAACTGCATGTTAAACAACACCAGACAATGTTCAAATGTTTGTTTATTATATTTTTCTGTAGTATTTGTACAGATAAGCATAAAGGTAATTCAATATAAAGAGGTATAATCAATATGATTTCATTTTTCCAGAAAGTGAGAAAATGGCAAACTGCAGTTTATGTTATCCCGCTGGCCTAGTAAGGCAAGTTGGAGCCAGCTTTTGGTTACCCTAAAGCCATTTCCTGGAATATTTACTTAATTCCCCTTTGCAAGTGCTTCAAAGTTAATGTCAAGCCCTTGTTTGATGATATAACAACTGAAATAAATCAGTCAAATGGCAGGTTTGTGTTAAAAATGTGTTAAATCTGGTAACTGCTACTTATACAGAGCATTCTTGTGAAAGTTCTCCATCTACCTGAATCATAAAGTATTAATGTGCAAATGAAAGAGATTATTTCATTTCACTGGACTGAAGAAATGGCTTGGATAAAAATTCAGTGATCCTCATGAAGATAGAGTACAAAGTTTTATTTATTTAAACTGCTGGCAGCATCTATATACTCACCATTTGCACTTTCACCATCCAGGTATTTGGGGATAAACGGTTTTGAGTAGTCTGATAACACAGATCCTGTTCTCTTTGGTTCCCGTGACCCATTGACCTTTGACTTGCCCTTTGACCTTTGCCTTTTCCCAGCTGTCTGTTGTCTTAATTCCTCTACCTCAAGGACCAACTCATCATTTCTATCTTTGAGTTCCTGTCAATGGTTTACACATAAAACTTCAACAAATATTTCTATGTATGAAACTAATGTGGATAAAGGAAAAACTTTAAACTGTTCTTATGTTTGCAAAAAATATTAAAGTACAGATGAAGTATTGTTAGAATATATCACAGCTGTATATCACAGTTTATTCACAGGTGCTGAATTTGAATGAATTTATGCATAAATATTAAGTTTAAAAAAATTTTTTTTTTAATAAGTTTTTGCAATATTTCTTAATCAAGAGAATAGTTTTTCCTAGTACACAAAGATGTTTCACAAATGAGGCCTACAGTGATGCCAGGAGCTAAGGCTCATAAACCATGAGTTTCATTTTCAGAACTGAGTTTCGTTTTCAAATATTTCATCTGTGATCAGTTGAGAGTGCAGCAAAACTTTGCTTAAAAAATATTTAAATATATTTAAGAAAATGTATAGCCACTCCACAGCTGAACACTGAGCCAGCCACTAAGGTGTGATGACTAAACATTGCTGACCTTATTGTCAACCTCCAGCTGCTGCAGCTTCTCCTGGATGAAGTGATGCTGCCCCATCACGAACTGACTGTGATCGGACTCCATCTCCTCAAGCTGAAAATAAATAACAATCAATCTAAAATATCAGGTTTCATCTCCCTCAGCTGAAAATAACAATAAAGATAAAATATGCCACACAGTGCTGTAGTTGCTACAGACATATCCCGCCCTGTGTTGTCACTGACTAATGAGAATCTTATGGGGAAATCAGCAATTCTCGCTACTTCTGTACTCAAAGAAAAGGTCTGCCCATCTGTGTGACAGCTTATTTTTCTTACAGCTGCTAGACCATTAGGCACACCAGACTAAAGCCCTTTGACAGAATATTTTTACCTGTCCATCAGTCTGTCACAAACTTTGGCTGACATCTCAAGAGTTATTTAAGATACTGCCCTGAACATTTTTGCCGAACCAATGGGTCGTAAGACCAAATGAGCTATTGGACCTGACCTTGACCTTTACGAACATCTGAATATGAGATACATTATAAAGTAACTGGAAAGCACTTCTTGGTTTTCTCTTTTTATATTTCAGATGCAAACTTACCATCTATAATGAGCAAATATACAGCTTTTTCCTCTGTTACAAAAAAAATATAACAATGAGTATTACACTTTATTATAACAACAGCAGTCCATCCACTCCAACAATAGTTAAATATATATATAAGGATTTTACTAAGTCTTAAGGTTCCATTACACCAAATATCACCCTTTATAGCTGCCCAAAATTTTAACTACATATAAAGCTGCACAGTAATTGTTAATGTGAGAAAGTACCTGAACAAACAGCATACATACAAGGCCTCTACCACCTGCAGATATTCTCCTTCTAGTTGTGCACAGTTAAGACCAGAGATATGCTGACTCTGAATCACAGCACTACCAGCAAACACAACATGTATTGATCTGCAAAACTTCATGTCACAGGAGAAAACCTAATGTGTCATTTTACCTGTCAAGTAAAATGATCCATTCTCTGAATATGCTATTATTGAATGTTCAGCCTCTGAAAAACAAAGGCAGGTATGCTATAGGTCCTTGTTAGAATAATAATGGCCTTAATGGACCACCTGCTAAACTATACTGTAAATCCCTGTCAAGGTGAAAGCCTTTGAGTGACATGGCTGAGACGTGGAGAACTCTCTGGCACACACTAGTTGATATTATATGTAATATTCATGTTGTATGTCTTGTGACCTTTGACATTATTAAGTGGATTATATAAGTGGATTTTGCCCAAACTTGAATTCTAATGGTAATCTATATAATCTATTGATAAATTATTATAGTTGGTTGTGTGAAATTCCATCAAATTCATGATAGGTAACTGTGGTGACACCAAAGTTTGGTGACTTCTGACCTTATCAAATATCCATGGATTTCATGCAGTGAGATTTGAAACAAGGTGATACATTATATTGGTTAATATTTCTATTGAGTTTCATCATCCTGGTCAGTGACCCTGAACTTATTAAATATGCATGGAAAGGCCAGAACCAATCTCAGGTGTGAGTCTCTATTGGTAGTAATTATAATGAACTGTGTGAAAATCCATCAAATCCCTAATAAGTTATTGTGGTAAAACTATACATTAATTGATGGATGGTGCCCATACCATAATATGACCCACTATGGAAGAGCGTATGTACACATAAAACAAAATCCACATTCACTGGTGGCCTTTGTCTCTGTCAACAGTTAAAACAATCTAAAAAAAGGTCCCTTGGTTCCACCTATGATGACATGAGCATTGAATAAAGCACCTCCTCATACTTAAATTATAGACATTATAGAGTATATGGGGAACACATAGCAAAATAGGCTATTAGTTACATGTGTTACACAATAATGCAAAATATGCCTGATAATAAGTATTCATTGCAAAATGTTTCAAAATAAATGTCTGAGCAGTTTTTACATTTTGTGGTGACAATCCTATTAAAGGAGCCCAATCATCCATAAAGCATGCTGAATTAACAGGAAAAATAGCTTCTTCCCTTTGAAATAAATCTGTATCTGCCACAATGTTGCCTAGAAACTGTTTGCTTACTCATGTAAACGAGTGTTAAAAACAGTGGACCACGCGCGATCACAGGTTTTTTTTAACATAAACACAGCGCGTGGGGCCGTGAGCATCGCCCAGGCCACAACACATGTCAATCTGGAGATGACCTGACTGACATGGCCCAAACAATGTTATACATGTTCCTGCTGGCTGAAACACGCAGTTTCAGCTCATAATCGGACCCCCAGTCACGCTGCCTTGTTATGGTATACAGACACACGCGGACTGTGTTTACCAACACGCAGAGCCATAACAAGGTGTTTAACAGTCATATGCAAGGTACTGAGACGATTTGGTGGGATTGTTTTGATGGGGAAACTTTTGAATAAAGCAAAACTGAACTTATTGTGTGAAAGAATAGGCATAATATTGCTCCTGATTACGCACCTTTAAAATATGTGAAGAGAAACATTTATGCAATTGCAGACTCTGAAGAAAGAGATCACACATATCCCTTTTATTGATACTAGTTGGAAGTTTCTAGTTTAAATACCAGTAAATATGCCATGTTAAAGATGTGACAGCTGGATGCTAGAGAGTGTGAAGCTACAGCTCTAATAAAGTATAAATCAGGATTACACATATAGCCACCTATTAGAGTGGTTTTGGATGCTATTTTGAATGACCGTAAGAGCTTACTTTTCTGCCGAGGTCAGCCGCTGACTCCAGATCCCTCTGTTGTCTCTGGTTCTGTTTCTGTAACTCTGCACACCTCTCAGACATTTCTGCCAGCTCACCCTCCAACTTCTCCAGTTCCTGAAAAAAAGGTTAAAGCTTTAGATTAAAAACATTTATTTCAGCTACTGAAAGACATGAGTTCAGGCTACGGTTAATCATATAAGGTATAAATATAATAATATTGAATTGAATAAACTGTTAATGGAGTGCACTATACTATGTTATACTATACTATATTTATACTACATTGATATTATACTTCACATAATACTGCACTTAAATTACACTTACACTATTCAATATGATATATACTATATTAACAATGCTATACTATACTCTTTATGTTATGCAGTCTACCCTTGATATCAGACAAAGGTACACATTTGAACTCACTGTGATTAATCTCTTTTAACACTTAGTAACCAGCTTTTGGGGAAGAACTATCAACAAATACATATCAAAGTTGAATTATTCCTATTGTGGATTGGCTTACAAATAGGTTCAGTTACAAATCATCAATATGGGACAGAGTGTAAACAACGAATCAGGTCGTCATGAGCTGGTAAAGGTAATTAGTGTTTGATCTTTATTAATCAATCCTCTGGTACCAACATGTAACAACTTGCACCATATACAGGAGACTGATGGCTAATTCATATAATTAGTTGATGGATATCCCATGCTTAAGGCCACCGGTGGGTCAGATTCTGTTAAAACTAAATGAACTGAGGCAATGCAACAATTCAGTCATGCTGATATATATTTTATCATTCACGCAAATACCTAGCCGTGACAAACACGACTCAGGGCCATCCTACTGAGTCGTGACACAAGCCAAATTTAGAACCACCCTGCAAGTCCACGCCACGCTTTATAACCGTATCTCCACATACAGTCAGCAGGCAGACTGCAGGCAGAAATCTCCCGTACATGCAGAACAATATACGAATATATTGGGTTATGACGGAATATTTAACACACATGGTAGGTGTCGTTGGAGAGATAAGAAACTTATTAAAAGGTCTAGTGGGTTCGTTTGAAGTGACACGATACTTGTAAGCAAGGAGGCGTTGTCAAAAATGACGAAAATATTTGCATCCTCATGGGGCCTTATAATGCGATCCTCAGAGTTAGATGTCCAGGCACTCTGGCAGGCCAGTGATCTGGCCATAATATCAAAGGGCCGATCTGGTGCTAGCAAATACCTCTATGTTTTCATATATCTATTATAAGACATGATTTACATGAAAAAATTTAAAAATTACACACACAAAAATATTTATTCATGAAAGCCTACATCTAAAACAAGATATTGACATTTTTAGCAGTGAACATGAACATCTGAGCAAATTGGTTAATAAATAGTTATTTTTTCTATATTCAAGAATGTGATGTCCATTTTTATTCTATATTCATGAATGTGATGTCCATATACAAACATTTTAGCACAGTTAAAATAAAACCCTGATCTCTGCACTACTTTGTTTGCGGAGGCAAGAAGGTAGAGAATGAGGATAATTAATTTTTAGGGGAGGAGAGAGATTTATCAGTACATTTTTTGGGAGCATGACTCCTTACCTTCAGCAACAACATTTTTTGGGAGCATGACTCCTTACCTTAAGCAACAACATTTTTTGGGAGCATGACTCCTTACCTTCAGCAACAACATTGCAGCTCCTCGAGCATGTAACAGATGTTTTCTGGCCATGTTCAGTAACAGTGTGAACACAGAAGTTTCTATTTCTTGAATGTTTAAAGTTGTAAAATTAAAGTTTTATCTTGTTTCCTATATCTTCATGCACATATCTCTTTTGTCTGATCTGAATTGTTGCTGATAATCTTAAAATTCTCAACAAAATGCCTGTATGTTTAATCTTTTACATAGTAATACACATCATGTACTTGTTTGTCCAACAGTACAGAAAACCTGGAGTGATACTGGTACATGCTACCGCTTGTATATAACATGTGGTACAATCATGTAGGGCTTGTACTATCCAGAGTTTGCTGTTCATTCCGTTCAATTTTATTGACACATGATCATGCAAGGCTGAATTCTGATTAAAAATCATCAGTAATAAAATTACAAAAATTTAAGGGATTTCATTCTGTTGTCTTGGGATTTGGAAGTTACTGAGCACTAATTTGACATGGAGAGATGGGTTAGGAGGTTAGGGTATGGTAGGACAGGGATGTTATTCAGATTTTTAGTCTATGATACAATATGACTTTACTCTTTGTATTCTTAAAGTCAGCACTTCATGCCTGTAGGCTCGATATACACAGCTGCTAACATAGTAAATACATGGCTCTGTAACAGGTGCTCCAACATCAATATTCATAATACAATCAACAGACTGACTCACTTTGAACTATGCAACTAAGGGTTTGAAACAAGGCCATTTTACAGATGGAATCAATATGTCTGAATACATGGAAATAAAAGCTATCAAGTAAACAGAATCATTTGGACACTTCCTGCCTGTCTGAGTCTAAGGTCTGAGTTTATATGAATTTTTAGATTATTTGAACAATGACCTCTCCAGTCTGAGTTAAGGCTGGAGACCTCTCCAGTCTGAGTTAAGCCTGGAATAAAAGTTTTTTTTAGAATATCTGAATACTGCCTGACCTCCTCAGTCTGAGGTGATTTTTTTTATTATTGAACACAAACTGACCTCCAGAGGCTGAAGTTAAATTTTGAGATTATTTGAACACTGACTGACCTCCTGAGCCTGAGGTTAAATTATTGAGATTATTTAAACACTGAATGACCTGAGTCTGATGTTAAGTTTTGAGATTATCTGAACCTTAACTGGCCTCCTGAGTCTAAGTTTTGAGATTATTTGAACACTGACTGGCCTCCTCTGTCTGATGTTAAGTTTTGAGATTATTTGAAGATTATTTGATTGACCTCCTGATCCTGAGATTAGTTTTGAGATTATCTGAACACTATCTGACATCTTGAGTGCGAGGTTAAGCTTTGAGATTATTTGAACACTGACTGACCTCCTGAGTGTGACTGAGGTTATGTTTAAGCTGGTCTTCCTCCTGTTTCATTCTCTCCATCTCCTGGTCTAGTTTCTGCTGTAGCTTGGCAGACTGCTGACTCATAGATGTTCTCTCCTCCTCTATGGAGCTCTGCAGTGACTTGATCTGTTCTTGGTACTTCTTTTCTATAGACCTAAAGAAGCAAAGAAAGAATAGAATACATATAAGTACAGCATTGTCACTCAATATCTGAACAGCTGTAAATTAACTGCAAGGTGTAACACTAATGAACCCACAACAGATAATGATTGAACATGTCATTATTTATATTTTAATGCTCTGTCTCTGAATTAATAATTTACACATTACTAATAACATATTCTTTCAACTGAGAAAATATAAATTATGATTTAAAGCAGAAAAATGAAATCACTGTAGGAATTCTGCTTCTTAAATATATGAACTGATACTCAAATATAAATTATTAAATTTTTATATTTATTTGACTGTCCTATTGGCCTTGGTCTTGAACATATCCATACTACATATAAAAATCTTATACCTGTCAAGTTTCAATTTCTCCAAAATCCTTGAGTTAGACATTTGACAAAATATGAATACCATCTTTGTACTTATAATGACTAATTACTTAAATTAAGAAGTGTAGTGGTTCAACTTTAATTTCACTGATTTTTTTTTTTTGGTTAAAATATTATTTAGCCCTGTCTGCACAAGTACTTCGAAGAAATACATACAAAACACAGAAGTTCCTTACACATTTATGCCAGCCTTACTTAAGACAGACTTTGTGATGCCCTAAGTTATCATAATAAGATCTGGAAAGACATTTGTCCCACATGTTTCATATAGAAAACCTGTTAAGGTGTGCATAACATAGTTGTCTTTGAGTTCTCCAGATGTATACCAAGCTTAACCAGATATAGATAGAATATACACAAAATACAAGACAAAGCAAAAGGCTGAAAAAAAACTTAACATTCCTGGTACGAAATCTTGATATCATCACCGAAGAAACATAAAGAAACAATCCCAAGCTGTACGTGAACAACCCAGTGGGGCTCCAAACAGGACACCATGTCCATACTACAAACAGCATGCTAATCATGCTGAGAGCAAGGTCTCTGGCCTGGTTGAGCAGATACCTTGCTTCAGTGATAGAAGTATTGTCAAGACAACTGAACCAATCAGGTGGCCTGCTTTCAGCATGTCTACGCAGTGGGGAAAATAAAATCTGTTGCTACCTTAATTTTTAGATCAACCATCTGGGGATGGGAGATGTTATAAAAATCTGACCAATCAAATAAAAGCTTGTAAACCTGGTGAGTTTCAAGTGCATGTGTCCTGGTTGATAATGCAAGTTACAAATTTACTCATTACTTTTGTAACACTGGATTTGATTGGCCATTATGATTCAGGAGCCTCCACAGGCCAGCTGAAACAAGGTCTATGCTCAAACTGTGCCACACATGGTCTCAGGGAGAGAAATGTGTAGAAAATATGATAAACTCCATTTTCATAATTATAATAAATTTGTCCGTGTTCTTTGGTCACACATGCACACACCAAAAAGGTCTTGTCATAGCAATAAAAATATATGATGGACAAAAACCTATTTTATCCTGAACATTCCAAAATATGAACCCCCATGATCAAAAAGGTCCACAGGGTACTCACACATAACATGTCTTTATTTGCACCAGTTTATTGCTTTAAAGAGAGAATTACATCATAGTTACGCAAAAAGGTATGACAAGAATTTTCAAAGAATTAATTAACTGACAGAAGCAAAATATGACTATTTTATAACTGGTAATAATTAAGAGCACTTGAGACATCATTTGTTGTAAAATTTTATCAGGATATAAATAACAGCCTTACTTCAGACAGTTTAAAAAGACTAATTTTTGCAATACATGGTGTTTCTTAAATCTTGGAATGGAGGATCTTAAATATTTCAATTTGTCTCTTTGATGAATGTGTTAATATAATACCCATATTTAACAGAGTATCAATTATGAATTATAAATTTGTCATGCATGAATATGATCATAATACAAAACAGAACAAAACATTTCTTGGAGGAATTTAACCCAATGTAACCCAAGGGCCTCTTAGGGTCTCATCATTATAAATTCAAGACAACCTACAAGATTTGTCCACTGTGCAGAAGTGATCCTGACTTGGGTTTCAAAGTCAGTAACTCCTCGCGCAGGCGGGAAATCTCGTCTTCATAGCCCTGTTCTACCTCACTGTACCAGCCAATGAAACATAGACTGGTACATTCTCTAATAAAACAGTCTGGTATGTTCTCTTTTATATAAAAGCTTCAATGTTTAATTCTCCCACACTTAAATATCTGATTTATATATAATATTTATTTACATACATATTTTCTGTATAATAAAGTTTAAACTGGCAAACAATTTAAATATCTTCATCTTATTTAACTTAAACAACTCCAACTATTCTTACCTTTAAGTGTTCATTTTTTACTTGCTCCGACATACCATTATTTATTTTTCTATGATAGCTGACCCCTACAGACACACAGTGGAACTCTGCTGCACACCATTGCCTGTTGGTGTACACTTTTAACATAGTAACAGAAATGTATATAGTTAATGGATCTGACTTGGTGTCTTGTCAAAAACAGAAGTTTCAAGATAATGTAAAGCCACTAGCACTTTGCAAATGGGACATAAATCCATGTACATACTGGGATTATTTCTGTTATTTAACTGTAAGCATGTGCCATGCATATTGGAAGGTCTATAGATTTGAATTTGTTAACTGGCAGTGCCAGTTGTTTTCTGGGCCAGATGAACAAGTTTGTCAAATCCAAATCACTGCCAGATAAATTAAATTCCCACATTCAACATCTTTCTCATTCAGCACTGGTAAACTTGATAGTAGTTTGCAGAGCACCACTGTGAGCCTAGTATTGTCTATTACTGTCTGCATGGAAAGCTACAGATATACAGTAACCCAGCACTGCTGACCAGACCCAATAAGATGCTATGTACAGTGTACACCAAACCCCACAATTACAAGTATACTCTAATATCTACAACTTATCCACTCAAAGTGATTGAAACTGTTATACAAAGTTCTGAATTTATATACCTTAGGGAACATACTAAGTTTCTATGGTCTGACTTCATCCCAACCTACTTATAATATAAAATAGAAACAGAAGTAGACTTATGGACTTACTTGTAACATTCCTTTATTTCAGCTAGTTTGCCACTGCGAGAATTAAATGTATTTATTCATGAATATATTTCTATTTTTTTGTTGAATTTTTATTGAGAGTCAAATCCTTAACATATTTCCTGGAAACAATTTTTTAAAGATCTATAAAAGTAATATTTTTAGCAAGCTGAAATTACCAACGCCTGTAATATATAATGCTACAGCAAGAATTGTGGTAAAAATCTAATACTCAATCAATATTTTTAAACTTCAAAATATATTGTTTGTTATTTTGCTGTTGAATTTAGTCTATATCATTTATTTGATTTAAATGGAATAACTCTTAAAATCAACCTTGATACTTTAGGCTGATAAGGAAAATTTTAACACAGGAACACCCGATTTATATTCAGAGAACAGATACTCTTTCATATGCAAATAATCTACATTATCCTGTTTACAGGAATCTCACAACATGTGTGTCAGTCCACAAAAAAAAGATTAAATATATAAATAAGGTTTTTAAAATAGAATTCCTGAGCATGCTCACATAACTCAAGACTATCAGCTACCATCATCTGTCATTTTATTCATGTAATATACATTAATCAATTCTTTCATAGGTTGAAATATGAAAATGATAGTATGCTCTCCCTTACATAAGTATAACTGAAATAAAATAAGGACCATCACATACTCACTTCATAATCTGCAGCAGCATTTTACTTAATTAAGAAACAGAATACACAGTTAAAGAAAACATATTTTAAAATTGTTCAGAGAATAAAGAGCCAAGCTTTTTATCTTTACAAAATGTGAAATTTTATATAAAATTACTGATTCCAAATACACAATAATAGATTAAAACAACTTTTAATACAAAAAACAAATTGAAACAATAAGTTCATTATCAACAAAATTCCATAAAGCCTGCTTAAGTTTCCATAACACTTATAATCAATTCCAGACTTGTGACTGATGTGTTCATCTGTTAAAGTTATGTTAAACAGAAAGATATTTCTGGATGGTCAGGATGAAATATACCCCTACACTGAGTACTTATCATACACTGAAGGAATTGCCAGGTTCAGGTGTTCATTAAGCTAGTTATGAACTGTATTCCAATGGTCTGTCTGAATATGCATCTGCTGTAGGACATTCTCTGATCTAGTAGGAAAGTCCAGTTGACATTTCTGTTGACAAGCTGACTAATAACAAATGGGGACTAAGTTTGTTTCTTATCAGACTTTTCAGAGTTTATGAAAATTCCAATCATTTTTCATTCTGTTTTCAGCTCACAATTTGATGCTTCTATAATGAAAAATAAGCTTGTTTCTGTTAAGAAACAAAAGAATGGTCAGGAAATGTATTTCCATCTGTTGAATTCAACCCGTGTTTTTTATTGGGATAATTCATTGAATTAATTCACATAAGAAAATTGTTTAAAATCAAATGTAATTCAAATAAAATGGGTGTTCATTTCAGGATTCACCATATGAAAAATTGTGTTCTAATTTTGCCCAATTTAAAAGGAGATTAGAGAATGTTTCACATGTTTTTCAGATAACTCTCCTTCAAAGGGTATATTCAAGGCTGAGATTGGCGTTGAGTTGGGACTTTGTTGGAACAAAATATTACAAGAACAGGATGGGTGATATATATGAAAGAATATTTATTTTTAAAAAAATTTTAATATCTCAGTTTTATGAAGAATTGGGCTTAGGCAGAAATAAGTAGGCTAAGGGTCTGAGTGACTCTGATCCAAATGTGGGTACAGGATCATATTTTTTCTGTTTGTTTTTGTGTTGACATCATGTGGAGGAATTTGGTACAATTGTGCAAGGTGGAGATTCATCTTTTGGAAAGCAAGGGTGAACCAAGTGTAAGGAGGTCACCTTGATTAAATATGGCTTTGGTTTTGGTACAAACCGTCCCCAGTTATGTCCTGTTTTTGGTTATCCTACTAGACCAGGGTTTGTGCTACACAGCATAAGCAGTGACCATAAAACATTTGATCTGGCACATTGCCTAATCCACTGCTTTAAAAGGAAGCCTTTGCCATATACAGCAACCAGGGCGAGTGTTCTGACCAATTAATGTGGTTTATAACAAGTTTTGACCAAGTTCCTTTTGATTTGTTCTTATTAGTTGTTAATGACATGATTTTCAAGCATTATGACAGCTACCCTGTGGATTCCTTACTGCCTTTGTCTTTCCTCGAAAAGATAAAACTAACTTGAAGGGTTAAGAAAATACCAAGAGATGGCTAATGATTCCCTCATTGTCCAAAGAAAGGACTATGTGGCTTGTTGTCAGGCATTCTGGTGACAGCCTACAACAATAATTATTGCAAAGAGGGTGCATTGTGTACAGAGCTCACTCACTGGCCCCCTTTGCAAAAGCTCAGTTGACTCAATTTTTTGTATGGTGTTCCTAGTGGCCATATACAGCAAAGGCAGCTTTTGCAAGCAGTGGATGAGTGTAATGAGTCAAGACAAACATGACATGACCACTGCATCAGACACAATTACACTGTGGTTGCCTTTTTGTTCGCGAGGGTTTTAATTTCGTGATATTTGCGAATGGGAAATAATCGCGAAAATGACACCGTCGGGAATAATTGGCCAATTGAGTACATCCTTCTTATTAAGTGTAGCCAATATTGGTATGGGAACAGTTTAGAACAGTGAGAAATCTTAACATAAATTACATCCATGAAGGTATAGGGAAAACATTCCCTTAAATTTGAACTAAAGAACTTGTGCTGTGTGTACACGCCCATCCTTATTTGAGAAGAATATCATAAGCCCATGAATTATTCTTAATTTACAATATGCACAAGAATGGCTTTACCAATTTTTTAAATAGATTCTGGTGAGATCGCAAAAATGAGACCCTCGCAAAACAAAAAATGGAGAAATGGCAAAATTTCAGCCTCGCAAATATGAAGCCAACCACAGTAATAAACAAACTATTGTTAACTTACTTAGCCACTCCTGTCCCTCCATGGATCTGAGCATACTCCAGCTGCTTTTTAAAAGACTGTATCTCCTCCATGTAAAGCTTATCCACATCACTTATATAAAACAACATCACCATCAATGCTTATATAGCCAGCATTTTATCCTAGTTTTAACTTGGAATCCTTTTTCTTTGTTGCTGATGCTTCAGAGAACTTAAGATTTTACAGTTTATTTTTAATTTAACAATATTGTTATATTTTACCTATGTTCTCTCCAAAACAACTTACATGAAATATTTACATATTTTATTTAAAATAAACCATGTTAAATTCAGATTAATATATGATTTTAATAAACTGTGTCATAATAACCAGATGTTTAATTTTTTTTAACTAAAAATATCATAAAATAGTGTGCCACAATCACCAAACCTGTGCCCCCAGTATCCCAGCACCCAAAATTTACAAGAAAAACCCAACATATTTATTTTATACAGAAATATCAATTTTTTTACTTCAGCATATAAGCTTCAAACCTTAACCTTGATACCACCCAAAAAGACACATGACCCCAGTAAACTTCAGTATATAAAATGTTATAAACAAAGCCCATCAACAGTGAATATAACAGACAAAGATTGCATCCCTGAACCAAAGCATGTTAAAACAAGCAAGGGGAATAAATAAAAGGGAAGTTATGTCCAGATATTTCCTTCCAAAATGACTAAGATCAATCTTGGACCATACACCAGGAATAATCAGATATACAATAATGGCCAAGATGTAATGTAACTCAGGTACAAGCTGTTTGATGAACAGGAGACAAAATTCTAAATATAAGAGAAATACAAACTACCATCACCAGTCTGACCACCATATACTCACTAAAAACAGGTTTTGATTTCCACCAATTTGCTTCTTTAAATCAAACATAAAACAGAAATTAGGTTTGAAGACACTTGACTGACATCTCCATTAAAAATGAAGTTTCTAATAAGTTATAATAAAACTATGTTTGTATCAATTAATTTGCTTTATTTATTTAATTTTATTAACCTAAAAGGAAAGATGGACATAGATAGTTTCACAACTCTCTGATTCAAATCAATGTACATTTTCATATTGCATATTTTTAACATTATAATAAATTTTAATATTGGTAACAGAGGTAAATCTCTTGTCACAGAATACAAAAGTGATTATCTTTTCTTTTTCAATTAGACTGGGACATGCATCAGATACATTACAGACAATGAACCATAATAAAGTGAACCAAATTAAGTAATAAACTTCACCTGCTTTAAGCCTTTAAGTGAGCCAGCTTTCAATATGGGTTAGAAAATCCCTATTTCCAGCTCAGATGTACTTATAAAATGGTACTGAGATATACAAAATATCCCTACACACTTGCCATTATGAAATTTGGCTGTACAAGCAACCTTTTAAATGGGCCTAATCTGATATATAACATCCATTAACTTAAGATAATCCTAGGAACCTTTCATACAAAATAGGCCAGTATTGGCCAATCCCACATATGCAGATTGTTCGCTTTGTTTATATTCAATTGTTTATATTGTGTGTGAATGGGGGGGGGGGTGCACCATTAATGCAAACACAAAGGGTGTTTCGCAAATAGAGACTGTTTCAACCTCCGCACAGATGCGACCAACCACCTTCAGTTTCATGGTTTGTCTGTTTGTAAACATGGGCGCATGTACCATGTTAACCAACAGCTTGTGGATAAACTAGATCATACATCCATCACAGAGGTGTTATATGAACATCACTTGGCAGGATAACCTAGAGTTCATTATTAGTGAACAGAGTAATCCAGACACCACATAATTTCTACAGATAAGACAGGTGAATAGCTGGCTCTAAAATTTTAAGACATGACTCAGGCTCCAACACCTTGAAGCTGACATATGTAAACACCTTCACTTTATACCACATACCAATTCCTGGAGGTTTCAGTATAGATAACTTTCCTTTATACTGAATACCTCAAATCTAATTGATCACCTAAATAAAACTTCTGGTTATACACCTCAAACCTTGTATAAACAATAATACCAGTCGCTCTGCCAATAAATTTATTTAAGTCAAAACTGGCAGCTTTCGGTACACATTAAAATCTAATAACTTTTTCTTCTCACTTTTATAATGAGTGAGTTTATCAACTGTGTATAACCTTTTAGTGCCACACTTTAACTGTTTATCTGAACCATCTCAAACTCCTATTTGGACCAATCATTAAGTACATTGAACCTCACCTACTGACAACCTTGGTTAAGTGACCACCTAAAAATTACCACCTGCTTGTTTTAATCTTTTATTTTGAGTACAGTAAAACCTTGCCTAAGGACCACCTCAGTTTGGTGACCACCTTAAAATAACAACCAATTTTTCATGGTGCCAGTTCTTATTTGCTCCTTATGTCAAACCTCACTTAGACAACCACCTTGAAAATGTGACCACTCTATCAAGATCCCATTGGTGGTTGCCACGGTAGTTTTGAAGTTTCAATGTATTTATCATCATATGTATGTGTTTCAAATGCCGAATCTCGATGGTATAAATCATATTGTTTTCATTTGTGAATCATCTATCTCTACATAAGGATTTACAGATGAATTTTCAAGTATGAAAATATCCTTTTTAGAGTTATTGTGTTTCACATAATGGACACAACATGGTGTAAATAAACATCATCACATCATTAAATGATCCTCAGTCATGGGAGTACCAAAATCAATATAGATAATGTGGTTGGCTCCACATTTGCCAGGATAAATATTCTTGATGTTCACTTCTCTAGTGTATCACAAGGGTTTTGTTTTTGTGAATTACCATACAGTAACTTATACAATGTATGTAACCTTTGTTTTATCAATGATATAATATACTTGCAAATTTTGAACTATAGTACAAAGAGCCAAGGGAACACCTAACAGGTGTAAAGTCATCACGCAATAGTGGCGGATATACAAAAGAACTGATATCATTTGAATTATCAATCTCTGATTTACAGGTAACATAAAATGTATACATGCTAATATTACCGGCACAATATACATTAGCTTCCATTGAGGCTATAAAATAAGTTATTCTTCAACCGTGGAAAGGGTTTATTTTTCACGATAATTTCTGCTTCATGAATACAGGAATTTAAAACTCTAACAAACAAAAAGCCTACCGCAGTGTCCATAACTAGAATGAGGTTGTTTTTTCAATGCAAAAACAGACACGTCTCCCCTCCCTATGGGCCTCTTCTTAGCAGCTTTGCTTCAGGAGACCTTGCTTTATCAAGCCACTTTGCCTGTTGTTTCAGGAATCTTGAACAACTTAAATGAACAAAACAAATGAATGGTGTCCACTTCCTTTATACAACAGTAAAAAACAAATCTGTTGCTATTTACAGTCTCATTATGCTACAATACAAATAAAAACTTTGACCAATAATACAAAGGTTGGTAAACCTATCCAGTTCCCAGTGCATGTGTTCTTTTTCATATGACAAATGAAACGTATTGACTCCTGTGTACAGATTCCTTTTGTCATTTCAATTTGATTGGCCATTATAATTTCAGCAGGTTTGTTCATAATTCATGCAACAGCAAGCATAGTGGCTCAATGAAGCAAGGTTTTTGGAAGCATAACTGCCAGAGCCTTGATTATAGGAAGACAGTAAACTTTAAGCTCCAAGTCTGTCACCATAACCACTAGGTTCTGCACTACCTGTGAACATCTGGGTTACGTCTTGTACTCACATAAGCTCGTTTTCTCTGCTCTTCTCCAGGCTGGCCTGCCTGTCATCAGCTTCTCGGACCAGCATGTTGATACGACTATTAGCTTCCCCCAGGTCAGATCTCAACTTGTCATTTTCCTGTCTTTGCTGGTCCATTTCAAGTCTGAAACATTTTGTTTACCACTGTAAATTTTATTTAGAGTACATTTTATTTTACAGAAAATGCTCTTTGTTTTATAATATTAATTGTCAGAGTACCTCGCAATCTCTATACTAAATATATCTAATGCTACTTATATGCAAGATTTATGATTGTCTCTTTACTAAAAATGGTCTTTAAATATAACCCTATTTTGGACTGAAATTTTAAAAATATACATGACAATTTCTAATTTCTAATAAGTTGCAACAAGTATAAGTCAGACTTGTAAAATTTCAATAAAAGAGCCAAAAATCTGGGGTTTTTTTGGTCAAAATAGTATATGTTGGATCATGGTGCATTTGATTTTTCATTAGGTATTATTATAGTAACAATTGATATTAAAACTAAAAAAGAAATTACAGATTACTGTCAAGAGAAATTTCAAATTAACTAAAAAACAAGAATGTTTTTTGTTAAAACAAGCTTATAGCTATCAAATACACATTAAACACTGATATTCTGATAAAAGTATGCTTTATAATACTGCTCTTACTTTGAGTATTTCATTTCTGCTTGATATGATGCCAAGGCTGCCTGGTAGATGGCGTTGTCTTCCTCGACCTGCCTCATTTCTGTTTCAAGGGCATAGGAAAGGTCAACTAGGCTGACACTGTTGTGCAGGTCAAATTCAAGGAACTGTATAAAAAAATAAGGATGGCATCTAAGTGAAATTATTGTATAAAAGTGTTACATCTGCCAGACATGATAAGAAATAGTTCTAGATTTAGGGCAAACGTTCATCAATGAATTTTAAAATTCAGTTCAATACAATACCGCAATCAAGACTGCCACTCAAACAATACTGTACAATATTAACATACAGGAAATAGTTAATAAGTTTGACATTTTATTAATCCATTACAACACAGTCATAGTTACTCATGTTCAAGTATTTTGTTCAGGCAATTATTGTCAATTATATTATAATTTTTATTATAGGGAAATCATCTGAACAAACAATCTTGAATAATTTACAAGGCTGAAAATCATCTCTCTCTATTATCACAGGTATATCAAATGATAAAATTTGTTTGTACCTGTAATATTTCAGCACCGTTGGTAACCCCTAGATTATCCCAAAGGTCGATCACAGTCTCAGCATTCACAAACCTGCAAACAAAACAATTAAGTCATCACAAACTACAGATCTTCCTAATATATTAAGATCAGCAATACATGAGGGTGTACTCTAACATTAACTAGAATCCCTGATTACACCAGAACACAAGCTCTCATCTGATTCCTGGTAAATATGCCAGAACTGGTGTTATCAGACCAATGATGCTGGGTGTTGCATGTTTAAAATTTGGGCTGGATGCAGAATGCAATACCATGCTTTCATTACTATTCTTTGCACTGTGTGCACCCTAATGTTTGCACCCAGAGAACCTTGCCAAACAAAGCAACAGGTTACATTAAATGATGCCTGGGATGACTGCTTGTAAGCTTTAAGAGTTATAATCAACAATGCATCTGAAACATCACTTCCATTGGTTTACTCATACTATATACTGTATATGGCGCTGAGGGACTTTAAAATGATAATCTTTGCTTTACATCAGTTGATCACCATCACCAACATATCAATTTGAGGAAATCTGATGATAAAGATACAATATTTAGATTTTATGACATACAGGTGTATGGCCTGTTAGTGGCACTGTCTGTTGACTGCGGATAAAGGTAACCATAAACTGGTCCATAATGTTATATATCATTAACATACTATTATCCATTCTTGCTAGTTGATGTAGTTTCTGATAATAATAATTCTGATGATTTAAATAATGATGTCCAATTTCTCGGGATTTAGGTGAACATTTGGGATATGACCCCCTAGGGACACACTTGGCATGGTTCCCCAAATGTTAAAGACCAAAAATTGGCATTTCTGAGGTCTGGCCACAGAGGATTTGCATGACAAAAGTCAGGTGGCATCACCATCAACAATAATATAGATTCAGACATCTGGATTTCATGTTTTTACAAACTATAATCAAGGAATGATCCCTAAGTCGTAACCTGTTGTTAAGATATGACAGCAAATCTCTGCGGTTCCATCAAGATTTCACCTTTATGCCACTGTGGCATCAACAAGGTTTTTAAATGGGTTCTCTGGCTGCTGAGTCCAATGTCTTCACAATCTGCTCTATGACTTACTACTATAATATTTTACTTTATAAGGTAATCTGCTAGTGCACAACGTATCTTTTTTTAAGACTGTTTTGGTGGAGGTAACCTCCTCCATTTTTTAATGCTTCTTTAACTGTATGCTATGTACATCTGCAGAGTTCCATTCCGGTTTCAGAATATGTGACAGGGACATATACCCGGTTATCCTGGTGTCAACCAGGCTCGGTGTACCACTCCTGCAGGTCCTGGGTATGTGTCATCCCCATTGCTGAGTCATAAAACTGAGGAACCACGAAAAGGTACACTGAATTGTCAGTGAAACATGACTGACAAGCACAGTTTCCCCATTAAGGCTGCAGAGGGCTCACCCTGGGGAAGGGCCGACCATGAAAAATCTCACAACCTCAGCTAAGATTTCAAACTCACATTCTCCCGGTTTCTATCTTGTGCTCCAACCCTGAGACAAAGAAGCCGGTCTAAAAAATATTTCTTTGCAGCCCCAAGGGTTACACATGTTGAAAACTCACCCTGTTTTGTTTGTATCCAGTACAGAGAACAGTGACCCTGCGGTGAACACTGCTGGTGTCTGGGACACCCCCTCTGAGTCTGAAGCAGGTGTGAAGCGGAGCTTCTGTCTGGGGGTAGACATTGGTCTCACCGGGCTCGTAGAGGCTGGACCACCATGCTGGAACAGTCCCTGTAGGAACTCCTTAAAGCTGACCAGTCCATCACTGTCAGCATCCAGCCTCTCAAACAGCTGCCCGAGCTCCTGTAAGCACAAGGGTACAGATACATATACAAAACAGCATACACAATGATTAAATAAATGCATTCAATATACTTCAAATCTATTGCTGCATGTCTGACAGTGTCACCTGCTTGTGACTATACAGAAACTGAGTCAGGTTTCATAATGTACTCCCATCACATTATGTTGATGAACTCAAATGTATTAAGTATAATATTTATATAGGTATTTTATAATTGCATTATTTATAGCTCCTTTTGAGTTAATTTGATATTTAAGTCATAAGATATGTGACTGAATATACATCACGGTACAGGTTTTCACTTGTAAATGTACATACTGAGTAAACCTGAGATGGAAGGTGAGATCAAGGACCCTAAAGAACAAAGATGTTGGAAAAATAAATTGTTTACCTCATTTTGTGGCAAATGAATTTGATGAATGATCAGTTGTTTTACACTACATTTTCAACATGGTAAATTCACCAATCCTGACAAACAGATAAACTTTTAACCAAAAATGATCAGTTGCATAAGTGTATGAGTTGGAAAGTCATCAGTTGCAAAATTTTTTTTGCAAACTCTTGATTGTCTGCTTTACCGCCAGTAGTCTTTGTTTAATACATTTGTATTATGACCAGTGACTATTTTGGTTAGCCCCCCACAACTTATTAACATGTGGATATCAACAAAATATGCAGCCTGTGTACTGTAGGTTTTTGCAATTTTTAGCTTATTTTTATAAAATGGTAAAGGAATTAGTACAGTTAATTAATTACCTCCTTGTTCATTTCATCCATGCCAATATGCTGGCACACTTTGGACAGCTCATCGATGGTGAGATATCCATTGGCTCCGACTCCTAGCTCCTTCCAGATAAGCCGGAGATGTTCCTCCTCACAGACCGGATCAACCACATTTTCCAGCTCAGCTACAGACAGGTTCATCTGACCTGGACATCCACACAAACACAGTCAGTGTGTATTTACATACACCCATAATGATTACATGATCAGAGATATGAAGAAAGTGGCAGGTATGCATTTCAAACAGTAATAATTTCACATTTCGCAATAAGCATTTGTCACCATTGGAGAAAGGAGCTCTACGTTGCACCTGGAAACTAGAAATATATGAATATAGTATAAATCGTAATCACTATTAACAGATGTCCTCTAAGTTATAGGAAACATATGGCAGATATATCCACAGGTTACATAGACTTTTCCGTAAGTTCAATGTTTGAAAATCTTTTCTATGACTTGACAAATATGAAATTTCATTAAATTACAATAATAAACATACCCAGAATTTGAACTGACCCCTCACCATCATGACATGAATATCCACTATATAATCCAAAATTTCAATCTGTTAATAGAATCATAAATCCTCTTATCCATCGTAGGTTGTGGTACAGGAACATTCTACCCTTGTAATATTACATGAACAAGTTCACTTCATTTGGTCAATAAAATTGATTTACTCCCTGAAACAGCTGGTCTGCAGCATCATATCATGTTACATTTGTTATTATAGCCAGCTACATCCACACCTGTCTCCTAAGCTACATAAATTAATCATTAAAACTTTTTTTGAAGTAAAAAAACTATATCAGAATTATCCAATAGATGATGTTGACTGACATCTATTTATGAAATGACAAACAAGAAAGAAAAACAGAAAGCACCACAATGCATGACAAAATAGAATGGCTTGTTTTTGACAGATGTCTCCCCCCCCCAGATATAGATTATATCAATGAAGACTCAGTGAGAAATCTGACCCTGTGAGGTCACCAACTCATCCAAGATTTTGGTTGGAACAATCAGTGTTTTTAAATAAGTATAATTTGGCTGATTGGTTGGAACAATCAGTGTTTTTAAATAAGTATAATTTGGCTGATTGGTTGGAACAATCAGTGTTTCAAAAAAGTATGATTTGGCTGATTTGACTTTGAAGATATTGGTCAAGGTCACCAGCTTTTGAAAACGTTCAGTGTACCAAATTTGAGGATAAAATGTGAAATACTTCAATAGTTATGGGCTTCAAAATAATTTTCAATTTCGGCAGATGAAGGTCAAGGTCACCAGGTTTCAAACTCATCCACAAATTCAGTAGGAACCATAAGTGTGTCAAATTTCAGCGGAAAATATGCAGCCCTTTGAAAGTTATCATATGTAGTCACAAAATAACAAAAAAAAATTAATATTTCAGCTGATTTGACCTTGAAGATGAGGGTCAAGGTCACCTGTTTTCAAACTCCTTCGAGAAAATTGTAGGGACAATGGGTGTATACTCAAATTTGAGGACAAAATGTGAAATACTTCAAAAGTTACGGGCTTAAAAAAATTGTTACATTTTGGCAGATTTGACCTTGAAGATGAAGGTCAAGGTCACTGGGTTTCGAACCTGTCTCAGATTTTTGTAGGAACAATCATTGTTTTAAACTTCGTAGGAAAATATGCAGCCCTTCAAAAGTTACTGGGTTCACAAGATACCCTACAGACGACAACAGACGACAGCAATGAAAACAACATGTCTCCCCTGGATGCAGGGGGGGGGGGGGCATAATAAATGAGAGGTGGCAAGCTCCAGAGGCATCTAAAATTAAGACATAGCATATTTTTCTCTGTCTATATGCTGCCTGTTTTACTCACTATTGAAGGGTTTTAACAGTAGACAGTGGCAAAGCATGCACTGGAAAGCATCTTGTGTATGAATCAACTAGCAGCCAATCAAATATGCTCTTACACAGTACTTTATCAATAACTTGTAACATTCTGACGATTCCCAGTGAAGGGCCAGTTTGCTGCTGCCTAGGGAAATGTATTTTCTGGAGGTACACAAACAACTGAGTGTTTCTGGGTTAATACACTAAATAAGTTGACCAATCAGCTAATCACAGTGTGTGTTATGAATATCCAACAAGATGTCAAGTCCATTTATCTTCACAAAAAGACTTGCAGATAAAGATTGAAAAGTACACTTTTTGACATTTAAGAGGAATATTATAGAACACTGCATGCTACTTGTGAACATATAGAAAAATGGCAATATAGAGGGATTATATTGCACAGATATAGAAATGTGCAACTGTATATAAAAGTATTACCAGACAGGTAAAATAGAAGGTAAGAAGGAACAGCCACATACCTGGACCCACAGCCATGTCTCGTTAACTTATTCCACAGACCAACATATCCCAGGTATACACTTACATATATGTAACATAAAGGCTTACCCCACTCTAAACACTTTGTATTCCTGCTGGTGGCCTGCAGGATTAAGTGGGTAAATACAGTATCGTGAAATAAAAATAATCTCCACTTGTATCTATTATCCTGTCTACTTGGTATTCTTATGCGTTGCACAGCATTTGCACTTAGCAAATAAGGCAGAGATAGAAATATGTCTTGGTGAATAAGCTATTCTGTACCACTGACTGCTGCATGGATAAACTGCTAGCTTAGCTAAAGGGTAATCAGTGGTTGGACTGAAGATGAGAGTATTTATGAAACAAGGACAACGACAGGTTAAATAGGTCTGTTTGTAAAAGCCTGTGAGTGGTGCTCTTACAAAGACATGCAGTAAAAGTCCCTGACTTTAACTGTAAGTCACGGAACAATGTTGATACATGAGTTGACACAACCATGTCTGTCAACAATATAGTTGTAAAGCTCACTCAGGTGTGACTGATCAGGGTAGTGTCAAGTGTTTATCAGGATCTGTGTGTCATTTTTTAAAGATAAGACCAAGACATGTAGTTGACTGGCCACTGAATGAGTATGAAGATAATATTATGGTACAGGTTTTTTTTTTAACATTGTTTGGCATCACTGGGAAATCACTCAGACTGAGAGACAGCAGTAATCCACACACTTGAGTCCAAAACCTGGGACATCCAACATGCTGATACAACCCACAGACCGAGACAACCCACAGACCGAGACAACCCACAGACCAAGACAACCCAAAGACCTGGACAACCCACAGATCAGGACAACTCACTGCTTGGTACAACCAACATACCAAGAAAATCCACATTTTGGACAACCCATAGACTGGGGTCAACAAACAGACTGGGCTTTTATTGAGTCTTTTCTACATAAAAAAATAATAATGATAAATAAACTACGTGTATTGCCAATCAATGTTTGACACAAATTCTAACAAACTACTGACATGACATTAGATAAATATTCTATATTTTATAATGTTTTAACAAGTACCAGTAGTCACTTTTAAAATTTCCTTAAATATTAATATTCATAAATGGGATTGAGGTATTTATTAACTATTAGAAAATTTTAAAATATTTTTTGACATGTGAAATATTTCATTTTGCTTAAGTCAAAGGGCTAAAAATAGAAAAATATTACAAGATATGTTGGCCATATCTTAACAGATTGTCTTGCCAGTCAAGAAATAAACACTGACTTAAGCCTAACCTAAAAATAAATACTTTTGTTTCTCATGTTTTAGTTTTTTATAAATGAAACATCTTCCTGCTAGTAAGGATATGACCATGACAATTCCAAGATACCTTGCTTCACTGAGCCACTCTAGTGTCTATTTCATGAATAATGAACATGCAGTCACATGTGTTGGGTTCTTAACACAAATGTTAATCAAATCCGACAAACTATATGATAACAATACACTTTTCACATGAACACATGTAAGAGGAACAGATTGGGATTACAAGGCTTTATTTGATTGGTCAGATTTAAGATGTCCTTCTGGTAATGCTTAACTTTTGATCTAAAAATAGCAGCAGATGTGTTTCAGGGACTGCGTAAAGCAAGTGTGGTGAGTCATTTGACTGGTCAATTACCTTCTTTAATATTATTGAAGCAAGGTATTTTGGTAACATAGTGGTCAGATCCTGACTAGTAGGAGGATAAAATGACAGTGAGTGACATGTCACATGAAACATTTAACACCTGTACATGCTGAAATGAGAGTACTGATGTGTAAGTGTTCTCTAGTGAGCAAACATGGCAAGTGACTGGCATAAACATGCTTCATATAGAAATTCTAATGTACTGCATGGTCCCAACAGAATAATATTATACATCCATCCATAATACTAACTCTTTATCTTTCAGTAATCAAACTTAAGGATTAAGTACATTTTAAATAATGTAGAAACTGATGTGAAAGGAAACAATTTCACTTTTGAGGGGAAATCTAATTTTAGACTGATTTTTCAAATTCAACATGTTCACACTAAATAGCGGGGGCGGTGGTGTAATGGTTAAGGTGCTGGGCTCATGATCGAGAGGTCGTGAGTTCGAATCCTGGTCAGACCCCCAACGTGCCAAGACCCTTAGGCAAGGTCCCAACCGCAAGTATGCCTCTGTCCACCCAGCAGGAGAAATGGGTACCAGTAAATACTGGGAAGGTAACCTGCGATGGACTAGCGTCCCATCCAGGAGGAGTTTAACTCCTAAGTCGCTTCACGCTATCGAAACTGGGATAAGCTCCAGCCTGATGAGCCATTAGGCTCGGGTGTAAAAGCCCAGCAGACTTTACCTACCTACCTTTTACCAATCAAACTTAAGGATTAAGTACATTTTAAATAATGTAGAAACTGATGTGAAAGGAAACAATTTCACTTTTAAGGGGAAATCTAATTTTAGACTGATTTTTCAAATTCAACATGTTCACACAAAATATGGTATTCACAGATATTCTAAAGGAGTTTACTAATAATAGTAATATACCCCTTTCACACAGCAAATGTAAACTGGTTTCATATCATTTGAATATGCATTAGAGTGTTCAAATGATAATCCAAAAGTTTTTTTAACCATTTTTGGACAAGCTCAGGAGGTGTTTTCACTTCGCTTTGAATGCAAATTGTTTCACCCGTTATGCTGAAGTATCCAGTCAATACTCTAAGAATGGTTTGAACCCAGTTTTCAAGCAGGAACTAAGTCACAGCACAAGGGTGAATGCTTGTGTCAGCATGTTGTTACATTGTTCCACATGGGAAATTTACATCTCATGCATTGGTGCTAGATACCCTTGTAAACCTACTAACATGGATTGTAATGAAATTGGTCAAAACATTTTTGGCAAACTCACAATGAAAGGGCCTGATTAAGAAGATGCATGTCATTGTAATACAACATAATACTTGTCCCCTGCACTCCTTTTGCAGTGCTCTCATCACATTCCTTGTATGAATTCATTTCACTCAACCACTGCTTGTACTGGGAGAATGCCTGAAGACAGGGCCAAAATAAAAAATTATGACCAATGAGAGCAGGGTATTCCTAGTTGTTATCACAACCACTGTAATCATGTTTGGCCTGCTACCAATATACATGGCCCCCTGGTTGCAATCTACAGCAAATGCTCCCCAAGCAAGCAGTGGTTGAGTGTAATGAATCAGTGGAATGAACTGAGTGGAATGAAATGAGTGCACTGTGTGAATCTGTTATGAACTGGAATACATATGCCTAAGGGACAGTCCAGATTATTGCTTAAACAGGGACAAAAGAAAGGGGACCATTCAGCTTGAATGAGTAAACATATGAATAAACACACTTCTTCGCATCTTTACAAAATGAGGGAGAACAGTCATGCATGCTGGAAGCAGTTTTCTAAGGAAAATCTACAAGTAAAGACAGCAGTTTGACCACACCAGCAGATTAACTTTAGGTCCTCATTCTAATACATTTTGGAATGGACTTCATAACCACCATCACCAGGTATAATAAATTATGTAACTCTGTTCTTCATTCTTGATAACAAACAGTTTGTGACAAAGACACTGCCAAAGAAAAATAACAGACATAGCAGTGCATTTTCTGTGTACTTTCCTCAGTCCACACTGCCCCCTGTCGGCAGATAAACATATCAAAGTATATTGAAGTGACTGTGCATTTTCATGTGGTTCCTAGATTTATTTTGTTTGTGCACCCTGTCCCTTTTAAAGCAAACAAATACATTCATAAACATAGATGTAATGGTGTTTTTGTATGTGATTCACAGTGCGCACTGCCCCCTGTGAAAAGACATACTCACTACAACAGTAAAGTGGTGGACAACAAATGCCTGTTGTGATGTATGCCAGACACAGCAACTGCTGTAAATTAAAAGTGAACAAAAATAAAATGTGACCAAACATGTTTGACTTTTTGATCACCTTATTTGGAAGATGTCTCTGTTCCTATAAAACCTGGAAACATAAGCACCTGAAATGTCACCTCGTTTCCTAAAAAGATCTTGTAAAACTATTATATATTCATGTAGTAAGAAGTCAACATCACATGCATTGATATTTTAGAGTAAAGTTATAAAAGAATCACAAAAATATGATTATCTTCTTCATCTGCAAACTGTAGAGAAATTAAAGAAGTTTAAAATGACAACAATTCCTTACATTTGCAAGAGACATCCTGGTTGACAATTTTCTTTTGTGAAAACTGGTCCAATGACAGAGTGTCCATTGCATTTGAGGAAGGATCACAGTTTTTTTCATGAATGAAAAATAATAAAGGATCCCTCATTTAAGTGAATTTTTCATTTATAATTATTACCTTAACATTTAAATATTGGTTTGATGATCCCCATTTTTATGAAAACAGAAAAAGTAGATTTCCTGTACATGATTTTCTCACACATCCTTTCACTTTTTAGGAATATATAATTTTTTATAGCATCACAAAGGAACAGCTCACGTTAGCCTCGATCCTTCACATTTAAAGAGATCTTTCTGTATCTATAAACAATTAATTGCTGATAAATGCTGGGTTAGAATGTTAAGACAAAGATACAAAACAAAGATACAAAAATGTGTTTTTATTTGCAACCATAAGCCTGACTTCTGATCAGCATGAACATTTATTATTAAATAACAGACAAGTAGCACAAATTCAAGTTTGTACTCAAAGTTAATACTGCACATAAATTCTACTACCACACAAGTGTTACCAGCAAACCAAACAACTCAAGGCAAAACACAGCAGTAATGAATTAGTTGTCTACTCAATACAACTACTAAGTTAGCAACTGTACATGAAATAAATGTTAAAACCCCCCCATTCCCTCCCTGTGAATGGTGGTTTTGTTAGAAAACTGTTGTGAGCTTTTCTGTATTAATGAGAATTTTCTTTGTTAAAGTTTATACGCCAGAGTAAGCCAACCGAAAATTTTCCCTTATTGGGCCTATTATCGCCCATCCCGCCTCGTTCCCGTGTATCTAGGTCACACTTCCGTTACCCATAATCACATTTTCGAAGGCGTAAGGAAGAGGACTGGGAGGGAGCGATGTTTGTAATACAGAAAAGCTCACAACAGTTTACTAACAAAACCACCATTCACAGGGAGGGAATGGGGGGGTTTTATTACGTAAACATAATTGTGAGCTGTTTCTGTATTAATGAGAAAAAAACAGACATGCCTTGGGGAGGGAGCACCTATCTGTAATGCTGGAACGAGGAATCACAGTGCTGTGATGGAGCAGCAGACGACGTCGGTGGTGGAACCGACGAAGAGGAATAAGATGGCCTGGAAAATTGTAGGACCTCACCCGAAGCGAACACAGGGCCCATGGAGGAGAGGCCCGAAGCCTGGAGCGGAACAACTGTCAGATAGAAGCGTGTGAACGGAGATGGGGATATCCAGTATCCCATCATGACCAACTGATTAGGTGAGATCCCGGAGAAATGGGCCAAGGAAGTCGAAATAGCTCGAATGTCATGGGCCTTGAAGTGAAGTTGGTCTAATGTGGAATGAGAAGCTGATTCATATGCGGCGACGATAGTAGTTTTGAGTCACGCACTAATGGTGAAAGGGCTAACCACCGAATTTGAAGATGTGACTTTTGTAGAAATAAACAACTTCATGCGCCCCCCCCCCCCCGTAAAGAAGGAGGAGCGTGTAGATAATAACGCAACGCACGAACTGGGTAAGGGGTATCCCATGAACGGAACGGACCGGTAGGGAGTGCTGGAACGTGCCAAGCAGATGGAGGGTCATCGAAATTGTGATTTTCCTATAAAAGTCCGGAGGAAAATGTAGGGTGGCCGACGAAGCGGCGGCCGCAATTTGCGGGAATTTCGAATCAGCCACGAGGGCTTAAAGCTCAGAACGGCGACCTGCCGAGGCAAGAGCTAGGAGGAAAACCGTTTTCCGAGACAAAATTAGAAGATGGGCCGAACGCAAAGGCTCATAAGGGGGTTCCCGGAGGTGACGTAAGACGACGTCCAGGCGCCAGGAAGGCGCAACATACGGAGGACGAGACGCACGGGCATGAACCCCCTTGAGAAAGTCCGACACCAACGGGTGATGAAGGACACGATCGTGACCCAGCGGACGGAGCACCGACAGCAGGGCGGCGCGATAGCCACGCAGAGAGGGATAGGATAAATGTTTATCCTGCAGTAAGAACACGAAAAAATCCAAAACAGCCGCAAGCGACGGATCTAAAGGGGAGATTCCGCGGGAAGACACCCAATCCGTGAAGAGACGCCACCGGGAGTCATAGATGAGGTCCGAAGAACGGCGACGGGGAGCCGAGGCAAGGAGAGCAGCCGGACTTGAAATGCCCTGAACCATGAGGTGTCCGATGAGAGCACTCCTGCGCATAGAGGGCACGACCGAAACGGGCGACGCGCTCGAGGGAACGACGGGAGCGCGATGCGGAGCGGTAGTATAAGCGGGGGGCAAGAGAGAAGCGAGCGCCACAGAGGAAACCATGGAGCCGCAGGTTGAAACGGAAGGATGAGAAGCAGGGAAGTCTGGTCCGCGCGGGACAAGCAGAAAAGGACACGGCGGAGGAGAGGAGGCGCCGGAAACGAAAGAGAAACCGGTGAGACCACCCGGACGGCGGCGTGTCGGGGAGACGGTCGCGAGGGGACATAGACGGGTCTCGGAAGGCACGAGAACGGGGGGGTCGGAAAATTGAACAGGTCGAATACCGGCCGCCCCAGGCGAGCGAAAACACTCTGAATAACCGGGAGCGGAAGGAGCGGCGGGAAGGAAGAGACGCCGGATGACGGGAAGGGGCGTCCGCTAGGATGTTCGACACGCCCGGAAGATGGGATGCACGAACTGATGCCCGGAGAGAGAGGCAGAGATCGAACAAAAGGTAGGTTGCCTGCATGAGCGAGGGAGACCGAGTACCGCCCTGCTTGGTGATATATGCCACAACCGTGGGATTGTCGGTCCTGATGAGAATGTGACGTCCGATCAAGCGGACCAAGACCAGTTGGAGATCGCGCGACGGACGGCACGCAGGGTGAGGAAATTGACATGGAGCAGACACCCGACAGGGACTATATCCCGGAAGCGCGAAGATCGGCGAGATGGGCCCCCCAACCGAGGAGAGAAGCATCGGTATAGATGGTGCAAGCGACATCCCCGGAAAAAGGAACGCCGCGCAGGAGAAGGAAAGGTCCATCCAGGGACGAAGGGACCGCCAGGCGTTCCGAAACGGGAGGATCGGAGGACGAACCGAGGTTAAGATAGACTGAATCGGACGGAGGTACAGGCGGCCGAACGGGATGAAAGACGCGGCCCAGTTGAGAGCACCGTGGAGAGAAGCAGCTGTGCGCGAGTCTACACGGCGCCGCATGAGAAGGAACGAATTAGGCGGCGGAGCTGGAGAGCAAAAGCGCGCGGGAGCGACGCAGTGCCGGACGCAATCGAGCGTGACACCCAGAAATTGGAGGGACTGGGTGGGAGTGAGAAGAGATTTCTCCGCATTGACCAGGAAGCCGAGGTGCCGAAGTAAGTTGAGAACCCGGGAGCTTTCCCTCTTTTCTCTTCTTACTCTCGATGCGACAGTAAGAGGGAGTGATCGGCCGCATGGACCAGCCAATCGTCCAGATAAGGGAGCACAGAAATGCCCTGTGAACGGAGATAACTCGGGACCATGTGAACAAGGATGGTAAATTCCAGGGGGCCACGTGGATCCCGAACGGATGGACCCGGAATGGAAACGTTAAATTAGGCATCCATAAGGTCTATATGTGATGCCTTAGCCATTCGCTGAACAATGCGGAGGACAGCATGGAGAATGAACATCCGAAACGGGGGCGGACGGATGAACGAATTAAGGCGCTACAGGTCTATGTTCGGGCGCCAACGGCCGTGCGGGCCGGGAACAAGAAAAGGCGAGAGTGAAACCCTAGGTGGATGGGGAAACCTCGAAATAGCCCGATTGTCTAACAGAGATTGAAGGGCCTTTGCCAAGCGAGGCGTATTGCCGGATCGGACGGAGGCGGAGTGGGCTAAACGTAAGACGGAACCGGAACTGTAGGGCGCTGAGAATTAACCGCTGGGAGGTTAAACCCGCCCTGCCGGGAAAACGGTCGCTGAGCCGAGCGCCGACCAGAGCTAGAGAGTCATTTCTCGGTCAAACCTCGTCGGGAGGAGCGACCACGAAAGGCGGAGAACGGCTGGAACGTCCTGAAGGACATGAAGAGGGTGCAGATGCGCGAAGCGGCTGAGCGGAAGACGCAACCGGAGGCCGAAGGCGGGGAACGCGGAAGGAAGGCCGAGGCGCAAGGGAGGTCGAGCGGAGGCGGGCCTGACGATCCGAGCGTGCCAAGGCACGGGTAAAGAGAGGCCGTAACTGGCCGCCAAACAGCAGGGAACCAGGAAAGGCGGAGAATAAAGCTTGGTTAACTCCGCCGGAGAAGCCGCGGCCGTAAGTGCAGAAATGACTGAATGCAAGCCGGGCGGCGTAACAAGATGCAATTTACAACCCGGGCGCCAACGACCTGAAGTGAACACAGCGCCAGTATGGGCAGAAGCCTGCCATATGTCGGGGAGAGTGTGCGTGTCCGGAACGGCGAGTAAGCAAGGGACAGCCTGCAAGTCGTAAACCATACCGGCCGCTTGCCGGCCGAGCCCCTCCAGATCCGACAGGTGACGATCGGAAAACTGGACAGAGGATGGAAAAAAAGACTTACCGTCCGCAAACGGCTGTGCCAGGCCGGACACGAGGCGCAGTGGAGCAGACTGAACATCCGGGAGCACAGGAGAAGGGAGCAAGCGACGAACCGGTAGCCCGGTAGCCCGGTACCCAAGGGAACTCCCGAGGGTACCGGGGGACCAAGGTGTATCCGAACCCGGTGGAAGCGGGGCCCCAGTAGAGCGAGGCCCCGAGACCACCGCGGGGCGCCCACGGAAGAGAGCCCCCGTGCGGTCAGTAATACCAGACACACGGCGGGCGCGGCGGAGGGCGAATGAAGGGGCCAGGATTCAAAGAAGAACCGGCCGCCGACGCCGAGGAAGTCCGAGGTTGTACCTACGGAACTTCGGACCACTAGGGTTAGCCTCCTGTGTGGAGGTAGCCTCCAGGTCCATAAGCGCAGATTTGCGCGGACGCCAAGCCTGGCGGCGCAGCGCGATCGCCGACCACTGGTCTGGTGCCAGGGCGGGATCGGCTGACTGAGCAGTCAGGGACCCTGGAGAACCCCGTGGAGGGGGAGCCAGAGAGACCCACTGAGCCGGAGCCACGGGAGGCTGGAAACAGGAAGCCGGGGAACGAGCAGCAGCAGGAACCATCCGGGAAGGCACAGGAGCCGGAGCCGCAGGCCGCACAGCAGATGGTAACTGAAAAAAGAGCCGGCCGGCCGGGAAGAAACGACGGCAGACGGAGGAACCGGAGGCGAGGCCGGCAGCCCCGAATGGAGGCAGTAGGGACCGACGCACTTACCTGCACACCAGGTAGGTCCGGGCGATCCAGCGGGACGGCTCCAGCCGGCCCCGGGGATAATGAAGGAATCCGGCGAGGAGCCGGTGACGAGAACGGCCGGGGAGAAAGTACCGGGGCGCCGGCGAGGGCGCCGGACGGACTGAATCAGGTCTAGACGAATCGTCGAGAACCGACATAAGTGATTAACAAACCCGGGACAATAAATGTAATATGGAATAGGCAGATGTGTTGGTAGAACGGGAGGCCGCGGGAACGGGGTAAGAAGGCCGTTTCCGTGAATGAGAATTCAACGATTTAACTGTCTAAACCACGGGAGATGTGACAGGACCGGTGGGAACGGACAGTGAACGCAGCAGGGCCGTGGTGTGGTCAACCAGGGTAGCCCCCCCCCCCCCCCCCCCCCCCCCCCCCCCGCGGAGACAACCACGGGGCCAGACAATGGAATACAGGAGGGGAACCCCCAAGTACCGGGGAATGAGCCCAATCCTGGAAGGGCCCACTGGTCAGACGTCCAAGTCTGGCAGTGAAAACAAGATAAGCCGGAACACGGCAGGAGTCATTGTTGGAGCGGCAACGAAAACAAGGGGGGTGGGAGTCCCAACCGGGATTAAAGAACCACAAGAGCCACAATAAGTGGGGTACTCCAGGGCGGGCAAGGGAAAAAAAAAGACAACTTACAGTTCAGTTGGCAAACTCATTAGTACAAACCCAACAGTGGACGAATCTCGCAGAGCGGGATCACACGTCCATCATGGCGAACGCCAGAAGAAAATGTGATTATGGGTAACGGAAGTGTGACCTAGATACACGGGAACGAGGCGGGATGGGCGATAATAGGCCCAATAAGGGAAAATTTTCAGTTGGCTTTCTCTGGCGTATAAACTTTAACAGAGAAAATTCTCATTAATACAGAAACAGCTCACAATTATGTTTACGTAATAAAACATACATGCACTGATGCCACATGGAAACATAGACGGTTATGGTGTTGTTATTCTGTTTATACCTTGAAATAAACAACAATAAAAGTTGTTAGTTTCTGTGAGTCATCCACAAATCCTGTATCAGATCACCTGATCTTTTACAGCCAATGACAAGGAAGAATCAGATCACCTGATCTTTATGAGCCAATAACAAGGGAGAATAAGATCACCTGATCTTTTTGAACCACTAACAAGGGAGGTAGTAACCACAATCAGCAGCAAGGATTATAATACTTGAAAAGTTTCAGCTTTCCAAAGGAAAAGCATTAACTAAGGAAAGTTTTCCTTTCCACTTTAGAGTTTACCTTTCCTTTAAAGCCAGCTATTCACTTACCTGTCTTTAGAAGTTATGTGATTTCTAGTTTACTCTGCATTATTATTAATTCATGAACTCTCAGTAATTCCTGTTTGGAAAAAGTCTTATGATGCCTCTGAGATAGATGTACAAGCTAGTTTATCCACAAGCTGTTAGTAAACCTAGCAAGTTTGACAAATGGAATATCCATGTAACCTAAGGTGGTTGGTTGCATATATGCAGAAGTTGAATGATCACTAGTTAAAGAATGCAGTTAGTAAAACATATTTTCATCTAGCTTGCCACCAGATGTCCTTGTTAAATGTATCTGGGTTATTTTGGTGGGCTCCCACATAAAAGATTAGTGGATATAAACAAAATGAACAGCATGTGGCCAATTTTCAGAAAAAATTAAAGGGATTATTTTCCATTAATAGACATCAGATCTTACAATATTCTATGCCTCTTTTAGCTGTTTAAATTGTAGCATAAACTAATGGATCTGTTCCCTTTAATTGAAATACAGCTCAAACTGAAAAAGGTATTTTACTGAAATACAACCTATGTTATTGGCTCATGAAAGGTGGGGAAACACCAAGGCGTGTGTTGTCAGATCTACTAAAACATGCACCACAACACTACAGTAAGTGAAAACAAAAACCATATCCCGGCACACAGCCCATCTACCTTCTGCTTCGAACATCTCTGTACTGTTGTCCTCGCTCTGTCCATCCTGAGACTCTACTGACCTTTCTCTAGTTACCTAAAATCATGTATCAAAATGCTTAGACGTGAGAGAGCCAGTACACCATAAAACTTTTATCTACTGTTAATTTTTAATGAAAATTTATTATAATATTAATTATAATAATTAAACAAGACCCTTCACCCTTGAATAAGATGTGTGTGTGTGTGTGTGAGGGTATGTGTGTGTGTGTGTGTGTGAGATCAAGAGCAAAACTGAATGGTTGAATAAGGAAAGTGTAATTTAATAACAAGAATACAGGGTTGCTTAAATTGCTGCCAGCATTCTCTGACTGTTCTTGTTCAGATCATATTTTGTCCACTGTCAGAACCATTCAGGCCCAGTTTGCTGTAAGTTGTTTGATAAGAGGCATGGGTCTGTCAGAGGCAGAGGGCCTCCTTGTTTACCTCACTTGTGTTGATATGCTATTTGTCAGTCACTTTGATAATGTTTTTTTCATTTGCAACATCATTTATTTTACTTGCAAAATATGAGTAATTGACTGAATATTCAGGATATTGTAATTTCTTGTAGCTGAAAAATGAACTCATATTTGTTGCTTATACCAGGATATTTGTAGTGTTCATAGATAAAATACATTTGGAATGTGGGTTTTATTACAAATAAATTAAAATTTCCATTAAATGAATTGCTAAAATTTAGAGATGACTGTAGCATTCAAAGAAAATACTTTTGGATTGCAGGTTATATTGAAAAAAAATGAAAATTTCCATTAATTTATTGCTAAAAACTAGAGATGACATTATATATTTATATCACAGGTTTATATCCATATTTACTTCAGCAAAAGCATATAAAGTTTTCATAGTGCATGATCAAGCCAGTACATGCTTTTGGCCTACACCCCACCTGTGACATCTGTGTGTATGTTATTGTTATGTACATCCTTAGTTTATACATTATTGATCTGGCAGACAGCATACACTTGCGGTTCCCAGCACAAGGTCCTGTTACAGTACACCGCCTGGCCAGCTGTTAGTGATCAATAACCTGATCACAATCGTCACTGTACTGCTTACCTCAGGTGCTTAAGTCAGTGTGAGACTGTGCATCAGGGCGAGGGTATACCTGTTACACTGGATCCATAGATCTATATTGGTCATGTGTTAATCCATTATACATGATAACAAAAGGATAACATGACAGACAGATGCTACAGCATCTGGATGGGTGGAGGGGGGGGGGAGATTTCTCTGCCAAGGAACAACAATATAAAGTGTCATACCAGATGCATGACTTTCATTTGCACAACTCTCCATTTTGCAACTTTCAGATGCGTGACTGTCAAATGCGCAACATTTTAATGTTGTGTAACATGCCATATGAGTGGCAAATCTGTTATAATCAATGTGGAATTTTATTTTGTTTGGTTATAGTAACTGTTAATCTATATCACATAAAGCCTTCAACATTTATCAAATGTGTGATTTCTGACTCATGGGCATGGTGAGCAACCATGTTCCACCCTTTTACAAAGTATTATTGACACTGGTTCAGTTACATTTGCTTAATCCAACTGACCGACAAACAAACACATACACCCAGACATGCGTACAAACATTATCTCCTTGGTGAGCAGTAAACATATACACTCTTAAAAATATAGATGAAAAAGGAACCTCTGTATGATCAAATACCAACAATAGATTAAGCTTATTGAATTTTTACACTAACAAGGGACCCATGGGTCACGGCGCTCAGCTGATCGTGATTGGACTATAAATGTTTCTCCACTGTGATACTATATCGAGTCGATAAAGCTTATGAATATCATGGACATGTTGGGCTATTATAAAGGAATGTAATGTAATATGTGAGTAAATGATAAATGAAATTACCTGACCAATGGATTAATAGAGTCAAATATAGTGGTTTAGTTTTTATTTATTTAGGAGGGGTTGAAAATTGTGATATATTTGAGCAAATATGAATGCAATGACAGCAGTAATAAGCAGTAGTAGAATGATGATAAGGCTATTTGTTGAAGGATCTAAAGTGTATGGTAGTCTGCAAGCTTTCAATTTGACAGATATGATGTTATGATTAACTATGCTGATGAAGTGATTTCTGAATTTGTGACTGTATGACACAATATCTCTTTAGCCTTGACAAGGTACATTATTGTGATGCCCACTATGTCTACATATTACACAATATTGACATAATTTCTGGCATGTACATAGGTACCTATGGACGAATAGTTATACAAAATATTAAAGTATGAATATATCTGATTCATCTTGTTCTTGCTTACTGAGGCTGACTTTGGGATGGGGTTCGGAGAAGGGAAAAGTGAGGGCAGCACGAAGGTGGATGTAGAAATATTCTATTGTAATGATTTTCATTTATATAAGAATATGAAAAGCTAAGAGGAAAGGGGCCCTCCTACTTGGTTATAGTAAAGTTCTAAATATATGATTGCAAACTAATACTCTGACAAGACTGTCATGAAGAAAAACAGTAAAAGTTTTGAGATACTGTTTTGCATACGAAAATTTACAGATGGACAGGCAAGTGGACAGAATGGACTAATACCTTTATTTCACTTTCAAGAGAATAATGCATTTAAGTTTATATATAATCCTATTTTTTTAAGCAAATCCACTTTTTCCATTAAGAAGTTTTTATCTGAATCATTTTTTTATTTACAGGTTTATAAATTTTTAATTAAAAAACCTGAAAATATAAGTTAAAATAATAGAATTGTTGCAAAAGTTGCAATCATTATATATACAGTGTAAAAAACATTGGGTCATATTATGCATACACATATATTTTATTATTTTTTTAAATCATAAATGTTTAAACTGATTTTAAAAGAAAATAATGCCACAACATGGCATCTACAAGAATATTTCTTGAATCACTATTAAAAAGTTTTGCACATTGGAGTTTTCAGGACATGCTTAATTTTATTCACCAAAATAAAATAAAAGTAAATTTGATAAAATAAAACATCTTTTCAAATAAAGTATACACACTGTTGGTTGAATGAGGGACAAACAATATCATTGTGCTAATTACTATCCCAGTTTTAATTAATTACTGGAATTTATAGTCAATTTCACACCTGGTGAAGTTTTTACTCTTCTGAAGTAAGGAATTACTTATCTCATGAACATCCACACTTTCACAGCAATACACCACTTTGTGGACAATTAAATGTACACTTTAATCATTGTAACCCTGGTGGTTCAATACAAATTCTAAAATGTAGCATGTCCAAGAATAAAATAAAATACAGAAAAATAACATTCATCTAGTTTATGCACCAGCTGGGGGGGGGGGATGAGTGCAGCACAGAGGGGAAGCCTGCTAGTAGTGGCCAAGCTGGGCCAAGGTAAGCTGCCTGGGGTGGGTTACATAATGCAAGTGAAGGCTGTACTACTAGGAGGGCTAGATGTAAACAACACTTGACATGGTGTATGAAAACATGAATAAAAGCTATTCATTCCAATCAATTTCTTTTGAAAGTTCAGATTTTAAAAGATTAAATCCTTATGCATATATGCTGGGAAAATTAAATCAACAGTGCCAAAGTTGGACAAAATTTAAGGAATTGATTTTCTATTTATGCTAATAACTTGAAAAATTTGCAAAATACAGATCTAATTTTGGGTAAACAATTGAATCTTGATTAAATAAAGTTATATTCCTGAAAAAAAGTCTCTAGGTTCAGCAATTCTCATGTTAGGTGAGTAAATATATTTCCTGATTTTTAAAAAAATTGCATTATGTTTTGGCCCATAACTTCAAAATAATACCCAATACTGACCTAATTTTTGGTATGTTCATAGAAAATGTATAAAAGAATGTGAATACTAAATACGATCAAAAACAGATCAGAGGTTTTGATATTAGGCAGCCTTGAAGTGTAACAATGGCTTTTTTTATGGAAAACAGAGTTTTTTTCCTTAATATCTCGAAGGAACAAAGTCCTAATGACCCAATTTTCCGTATGGTAGGAGATTTTGGGGACATCTAAAATTATGTCAACAGCCCGAGGAGCATAGAGATGTGCACTGAATGACCTACAGTCATCAAAGTGGACTGCTTGACAATGTAAGGGAATACAACAAGAGCCTCCAAAAAAATTCAATAACTAGCCTAATTTTGCAGCTTTTATTTTCATATTTCAGATTTTAACAGATTAAATCCTTATGTATACATGCTGTGAAAATTAAATCCACAGTACTTACAGAAAAAAAAATGGCCATGGCCAAAGTTGAGCAAAATTTAAGGTACCAATTTTATATTTTTGCCAATATTTAAAAAAATTAAACTAATTTTGATCTAATTTTTGGTATACAATTAAATTTTGATTAATTAAAGTTGTATTACTGGAAAAAAGTCCCTACCTTTAACACTTTTGGTCTTAAGTGACCAAATATCTTCCTGATTTTTTTACAAAGTCCATTATGTTTGGGCCCATAACTTTTTTAAATTATACAGTACTGACTTAATATCTGGCATGTGCATAGGAATTATATCGAGGAATATTTATGATAAATATGAAGAAAACCAGATGAGTGGTTTTGATATTAGGCAGTCCTGAAGTGTGAAAATAGATTTCTAATAAAAAATTGAGGTTTTTCCTTAATATCTCAAAGGAACGAAGTCCTATTGACCCAATATTTGGCATGGTAGGAGATTATGGGGACATCTAACTGTATGCCGAAATTCAGATTCGTAGGTCCAACGGTGTCGAAACGTGCCAGTCTTACGGACGGACATCCAGACGGACAGACAGACAGACGGACGGACGGACGGACAGACAGACAGACAGACGGACGACGGACAATGGACCATGACTATAGCTCAGATGACTTATAGTCAGCTGAGCTAAATATGGAATTATTTTAGTACTCACAAATCACCCCAGATAATCTGAAGCAGGGTATCATGTGAATTGACCTACACTCATCTCTTGCACATCTGAGACATCAAGAATACTTATCTATTACCTGGCCAGAATACCCTCCTGGAAGGAAAAAAAAGTCTGTTATATCTTGGATTCATAATAAGCATAACCTACCCCTGATTTTGATGTTTGGTTTGTGGACTGCTGTTTCCCATGATTCTCTGGTTTTGAATGGCGGCCATATTTCTTTTGTTTAGTTTCATATTTTGGCTTCACTCTGTTTTCTACAACAAAAAAATAAAAATCTCATAGAATACATACATGATGACAACTGTAAAGTACTTGCCACTGTATTTTATATATACTAATATTTGACATGAATTGTTTTACTATTTAGCTCCAGGGTTTGCTATAATTCACAGCATCACAAGTTAACTCAAGGATTTGTATAGTTCTCCACATCGCACTTTTTTAGCTCCAGGGTTTGCTATGATTCTCAGCATCACACATGAACTCTGACTTGTATAGTATTCAACATCGCACTATTTAGCTCCAGGGTTTGCTATAATTCTCAGCATCACACGTGAACTCTGTCTTGTATAGTACTCCATATCACACTTATTTTTAGCTCCAGGGTTTTCTTTAGTTCTCAGCTTTAAACTTTTTTGCTCCAGCCTTTGGATATTTCTAAGCATCATAGTATATCTCCTCTAGGATATGTATAGTTCTCCGTATCACACAATGAATCTCCTAGGTACTTCATGGTATACTATATTTTTAAGCAACACTATAGGGTTAGCTGTTATTCTCAGCATCACACTTTGTAGCTCAAATGTTTGCTATAATTCTCAGCTTCAAATTATGTAGCTCTGAGGTTTGGTATAGTTCTTAGCATTAAACTATGTAGCTCTGTTGTTGGGTATGATTCTCAGCATCAAACAATGTAGCTCTGAGGTTTTGTATAATTCTCAGCACTGAACTATGTATCTCTGGGGTTAGTTATAATTTTCAACATTAAACTATGTCGCTCTGGGGTTTGGTGTAATTCTAGACATCACATCAAATATCTCTGATTCTGCTATAATTCTCAGAATCACAGGATATACCATAGTTACAAGGTTTACTAAAATTGTTCTCAGCATCACAATCTGTAGCTTCAGGTTTTGCTATGGTTCCCATATTGCTTTGTAGTTTGTTTCACACATGTTTAATATCCATGGCTAATATTATCTGCACCTTCTCCTTAACAATCCCACCATGAAGTTCTTAAATGCTGTTAATTTTTATATTGTGTTTACACCATCCTATGATTGTGTCAATATTCTGTTATATATCAAGTCAATAATAAATATCATACATAATAACAGATTAATAATAACATAATAAATATTATATTAATATAATAATATATTAAATAACAAATATATATTACTCTTTAGTTATTATAAGTGTTCATATTACACTGAATAAATGTAATAAATATCATATTTACAAATAAAATATTTAACACAAATGTATAACAACAATATTCAACATTACTGCATGGTAATTATAGGTATTTACTCACCATGCTGATCAGCTGTTTCTTTCTCCCCCTTGCCCTCCTCCATGTTGTTCAGGTTATCAGCCAGTGCTCTCACAAAACCGTCCTTGAATTCTTCAAAACCGATCTGGAGGTAAACATATACAAACATTAACATTATATACCACTGAAAACAACCCATGCTCATTCACTGCATTACCTGTCATAAACTTTAAACAATGCTGACATAACCTTAAATGTCATTTTTTTATTCAGATTTAGCACATGTTTGCATACGATGCTGGCCTTTTCCTGCAATTCATCGAAAGAGTGTTTTTGAGAAAAATAGGTTGCAAAGCCTGCTGAGAGAAGATAAGACAAAAACATGATGAGAATTGTCATACATTTCTATAAAGCTTGAGAGCTTCCATATTTTGTTTATTAATGGGGAATGAACAATCCAGATGTTGTAACCTGTCATCAGGGCACAGTCACCATATTTCATTATTGCTCAGAAGGAGTTGGTGGGGATTTCATAACAGTGTCTAACTATGTATACTGAAACCTGTTAAATGAGACCACCCATGGGACTGGCCAAATGTGGTCTTAATTCACAGATGGTTTTATTAGTCAGGTCAGTTATAACCAATGTCAATGCTCTTGGTACACCCAAGGGTGGTCTTAATAGACAGGTGTCCTTATAAAACAGGTGGTCTTTCAGAGAGGTTTCACTGTATATACATGTTCTACATCTAGGCAGAGCTTTCAATAGGAAGAAAACCTGGATAGCCTCAGACACTGAGGCCAAAATTTTGGAAATGCCAACAGGATTTTGGAGAGTCCAAAGGGGAAGGAATCTGTGTCAAATTTAGAAGAGTTGTGTTTATTGATTAGCATATCATTATTTGATTAGATATCATGTAATTATATGATTATCTGATTATATACTTAAATGTACACGTCAAATAACAGCACCATGCATCCACAATAGACTGGTTGTCTGAGGTCTTTAGCAATGGATTGACAGCTACAAGAACCAACACTCATCCTCTTTATCCTTCAGCCAGAAATCTGTGCATCCAGTCAGCCACTTGGGCCCTCAGAGATTTTGAGGGTCATAGACACTCACCCCCATATGTTCCTGATATTTCAGCTCTGCTGCTGTTATAATGGCAACGCAAATTTTGTGACTTTCAATTTTCAGTGATTCCTGAGGGTTCCTTTTTCATGATCTTACCTTAATGTTACTAAACAGGGTAGGTCCATTATGAGGAGGACTCATGAGTACAATCAATAAGTGGAAATTCTTGCTCATTACTGGCAGGTAACATAAAAGATCTGATATTCTTGATATTTATTTAACATAGCAGGCATGGATAATGTATAACGACTATAAGAGAGGCCAATGTGGCTAAAGTATAAATGAGTAAACCTGAACATGCCTATTTTTTAATTTGTAAATACAGATTCATTCAGGTTAAAGAATTTGACTACACAAAATTGATACACTACACAACTCAACAATAGATTTTTGTAACCATCTTCCAATATGTTCATTTATGCATTCAGTCATTCATTTGGATTATAATCACATACATGTGTAGACTATTATCATTCCCATCAAATGACATATATTTGCCAACTGGGATGTTACAATGCTTCATATAATAGGTGCATTAAATTGCAACTCCTAAATTAAATTGTAATTGATTCATAACCTTAAATTGATTTGGTTTTGATTTTCATTATCTGGCATTTACCATCCTCAGTGAGCTTTCAACTCTGTATATGTGCTAAATATCTAGTTTCAGTGTTCACTGGTAAATCTTTTCACTCCGATTGAACAAAAATAGCAGGTAAACTGTGGGCAACCTACATTGTTCCTTCACCTGCTTGAATTTCTAACAAACATTGTTGTAAACTATTTGTGTTATTTTTAAAAGGAAGTATGAAATTTACTAATAAAGTAATAGTTGAATTGAGAAGTAAATCAAAGGTAAATAATCAATTATCTGAATCAATTAAAAGACCCCTCACAAATCACTGGCATATATGCAAATGGTTACAAGTATATACAGACAATACAAAATTTGAATACCTGTTACTGTTACTTCCATATAGCAATATTCCACATATCCCAAATCAACAATTTAGATTCCAAGTGCTGGCAGGTAGATACATGTATTCCACTGGATAATTATAACAGTTTCAGGTCCAGTGTTAACTATGGACAGATCCTGTGTTGATGAGCTTTTCCTAGACCTAGCTGTCACACAGCCACACACAGGTGATTTTCTATTAACACACCACAGAGGTCAGGTCCTGTTACTGCATTCCTGTACCCCCCAGGCCTGACATATGAAAGAGACTGTTTACACAGCATATGTAACTACACATACCTGTCTCCTAGGTCCTGAAAATGTCACTGTGATTGAACTTGCTCTCCCCATATGGGGGTTTAATAATACAGTTATGAAACACCAAGGAACCATGCAGCATGGTGCTTTGCGTAACCAGAGATGGAATCAACACTACCTAATTAACTATTAGAGGTTACCTGGAGAGGAGAAAGGGGGGGCACCCATAACCCGCCTGAACATGTTCACCTCCAGTTCACATGCATTCATAAGTTATTCACAGAATGATCATAAGTTACCACTGCTTTCCATATACCAGGATTTACCCATGTTTCCACTGCTTTCCATATCCTGGATTTACTAATGTTTCCACCGCATAAAGTTTCAATATACCTGAATTTACTAATGTTTCCACCTCATAAAGTTTCCATATACCTGGATTTACCAATGTTTCCACAGCTTTAAAGTTTCCATATACCTGGATTTACCAATGTTTCCACAGCTTTAAAGTTTCCATATACCTGGATTTTCCCATGTTTCCGAAGCCATCAGTATACCTGGACAGGTACAAATCATAGGGATAAAGGTGAGCCGACCCACACCTTAATGACAAGTAAAATCATTCATACTGGAACAAATTTAATGTGAAGTGTATGTGGTTTACAAGCTATTGTTTAAATTATTGAAGTCTTTATGGGTCCAAACAATGCACAACTGTGGCCCCGAAAGCCCCTTAAACTGAGTTCAGTTAACAACACAGCTTTTGTTATTTTCTTTTATTCAAACATTGCACAAGGTATAACCAGTGGTGTCAATTAATCTTTAAGGAAGGGGGGTTATGACTCGCAGAAACACACACACACATACACACACATAAATATATATACCTATAATCATCTCAGTATCACACATTTCAAATATATTAAAATTAAGTAAAAGTTTTAGAAAATAAGATATTATATTTCAAGCATAGGTTAATTCTTAACCAAGTTAAGTTATGTAAAATTCCATAGAAAACTCCTATTATAGAAAACTATTATATTTCAAGCATAGGTTAATTCTAAACCAAGTTAAGTTATATAAAATTCCATAGAAAACTCCTATATTGAACCGAAGTCTATAATTCTTTATATATTTTATTTCCAATATATAAATATCATTATCTGAATAGTAGCATAGATGATTAAATTGAACATTTGCCTCTTGCAAAAAGTTGGGGAGATGTACCCCTCATCCCCCATACATTGACACCCCTGGGTATAATAACACTTTAAATGAAGGATATATAAAGAGAATAATTGATCTGGATGAGCGAAGGTAGAACCTGCACCAAATAACTGCTCATCAATGAAGAAACTCTGGGAGAGGAGAGACCACTGGTTTCTTTAATCTCTTACACCCAAAGATAAAGAGCAGGTTTATTTTTATGGATTGTTGGTGGCAGATTTATGCAGATTCCAGATTTATGCCCCATTACTGGTAAGGAATAATCAAGAAGTTAAAATCTGAAGTCAAGACACTGAGAGTGAGTATTGTTGAGATTTCTACTGAAATATCACCACTTGTTTCTGGAGGCTCCAACAGGGGGCACACAGGGGCCTCCAGAGAATCAGAAGACATTAGTACAAGGCCTTTACACGGCTGCATCCAAACTGGAACCTGGAACCTACTTCAATTCCATTGATATCCACTTAACACCAGAAGCTTGACCATTCATACATACTGTTATCATCCAGTAGCAGATCTGGGAAGGGGGGGGGGGGGAGGGAGAAGGGTCCAGACCCTACCCCCCTTTTGCATGGCAACAACCTTTTTAGGAGCATTCAAAACCAATTTTTTTGCCTGGACCCCCCTCCCTTTTTTTCTGGATCAGATGACCTCTATTTGGGCTTTCTTCTTATTAATACCAGTAGTCTTCCTGGGTTGGACCTTCCCCTCTCCAAAATCCTTGATCCAACCTTTAATCTTTCTATGAGTGTGTGCTATATGAGCTTTGTGAGGAAGTGAAGCAGAACCGCTTGTATTACAACTTAACCCTCTCAACCCTGTACCACAGCTTGGTCACCTCGGCATTTAATACCCTGAGGCCCCAATGACCAAAATGTTTGGATACTATAGAGAGTGTGGCTGAGCAGTGACACTGGTCAGGTAAAAACCACACCCTGCACACAAAATGTGGATGAAAGCGAATTTATTAGGGTTATATCATTTGGAGAAGAAGTTTGAAAGAACAGAAGTGGATCGCTACTTGTATTATCATAATTGGCTCACTGACATTTAATGCTTCTCTGAGGAAGGTAAAAAGCTATATTAATCATGAATTAATAAATCTTTGCAGGTTGCATGAAAACCTTGTTCTGAGGAAGTTAAAAGACTATATTAATCATCAGTTAATTAATATATCCTATAACTATCAGGTAAACACTAACAAAAATTACTTAAACCAATTGCAAATTGATTACAATGCTAAATCTCATACTTGTTTCTATTATGTAAATTTACAGAAACAAGACTTGTATCTAAATACTAAATGATATCCTAGGATACTTGGTCTGAACCAAGCGAAAAAATATATTTAATTTTACTTAAATGGAGCAATTGTTAATTTACATGTAATAAACCATGTACACTCTGTGAAACTGAAAAGAGTACTCAAGTACTAAACACAAAGTAATTCTAACACATCACTTAATCAATATCAAGTTGGTCATGTAGTTATTGATAAGGCCTATACATTTATTTCTAATCAATGTAAATAAGGTGTGCACACACTAAGATGCCAAAACTTCAACCATATCATCTGATCATATACATGTATAATCAGATCATGTCCTTTTGGTGGCAAACAATCTGAGGCATATGAGCAGTATTCAATTTAACATACAACAAGGCTTTTACATTTTCCCAGTTTACATTATACAGTGGAACCTGTCTGAGAGACCACCTGTCATATAAGACCACTTGTCTATTAAGACCAATCTTTGGTGAACTAAAAACATTCACATCGGTAATAACTGACCTATCTAATAAGACCACCTGTGATTTAAGACCACTAATGGCCAGCCCCTTGGGTGGTCTCATAACACAGGTTTCACTGTACTTTAACTCATATTATGAATATACTACAAAACAACTTAAACACCCCCCCCCCTTCCCCGACAATTCACACCCATATAAGGAATGGACTATGGTTGAACACTAAATATTATTACTTGTGTGTGATTGGGTTATTTTACCCAACCTGACAAATATGTCACTCAGACTTGTAGGCTCCTGTAAGGTACATGTGTAGATTACTGTTACAAATCTGTATTGATTATATTTACTGCACTCTGCATGAATCATGCATGGCCTGCCATATGTCACATGTGCATTATCTCTCAACGTCAATAACAGCAGGTGGACCACACCTGGGCTAGGCTCAGGCCAATAGTACTCCATATTTCAAGTTTGTGTACTATATTTTGAGGTCACAGTGTTGAACACAAATTCCTCAACCTGTATATATGAGAGGAAATGCGTAGAACACTTTTTATTCAATTACAGTCAGCATATTTGTTATTAATTCAGCAGTCAAAATAATGGGTGTCAAATATGACCTAAATAAGTCCCGAACAAATTGAGGTCGTTCTGTGTGACGACCTGGAATCAAGTATCATGATGCTGCATGGAATAGCTCTTGTAATAATGAAAAATTGTTTGTCTAAAATTAACAGAAGCTTACCAAACTCTCTCTAACATCTTTTACTCTGACAAATCTTTTGTGCACAACATGCCCTAAGGAACAACTGAGTATGTGACCTCAAATACAGCAAAACACAATAATTTTCCCAGTAAAGCCTGCTATTCAGAAACCAGGTGATACTCCTGACACATATTAAAATCAAATTTTCATCGACCTCCAGCTTTCAAATTTATTAATTTCTCGCAACTTGAAGGAGATACTTTTTGGTGCAGGATAAATCAGACTTTAATACTGAACAATCAATTGGGACTAAAAAAAAAATAATGTAATGCAACTGCCAAAATACCAAGATTCCATGCGCAGACTGGTAGTACACTGTTAATACATAATCCTGGTTACAGGGCCCCCATACCATGTGTTTAGCCTGGGAAACCCATAGGTAGCAATCTCAACTGACTTAGTTCTACTGGACCTCAGACATGCAACAAGTCTAAAGAGAGTGTTACCAACCATTTATTACACAAAGTTACAGAAGCGATATGTCTTTGAAAATTCAAACAATATTAAGATAATAACTGTTTAGTTCTCAGGATTCCCGCAACCCCCTTTTTGAGACCAGTCATTTTATCCCCATTGATCAAGACCGTTTTCCCTCTGGCTGCTCAGAACTAAGACGAAAAAGAGTGGTTTTGCCCATATTATTTTTATGTTATTTAGTTTGATGAACAATATTATTAAATGCCATGTAAAAGTATACCTTAAGTTATAATTTTTTAAAACATTTCAGAGTTGTTCATAATTAACTTACGCTTGCTGCTGATTGTTGCACTTAATCATACGTGTCAGGGCTTTGGCAGCAAACCCTGGTAAGACTAAAGTCAAGATTCAAGATAAATTTGAATGGCTTTAATCACAAAAACCGAGAGGAAAATGGTCTATAAAAATATTCATGCATATTTTTTTCACTGTTTCCTCTCAATTTATTCAAATAAAAGTAATCAGAGAGCTGTGTCAATATACATTTAATTTTGCTACGATATCAACTGATGGCACTACTTATAACTCTGTCTTATTGTAATCATGCCATAAGATTCAATAGCATAAAAACCCAAATATTAATATCAGAAAAGAGACACAAAAATCAAGAGCAGAGAAGAATTTGTGTTTTGATCAAGTCCTACAACAATGGGAGGAAAAAGTGTAAATGTGTTTTCTTTAATAATAAACCTCAATCAGTCATTTATCAAAATAGAGGGGGCCTGGTGTTGAACTTGAAAAGTAGTTTCCAAATGACTAAAGTGTGGTCATTTCTAGCCCAGAACTAAAAAATTGTGCACCCCACCCTACCCAAAACCCCAAATGCCTGGCCCATCTAAATGCTCGCAGTTAACCTTGTAAATGAACCAGAAAGCTGTTCATGGAGAATATTTGTTATTTTGTTCAGGGAGAAACATTATATGGTTGCTGGAAGATTAAGCATGCTACACGTAATACTGATGTAAATTTTCACAGTTGTTGGGGCTGCAATTTGAGCATTAAGCCAGGACAAAACTGGCAGGCCTCATCTGATGGCAGGAAGGACAGGATGTGTCAGACAGGATGAGATGAAAAGACCAGTCAATAAGATCAAATGCTTTACTTCACATGAGTTTTTACTCACCTCACCACTGGGTCGACCTCGCAGTAGAAAAGCAACAAAAGAAGACCCTTGCTCCTCAAGCTGCAGTTTAGTGCACAGCAGCTCCAACTGGGGGCGCTGCAAATAACCCCTCCCTGATACATCACAGCTGATGAAGACTTCACGCAGTTTGGCAACGTAAATATCCCCATCACTGGTCATGGCTGAAACAGAAATTTGTAATTTAAGAATTTTTATTTAAAATCATCCTATAAAAAATACAAGTGGGCACACTACTGGTACAGGGTAGGTGACCAATAGAATACAAGAAGTAAGCTCATACCTCTCAAGGTTTAAAATGACAGATTGGGAGATTGCAAGTCACTGCACAGGTTGAATGCACTTGATCAGGGGTGGGCATGCTGGAAGCTGGCAGACACAAGCAAAAGATATAGATGCTTGGTTACTGTTCTTTCTGTGTTAGTCTAGGGGGTGATCTGGACATCAAGCAATGACAGTTGATTAGGGCAAATACAACAACAGGAATAAATTGTTAAAAAGGGACCCATGGTTCTTGGCGCTCAGCTCTTATATATGATCACAAAATATGACTTTGAAAGGGGGGTGGACAATTGCTAGTTTAGTGTGGTAATATAAGCTATATAATGAGATAATGGTGTTTATGATGGTGCTATTGTCACAGAAGTTTTGACTTGGCCTGATGCTGCAAGTATAAATCCATTTTGTCAGTTTTATCATGTTAACTTTATCTCATGAGTATTTATTAAGTTTCAGTCAAACAAAATTAGTGAGAATCCAGGATATACAAATTTCACAAATTAAATGATCATTAGTACCTGGTTTTATGGCTTTAATTTATATTTAAAAAATATACAATTATATTCACTTTTAAATACTTTCACATCAATCTACACACTAAACATAGCAAAAGTTGTATGACAATTATTAACATTATAGTCAGAATAATGAGAACTTGTCTAAGATCTTACCGGTATTTTTTATCACATTTGAATATTTTAATTTTTTTCAATACATGTATCAGAAAAAAATTAAAAGTAATCTCAGCTATGAAACTAATACATGTGTACAAAATAACCCAAGGTTCAGAACATGCAATAAATTATACAAGGAGCAAACTGGAGATGGGCATGTTTAATTTTATTATCAGAAATAAAGGAATCAGTAATATAAATTTTGACTATTTATAAAGTATAATGTGATGGCTGATACAGCCACAAGTATTCATGTCATTTGTCAAACATGTCAACATCTTTGATGAGTACTTGTCTGAGTAATATTTTAAATTTTTTACTTATTTTATTTTTTTTTTATTTTTGCAATAAATATAAATTAACAATCTGAAACTCTTGAAAAAAGCCTGGAAATTTAGCTTATTTTAATATAATCAACTGCATCCTTGTCTATCATTAATTTGCTTCATATAATCGCAAAAAGTAAAGAATAATTTTATTTAATTTTTTTTTTCATTTAAAATTATAAAATTGAAATGAAAAATACCCAAAGGTGAGTACATGGTGTCATTTGGAATACATTTGGTGCCATCCATACAAGATACACACAACATCAGTAATTGCAAGGTAATTCCCTGTTACTCGTTTACTATCAAATTCCTTGTTATTATAAACCTTTAAAACTTTATTTCATTATTGTTTTTTGTTATGTTGTTTGCCAAAACAACTACTAGAGGAGGGGGGTTGGACACCTGGGGTCAGCTGTGGCCAGCCAAGAGCTGGCTGGCTGCCCAGTGTGCCAAGCTTCAAGCATGTTAATTAGCCTGAAAGTTCAACAAGGGCGATGTACAGGTGACTGAAGAGGGGACTTCAGTATAGCCCATGTGTAAGTATGACATGCTCTCATAAAATCTTTAATCGAAGCTACAGTTTTTGGCCAATTTTTATCAAATTTCAGAATTTAGAAGCTGAAATCCATAGGTGGGCATGATATGAAATAAAATCACCAGTACATGCTTACAGGAAAAAAAGTGTGATGGCCAAAGTTAGGGAAAATTTAAGGTACTGATTTTGATTTATGCTTATAACTTAAGAAATTTACAAAATTCAGATCTATTTTGGGTATACATATGAATCTTGATTTGGCTACTGAAAAACATACTGTTCTACATACTGCACCAAGGAGGTGAAAATATGAACACTACAGTCCACAGGCCTAAAGCATTATACTGGACTGCTACCAAATGCAAGGCTGTTAATGCTTCAATTGTCTCTTGACAAATAAATCAGTTATTGATGTTACATGTGCTTCATGCTTTAGAGAATGATTATTTTTATTACAAGCCTTTCAACATACAACATAATGTGAACATTGGTATGTTAAAACCATAGGAAATAGTTTTATTCAATTTCCTTTCTAAGAAAAACCGATCGTTTCTTGCTGCTGATACAAGACCCGGTCTCCACCATAATGATAGGAAGGTGAGGTTGGGGATATCACATACGGTTGCTGATGTGCGTGGATGACAATGTTCCAAGACCAGTTTGATATTAGAAGTCTTTATTCAATAGCAAGTGGTCTGGGACAGTCTCTTTCTCTGAGATGTACGTGGCTGACAATGTTCCAAGACCAGTTTGATATTAGAAGTCTTTATTCAATGACAAGTTGTCATGGACAGTCTCTCTCTCTCTGAGAGAGCCGCCCAGTCTCTCTGCTGAGGGAACAGCCCAGTCTCTCTCCAAAAAGAAGCAATACAGATAGTTTGATACAAAGCTGTCATGTGACATATGAGACATATATATCCATATTTTTACATTCCATCATAAAAGCTTAACCTTATTGGATGACCCAAAGTTAGTCACAATTATATCAGAGTTGTAAGTGTACTTTAAAAGTTTCACCAGATTATATTGGATGAAAGTATTCTGGAAAATCCCAAGTCTGACCCGACATACATCCAGTTATAGATGACCTGAAAGTCCTATTTACAGACTCATATGAACATGATTTGATAAATTAATCACAGAAACCCATGTAGAGCTAATTTGTGTGAGTACATTAAGGCTCTACAAAAATAATGAATTACCATTAGATACTTGGTGGTCTGATGAACCATTAATAATTCTTTGGCTCTGTCTGAATATCAGAACAGGCTGAACCAAACATTGTCATTGATCTTCATTTGTTTCTGAAGTAAATTTAGATTTTAAATCATGAAATTTTGAAATATTTCTTTAAATATGTGACAAGTCACAATCACTTCCTTTTCTGCTCTATAACACTATAGCCCCAGCTAGCCCCTTTAATGGGCCGGCGACCGGCAGAAACTTGAACCCTGTTTCGTTGCCATCAGCCATTAGCAAGAACATTAAAAAAAAAGGTCCATCGGAAAAACAGAGAGCGCACACAACTTCTTCAATGCTTCACCGAAAATTATCGATATAATTATATTCATATTAAATATGAAAATATTTATAATTACTAAGACAAACAGAGAAATGGAAATAGTCTATTACAGACATGGCTGAAAACATAACCTCCAGAACATATGATATGCACAGCTTGTCACTACGGAGCTTGTGACGGAGTGGGGCAGAGCAGATCGGAATCACACGTCTTGGGACGAGACAAGTCACTACGTACAATATGTACGGACTGCTGTGAAGTGTAATGGTAAACTGATACCGTATTCTATTTCACAAATCATTCTTGTAGATATTTTAACATCTAACCTGAATTAGCCTAGCACCGGTCTTCTTTAGCTAGCATCTGTCAATATGTCCATCAGGGTAGACTTGCTTTGAGACCCTGACGTCCGCTCTGGGCTTCTGTGACACAAGTAGGGACAGGCACCGTGACTGACACTGTGACACTGACAAACAGCACGTGCGGCAGGCTGTAGTGGTTAAAGTGAACGATATGGCTGGTCCCACCCCTAGTGACAGTCCTGCGTGGCCAGGCTCGAAGCAGTTCTGTGCAGCGGTTGACAAAATAGGACGAAAAATATTATCTAAACTGAACACAAAGGTGACACCAGCCAGTTTAGCAAGGTATGGTGGATCGGTGTTTAATCATCTGGCAACCGTAAACATGCGCTAATACCATCCCTAAAATTCAGATAAAGCCATGAATTCCTGGAGAGTCCGGGAATTCCTGGTCAGATTACGGCATGCATGGACCCCACGCTGAGCGTGTATCTCTCACAGCTCAGTGTGGCTTGGCCAACTGAAGAACGGGAATAGCACTAGTATAAGTGGTGAAAGCGATACATGCAGTCTGAGTCTCTTTGAATATATCTATTGGCCTACATATGTCTAATTGCGGAAAGGACGTCATCGAAACTGCTTTTTATAATTTACAATCCTATATTAGATTAACAGATATTCCGGAATGATGATGAACGTCATGCGCTACTGTTCTCTTATTAAATAATAGGTCAAATTTTGCTCCCTCTGCGTTCCCGCTCCCCCAATCGAGTATTCGACCTATTATTTGATAAGAGAAGCGCTACTGTACATTTTCCAAATACCTATTCAATTTGTTTTATATATTTATTTTTAACGCAGATGATGAAGATGATGATAATGATAATAATAATAATGATAATAATAATAATAATGATCATCGATTCATCATCAAATATAGATAAACTTTATATATAATATAACAGTCATATATAAAGTTATCAACAATAAAAGGAAACTAACCGTAACGAGTAACCGTAAAGGTGACCTGGGTCAACCTAGTTCACACAAAAATTGCCATATAAATATCTTGTCATAAAAAGGACACCATTCACCAGCCGCGCAAAAGAGGCCTCTTACTCTAGTGATTACTTAATTACTCAGGATTTTTTTATGGTGAACATGTACCATCTATACCGATTTTCCGCCCGATTTGTGTATATATGTGATCGGTAGATGTGATGATAGAACCGAAAAAACGGCTGATTTACATGCAATCTATCTTTCCTTAATTCTTTTTTTATCGTGACGCAAAAGACAAACCTGAAGAGTGAAGACGAGATCAGAAATGAAAAAAGTGACCGGAAAAATCAGGTGATCTGCACGGAAACTCGGTATATAGGTGCGCAGGTACTCGCTGGCCGGCGAAACTTGTATAGATTTTTCCGGTCGATAAAAAAATATCGGGCGGCAAAAAAACGGCAGATCGGTGGCCGGCTTAAACATCATCAAAAGCAAAAAAAAAAAAAAAAAAACGAGAAAAAAAAACAAGTGAAAAAATAAGAGCTGTTAATCGACAGCTATCTTAATCTTCCACACTCTTAAAACACATCGGTTAACATGGTTACCGATAAAATAGGTTGACTGAAATCAGTTGATTTCAACTGAAATATCAGTTGGCTTCTTCTAACTGATTGGTCGGTTAACAGGGGTACTGTTGATATCAGTTATTGTAGTATACATGCTATACACTGTAGATGGTGGATCATTCATTGTGCCAATATAAGATGTAGGTCTTATTTACACTGAACTGATCAATGCATGTTTAATGATCTCAAACAACTAATTGATGACAAAAGCACAATACCTGGATGATCTTATTAATAATCTTATTTTCAGAATTATCCTACATAATTGTGGTTAATCGCATTTATTGAATATATATATATATATATATATATATATATATGTATATATATATATATATGCGCATATATTTAGACAATAGGTAGGAATTTACACCCTGTGTACATGCAGTCTGCGTATACAAAGTGTTCTGTCAACTTGTGATCTCACACATCCCTGCAAGTTAATTACCCGGTGCAGTCAGTACGGTTTGTATGGTGATACTGTTACACCAGAAAGGACTGCAACCAGCAACGATTGTGTCAAAGATCACATTTTAGCGGGACGTTTGAGCATTCCTGTGACAGTCTTTGGAAGGAACCCATGTACAAGTACATGTGTCACTGTTCAAGCTTGGTGAGTATTTGTTCATTTTTACTTTAGATTTAAACATTTTACGTAAAATAATGATAGTAGCTTAAAGTACGTGTATGTACAAGTTTCAGAGTGAGAGGTGAGATGCTTGTGGGCCCCTTAATCCCGAAGTGTTGGTAAGGAAGGGATGAATTACTTGCGGAATAACATTTTCAGCAGGTTGACTATGAAAAGATCTTAATTTCTCATTCAACAGGGGTTAGGTGAAGTAGTATATTATTGTGTCATATTTTGTGTTTTTATATTGACATATTGTGTAATTTGGACATATATGACCCCCCCCCCCCCCCCCCAACACAGTTATACACACTCGGTATTTGGACATTTTGCTGTGGGCAATATAAGATGACCGCAGGTTACATCTACCAAGGAGTTTACAGGGATGGAGTAACAACTGTCAGAAGCCCTGCCAGGTCGCGAGTGTCAGTCGTGCGCTAATTGCAATTAAGACATGATAAGCCCATTAACTCTATTGTGCGCCTATTGTGCCGCGGTGTCAGGCGCAGCGGCGGCACGGCCTTTGATAAAGCGAGCCTGCTAGATGTTACTTCTGCGGTCCGCTTTAGCTCGCTGAAGCGGAGAGCGATATATCCAGTAACTGAGCAGTAAATCACTGGAATAACATTAACCGAAATTATTAAAGCGCAAATTGTTTGTTTTGTCATTAATAATACGCAACAAATATATCTAGAGAGGTCTCGTGTTGAGGAATCACTTGATCGATTTTGGGATAGATGCGGTCACTCTACATCGACTTCTGCCGTTATTCATGACAGACGACTGTTAAGTGTAAACCTTACTTTCCCTGAATAACTTCAAAATTATAAAACATTTCATTAGTTCCCACACTTCTGACTTGTATTAATAATAAGCCATGTATTATAGTATTCCGTCGATAAAAAAAAATTTGACGCTTATGATCGGATGACTTTCATCTTGATGGATAACAGTGAGCCATCGCCCGATCTGTCACTGACGGCGTTGTTCTCGTATTATCGCCCATATTTACCGCAACCAAGCTATAGCTCAGGCGTCATAAGCAACGACAGCTTCACACACGTTTCCCACACATATGAACATATGGTGTTCAAACTTATGATTGTTTAACAATTTATATTAAATACTACCGGAGATAAAATTGGGGAGAAACTTACTCATCCTTGTCACAATAATGCCGAAGTCACGCCAAGGGGGGGTCTCTCGCGCTGTATCAATTAGCACCGGGCTTATCAGCGGCATCTCTTTGTGCCTTAGAGCATCGAGTTTATGACCCCCGTCAGCAACATCCGACACGGCCAGACTCTCACTTTATACTCCATCCCTGTAAACTCCTTGCATCTACCAACTGCCATAAAAATCTCAAACAAGAAGCCTATAACCTTCTATAAATATATGATATTATAAGAAATATTACATCTAATGACTTTGCAGATTGAAAATTGAGCATTTGGTCAAGTTCATATTATTGATTCAGCGTGACTTTTTTTGTAAAATGCCGGTGGACATCCCCTCCTTTTGGACAAAGACTGACCCCTCTAAGTCACATGAACTCCCCTTCTTTAATTCTTTATTTACCCTTGTTAACTTCTGGACATAATATAATATCAACACAATTATTGCTCAGTTCACTGGGCACTATAATGATTCACATACATTTTTCATAATTTTTTTAGATTCATGTTTGAACTGCTGTTTTTTTCTTCAACATTTTACAAGCTTGTCAAATTGTATGCATCTCGTTTATGACTGCCTCACCTGCCTCCTTTGATCTCTCCAATGTTAATTGGATTCGATAAGACGTTTGAGATTGAAACATATTTTGTTTGCAGTTTCTGCTTTGTTGTATTGAGGTAGATATTAGTTAGCATTATGGTGTAACATAGCCAAAGTGTGAAACCAATTTCTCACATTTTCAGGGAATTGGATTGATGAAGAAGCGTTTGTCTAAAAGACGATCTCATATAGCAACTTGTGAAACACATTGGATTCCGGGCAAAGTTTTTAACTAGAAACTGGGACTTGAAGGTAACTGCTTCTCAGAAAGTTCACCAATAATAGTTGCAACAATGGGTTTTATTATATGTTATATTTGCAAAGAAGAAATCTGTAGTTCCCTTAAGGATCTGATTTTTGGGTATAAGTTTAAAATTTAATCAAGGTTAATGCAAAAACAATATTCATATCCTCCTGAAATATGCAATACATTTCTCCAAAAATTTGACAAACAGTTGTGTGAATGATAGACTATAATATTTTATGGAGCGTCATGACCCATGGGTTGCATATTTCCATGTCATTAAGGCGAGATATACATCTAAATAAACATACTGATTCGTAGGTAACTTGTTGTACTTGAATAAAAAAAATATGGAACGAATCACACTCAGTCTAAATAAATATTGTTCTAAATTTTCAGGATTAGTGAATACACTTTGGCACACGCAAAAGACCAGATATTAGGTATGAAGAGCTGAAGACACGTAGTGAAATTCGTCATGGTGGAAGTACCAAAGCAAAGTGCCAAAACGCATGCCGCATGAAAAAAAAAAACAACAACAAAACTCCCAGCAAAAAGAAAACCAGCGCTGAGCTGACTGTCATAAACTTTACATTTGTTATATGTTTTATGATTATTTATAACCCGTTTCATTGTTTGTGAAATGTTTTATGATTATCTATAATAGGTTACAGTTGTTCTTGGCCGATATGACCAGCTTTATTATCTTCTTGAAGTTATCTGAGTTTTGTTATCAAATGAAGATTGGAACATGCATTTTGTGTGTGGGGCCAGTCTCATTTACTGTCGAGGTCTAAGAGCGAGTGAAGGCAGGCACTTACTTAGTAAAACCAACCAAACCTCTTGATACCTTATTGTGAGTGAAGGTAGGCACACTCACATCGAGTGTGAAGCCATCCACATTTGCAGTTTTTTACCTCATAGTGAGTGAAGGTGTGAAGGTGTGCATATGTTTTTTTTTATAAGTGCAGGTATATAGAAACATTAATATGATATAACTTCCCATTTTTCTTTTATCTTAATATATATGATACCCACATCTTATCATATATAAGATCATGTATATAAAAAAAAGTCGTGTACATTTATTTTAACAAATAATAAAACTTTGCTGATGAAGCAGTTGTTTCTTCATAAAAATTGAAGAATATGGAATTTGGTGTGGTTGATTTTGCTATTGTTAAAATTATAAAGGTGGCCCAGCTTGATACATTTAGTAAATTTGGTTTTAAGTTTTGCTTGTAACCTTATCCTTTTTAAGGATTATATATATATATATATATATATATATATATATATATATATATATATATATATTTTATATAATTATGAAATGATATTGATATTTAATATATAGATATATATAATTTGGTAAATGTAAGATATAATTTATATACCAACCAAGTAAATCAAATGTATTCGTTCGCTTCTAGCAAAAATTGTCACATTTGTCAGCAAGAAAGCCACCGGTTAAATATTTTACATGCAACTGTAGTGATCAGTTAAATTTAACCGTTTGAAGATAACCTATTGAAATAGGTTATTTATAAATCAGTTATATTCAACCTAAAATATCAGTTGCTGTCAACCGAAATATCAGTTAAATGTTAACTGATCCTATCAGTTATGGTTACTGATCTTAAAACAGTTATGTCAACTGATAATTAGGTTGGGGCTATTTTGACCTATTGAATCGGTTAGAATCAACTGTTTTTTTCAGTTGATTTTAACTGATGTGTTTTTAGAGTGCAGAAATTAGAAATCTATAGGGCCCACGTGTTACCACACGCGAGATTCCTGGTCCACAATACAGCAGGTCAATTAATAATTACTATATATCGGCATGGCACGTGCCTGTCCCAACCCTTTATAGTATGAACCATTGTAAGAACCCTTAATTGTATGGGATCTAGCTCGTAGAGTCAAAGGATAAAATCGACTATTACCCCTAACGCATTTGTTCTTAGGCCAATACGAATTAAGGCAATATGGTTATAAAATCAAAATGGTTTATTTAATTAAAAATATGTCGGTCCAAGTTGAAAAAAAAGTTATAAATCAACGAACATGGTTTTCTACATATCAAGACTTACTTAGATCTCTCAGGGACGTAAAGTAGTAGATTTAGCAAAGATTAAATCCATGCATGCCCTCATCAGTCCCCTGCTAGCTGCTAAGGCATGGCCCCTCTTATTTTCCCTATGCAGGGATGTTGACTGGCGACGTAAAAATTGTGATCACCTATCACGAAGCAAATATTATTTGTTTAATTGGAGAAGAAATCAAAAAGGGTTTTGTAAAGTGATTCTCTAAAGAGGGGGGCGAGTTTGGCCAGATAAAATCAAATCTTCACATAAATGACATTTAAGACTTCTCATATTTAATGTAAAGAAATCAAATTACTATAAAAACTGCGCATTCAAATGTCATGCGGTGATTGCTCCAGGAGTGGGGGATGAATCTAGATCCAATAATATCAGATGCAAAATTAAAATACGAAAGCGTTTGTGCCATAGCCATCTTGGATACCCCTGACTGTAACGATTTATAAATGATGCACATAGAGTAGGACGCTAAATATGGAAAACGTCGTGTGCAGCAGCGATGGTTTTGAAGTTAAAGCGTCACCTGGTGGAGTTTGCCTGAACAATTAGGAAAACCTCGGGTAAAAATTTAAAGGGGCCCATTCACCCATAAAGCATTTTGAATTAACACGAAAAATAGCCTTTTCCCTTTAAAATGAATTGGTACCTGCCAAACTATTGCCCTGAAACCGTTCGCTTACTCCGGTAAACACGTGATAAAAACAGTGGACCGGGCGCGATCACAGGTGTAAACATAACACGTACAGCGCATGCATCGCCGGGCTACAATACGTGTCAATCTGGAGATTCCCCGGCTTTAGACCTAAATAATTATAGAGGTATCTCGCTTTTAAATACTATAAGTATATTATTTACTAAAGTTCTTAACGAGAGATTAATTACCTGGGCAGAAAAACACAACAAATTCATAAAAGAATATATAGAAGAAAATATAGCACTATTGATAATATGTATACCCTCATGGCACTTACTGAAATATATTTATCAAGGAAAAAAGGACGATTTTATGCAATTTTTATAGGTTTGTCCAAGGCGTTCGACTGTATTCATTATGACTTATTATTCTATATACTTCATAAATATGGCATTAGAGGGAAAATATTTAATATCCTCAAGTCTATGTACTCGCAATTACAGTCTTGTGTCTTAACAAATGAAGGAGTAACTAGTTATTTTCAGTGCAATGTTGGCACAAGACAAGGATGTATGATCAGTCCTTTACTTTTTACTTTTTCTATGAACGAATTTTATTTTACTATACATTCTGAGGAAGACAGTATATACATAGGTCCAGAATCATCTTTTCTTCCAATGCTTATGTTTGCTGATGATGTGGTCTGCTTTTGCAGACACAGCAGGCAGATTACAATCCAAGATTAATAAATTAGAAGTATTTTGTAATAATTATGAAACGAAAGTCAATGTTGAAAAAAAAAATAAAATAGTTGTGTTTAGAAATGGGGGAACTTTGACAAAATATGAAAAATTGTTTTATAAAAAAGCAAACGCTTAGAAGTTGTCAATAATTATAAATACCTGGGAGGTACATAACAAGCTTACTAAATTGGTCGAAAAATGAAGCAGAATCTAATTTGCCAAGCAAACAAAGCTTTAATTATAATCAAACAATTTATCTCAAAATACAAGCAACTAACTATTAGTAAATCATTCTTTCTTTTCGATAGGATGGTCCTTCCAATTCTGTGCTATGGTAGTGAACTATTGGGTTTCGATACATGTGACAATATTGAAAGTGTACATACCAAGTTCTGTAAATAATATCTTCAAGTTAATATGAATACACCAGTTGCTGCAGTAGTAGGAGAATGTGGGAGGTTGGCCTTGAAGATTCATTATATAATAAAAGCTATAACTTTTTGGACTAAATTGATAATTGATTATTATCTGATAGCAGATAATAATGCCCATACAATAAAAAAATTAGCAACCTATGTAAACTGTGCCTTTGTCAGGAGAGATGACGAATTGAAAGATACCATCTAATTAATCTATTTATTCACTTACTTATTCATCTGCCAATCAAGAAATAGATAAACTGTTTTCCATCGATGCATTGTACTACTGTTTGTTTTTATGTTCACTTATTTATTATTATTATTATTATTATAATTGTTATTATAATTGTAATTATTTATGACCTCTAAATGAAATGAAATATGTGATAACAAAAGTTCTGCTTGTGTTTAGATATTGCAAACATGGGTTTTCATACAACATTGTGTTTTAATGCATGTTATGTTAGTTCATGCATATATGTTATGCTGTTACATTTTGTTTTTGTTGAATTTTTATGATTCTTAACACATGCCCTTTGTTGAACCATGGGCCTGAGGCCTTTTTTTCAGAATAAATTTCTAATCATTCATTCATTCATTCATCCATGACATATTTTAGCAGAAATGTTTGTACATATACATGTCACATATGTACTTGAAAAGTACCGGTCCAGCATGGAAACATTATACCTGATGTATATCCCATTGCACAGGTTCGCATTAGGCATGTAGGCCTTGTTTTGGTAACAGTTGATTTTCTGATATTACCTGCCTGGGAAATGTATCGTATATTATTCTCGAAATAGTATCTGGGTAGTCTGCAGGGGCGGAGGAAACCGGAGGACTGGGAGAAAACCACCGCCCTTGGACTGACCATGCAATATATAACCCACTCTTATAGTCAGGCCGGGAATCGAACCCAGGTGGCCGGCGGAGAGGGCCGAGCATTTTAAAACTCAGCTGTGCGGGCCCAAATTCCTTAACAAAATATTATTGCTAATGTTCATTTACTTCGTGGATTGAAAATATGGATCGAGACTTATGAACAAATCATGGGAGGCCAAGCCTGAAAAAAAAGAAACTTTTGCTATTTGCCTGAATAGTTGCAGGACTACATATAGGTGAAGAATTAATAACGACAACACGGCATCTATCCAATTCTGATCAGCGTTAACGAATTGAATGAATCCATTAAATAAACTGAATTCATACTTTTTGGTTCGAGGTATAAGCTGTGGAAATCTATGCAGTCTTTAATCTTTGGAGTGAAATTTTATTAATGGCGTATACATTATATTTTTTTTCATACAAAGTCCTCTGGGCATTTTAAATCTCCCCGTCCAAATACACTTCATAACAATAAATAAACAAATAGAAGCAAAGTGATCACATGCACTTAATTGTTAACTTAGGGACAGTATTGTGTTGACCAGTAAAATCAGCGTTTGTGTAAAATTCGGTTCCCAGAATTAAATTTCTTATGTTACAATGATTTTGATGATGTTGATGAATAAAGAAGCAATATTGTCATAAAAAGATTGCAATAATGTTAACGTGGCAGACATCAATGCTATAAATTGCAAATTTTATTTTATTTTGCCTAAAGCCACTGTACCTTGGCCGGACATCTCTCTTTCTTTCCAGAATGGAAGCCCCGCCCCCCCCCCCCCCCCCCCGAACTTACTGTTATTTCATGTACAACAAATGTATATTTTTAAAGAGACATACACACGTGGTATAGTCAACTCGCTTGCATAAACAGCAACGTTTACAGTGACCAATGTCCTTGAAAAATCGCTTTTTCATTTGAATGAAAATTGGACAGTTACACATATTTGGACAGAACGTTGAAAAAAAATCACATTATTGGTTGTGAACTCCATAAATCCACAATGATCATTATTTGGTAACATCCTGCTGTGAATGAAAAACTTTTAAACTTTATTCTTGTCATATAAGGAAAAAATGAAATTTGGCCTCAGGAATTTTGGTTATTAGGGTTTCTTTCGATCTCTCCAAATGAACTCATTTTTATGGAAATACTGAATATATGTACATGATCGGATGGGTATATGTCCTGAGAGGATCGAGTGATTGCATGGAAAATAAAAGTTTGAATACTTGAAGAATACTTGCGCTGATAATGTTATATACAAAATTATTTCATCGTTGCTGGATCTTAAAAATGATGGTTTAAGAAATGATGATACACCTGTATAAAGGCAGTGGTCCAAATAAATTACATATTTTGATATGAGAGTAGAGTATTCCAAAAGGCTTCAACACTGAGCAGGACACTGAAGGGGAGGAATTTGGGAGGGGCTGTTATATCCCTTATAGACTACACAAAAGAAATTATTATTAGGGTTCCAAGCATTTCATGAAAACAAAACTCCCTGGTTTCCTCGATGTGTTCGGAAAATTCGATGATACTTATCCACGTTTCGGTCTGACAATAGAAACTTTGTTTTGAAATGAACACATATATTTTTTTAATATAAACAAAATAACTGATCACTTTTTCTTCTGGGAATCTCAAACTCCCAAATAACCTTTCATTGATCTGAGACTGGAAAAATGAAAACACTTTTTTTTCAGATTTTCGCTGATTTCCAGGATAGTTGGGCATCCCGTGTTATACATATACAGTAAAACCCGGCTAACAAGACCACTTTGCCTGGTTCCACATGCAGGTGGTCGCGTTGGCAGGGTTTTAGCGGGGTGGTAGTGTTAGCGAGATGCTTGTATTAGTTGTCTTGTGGTATTTGTCTGCTAATATTAACGCAGGCGATAATATGGGTATTTCATTTCAAAGTTAAGTTGTTGTCCCTGTTTAATTTAAAATTTAAAGAAAAATATATAACAAACAAATATGTAACAAATAGTTGGCGTTAAGTAATTCTTACAGCATTTGGTCTCAAGATGAAGATGGTCTGAAGTCGAGAATGTAGTGAGAACAGAATAAACATCACATTCTTAACGTTATTAATATGGTTCCTGCTGGATCATTGAAATGTGATTTGTCACAGTTTTACTTTTCTCACCTGAATGTATGCGTGTGGTGTCAGTTATGATTGCCAAACTCTTTTTTGATCAGTATGTTAACTGCTAATCTAACAGTCGTACACAACAAACAATGTAACGAATGTATGCCCGGGCAGATGAATGCGGGCTTTCCCACGAGCCCGGCTAATTAATCGAGGGTTATTATAAGTCCCAGCTGGGCGATGAGCGTGTCACCTGCTCGACGGGCTGCGGTCGCCACGGGCTAGTGGTTATGATACGGCTAATTAATTAAGGGCAATTATCTAAGTCCAAGCTTGGCGGTGAGCGTGTCATCTGCTCAATGGGCCGCGGTCGCCACGGGGGCTCATCTGAAGGTCGGGACCAAAAAAGGTGGTCGTTTGTCGTGATAGGGGGGTCGTCGTGTTTCCGAAGTTTTTATATGATAATTTATGAAAACGACACTGGGACTGAAAAAAATGGTCGTCTTAGCGGGGTGGTCGTGTTAGCGGGGTGGTCGTCATGCGGGAGTTCACTGTATATTTAGTCAATGTCAATGAACGAAATGTTGTTAAAGAAATCTCCCTGCTAGTCTGCCTCATAATTCACAAATGTTGTTTTAATGTGTATTATTAAATTATTTTGTCAGTTTTGCCAATGGACAACTTGTTTTGTATAAAGGTGTATAGTTTTAAATATAATTTTATACGTATATATAAACATTAAAAGATCATCATGAGAAAAGGAGGAAACTCGTGCATTATAATTAAGGTGTTAACGTAATTAATATTTATTTCCATGGGAAGCTTTTATAATTAAAAAGGTTTAGAAATTAATCCCGTCTTTTATCATTACTTATGTGAAAACCGATTTGTGGGTTAAATGTTTAGAGATACACATTTGGATTAATTATATTGCATTTCCGTTTGTAGGATCTCTTGATCATTAAATTATCATTAATTTTAAATTTTGTTGTTGATGTAATGGGTTTCATAAATTTTATTCTGAATTCGCTATAATTGTGATTGTCCTATTTCGTAAATTGTTTATTCAGTTTATCTCGGATGTCTCGTTACAAGGTTAAAAAGGAGATAATGGCATGTTGCCTTGTTATTTTTGGATATACATTCACCTCATTTTATTTTATCAATGAGGCAAAATGTGGCACGTTCCTCATCCATTTTGCTTTGGATCATATACGATCATGGTCTACTTCATGGTCATTTACGCAAGTGGCAGATTGCCATCGCGAATAGTGGCCTTGGGACACCGGGTGGCCTCAGGCGACATGGTTGCCTTGGTACACCGTGTGGCCTCTGGCCAACAACCCGCTGTACCCTTCTCGATCTGTTTTCTTCCGCCAATATCGTAAATAGTTCCATGAATAACACCGAATTCAGACTATAATATTTTGTAAGTATACTTCTTTCATTCAAGAACACCATAGGTATGGTTCTGTATACTCTGGTCGCCTAAGGACACCAAAAGGATGATGCTGTATACTCTGGTGGCCTAAGGACACCACAGGTAGGATGCTTGTATATCAGGTGGCCTAGGGATACACTAGGTATGATGCTGTGTATCCACGTGGCCTACGGCCACCACAGGTATAAAACCCTGTATGCCCCTGGTGGCCTGAGGAAACCACATGTAAAATGTTGTGTATCCTTGTGGCCTATTTGCGGAAGGAAACAGATCGAGAAGGGTGTACCGCGGGCTTGTGGCCTGAGGCCCCCCGGTGTCCCAAGGCCACCATTCGCGATAGTAATCTGCCACCTGCGTCATTTACGGTCATGGTTTGTAGCCAACTGAATAGCTTTACTTGCACCATTAATGTAAAATTAACAAGGCCTACAGGCCTTATGCGAACCTGTGCAAAGAGCTATACATTAGGTATAATGCTTCCGTGCTGGACCGGTACTATTTTAAGTACATGTATATGTACAATGCAAGCACTGAACATTTTGAACCCGAGTCATTGCACCAATTACACAAACGTCACTGATAAAATACTGGCATAGGTGAACACAACACAAAAATGAGGCACCACCAGTCTTGTGTACGATAAAACCATTAAAGAGGTATGGACATAAACAATTTCAGGCTTCAAACCACTCTTCGGCTATGTGCAAAGATGCATGAAACAACCAGACACAGGTATTCTAAAGCAACTACGTGTGCCGATATCAGAGCAGTACAGGTGAAGCGAGGCATGGATTGAGTGGTAAGGGAAAATATAGTGAGATCGATGACTCCCACCTTAACACGATTGTAGGTTGCACCACCTGAGGCCAATCCTGCATATCACTCATGAAAAAAGGGCATTAATTTTATTTAAAAAAATGGAAAGGTAAGTGGCACCACCTGTCAGGTTTACGAGAAAACTGTCCAAGATGGATGAACATGCCAAATTTCAAACCAATACCTCGACAAACTCCTGAGATATGAGCAATTTTTATCCAAAGCACATATACTAATAGACGCCACGGGAAAACGATTGTAGATGGCGCCACAAGTCTTGAGTACAGGAGGGAGGATCTATGGATATGCACAATTGCAGGCTTATACTAAAAAATCACTCCTGAGAAAAGGGCATTAATTTATTCTATGAAAACCAGAAGCCAGGTGGCGCCACCCATCTGGTTTACGGGACAATTTTCCAAAATGGATGAACATGCTAAAATTCATAACAATACCTTGATCCACCTCTGAGACATGAGCAATTTTAACCCTTAGCACGTGTAGGGATGGACGCCACGTTAAAACTATTGCAGATTGCGCCAGCAGTTTGAACACAACACGGAGGAGTCCAAGGTCTATGGATATGCATAATTTCAGGCCAATACTGCGAATCCCTCCTGTGAGGGCATAAATTTATTCATCGAAAACGGAAAGGTAAGTGGCGCCACATGTCTGCTTTACGAGAAAACTTTCCAAGATGGATGAACATGCCAAATTTCAGAAAAATACCTTGACCCATTCCTAAGATAAGAGCAATTTCATCCAAAACACATGTACGGATAGACGCAACAGGAAAACGTTTGCAGATGACGCCACAGTCTTAAGTACATGATGGATGAGTCCAAGACGTATGGATATGCACAATTTCAGGCCAAAACTGCGAATAAATCTTAAGAAAAGGGCATTTACTTATTTTACAAAAACAAAAGTAGGTGGCACCATCTGTCTGGTTCACGAGAAAACCTTCCAAGATGGATGATCATGCCAAAATTCAGAAATTCTTAATTTCATGGTCCCTACTTAAAATTACTTTGAATCAAACAGAATTGCATTTACATTTTTAAAATAATACAATTAACTTACCATGAAAACACAACACCAAGTTTATATAGTAGTCAGACTGCAGCACATATGCCTCTTCCAGCCCTGGCACTGAGCCAAAGCTATGTATAGAGCTGTTATAATGTTGCCCACTGGTAAAACATCCAGGCATTGGCAAATCTTGGCAATGTGCCAATGGTAAACCAAGTTCTGCTATCTGTACATAAAAGTGGTCCCTACTTGAAATAACTTTGAAAAAATGTTACTGATACAAAATCTTTTCAGTTGACTTTTTATAAAAAAAAGGATTTAGGAATATATGAAAAATTATTGCAGATACATCTAACTGATGGCAAATTAATGCATTAAGTTGAGTATGGACACCAATTATTTATAATCCATGTACAGCCGCAGCCACAGACAGCTGAATATTCATGGTTGTTAAAATTGCCAGGTATGATGACTAATTTAAATCTAAATCTAAATGTTTTAAAAGATTAAAAAAATTCTTGTCAGTATTAACCATAGATAACCCGAAATCTTATTGAAATGTCTAGTGGTATTATGTGATAGATGCTGATAAACTGGCGCCAGGCTAGAATTAACTGCTTCACACAGCTAACATATATGGTAAAATGACTAAATTAAATCTCCATTATTCAGCCAAAAATCATTCATGTGGAACCATTAAAGACAATTACTATATGAATTATTCTGGGGACTATTCTGGTAAAATATAAAATAAATTGGCTTCAGTGGCATCAGTCGTAAAACGTTTGCAGGTTTATAATTCATATAGGAAGATACAGCACACTGGCTGAGTTCAGCTTAATGTAACTCAGACAAAACTCACTGAACCAAAACCATTTGAACAAACTTGAATTATCAACATCTGAGGATAATTAACGTGTGAGATTTAAGAATTTGGCTTAGTGATTTTTTATGAGAAAATCTTTGTAGCCACTGAGCTAAAATGGGCTGTTATGGCATATATGACTAAATTCAGCTTTTCATAACTCAGCCAAAAATTACTGAAAACACTACCCTAGAATCATTTTTGTGCGATATAAATGAATTTGGCCATATGGTTTCAGAGAAGAAGATTTTTGTAGCCCTTAGTATGATACAGGCACTGATGACCCCCGTGCAAAAAAGGCCGATGCAGGTGGCGCCACCAATACCTCAATTTAATTATGGCTCATGTGACCAAAATGGGCATAACATTTGGTGTTGATAGATCCAGCCGTTTCCAAAAAAATAAATTTTAGTATGCTTTTTTTAGACAGATGACTAAGTTCAACTTCCTGTAACTCTACCAAAAACCATTGAACTGGAACCATTCGAATAAACGTGAGAGAGATTGTTTCTGGGATTATTTCTGTGAAATATTGACAATTTGGCTGGACGGTTTCGCAGAAGAAGATATTTTAAACAACATTCCTATAAAATCGAAGTTAATGCATATATACAAAAAAAGCCAAATTCGATAAAGTTTGACATTTAACTGGTTCATACATGCAATTTGGAGCTGCAAGCTCTGACGGTTTCTGAGATAGCATGGAATAACGTACAGCGGACGGACGACGCTGCGCCATCGCTTTTTAGCTCACAAGTTCGCTAATAACAAGTTTCTTATGTTGCATGAAAGCATTGAAGCTGTAGATCGCTTATTTTATTATTATTATTATTATTATTTACATTCAGACACATATAGCTCAGATCCTTACCCGAGTATCATCCCCAGTGAGTCACTTGTGTACCCAAAATCAATAGGCCTACATTTATATATGCATCGCTATTAAATTCACATTGCTCTATAGTCGGTAAATGGAATACATGTACACACACACCAACAAATAGCCTATAGGCTATATACCCTCCGTAGTATCACCAAACTAATCGGCGGATTTCATACTTTACACAGGTACATTTCCCCAGATGTTTTGGATCGAATTGTAGTCGAATTATAGTCTTTACAATCACAAGTGAAGGTTTATAATCAAGACAATGTTTCTAAGTTTGCTTTCATTGTATAGGCCTATGTAAATTGTTCAGTATTTTTTGCTCACCAAACCCCTTCATTAAAATAGCCTAGGCCTACTGTGTATTAGTCCATACATGGACCTTAATGTCCTATGATACTTCTGCATGATGGACGGACATTACGTAATGTCCATCCATGCAGCAGAAGTATCATAGAGGTCCATGCATGTGTGGACTAACTGTGTATATGATAGAGGGTGCAACTAAGCTTGAAATATATTTGTTAATATTAAACTCGGAGGAACTAGCAGACCATTTTTTGTTATTTTACAGATTTAATTAAATCGAATAAATGAAAAGGATAAGAATTTTCATGACAAGTGGCAAGCAGGACCGAAGGGCAACACATTTATAAGACGGATGCATACATGCACTTTTGGTCCCCTAAAAATTTAAGTTTCGATGTGTCAGTCTTTTTTGGGCAGAAGTCCAGGCATATATATGTTAAAGGCATGCAGGTTCAATAATCGAGCAGTAAAGCACCATGCACTTGCTTGAGGATAAGTAACAAATAAAATCTTTATAAATATCTCGCATAAAACTTGAGGTCCTTGAAATTTAGTTTGCTATTTATTCATTGATATACATTTGACCGGGTATTCCGAGTCGTGTGAAATCGCTTCATGAAATCCAATCATTGGAAGATCCAAATTTATGTTTATAAATGCATATGAGATATCCAAATCATTAATTTGTGTGATGATTGTATTCCCTCGTCGGTAAAAATAATAAAATCAATGAAAACACTTTTTCTTTTATGAACAAAATATAATATCACAATGGATTCAAAGGCAAAAATTACATTATTCTATTGAATATTTTAAAATTATGCGGACGAGTCCCATTCATTTTATAAAACAAGGGCATATGTCGTATTATAGGCCTTTATTACTTAGGCCTAAGTTAAGAGGCAACAGCGTGGGCTTGTTCTCATCATAGTTTTTATTAGCCTCGGGAGACTGGAATTAATATCGAGAATAATGTCTAGTATGCCTAAAGGAGCTCAAAACTTGCTACTTTTAATATATAGGTGAAGCAGGTCAATTTTCCGACTGCATCTTTACATCTAGCCTATATACGCGAACATGGAAACACCCCTAAACAGGAGAATTATTGATCACTATTTGTGCTATATACGCTGTCAGTGCTAGGATTGCAACATGTTATGGTCTCGTGCATTCCTCATGGTTGTTTAACGTTAATGAAGATTGCAGTCCTCCAGGAATCTTCATTAGGCCTATCTGTCTATAGTCTCAGCACAAATACTGAATAGGATTATGATGAATGATAGATTTTCCATTCAAAGTAAAATAAATCACGTAAACGACACATTGCACTTATAAATTTACCAGTTTTCTTTTGTGATTATATCAAATACACAAGCCCACTCTGGCATTGCAATTATCTGTTTTCAGATATAAACATGACAACTTTCCGTTTAGTTTATGCATGTGTGCACCTACCTGTATGCATGTGCTATAACTAGGCCTATATATAGTAAGCAGTAAGTATAAAGTGTTTCTTACTATGCCATTTTAATTTTCAGAACTATAATAGATTGACATATTGCAGAAAATATTTAACAAATTATTTTTTAGAAAACCATTTGTTTAACTTTAAAATTAACGATTTAAAGTGAAGATCCAGTCTCTCCATATAAAAAAAATATACAGTAGGCCAAAAAAATAATAGAATGAACGTGGTTCTCAGGCAGCGCGCGTCAATTTCAACCCCCCCCCCCCCCCGCATCAAAACTTTTTATTTTGATTTTCAATAGAAACTAAAAATTTTGAGCTCCAGCCGTTCGGAAATTTCTTTCAAGTAGATAAAATAATACAATTTTGATATTATTTCCTTTTTAATGTATATATATCTGTTTAGCAAAAATATTCTGTATTATTATGCTTTTCCCTAATCATATGACATTTATATCGAAACATACAAAAAAGATAAAAAGAAAGAATCGCCCGCCCGCACCGATTTCCGAAAAAAGTGCCCGAGAATCAAACCTTTTTCCCCCCCATAAACCATTTATAGTGAAACCTCGTTATTACGACCACCAAAGAGGCCTCGATAAATTGGTAGCATTTTCGAAGTGGTCGTCTAAGCGAGGTATGATATGTACAGAACGTAGGAGAATTGGTACCGTGAATACGTGGTATCTATTTTGAGATGGTCCTTAAACGAGGTTTTATACTCTGTGTTGGCCGTGCTGTTTAGAGTCTGCATGTTGCTGGTCGCAGCATCTGTAAAATAAAAATGAATAGTTTCCAAAAATGCTTTCCTGCTCAAAAGATAATACAAGCATAACTATCATCATTCATAAATAAATTAAATATATGAATCATGGATAAGTTAGGCCTAACTGCGTACATATTATCTACAAACACAAAAAATAGTCAATTTTCCATACTAGTATTTAGTACTATAATATATAGTAGTAATCCGTAGGCCTACCTCTTAGAGTTATTTTAAGAATCGAGACAAGAACATAAATTTAGGATTATTAACGATGCCGTGGTAGGTCATTGCGCTTCCATAGATGAAGCGGATCAAAGTTGAAGCGTAAAATAACCTACTGCTGTAGTACCGGTAAAGAGGACATGGTTCTCGATCATATGAGAAATTTAAAAAATCCAGAGGCGAATCTTTCGAACAACTATTTTTTTGTGTGTGGCCTTAAAGAATAGTTTGAACTGATGCGAAGAACAGGCATTAGTATCAAAATGTTACAACTTCAAGGTTACAGGTGAACAAGAAATGTTCCAAAAATATGGGGGTATGATTGGAAAATGGCGTCATGTCACTGGTGAAAGTCAGTGTATTTTAGTTGACACGCCGTACCAGTTGACTTCTGAGCTCTGTCCTTGTTTGTCTTGCCTCCCATATAAAGCGTAGTATATAATTTTATAAAATGGGATGTCTTTTAAAACTAAAAAAACATCATAGCAATATATGAGAAATGAGAAAACCTTGGATTCGTTGGCAGCATTTACGGACAGTTAGGCCTAAGTTACCATATCATGTGTAAACGCACGTGCATTTGAAATTTGCATTTCCGTTTGAAATATTGCCTTTCAATTACGGACTAATCCGTATTTCATCATACTTTTTGCAATTAGTTTAGTGTGGGCAAATGTGATTAGACATTTATAGATGGTTTATGTTTGACTAAAATTGCTAAATTATACGCGCGTTGTATCTCATACATTTTTACCGCGGAAGAAACCAGCGTCTACTATGCGTCTCCGCGTATAAATACATGACGCAAGCGCGGGCGATCCAAATCAGGTCCCATTCTCCGCCTTTGTGAAGATCGTCTGGACATCCCCTCTCCACTGAAGAGACAGAAAGTAAGAAATACTTATCTACTCCCTTGATATGTTTAAACTATCATTTATTGGTTCTCGTATGAAAGAGGAATGGATGCAAAACTAAAAGATTACTGTTTAATACCACTCACTGATGGCAGTGATGCTAATTTCTGTCAACGGATCACTTTAGACGTAAGTCCGTAGTCTCTGTACGTACTGCATGCAGTCTGTATATATCATTCGGTCAACTGTCGTGTATTTTTTCTTCTGGGGTATTGTCTGTGACGATGTCAGTGACATATCAAGTTCAGCGTCATGCATTATATGAAACGATTATACTAAATTGTAGTCATGGGCCTGAAAAACTTGTCAAAGTTTGAAGCTGCAGGTAAAAATCAGCTTGTACAGGGACCTACTTCTAACTCGAGGTTCATGCTGCTTTGACCTCATCAGTGTAGGCTGTATTGTACCACTGGCACTGTGTACTACTGTAGTTTACCTGTTAACTGACTGTAAACAAATTGCACAAGGCCAGCTCCCCCTCAAATAAAATAAATTTTGCTACGTTAATTGGCTACATTTGTGGTATGTATTACTATTACTGAAAAAAGGAAAAGAAAATCTATTACTTGATCAAAAGTTACTGTATTTCATAGTTACATTCATAGTGACATAGACTTGTAGTGACAACAAAGAAGCAATTATACCAGTCTTCTGTGTTCTCCAAAATCATGTCTTAAAGTCCTTATTTTTGTAATTTTTATGGTATTTTCCTCAGCCATTTAGGTTGAACTTAAGTCTTTAATATTTGGCAGTACAGTAGCTCATAAGGTGCACCGGCCTGTGTGCTTAAAAGTAGTTTAAAAATTCTGATAAGAAAAGCCTAAACATGATATTTTGACGGAAGTTGATCAAGCAGATTGATACATGTTCAGTCAACCTGATAATGTGTCCAACCATGCCCACACCCTTCAGATTTGTGACCCCTGACCACATGACCATTTCATTTACCATGTTGATTTCATGGTCTACCTTGCTCTGCTTGGCTTTGAGTGACAGTCACAGAGTGCAGAGTACATTGTTTTCAGTTATAGTGGTCAGATAGTGTGTCACTGTGTGAGAATATAACCCCCCAGCATACTAACACTGTAACAGTCCCAAGGGGGCAATTAATGACTAACTGAACCACAACACTCCTGTCTTGTGGAGTGGAAGGATGTGTGATAGGGATATGAAAAGAGTTTTTACAACTTTCTCTACTTTTAAAATTATCATTTTAAATGTGCTTAATCAGATCATAGAGTTCTCATGTTGATGTCACAAAATAGCAATAAGAATTGTTCCAGTGCACACTTTATTGCTGTGAAGTGGGTAATTAGCAGTTAGAATTGATGAGTACAGGCTGTCACAGCCTTGGCCCCAGGTGGTCACTCCAGCACTGTATGGACGGCACTGGCTTGGGTTCTGGGGATCATCCGATTCTCAAAAGGGCAGTTTTGAAGGGAATATTTTTGCTTAATATTCATGTCATAATTTTAATGAAGAAGAAACGTAAACTTATTTTTATTCACCTCTACTAAACTAGCATAATTATGAAGTTGTAATTTTACATAGTATGATTAATTTTAAACTGGTTACTGGTTGTGTTGCTAAGGCTGTAGCATGTACTGCATCAGTATGACTGATGAGACTGTGTCACTCTGAGATTGTACCAAGCTCCAAGTGCCTGCATGAAAGAACTTCTTGCACCTGCCAACTTTATACCTGAATTGGACTATAGTGATAGCAGCTTGGTTTGATCACTTTCCTTATTATTATTAGAGTGGTAGTCTCTAAAATGCTAGGTCAGCAAATCTTTCTGGTGTCCTGGTTATATATCAGATGGGGATGGGGGGGGGGGGGGGATGGTCTTCAGAATATGCATATAATATTTTGTCTATACTGTAACAGCCTTCTCTTTATGTTTCAAGCAGGGCAAGGATAATGAGGACCTCTACTGGAGGAGTTGTTTTGTTGCTGGTTTTAGGTGCAGCACTACGTCCAGGTAATCAACTTGATTTTGCATCTTTATTTTCAGTTCAAAAGATTTTAGTAACTTAAAGCAAACTCTCTCTGTATTATTACAGTATATAAATGTTGAAAGTTTGTGGGAGGTTCAACAAACAAAAGCTGATTAAGTTATTACCTCCTATGTTATTGTAAATGTCATGAGTGTCAAAATTTATCAGAAATCCAGAATAATGACTAACAGGAAAGGGTTAAAGTTACATAAACTTTAGCAAATATGTAATATGTAGTGTCTCTCGCTATCTATAATTTGAAGTTAAAGGGCCCAATCACCTTTAAAGCATGTTGAATTTACATGGAAAATATCCTCTTCCCTTTAAAATGAATTGGTACCTGCCAGACTATTGCCATGAAACCGTTTGCTTAGTCCGGTAAACGAGTGTTAAAAACAGTGGACTGGGGGCGATCACAGGTGTAAACATAAACACAGTGCATGCATCGCTTGGCTACAACACTTGTCAATATGGAGTTTTCCCTGACTGATATGGCCCAAAAATGAACTACATGTTCCTGCTGGCTGAAACATCACGTGTTGTGGCTCACAATCGGGCCTCCAGCCACGCGGTATTGTTTTGGTAAATAAACACACATGGACAGTGTTTACCAATATGCAGAGCCATAACAAGGTGCTGAACCACTGGTATGCGAAGTACTGAGCCTGTGTGCTAGGACGTTTTTTGCTGGTAAACTTTTGTATAAAGGAAAACTGAACTGTTAGTGTGGAAGGGTAGGTATAATATAGCTCCTGATTATGTCCTTTTAAATTTGCCTGATGAAAATGTTTTCCCTACAAAAACATCCTGGTACACAGCCTTGCTATTTTAGATTCACCTGTTTTTTACATTTGCCTAGGGCACAATCAGGTGTACACTTTTGTTTTATAAATTGAACAATTATTTGTTGGCCTTGACATCAAAGTCAGTATTTCTATCACTTCAGCATATATAGTTGATTTAAATATCTATAAAATGAGAAAAAAAGTTATGATATTTTTAATGTGTCAAATGTAGCTTGTTTACTGTGTTATGTTGTTGCTAGTAGATTTCTAATTTTGTAATAATACCCCTATACAAAAAGATACCTTGGACTGGGGATGTCTGTTGTCACTTATGTATTTTATGAAATATGCACATTCCTTTAAGAAAAAAACTAGAAGATGCTAGTCAAGAATTTAAAAATTTACCACACTACAGCTGATATGCCTGATGTTATGTAGAGTTGAAATGTACCCTATTCTTTCTTTAAATGAGGACACCAAACTAGGAAATGGGCTCAGTTTCATTGTGTTACTTCCTAATACACTACATTTAAGCATACTGTTAAAATTTTACTCAGGCAAATTGTGATACAATAAATCTGCTTTCATAGATTGTAGTAAATTTTCCGCAAGATTGTTTAGTGTCTGTAGACACTCTCACTGCTATTACAAATGTAAATATCCTCAGTTCTTAATTTCTTTAGAAATTGTAACAGTCACTGTTTAGAAAAATATCAAATTATTATCCAACTTCATCCCATATGATATACAGATGGGCCAACATGTACAAACATAGTGTCCTTAGACATGTAGTGTCCGTAGACAAAGCTGATTTAAGAACAGCTATTGTCTCCATCTATAGTAAAAACAAAATATTTATTAGCCAAATTGTCATTTAATTATCCAGGTATCAAGAAATAAAATTTTAAAGGTAACAAATTAAGTTTTTCTTTGCCATTATTAGAAGATCATAAGATACAAGTTTTTATGAGCTAAGCAACCTGAAATATATTCAAGTACTTGATGCCCATTACCCACAATTTAAACACATGTTCTTCAGAAACGGTTTCTTTAGAAATTATAGTAGTTACTGTTTAGATAAATATAAAAATTATTTTCAAGTTCCATCCCATATGATATACAGATAGGCTAACATGTACAAATGTAGTGTCCATAGACATGTAGTGTCCGTAGACAAGCTGGTCTTGAAACAGCTATCGTCTCTATCTACAGTAAAAACAAAATATTTATTTGCCAGAATTGTCAGTAAATAACCCACAGAACAATAAAATTCAAAAGTTAATGAATATATTTCAGTTTTTCTTTAACACCATCAGTGGATCAACCAAGTTTTAATACCCTTTAATATAATATACTAAGTATTTAATGGCAATTACACATGGTTGTTTAAATACATTCATACATTAACTGTTCATTTATTTACTGTATTAAAAACAGAACTTTATTTATCTGGATAATTTTGTGTGTCTTTACCATTATCTCTTGTTCCTTAATTTGAAACTTTATAACAGACAAGAGGGCTATCAACATTTTGAGGATGAAAAGCAGCCATTATTGTATCCGCCAAAACAAAGTTTTGCGGATACTATGTTTTCAGCTGCACGCCGCCGCCGCCGCGTAGGTTTCCAGAGAAATCCTCCGTAACCACTGGGCGAAATTTTACGTTCGGGTCACATGTGAACTGCTGCGCCCCGATTTTGTTTTGACCTCTGACCTTTCCTCTGTGCTCTGCGTCCGTTTGTGCGTCTGTTTCCACACATAAACCCACATATCTCGGGAACCGTTTGACGGATCAGGAAAATTTTTTTGCACAAATGTAGCCCTTGGAGAGCTTTATAACATACACAAAAAATGGTGGCGCCACCTGCAACCATGTTTGCACAGTGTCCATCTGTTCGTCTGCCTTGGGTTAAAATCACTCATATCTCTGCAGTGACTTGAAAAATTCATCTGAATTTTGGCATGCGTATACATCCTGGATGGCTTTTCTGATTTTGTGACAGGTGGCGCCACCTACATTGACGTTTACGCTGCAGACATCCAAGCTCATATCTCCGGAACCCTTTGACCGATCAGGAAAATTTTTTTGCACAAATGTAGCCCTTGGAGAGCTTTATAACATACACAAAAAATGGTGGCGCCACCTGCAACCATGTTTGCACAGTGTCCATCTGTTCGTCTGCCTTGGGTTAAAATCACTCATATCTCTGCAGTGACTTGACTAATTCACCTGAAATTTGGCATGCGTATACATCCTGGATAGCTTTTCTGATTTTGTGACAGGTGGCGCCACCTACATTCACGTTTACACTGCAGACATCCAAGCTCATATCTCGGGAACCGTTTAACGGATCAGGAAAATTTTTTGCACAAATATAGCCCTTGGAGAGCTTTATAACATACACAAAAAATGGTGGCGCTACCTGCAACCATGTTTGCACAGTGTCCATCTGTTTGTCTGCCTTGGGTTAAAATCACTCATATCTCTGCAGTGACTTGACTAATTCACCTGAAATTCGGCATGCGTATACATCCTTGGTAGCTTTTCTGATTTTATGACAGGTGGCGCCACCTACATTCACGTTTACGCTGCAGACATCCAAGCTCATATCTCGGGAACTGTTTGACCGATCAGGAAAACTTTTGCACAAATGTAGCCCTTGGAGAGCTTTATAACATACGCAAAACTGGTGTGCTGCCACCTGCAGCCATTTTTGCACAGCTCCTGTCTGTTTGTCTGCCATGGGATAAAATCACTCATATCTCGGCAGTGGTTTGACATATCTGGCTAAAATTTTGCAGGTTTATACATCCCCGACAGCTCTCTTGATTTTATGACAGGTGGAGCCACCTGCATTCTAGTTTATGCAGCAGACTTCCAAGCTCATATCTTGGGAACCGTTTGACCGATTGGGCCAAAGTTTTGCATGTGTATAGTTCTCACATAGCTCTTTATCATATGCAAAACTGGTGCCGTCACCTGCAACCATTTTTGCTCAGCGTCCATCTGATTTTCTGCCACGGGCTAAAATCACTCATGTACATGTAGTGGTTTGAATTATCTGCCTTAAATTTTGCATATGTATACAACTGGGACGGCCCTCTGGATTTTGTGGTGGGGGGGGGGGGGGGGGGGGGTGGCAACCTTCATACACAATTTGGCTGCAGACATCCATGCTAATATGCAACACTTCACTCTATTTCCCCTTGCCACTTAATCCATGCCTCACTTCACCCGTTCCACTCTGATTTAGGCGGATACATGTAGTGGCTTGTCGACTACCCGTATTCTAGTTGATTCTGCAGTAGCAAGGTCATCAGTGGTCATTCTGAACCAATCAGGAAACTACTGGTATCAGACTTCCAAAGATTCTTTGACACTTATAAGAATAAACATCATTTGATAATGCTACATTTTAAATAAATTTCTCAATCTGACACTGATTCTTATATGATTCTTTATCAAGTTTATTGAGAAAGAGGTTGTTAACCATAGTTTATAGAGAAAGTTGAAAAACACTTATTCTTAAGAATTAACACATGCACATTTGATTATAATGCATTTTATTTAAAAAAAAACCTTTGCATAATGGTCATATAGGTTCATTTTAATAACATTTATAAAAACAGGTTATTTGAAAGGATATGGATTGCCTCTAAATGAAAAGCATTCTTTCAATCTGAATAAGTTGTGTTCTTCAATAAATTTAAAACATATTATGCACAGTGTCCATATACATTAAAGAGATCAGGTTTATAATTTGTCATTGTTAAATCATGTCATTCAAATAGGATTGAAATTATTAGAATAAGTATCAGAAACAATCAGATCAAAATGATCATTATGGTTGATGTTTATTTCTGAAGTGTGGACTATCATTACTTATAAATTTGTGTGACAGTGACTCTTAAGTGTTTGATACTTTTATTGTGATGTAACTATAGATTATACCTACATTGTGGTTCATATTGTGTCTGTAGACAAAAAAAATGCCAGTTTAACATCTTGTTAAATTTGCTTAAAGAGATCAGGTTTATAATTTGTCATTGTTAAATCATGTCATTCAAATAGGATTGAAATTATTAGAATAAGTATCAGAAACAATCAGATCAAAATGATCATTATGGTTGATGTTTATTTCTGAAGTGTGGACTATCATTACTTATAAATTTGTGTGACAGTGACTCTTTAAGTGTTTGATACTTTTATTGTGATGTAACTATAGATTATACCTACATTGTGGTTCATATTGTGTCTGTAGACAAAAAAAATGCCAGTTTAACATCTTGTCAAATTTACTTTTCGAAGGCTGGTGTTAGAATTTACATGCTTGCATTGTTCACAGTATTTTAGAAGTTAAAACTCTCCAGCCTAACATAGGAGATTCACAGTAAGTGTTTCTGAGTTATTTACCAAAAATAAAATTTTCATAATTATCACATATTTGCAGGACAAAGAGTAAAATATGAAAATACTCATTCCATAAATGAATTGTTTATGTTGATAAACATACTGTTAGATGTCCCCAAAATCTCCTACCATACCAAAAATTGGGTCAATATGACTATGTTCTTTTGAGATGTTTAGGAAAAACATCAAATTTCCATTAAAAACTTATTTTCACACTTAAGGACTGCAATATATCTGTTTTTCTTAATATTTACCAGAAGTAATCTCATATATATTTCCTATATACATGCCAGAAATTAAGTCCGTTCAGTATAATTTCTTTAAGTTATGGGCCCGAACATAATGGACTTTGTCAAAAATCAGGAAAAATATTTAGTCACTTAACATGAAAAATTTTGAAACTAGAGACTATTTTCCCATGTATATAACTTTTTAATTAAGATTCAGATGTTTACCCAAAATTAGAGCCATGAATTTTGTAAATTTTTTAAGTTATTAGCATAAAAATAAAACCAGTACCCTTAAATTTTGCCCAACTTTGACCATGGCATGTTTTTATCCTGTAAGTACTATTGATTTGATTTTCACAGCATGTAAACATAAGTATTTAATTTGTTTTAATCTGAAATTTGAAAATAAAACCTTGAAAATTAGGCAAGTTATTGATTTTTTCTTGAGGCTCTATTGTAGACATTTGCATGTCCATATGCTGGTTCCCACTCCAGGTCACTGGAAGTCAGCTTCGCCAGGGTTTCTGATTTGTTACAGTCACTGAGGGAGATCCCCTGCTGTGACAGGTGTACAGTTATTCTCATATCACCACCCATAGCCCCCCCCCCCCCCACCCAACCCACCAAGTGGTAAGCAGTAATTGTTATTGTTTTTACTGTATCTTCCTAATTGTAATGCTGTTTCCACTCCAATATACAAAATCTTTCCTTGAAAAGTAATTCAAGATGTAATCCAGAAGATGCCATGTTGTGTTAATGTAGCATTTTTAAAGAAATCAATTTTCTATTGAATAATTTTAACCAATATAATAAAACCCATCAGTATGCATTAATTTATAAAATATGAAGCAAATTATGGATAAATAAAGGCACAATTTAAAATTTTGAAATCTGAAACAAGTCTTATTTTTAGATATTTATTGTTTTGCAAATTTAAAAAATATATTTTTAGGGTAAAAAATAAATATACATGTGTATGTATGATGTGTTCTTATCTGACAAGATGAAGATTTATGATGATGCAATTTAGAATTATAAATCAACTTTTATATTCAGATATATAATTTATATGGGAAATGAATAGCAGTATAGACTTATAATAAAAAAAATTATGTGATTAAAAATGAGGATCTAATACAAACATTTGTACATTATTTTCCTGCCTCAGCTGATTTTGTTGGAGGTCAGGCTTTGTTTGCCCTGTATGTAAACTTTGTATATGCAGATTTGTTGTTGATCCCACCATCTCTCCCCCCCCCCCCCCCCCCTCCCCTTCTGCCATTGATTTCTGTGCACTGGGACACAAGTTTTTATTGCAATTATGTAAAATTTATTTAATTAAAAAAAAATTGGATTAGAAAAAATTAAGATTTATTATTTAATATTGAAACATATTCTTGCCTTAGGAGAATGGAACATAAGGGATCAACTCTGTCTGTCCATCATCTCTCCATTATCATTAAATATATATTAATTATGAAATTTTTCCTATAAGCACTGTTGAAATAATTTTCACATGCTGTATGTGTATGGAATTAAGCTATTTAAGTGTGAAATTTGAAGGCAACTTATATATTCAGTTGTGTATTATTGCAAATGTAATAAACCGAAAAATGATTGATATAATAAATAAATTAAGAAATAATTGAAACTTCATATATTATCAGCTCTGTTTGTCTACCAGACTGTCTGTCCTTTTTTAAATATTAAGTAATTGTGAATGAACTTTTTATCATGTAAGCGTTGTTGAATTAAGTTAAAATCCTATGTAATTTTACACTACAATTATACAGATATGTTGTAACTCCCTTTATCCCACCCCCACCAACACCAAGTCCTTTCATCTGTGGACTGGGGACATTAGTTATATTTCAACTGAATACATTTCATTAAATAAAAAATACATAGATTTTTATTATATATATTAAAAAAAAGAATCATTTGAACAAATGTGTAAACTACTGAACAGTCAACAGTTAATTAAAAAGCCAACTAATGATCATAGTAATAGTACAGATCATTTGTTCACAAACTGCTCACATGCTTCAGTTTCAACATTAGGAAACACATGGTCAGGTCACAAAATATTATTTGCAACAATTTCTTGCTTATCAATACAAACCAATCAAATAAACCAACCATGGCCTATATATTACCTCTTCCTCTCACACTTTATCTCCATTTGATATTATTTTAGTTTTTAACCTTCAAGGTCAACTTCAGCTGGGTCCCATGGGTCCCTTGTTAGTTTATTGGGCAGCTGATTCCTGAGGGTTTCATATTTATGATTACTTCACAGATCGCAAAATTAAAACCTTCGTGAATTAAAAGGCAATGATTGAAAGGCAGAATGTCAAAATACAACTTCCAAACAACAAGAAGAAACCTGAAAAGAAAAAACCAGCTGGTCCTTAAAAGAAATTCCATTTGTGAAGTCTCCAGTATGACCATGCACTAGTTGGCATGTGCAAATGTGTGCTATGTTTGTCTTCAAGCGATAATTGTGCCTGGAGTATCCAGGAGTCAGCAAACAATTTTAGAAAAAATTATTGGCAGATACCATAAAACACCCATTCATATATAAAATACCAGTTGTGTAAAAATTTCTCTTTAACCAAATAGAGGGTCTTGTCAAAAGAGAGAGAAACAAAGCATTTTCTTCAGAAGCAATGATTAAAAAGCAGAAAGCCAAAAAACAAAATAAGTTTCATTTTGACAATAATTTGTAATAGTGCAAGAAAATTCTTTCAAAGAAAGACAATGTTTAATTTATCATTATTAAAATTATATTACCAAAGGAGGAATATTCAGTACTGAGTCAGCACTAAGAAGGGATGCTTTGAAAGTAAAAATCTTTCAGACCGTGCCTACAGTTTATGATCTCAAACCCACCTTCTTGCGTTATGTATTAAAGCACTTAGTTCACTTTGTTAAATTGCTTTCTATGCCTTGGTGAAAATAATTGATATTGTGAAAATCCTGAGCACTGCATTTCCTTCATGAATTAAAAGACATGTTTATTTTTGCAGGTGGTACATCCAGTGCTGACAGTAAGTATCATTTATTAATATTTTTATCACATGGTCTTTACGTTAACATGTCTTTCAGGTTAATACTTGATGTTATATTTGTTACTATATAAATTTCATAAAGAAACTAGAAACAAGATAAAATATTAAAAGTTATAGGACCTTGGTAATGCCATGTTTACTTGGAGTACACAATTTTTACCACGTACCTATTTTCTGCAGATCTGCATAAATCTTAAATTTCAGTTTTGAAAATCCACTATTAGCCAAGTCATGTGACATCCCCTCAGCTATTCATAAGCCACCAAAACAGGGATATAAATAATGGAAAAACAGTTATATTCCTGGGAGGGAATTCTGTGTACAAATGTAACATTCCCCATTCAAAAGTAACATTCCCTTATACAGAAGTGGTTAATATTGGTAAAATGAATAACACAACTTGTCCTTTAAATGAAAGAGGTTATTTTTGTCTTTATAATAGTTCTTTATGGATCTGCATAACAACACCTCTCTGTAATTATTTTTCAAAGTTATTAATTAGACAGAGAACAATAATTCAAGAATATTATTTTATAAAAGGCACGCCATGAACTATTAAGCATTGTTTAGGTCATTTTTAATATGACTGACTTTGTTACTTAACATTTGGAACTACAGCCAATTTTTCGTTTTATATATTGCCCTGGTCTGATCAGGTTTGTGGCCATATTAAATAATTGTTTGACAAGTATGAAAGGAATAAATGCCTAAATTTCTTTTCCAAATAAAATTAAAACAATCGGTAACTGAAACTTAATGTAACAATTCCGTGACATTTTTTGCGTAAGCAAAGCCGTGGAAAGATGTAATTTGTCAGCTGGGATCATTTGGGGCCTGTGCTAACTTGTTATGATTGTTAGGTAAGCATCATCATTTCTTTAAAAAAAAACCCCAAAAAACATTCCAACTAATTATTATAACGGAAAGATTTTGTGGGTTCATCTGATTCCAGTTGCATTACCATAGAAACGATATCAGTTTGACCGGGAAATTTGCTGCCAGAAACTGTGGTCACCATATCATACAGTACCTTGAGATTTCAGACCTTTTACATTTCAGCCCATACAAAGTCAGACCATTTCAGATCGGACCATCACAGTCTCAGACCGATGAGCCAACATTCTTGGCCCACTAAGTGTCTGGCCACTACGATCTCGGACCACTTTGTGATCGGGCAACTACGATCTTGGACCAATGTAACAAAAATTGTCCTGTCTGCTTAAACTGTTCTGAAATAACCGAGGTTATGCTAACAATACACATTTGGAATATTAAACAAAGATGACCCAGGCTTCTGTATAGGCTATAACACTTATTTTTTCTGAGCGCAAAAAAAATTCCACTTGTATAAGCTGCAAGTAATGCCTATGACATAGCTTAATATATATTTCAATTATATATATATATATATATATATATATATATATATATATATATATATATATATCCACTCATAAAACAAATTTTACACACACATGCAAACACACACTTAGTTTATACTAGTTTGTGTGAAACGCATGACACCATATTATAACTCAAATAGTGACAAAATTTATCAGAATTTAATAAATACAATGTAAAAAGAGGTATGAAAACTGAAATATATGAAATATGAAAAATCTACATAAACCAAAAATGCATAATTGAGAATGCGGGAACCAAAGAATAGGAACAGGTGTATTGCTATTACATATCTAAAATTCAACTACTCTACTAGGTAAAATTACTGATAATATTTCAGAGTGAAGACAGTTGTAGTTTTGATATAATCATAGAACAGAAATTTAAGCGTTGGAAATGATTGACATCATATTTTAACTCAAAGAACTGACAAAGTTTATTTCGTTTGTTCAAACTTTCAATCACTCTGATCTTTCTTTCAATATTTTATTCATTCCGATCTTTCTTTTATTCAATCTGTCTATCATTCAAAGTTTCTTTCATTCATTCTTTCATTCAGTCTTTCATTTATTCTGTCTTTCTTTCATTCAATCTATCTCTTATTCAATCTTTCTTTCAATCTTTCATTCATACTGGTCTTTCTTTTATTCAATCTTTTTCTCATTCAATCTTTCATCTATTCAATCTGTCTCTCATTCAATCTTTTTTTCTTTAAATCTTCCATACATTCTGATCTTTTTTTTTTTAAGTCTTCCTCTTGTTCAATCTTTCTTTCATTCAAACTGTCATACAATCTTTCTTTATTTCAATCTTTCATTCATACTGATCTTTCTTTTATTCAATCTTTCTCTCATTCAATCTTTTTTTCATTCTATCTTTCATTCATTCAGTCTCTCATTCATTCTAATCTTTCTTTTTTCAAGCTGTCTATCATTGTATCCCCAGACAAAGTCGGGGGATACTATGTTTTCATACAGGTCCCGCTGCTGCATATAAATCTTGTTGGCGCAATAACTCAAAAAATATTTCACAGATCTTTACCAAACTTGATATATGAATAGATATGGGTGAGAGGACGACGCCTATTTACAATGAGGTCAAAACCTTCACTAGGAAAGTGTCCTTGACCTTGAATAGGTCCAATTTTGGGAAAAATTACACAAATTCTTAAATATCTCAAGAAATCTTGCATGGATTGATCCCAAAATCAAGTTGATTGAAGATCTTGGATAGGGTTGTCATGTTCCGGAAGCTGGTGGTGCCACCAATTATTCTTTACTTGTTTTCGTGCCTTTTAATACCACCAAAATTGCCACTTGACAGTACTGTGAGCATTATAAGTCAAAAACTAATGGACAGATTTCTTTAATATTATGCACATACATAGATATGGGTTATGGGATGATGTTTATTTAAATTGGGGTCATGACTTTTCCTATGAGAGTAGCCTTGACCTTGAATATTCCCACATTTGGTGAAATTCACACAAAATTTTTAATATCTCAGTAAGGGATACATGGAATGATCCAAAAATCATATTGACATAAGATCTTTGATAGCACTGTTTTCTGCAGAAGACAGGTGGCACCTCCTTATGTTGTTTTTATGCTAAAATGATATTTAAACGGAATGACTTTGTAAGAATTTGAGGTAAAGTCACCAAACGCACAAGTTTGATGAATCTTAATATCAGCGGCTAGGTAAAATTTGAAAAGAAACCATGGTGGGGGGGGGGGGGGGGGGTAATTGTCTGTGGATACTATGGCACCTGCGTTGCCAAGAAATGTCTAGTTCAATGTTTCTTTCATTCATTCACCATTCAATCTTTCATTCATTGTCTTTCTTTCATTCAACCCTAATTTGTTAAATCTTTCTCTCTTTCTTTCATTCTTTATCAAACACATTTGAGTATTTTGATACACAATCAAATGCACAAACTTAAGAATAACATTTATATACAGATATATAAATTATTATTAAGGCGATATGTAGCAAATGATTGATGATGGAGCAAATAGTGAACAGAAAGAGGCAATTGTTATGTGTGGAGTAAACGAGGCTTTTTTATGCCCCCGCCACAAAGTGGCCAGGGCATATAGTTTTACCCATGTCCGTCCTTCCGTCATTCCGAAATCAAACAGTTGTACAGACTTTTTTTTTGCAATGCCTGCAGATAATGGCCTGATTTTTGGTGTGTGGGCAGATAATGACCAGTTACAGATGGAGTTCGCGTTTCGTCCCCGTTAACCTTATTTTGACCGTTTTACAGCTCATTACATAGAAAATTTCATGAAAAATAGAAATTTTCATGACAAATACACATGTACAGACTTTTTTTCGCAGTGACTGCAGATATTGGCCTGAATTTTGGTGTGTGGGCAGATATTAACCAGTTACAGATCGAGTTCACGTTTTGTCCCAGTTGACCTACTTTTGACTGTTTTGCGGCTCCTGAACATAGAAAATTTCATGAAAAATATAAATTTTCATGACAAATACACATGTACGGCCTTTTTTTGCAATGCCTGCAGATATTGGCCTGATTTTTGATGTGTGGACCAGTTGCAGATCGAGTTCACGTTTTGTCCAAGTTGACCTACTTTTGACCATTTGACGGTGCCCTAACATAGAAAATTTCATTAAAAAATTAAATTTTCATGACAAGTGCACTTGTACGGACTTATTTTTGCAATTCCTGCAGATATAGGCCTGATTTTTGTTGTGTGGGCAGATAATGATCAGTTACAGATCGAGTTCGCCTTCTGTCCCTGTTGATCTACATTTGACCATTTGACTGCTCCTGAACATAGAAATTTTCATGAAAAATAGAAATTTTCATAACAAATGCAAATACAAATGTACGGACTTTTTTTCCACAGTAACTGCAGATACCGCCCTGATTTTTTTATGTGTGGGCAGATAATGACCAGTTACAGATCAAGTTCCAGTTTCGCCCTGTTGACCTACTTTTGATTGTTTTACGGCTCCTAAACAGAGAAAATTTCATGAAAAATATAAATTTTCATGGTCATAGGCTGATGGGCTATTGTCTTCACCCAAGCTGTCCGTCTGTCTGTCTGTCCGTCCGGCGTCCGTCAGTCCCGCGTCTGTTAACTTTTACCTTGTGTATGGGATATATCTAAAAGGATTCACCTTTGGAATTTTATTTCATCAGTGAAGATGTATATCGATTGAAATCTCAGTCAAGTTCGAAGATGGGTGACCTTGACCCATTTTTTATGCCCCCGCCACAAAGTGGCCGGGGCATATAGTTTTACCCATGTCCGTCATTCCGTCATTCCGTCCTTCCGTCATTCCGAAATCAAACAGTTGTACGGACTTTTTTTCGCAATGCCTGCAGATATTGGCCTAATTTTTGGTGTGTGGGCAGATATAGACCAGTTACAGATCAAGTTCGCGTTTCGTCCCGGTTGACCTACTTTTGACCGTTTTACGGCTCCTAAACTTAGAAAATTTCATGAAAAATAGAAATATTCATGACAGATACACATGTACGGACTTTTTTTCGCAATGCCTGCAGATATTGGCCTGATTTTTGGTGTGTGAGCAGATATAGACCAGTTACAGATCGAGTTCGCGTTTTGTCCTGGTTGACCTACTTTTGACCGTTTTACGGCTCCTGAACATAGAAAATTTCATGAAAAATATGAAATTTCATGACAAATACACATGTACGGACTTTTTTTCGCAGTGCCTGCAGATATTGGCCTGATTTTTGGTGTGTGGACAGATATAGACCAGTTACAGATCGAGTTCGCGATTCGTCCCGGTTGACCTACTTTTGACTGTTTTACGGCTCCTAAACTTAGAAAATTTAATGAAAAATAGAAATATTCATGACAGATACACATGTACGGACTTTTTTTCGCAATGCCTGCAGATATTGGCCTGATTTTTGGTGTGTGGGCAAATATAGACCAGTTACAGATCAAGTTCACTTTTTGTCCCAGTTGACCTACTTTTGACTGTTGTACAAACATAGAAAATTTCATGAAAAATAGAAATATTCATGAAAGATACACATGTACAGACTTTTTTTCGCAATGCCTGCAGATATTGGCCTGATTTTTGGTGTGTGGGCAGATATAGACCTGTTACAGATCGAGTTCACGTTTTGTCCCAGTTGACCTACTTTTGACTGTTTTACGGCTCCTGAACAGAGAAAATTTCATGTAAAACATAAATTTTCATGACAAATACACTTGTACAGACTTTTCTTCACAATACCTGCAGATATTGGCCTGATTTTTGGTGTGTGGGCAGATAATGACCAGTTACAGATCAAGTTCACGTTTTGTCCCAGTTGACCTATTTTTGACCGTTTGACGGTGCTCTAACAAAGAAAATTTCATAAAAAGGTGCATATGTATGGACCTTTTTCACAGTGCCTGCAGATACGGGCCTGATTTTTGGTGTGTAGGCAGATAATGACCAGTTACAGATCGAGTTCTTGTTTTCTCTCAGTTGACCTACTTTTGACCATTTGACTGCTCCTGAACATAGAAAGTTTCATGAAAAATATATATTTTCATAACAAATGCATATGTACTTACTTTTTTTCCTCAATGCCTGCAGATACCACCCTGATTTTTTATGTGTGGGCAGATAATGACAGTTACAGATCGAGTTCGCGTTTCATCCCGGTTGACCTACTTTTGATTGTTTTACGGCTCCTAATCATAGAAAATTTCATGAAAGACAGAAATTTTTATGGAAAATGCACATGTATGGACTTTTTTTCACAATGCCTGCATATACTGGCATGATTTTTGGTGTGTTGCTTGATAATGACCCGTTACAGATCGAGTTTGCATTTTGCCCTTGTTGACCTACTTTTGACCATACGACACCTCCTGAACTTAAAAAAAATTTCAAAATTTTACAAATGTTTCTAATTTGCCCAAGGCGGGGGCATTCGTGTCGTTCCGACACATCTAGTTCTACATTTAAGAGCTGATTATAGAAAAACACTCAGAAGCTTATGAGTGCCTTTCCATACATGTTGGCCCCCGCGCGGGACCCGCGCGGATCAAATCCAACAAGTGTGTTATCTCAGTCCCCTTTCCATACATGCAGGCCCCCGTGCGGGTCCCGCATGCTGATCAAGCAGTGTTGGATTTCTGCAGGGGCCCGCATGCGGATGCCACCTGCGGTATATAAGTTCCTGGTATTTTTCCTTGTCTTTGGAAAAGATAAAAGATCTGTTAGTGCATTAGACTGAATAAAAGATAGGCCTAATATACGACATGTTTTTATTGTGATTCAAATAGGCCCTACGGCCCCGAGGCCAACTCTAGGTAATGTAAACACATGGCAGGAGAGATATGCCCGTCGCAAGCCATGCCTGGCTTGTATTATATATCCCTTTACTGTTTACATTTATTTTAAATTTCCGACAAATTCTGACACTATTTATATTTACACTAACAGCCATATCTTTTCAATCTTTTTTGTATCTTTATCAAATTTTCAACAGTTTCCACTAAGAGGTTTTGCTGAAGATTATTGAAAATCATTGAAACTTAGAAATAATAATATATGCAATATTTTAGTCCTTAAAGAATCTATACATATAATGGCATTCTAATGGCCCATTTTGAGTGCTCTTTAGTGGCTTGTAAACAGTAAAGGGATATATAATGTTTAAACTGAATATTTGATTACAATATTATGTACACTAAACTTTAAGAAATTATGATTATTACTATATAAGTGCAAGACAACCCACATGCGGGGACCTGCACGTATGGAAAGGGGCTGCCTGCATACGGGCCCCCGCGCGAGACCCGTGCGGGTCCTGCGCGGGTGAAAATGGGCATGTATGGAAAGGCGGCCTATATCTCAAGAACCATTGTGTGGATTTTCACAAAACTTACTATGATCATTGGGACTGGTGGTCTGTATGTGCTGCACAATTTTGGTGGCGCCACCTGCAATTTCGGATCTTTTAATCATTTTATATCGGATTTTTAAATTTTGGTCTTTTGTGCAGGATATCTCTAAAGGTATTCAACACAGGAACTTCATTTCTTCAGTGCTACTTCATGATATTTACAAAATCTTGGTCAAGTTCAAAGATGGGTGATCTTGCCTACTTTTCAAGGTCACAGAGCTTAGTATAGAAAAAAACTTAGGAGCTTATTTCTCAGGAAGCATTTGGTGGATTGTTAAGAAACATGGTACATACCTCTCCAATTTAAATTTTTAACTGATTATCAGCTTTTGCTAATATTCTAGTTTTGCAATGCAGTGCTTACAGATACTGGCCTAATGTTTGGTCTGTGGGCGCATAATGACCACGTACAGATCGAGTTCTCGTTTCGTCCCAGTTGACCTATTTTTGACCATATGACAGATTCTAAAAATAGAAAATTTCAAGAAAGACTGAGGGTACCTTTCCATACATGCAGACCCCCGCGTGGGACCCGCGCGGGTCCCGCACGTTTGAAATCCAACAAGTGTGTAATCACTGTCACCTTTCCATACGTGCGGGCACCCGCGTGGGTCCCGCGCGGGACTTGCGCGGGTCCCGCATGTGGATCCAGCAGTGTTGGATTTCTGCGGGGGCCCGCATGCGGATGCTACATTTATATATTAGTAGCTGGCATGTGTCCTTGTATTTGAAAAGAAAAAGGAGCTGATAGAGCTTATTTAATTGCATTAAAAAAATATACGACCATTCTTCATTGAGATACGTCCCGGGACCAGCTCTAGTTAGAGTGTGACAGGAAATAGCCACCATATATGATACGATATTAATCCGCTCCAATCAGCCTCATCAGTTGGTATAAATGTTAACACTGAATATTTTCTTAAGATATTACACTAAAATTTTAGAAATTATAAGTGCATGCGTTTATCCAAACTAATGGGTCACCCGCATGCGGTGACCCGCACATATGGAAAGGGACTCTTTGCATGCGGGGACCCGCGCGGGTCCCGCGCGGGTTAAAATCCGCATGTATGGAAAGGCACCCTGAAATTTTAATGAAAAATGCACATGTATGGACTTTTTTTCACATGCCTGCAGATACTGGCCTGATTTTTGGTGTCTTGCTTGATAATAATCCGTTACAGATCGAGTTACGACACCTCCTGAACTTAAAATTTTTTTTACAAATGTTTAACAAATGTTTCTAATTTGCCCCAAGTGGGGGCATTCCTGTTGTTCGGACACATCTAGTTTTGTCTAAACAATAAGCTTTAACATGGACAGAACATATACAATTGACAACGACATCATGAGTCTGTTCAGGGTCTGAATGGGTTCGATATAGTGGTCCGAGATGGTACAGAATGTGGTCCGAGATTGGCAACCTGGTGGTTCGAGATTGTAAGAAGATGTCTGACTTTGTATGGGCCAAGATGTAAAAGGTTTGAGATCTCCAGAAAGATATCATACTTGTTCGACCAGTATAAAATGTTAAAATATCCAGATTTCCTGTCCGTGAAAATATAAAAAAGCCAATAATTAAGTAGTTCAGTTCTTCTTAGTTGTGGCATTTTCGGATAAATTATACTGCAATAGTGAGTTGCTCAGTCCCACCCTGAGAAAAAAATTATATTAAAAAATATATTCCAGGGCTCGGGATTATTGTATCTGCCAAAACAGAGAAAATCAGGTCAGAATAGAACCTTGAATAATATTCATCTAAAGAAAAGCTCTATCACTAGATCTATATACCGGTATATGTAATGTCTAGTGTGACGTCATGTTTTAGTGTTTATATGTCCTTGTTTGACCATCTGGACTGTCATGTGCATGTGTCTGCCCTCCTGATCTGTCCCATTATAACCAGCCTCAAGTGCACACTGTGCACCTTGCAGTAATACAGTGGGATGCCAAAACTGTTTTTGGTGCATCTGTGCACCTAGGCACCCAGTAATCGAACACTGCCCTTTGCTCTTAGCTTCTCATATGCTTATATATATGAAAAACATTACAATAGAATATTTTGCATATGTTGCCTTGCAAAAATTTCAAATTTCAGCTGAGCGCCGTGACCCTGGCACCCATGGGTCCCTTGTTTCTTCTAGCCAGCCGATTTACTGGTCAATGTCGGGCTTCCAGGTCTGATTGTTATAGCTGAAATGGTAAATCTAGGGTAATATTTTCCATTAAAATACAAAAAATGATTTGGCTCTCAGACTATGTGATAAATTTTTTGTATCCCCAGACAAAGTAGGGGAAATATTGTTAGGCGCGGTTGTGCTGCCACCACCGTAGAGATTTCTTTCAGGCGCGATTATACAAAATATATTACACAAATCTTTATGAAGCTTGACATGTGCATAGATATGGGTGAGAGGACCTAGCCAATTAAAGAAGGGTCATGACCTGGCTTTACCCAGATTGCGCCACCTACCTTACCAATTTCAGTATATAAATATTTGCCCTTTTCTCAGGAATGATTTGCAGTATGGGCCTGAAATTGTGCTTGTCCATAGATCTTGGATACCCCCATCTTATATTCAAGACTAGTGGCGCCATCTGCAATCATTTTCAAGTGGTGTCTCTGTGTACAGTTACTTTAGGTGAAAATATTGCTTATATATCAGGACTGATTCAGTGTATTGGTCTGAAATTTGGCATGTACATACATCTTGGAGAGTTTTTAGCTCAGCTGACTGAAAGTCATCTGAGCTATAGCGATCACTCTTTGTCCGTCGTCCGTCTGTCCGTCTGTCCGTCTGTCCGTCCGTTAACCGCTGGACCTAGAACCTTGTAACTTGGGATTCTGAGAGATCCATAAAAAATCTCCTTGGAAACCAGAAATTAGGTCTCTGTTACCCATATCCTTTGAGCTATGTGGCCCCAAAGTACCCCCCAGAAAAGTCAAAAATTTCATACAAAAACTTCAATATCTCAATAACTACTTGACTGATGGTCATGATTTTTTGCATACATATTGATCATGAGATGTTACATCACTTCCTGCAGACTGGTGGCGCCACCTGTATTTTTCGATTTTTTACGAATTTTTTTCTCTATTTTTGAGACCTTTAAAAATGTAAACATCTGTTAACAAGGCACAAATCATAAAGACTGGACTTAGAATCTTAATTCTTGACACACTGAGAGGTCCATGAAAAATCTCCTTGGAAACCAGAAATTAGGTCTCTGTTACCCATATCCTTTGAGCTATGGGGCCCAAAATAACCCCCCAGAATAGTCAAAAATTTCATACAAAAACTTCAATATCTCATTAACTACATCACTGATGGTCATGATTTTTGACATACATATTGATCATGAGATGTTTCATCAGTTTGTGCAGACTGGTGGCGCCACCTGTATTTTTCAATGTTCACAAATTGTTTTCTCCATTTTTGAGACCTTTAAGGATGTAGTTATCTGTCAAATCGTAACGACTGGACCTAGAATCTTTGTTCTTGACACACAGGGAGACCCATGATAAGTCTCCATGGAAACCAGAAATTAGGTCTCTGTTACCCATATCCTTCAAGCTATAGGACTCCAGAGTATCCCTAAGAATAATGGAAAATTTGATACAAAAGCTGAAGTATCTGAACAACTAATGCAGAGATCACCATGATTCTTTGCATGCATATTGACCACTAAGTGTTTTTGTTAGTTTCTGCAGACTGGTGGAGCCACCTTTATTTTTTTTTAAAGTTTACACATTTTTCTCTATTTTTGAGATATATAAATACAGACACAATCTTGGCCTGTTGGTTAATCTGTTGGATGCCTCAGTTGAAAGGGTATATACTACCATTCAGATGATAAAATTTCCTTTTGCGAATCTCTTCCCAGTCAGCTGAGCGTCATGACCCATGGGTCACTTGTTTGGTAGACCAGACAGCTGGCACCACCTACCAACCCATTTTCATAGAATAAATAAATGCTCTTTTCTAAGAAATAATTTGCTGTATTAGCCATAAATTTTTGCATGTCCATAGATCTTGGATCCCTTCATCTTGTATTCAAAACGGTGGTGCTGTCTTTGGTGTGGTCTCTTTTCCAAGTGTCAGTTTATGCTGCTGAAGATTGGGGGGGGGGGGGGGGGGGGCAACTCTTGAAAGGGGAGGGGGTGGGTAATTGTCTGGGGATACTATGGCCAGTGCAATGCCAAGAAATTCTAGTTTTTTTCTACTTTAACAAAATAAATTATACATTTAACAAATAACTAGGTTGCTGTTTCAATAAGGTCACTGAGCTATTCTGCTTGCATTGCATAATTAAGATTATTCATAAGCAGTTTTCTGTTCAAATAAAATTGTGAAAAAAATTTAAAGAGAAGAGAGGGTATGTTATACACATGTTCACAAATACAAAGAACATGGGAAATGGAGCATAGATGAACTTTTGTCAGGACTGAGGTCAGGTGCATAGTCTTGGATCTACTGGATATATATACATGACCTGTTGTGACAGATACATTTTCGCCAAACAGTAAAAATGGATCATCAGGAATGTTTGATTTAAATTTGTCATTATCTGTCAGTCAGTATAAAAAAATCATCTGCTTGTTTCCTCCTCTGCTTTACACAAATATATGGAAACTTCTTGATTATTTTGTCCCTAATCTGTGTTTCTATATGTTTCAGCTTGCAGTGTGTCAAACTGCAATAAATGTAAAGATCCACCAGTGAAATGTGATTCTTGCACAAAACCACAACTGTTGAAAAGTGATGGAAGTGAATGCCTCTGTAAGTACAGACTTTATTATTGTTTTGTGTAAATTATATTTGCTGGATATTGTGAACTCAGTATTAATTTAAATTGCTAACATTAAGAAAAGTTATGGAAATCTTTGGTAGCAGTCATAACCCCAGATTTGTCCATATAAGGCTGTTATTGTAGCCCAGGATCTAAGTTGGGGAATTAATATTAAACACATTGGCTTGTGCAAAAAGTCATCAAGTGGTGGAGACTTATATAGCGTTTTACATGTACACAGTATGGTGGTCAGACTCTGTCACATCACATGCAGCAGACATATATTTCTGGGGAACTTTCATAAAGAAATCCAGAAAAGTAACTCAACTTTAGTGGTCCTATGATTTGACTAGAGTCGTAGACAACGTTGCTGTTTATAGGCTGGCGACATTGATCAATTTATAATAATCAGAATGGATTTTAAGGGAACCATGGAGCTTTTGTACATTCACCCATACTATCTTGAAACCGGCAGGAGCTAGCATCATCAAATTTTATGCAAAAAATTAGTCATCTAAAAAAATCCATCAGATTTTGCTTATTTTTTGGCCAACTGCATTTTCTTAGATTTTATATGGGAAAAGCTTAAAAACCTTAAAAATCTTCTTCTCAGAAACTGTTCAGCCAAATTGTTCATTATTTTACAGAAATGATTTCTGGAACAATCTCTCTCAAGTTTGTTTGAATGGATTAAGTTTTGTAATTTTTGGCTGAGTTACAGGAAATTGAACTTAGTTATCTGTCCAAAAAAGCATGCCAAAATAACAATCACAGAAACGGCTGAAGCTATCATCACCAAATTTTATGCCAATGTTGGTCACATGAGTCATATCTGAAATTAATTGCATCGACCTTTTTTGTACGGGGGTCATCAGTGCCCGTATCATATACTGATGGCCAGAAAAAACTTCTCTGAAACCATATGGCTTGTTTAATATCACACAGAAATGATCCTAGGGTAGTGCTTTCTGAAGTTTGTTCATATGGTCTCAGTTCAGTGACTTTTGGCGGAGTTATGGGAAGCTGAATAAATTTAGTCATATGCCATAACAGCCCTTTAAGCTCAGTGGCTACAAAGATCTTCTCAAAAACCACTGGGCCAAATTCTTAAATTTCACACATAAATTATCCTTAGATGTTGAAAATTCAAATTTGTTCAAATGGTTTTGATTCAGTGATTTTTGGCTGAGTAATGGGCAGCTTAACTTTGCCATTTTGCTGTATTTTCCCATATGAGTTAAAAACCTGCAAAACGATTTTTGACTGATGCCACTAAGGCCAATTTATTGAATATTTTACTAGAATAATCCCCTAAATAATTCTTATAATAATTGATCTTTTATGGTTCCAAAGAATGAATTTTGGCTTAATATAAAAATTGAACTGAGTGATTTTACCATATATGTTAGCTGTGTAAAGCAGATTCATCTAGCCTACCACCAGTTTATCAGCATCCGTTACATCATACCTCTAGACTTTTAGATTTCAGGTTATCTATGGTTAATTTTGACAAGAATGGTTTTTAAAAGCTCTTAAAAAATGTAGATTTATGATTTTAGATATTCCTCATTTTTTGTATGGGGGTCATTGGTCATCTGTACATTAACCCATAATTTCTCAGAAATAGTGGGAGCTACCATCCCCAGATTTTATGCAATAATCTGTCATATATCAAATGTTGTGGGATTCAGCTAATTTTTTTTTTGCTATCTTCATTTACTTAGATTTTATAGGGGAAAAGCTGAAAAACCTTTAAAAGTCTTCTTCTTGTAAACGGTCCAGCCAAATTGTTCAATATTTTACAGAAATGATCCCAGAGGCAAGCCCTCTCAAGTTTGTTCAGATGGTTTGCATTTTATGCATTTTAGTGAAATTACACAAATTTTAACTTAGTCATTTGGCCAAGTAAGCATACTGACATAGTAATCTCAGAAATGACAGCAGCTAGCATTACCAAATATTGTGCATTTGTGGTCACATGACTCATATTTGAAGTTGCAGATTTCATGGTGCCACCTATGTTGACCTGTTTTTTATGGACAAAAACCTCATAATTTTAGCCTCTTTCAGCTTAAAATGTTTATGATGAATTGTCAAGAATTATCCTAGGACGTGGTTCTTTCAATCATATCATAATGGATCGAGTTTGTTGATTTTTGGTTGAGTCATGAAAAGCTTAAGTTGGTCTTATGGCCATTATTATGTCTATTTCAAACTTAGGACAGCAATAGTGTTCTTCTACAAAATTATTGTTTCAATTATAACTTCTGTAACATTGCATGAAATTATTCTAAGGCGGCATTTGTTCAAGTTTACTTGATTGATTTTTGGCAGAATTATTGGACCTTTAACAACAAAAGGAATGCATCTTTTATTGTTCTAGATATTTTGATAAAAAGTTTATGAATATGTCAGCTTGAAAAAAAAGCATTTTAGCTAAAGTCTTTTAGTATGTGTAAACAGATTTACCGACAGGCCAAGATTGTGTCTGTATCTTTAAAAAGGTTGAGAAACTGCCAACTGTTTCAGATTTGGCAACAGATCAAGAGTTCATTCAGTGCAGCCAGGTATAGGTCAAGAGTTCAATCAGTGCAGCCAAGCAAGGCATATGATCACCTCATGGATGACATGTGAACACCTCATGGGCACCATGTGGTCGCCTCATAGGTAGCATGGATCACCTCATGAGTATTATGTGATCACCTCATGTGTCATGCCCCTCAGGGCTGCATGTGGAGCCAATCTGTGAGCTTAATATGCAATGGTGTGGCTACTATTTCAGGTTTGGAAACAGGCCAAAAGTCAGTCTGGATCTATTTATAGCAATGGCAGACTGCCAACTGTATCAGAGTAGGCAACAGGTCAAGAGTTCACTCAGTGCAGCCAGGTATAGGTCAGGAGTTCACTTAGTGCAGTAGATGCATTCTATTTATAGCGTTGGCAGACTGCCCACTGCATCAGATTTGGCATCAAAGTTCAGCCTGGATCTATTTGTAGCTTTAGCAGACTGCCAACTGTGTCAGATTATGCAACAGGTCAAGAGTTCACTCAGTGCAGCCAGGTACAGGTCAAGAGTTCACACAGTCTAGTCAGGTGCAGGTCATGAGTTCAATCAGTGCAGTAGTCTGAGCCAGCAATTTGTCACAGTTCACCCGGGGCAACTGCCTTTCTTACCTAAGCCTGGTTAGCCCCATGCATCAGACTCAAGGGAAGTTTGATGTATTAGCCTGATATTTTGACCTGTCTATGTGTCTTTGATGGCTTTCTCGCTCACAAGACAGGTGTTGCCACCTAAAATGAATTTTGCACAGTGTATGTGCCTGCTTATTTCTACAAAGGAATTTGATGATATATATATCAGCCTGAATTTGGGCATATTTATACATCAAATTGCTTTGTTGTATACAAGACTTGTGGTGCCACCTACAATAATTTTTGCACAGTGTGTGGCCCTCCTTATATCTCAGGAGGGGTTTGATATATAAGTCTGAAATTGGGCATATGTATATATCTCTGATAGCTTTGTTGTATACAAGACTGGTAGTGCCAGCTACAATCATTTTTGTGTTGTGTGCACCCATGCCAGAATTTCAGCAGTGAGGTTTGTGTACTTGTTTCTTATTCAAAATTTTTAGTACTTGCATTGTTCATATACATGAAAAGTAATGGTCCAGCATTTAAGCATTATACCTGGTGTATTTCCCAATGCACAGGTTTGCATTAGGCCTGTAGTCCTTGTTAAGGCCTTGAAAAGGTCTTAAAAATGCCAGGAATCCTAACATGGGTCTTAAACAGGTCTTAAATTTGATCTTACCCATCCTGATATAATGAATACGCACAGTTTGGTGTTCAAACATCAGCTGGACACAATTTTGGAGAAGTTGCTGCGATTACTTGTCAAAGAAAGATCTACGTAGATCTCATTAGTTTTAAAGCATGGTAGGGCCATAAAAACTTTAATGCATAAATGGGTCTTAAATTTACTGTCAGCTGGTCTTAAAAAGGTCTTAAATTTGCATTGCCAAGAGGTACAGATACCTTGTAATGTATTGTATAGTGAGGGAAGTATTATTATAGTTCTTTCATATTGTGAGATAATGGATTTTTACAGCCCAATAAGGTTCCACCACTGATAGTTAACTTTTTTGTTGAACACGGTTAAATGCCAATACACCGAGGAATCAGTAAACAATTATTTAAGGTTTGATTTACTTTGAATGTTTGCATTTGAATTTTCTTTGTAGCCTGCCCGTCTGATTGCACAACTTGTGATGAGAAAGCTGATGGCACTGGAACGTCATGCACAGCTTGTAATAAGTTCTTCTATTTAGTCACTGGAACATGCTCAAGTAAGTTGTTTGTTTCCTGATTGGAGTGGAGATGTATTACAATAACAGATAAATAGATTCATAATACAATCCTGGTAGCTAAGGAGGCTTTACAGGAATTGATAGATTATTTCTGTATCAGTATTTCAGTGAACCTTTTTAGTCCCCTATAGTGCAGAATTCATTGATTTCAAATTTAAACTTCTTCTTCCCATGTTTGCAATATATCACCAATATAGTCTATTGGCTGATTTTTTAAACTGACCTTTGGGCATAATACAAGTCCTAGGTGACATATTTGCACCTGATATTAATTTTGACCTTGACTTTTTTCAAACAACCAGGGCAAGACATTTTTATGTGCTTCAGTCTTGCCAAGTTTGTCAAGTAATATCTAGCTTTTTCTGACCGTACATGAAATTTTTACTTGTATATGCATTTAAAATTTCTTTTCTGCCTTTTCAGTATTTTTTTCTTTATTTTACTTGGAATTCACCTTTCATCATTGAAAAAATCCTCCATCTGTGTAACAGTGCAAAATATATTCCCCATACAGAAAATAACTGCCCCAGTTGTAGAAAGACAGAATTGTATTTGCAGGGCCAAAATAAAAAGTGTCACCAGTAGGAGTAGGACTAAGCTAACTCGTTATGGGGCTGATTGGACTTTGACTAAAAATCTCTTTGTTGAAACCATGTCATTGCACTCACATATGCTACAGGGTTTGTACACAACCTGAAACCTGGAATACTCATGGATATTCCAAATAATTTTTCCAGGTCTGGAAAAATGGGGATTTATTAATGTACACCTGGAATAAACCTTGAATTTTGGCTTAGGTCATTGTACATAGCCCAGCAGCTCCTTGTGATATCCATGGTGGCAAGTAATGTAGCCCGAGCAGGAGGTTTAACTCTTTAACATTTGACAGCGCACTCTAAGCCCCGTCACGTGACATCCCCTCATCTGTTCATAACCGTCACAATGCCCTCAGGTGGGACTCTAAGAACTCCCAGTTTTAGCTCAGTCTTGGAGGTAAAATTAACGTTGGACACAATTAGTTTTGGTTCTATACGGTTCCAGGACACCCGTATCGTAAAGTTGATAATTATTTATTTATTCACCTAGGAAATCTTCATAAATATTCATAAAATTCTAATTTAGACTGTTGGAAAGCTAATTGGTTGAATGGCGTCGGCAATTGACACATGGGATGTCAACAAACGCGATGGTTCAGCTGACCGTGCCATATTGTTATGACAATAAACCATACCAAACTTCCACAAAAGATTGTTATTTATCTAAATTATTATCATTTTGGACTTGAAATGTGAATATTTCTCATTCCTTAAGACATTTTCTATGTTTATGTTGCATGTTATGAAGGGTGTGCGATGTCATCAATTTTCAAGATGGCGGCCGTCGGACTTGCCGCTCAATAGACATCGTGCTTTGACAACTTTCAGTACATGTTTTGAACAAAATAAATATAAAATAATGTTCAATAAACTTTAGTTACTAAAATTTCGAGAATATTTGCTTATGTCTTACGATAAAAAAGACATCTGACATCGTTTTGACACTGGATAACCACAATGCAATGCGACAGGGATTTCCCTGTATGTTCTGTCACAGGCAACATAAAAGTGACATACGCTTTACCGGGAGTACCAAAACGATCCAAGTAAACATTATAAAGGTGGAAAATGTGTAGGAAAGTTTGATGTAACCATTCTGTCAGACTTTTGTCAATTTTCCATTGGATTTTATACATATTTGATGAGTAAATCTGTATTTTTTTTCTTCACTTTTCTTTTAAGTTCACCTGGTCTTAATTAGTTTTCCATACCTGAACAGGTGGGATGTGGCAATTTGATCCTTATTTGAAATCAACAGTATATTTCATGTGAAATATACAATTATTATTCTTATACATTTCTTGGAACAAATCATATATGGTTTTGTCTAATTTATTTCAGCACTCCACACCTACATAACATTAACAATCTTAATCATATTTCATTAACCTGTTTTTCCTAGATCTTCCATGACAATACACCTGGTACTGGCGGATGATAATTCCCTTATTGGTCCTAAATTCTACAATTTCTTCACTGGGATATACTGCAGACATTCATGTAAAATATGCTAAAACAACAAAGACACTATACTTACCTGAATTTACCTGATTTACCTGGCTCTATTATTAGATATATGTGAAATTTATGATTGATTAAGTCATTAACCTCTTGCTTGGTATCTCTGTAAAATGTGTTGAAAATTTCATAAGGATGCACCAAAAACTGATAAAGTTATCAGTCATGACATTAATGTACAGTGTGTCAAAATTCAAAGTGTGAGAAACCAAAAAATAATCTGAACATGCAGTAAGGGGGTGTTTTGTGACAACCAGATACAAACAGTAAAGGGTTAAAGACTAATAGGATGAGTAAGTATTAGATTGTTCAGTGTTGTTTTTAGCTCAGCTGACTATAAGTCATCTGAGCTATAGTCATGGTCCTTTGTCCGTCGTCCATCCGTCTGTCGGTCGGTCAGTCCGTCCGTCTGTAGATGTGGCACGTTTTGAAACCACAAGACCTAGGAATCCAAAATTCGGCATAATGTTAGATGTCCCCAAGATCTCCTACCAAGCCCAAAACTGGGTCTTTGCAAATTTGTTCCTTTGAGAAATTAAGGTAAAACCTCACAATTTTTTATTAAAAGCCTATTTTCACATTTCAGGACGGCCTAATATCAAAACCACTCATCCGTTTTTCCTCATATTTACCATAAATATTCCTCTATATATTTTCTATGTACATGCCAGAAATTGTGTCTGTATTATATAATTTAAAAAAGTTATGGGCCAAAACATAATGCATTTTGTAAAAAATCAGGAAAGATATTTGATCACTTAACACAAAACATGTTTAAGCAATGGACTTTTCTTCCAGTAATATAACTTTAATTAATCAAAATTAAATTGTATACCCAAAATTGGATCAAAACCTTTTAAATTTTTTTAAATATTAACAAAAATTAAAATTTGGTACCTTAAATTTTGCCCAACTTTTACTATGGCACGTTTTTTTCCTGTAAGTACTGTGGATTTTTCAATTTTCACAGCATGATGTTGTTAGCATTTTGTCTGTTAACACCAAAAATTTCAACTCAGTTGATCAAAAACTGTAGATTTTAAAGCACCATGTAACATATTGTTAACATCAAGCTAGTGTAATGCAGTATGCAAGAGCTCAGCTCCCCAGCTTCAGCTCTCAGTTCCTAAAATTTGGCATACAATTAGATGTCTCCAAAATCCTCTACCATGACAAGAATTTGGTCACTAGGACTTAATACCTTTGAGATATTAATCAAAAACTTCATTTTTTCCATTTAAAACCCATTGTTACACTTCAAGACTTGCCTAATATCAAAACGACTGATCTGACTTTAACCCTTTACTGTTTACAAGCCACTAAAGAGCACTCTAAATGGGCAACTAGAATGCCATGATATGTATAGATTCTTTCAGGACAAAAATTTTGCATATTACTTCTAAGTTTCAATGATTTTGAATTTTCTTCAGCAAACCCTCTTAGTGGGAACTGTTGAAAATTTGATAAAGATACAAAAAAAGCTTGAAAAGATATGGCTGTTAGTATAAATATAAATAGTGTCAGAATTTGTCGGAAATCTAAAATAAATGTAAACAGGAAAGGGTTAATCATATGTAATATACATATTTTTCTATACATTTTCTATGGACATGCCAGAAATGATGTCAGTATTGCGTAATTGTTTTAAGTTATGGGCCTAAACATAATGCATTTTGTAAAAAATCAAGAAATATATTTACTCCCTTAACAAGAGGATTGCTGAAGCTAGAGACTTTTTGTCAGGGATGTAACATTATTTAATCAAGATTCAATTGAATACCCAAAATTAGTTCTGAATTTTTCAAATTTTATAAGTTATTAGTATAAATATAAAATTAGTACCTTAAATTTTGCCCAACTTTGACCATGGCACGTTTGTTTCCTGTGAGCACTGTTGATATAATTTTCATATCATGCACACATAAGGATTTAAGCTTTTTTGTTTAGAAAGCTGAAAGAAATTTGCCAAAAATTGTAGCTTTTATTAAAGTTTTTATGAGACCGTGTCAGACCTTGGCTCTCTCTAGACCCTCTTGAGTCACCTGTATGTTGACCTTGTTGAACTTTCAGCAAAAAATGCATCCTTGAGGCGAGGCATAAACTGGGGCAGCCAGGCAGCTTATGGCCAGCCACAGTTGATCCAGGTGTCCAACCCAACTCGTCTAGTAGTTTTAACCAACAACATAACAATAAACAATAAATTAATGAATTTTTATTGGTTTTTAATAACAAATTAAAGAAAAATAGAAAAGGAATTTGTTAGTTGATTATAACAGGAAATTAACTTCCAGTAACTGATAATATAAGAATCTTGTATCGATGGATAGAATGTCACATAATCAAAATAACACCATGCAGTCACCTATGGTATTTTTCAGTTCAATTTCAATGATAAAAAAAATAAATCATATTATTCATTACTAATCATTAGGGATCATATGAAGGAAATTAATGATAGACAAAGATGCAGTTGATAATATTAATCTAGATTCCTACTGTGTCTAGTGTGTACATTGATGTTAAATTAGTCCAAAATGAATATATTACATTTATTTTTATTTAGTATAAATAAAAGCCATAAAACCAGGTACTTATGATCATTATTCAAATGTGTGAATTTTGTATATTCTGGATTCTCAACACCATTGTTTGGTGAAAACTGAATAAATACCAGACATGTGCTAATACTTTGCAATTGTATTTAAATACGAATATGAATATGTACTCCATTATAAAATTTCTTTCATAAGATTGGGAATTCAGGTAAAAATGAAAGTATATGAGTACCAGTTTCTCTTTTTATTTTTAATAAAAATTATATTTGGGACAATATTTGTAATTTTTAGCAAACCTGTGAGCTTATGCAATGGTTTGGAGTCGTCCGTCGTCTGTACGTTAACCAATGCTATCTTGAAAACAGCAAGAATTAGCATCACGAAATCTTATGCATAAAATAAGTCATCTAAAAAACTCTATCGGATTTTGCTTATTTTTTGGCAAACTGCATTTCCTTAGATTTTATAGGGAAAAAGCTTAAAAAATCTTCTTCTCCGAATCTGTTCAGCAAATTGTCCAATATTTTACAGAAATGATTCCTGGAACAGTCTCTCTCAAGTTTGTTTGAATGGTTTAAGTTTGGTGATTTTTGGCCGAGTTACAGGAAGTTGGACTTAGTCATCTGTCAAAAAAAGCATACTAAAATTACAATCTCAGAAACGGCTTGAGCTATCATCACCAAATTTTATGCCAATGTTGATCACATGAGTCATATCTGAAATTGAGGTATTGGTGGGGCCACCTGCATCGGCCTTTTTTGTACAGGGGTCATCAGTGCCTGTATCATACTGACAGCTACAAATAACTTCTTCTCTGAAACGAAATGGCCAAATTGTTTAATATCACACAGAAATGATCCTAGGGTAGTGCTTTGTGAAGTTTGTTCAAATGGTCTCAGTTCAGTGACTTTTGGCTAAGTTATGGGAAGCTGAATTTAGTCATATGCCATAACAGCCCATTTTAGCTAAGTGGCTACAAAAATCTTCTCCTCAAAAACCACTGGGCCAAATTCTTAAATCTCACACATCAATTATCCTCAGATGTTGATAATTCTAGTTTGTTCAAATGGTCTCAGTCCAGTGACTTTTGGCTGAGTTACGGGAAGCTGAATTTAGTCATATGCCATAACAGCCCATGTAAGCTATGTGGCTAAAAAAATCTTCTCAAAAACCACTGGGCCAAATTCTGAAATCCCACACATTAATTGTATCCGCCAAAACAGTTTTGCGGATACTATTTTTTCAGCTGCACGCCGCAGCCGCCATGTAGGTGTCCAGAGAACTCCTCCGTAACCGCTGGGTGGAATTTTACGAAACCTGGGATTATGTTCGGTTCACATGTGAACTGCTGCGCCCCAATTTTGTTTTGACCTCTGACCTTTCCTCTGCGTCCGTTTGTGCGTCTGTTTCCACACATAAACCCACATATCTCGGGAACCGTTTGACCCATCCGGAAATTTTTTTTGCACAAATGAAGCCCTTGGAGAGCTTTATAACATACACAAAAAATGGTGGCGCCACCTGCAACCATGTTTGCACAGTGTCCATCTGTTTGTCTGCCTTGGGTTAAAATCACTCATATCTCAGCAGTGGTTTGACTAATACACCTGAAATTCGGCATGCTTATACATCCTGGATAGCTTTTCTGATTTTATGACGGGTGGCGCCACCTACAATCAAGTTTACCCCGCAGACATCCAAGCTCATATCTCGGGAACCGTTTGACCGATCAGGAAAATTTTTTTGCACAAATGTAGCCCTTGGAGAGCTTTATAACATACACAAAAAATGGTGGCGCCACCTGCAACCATGTTTGCACAGTGTCCATCTGTTTGTCTGCCTTGGGTTAAAATCACTCATATCTCTGCAGTGGTTTGACTAATACACCTGAAATTCGGCATGCTTATACGTCCTGGATAGCTTTTCTGATTTTATGACGGGTGGCGCCACCTGCATTCTAGTTTATGTAGCAGATATCCAAGCTCATATCTTGGGAACCCTTTGACCGATTGGGCCAAAGTTTTGCATGTGTATAGTTCTCACATAGTTATGGGAAGCTGAATTTAGTCATATGCCATGACAGCCCATGTTAGCTAAGTAGCTACAAAAATCTTCTTCTCAAAAACCACTGGGCCAAATTTTTAAATCTCACACATTAATTATCCTTAGAAGTTGATAATTCAAGTTTGTTCAAATGGTTTTGGTTCAATGATGTTTGGCTGAGTTATGGGAAGCTGAACTTTGCCATTTTGCTGTATTTCCCATATGAGTTATAAACCTACAAAACTTTTTTCGACTGATGATACTGAGGCCAGTTTGTTTAATATTTTGCAAGAATAATTCCCTGAATCATTCTAATAATAATTGAATCAGCCAAAGCAGAGTTTTGCGGATACTATGTTTTCAGCTGAACGCGGCCGCCACCACAGCGTAGGTATCCGGAGAACTCCTCCGGAACCGCTGGATTGAATTTTTCGAAACCCGGGATAATGTTCGGGTCACATGTGAACTGCTGCGCCCCGATTTTGTTTTGACCTCTGACCTTCCCTCTGCGCTCTGCGTCAGTTTGTGCGTCTGTTTCCACACATAAACCCACATAACTCGGGAACCGTTTGACCGACCCGGAAAATTTTTTTGCACAAATGTAGCCCTTGGAGAGCTTTATAACATACACAAAAAATGGTGGCGCCACCTGCAACCATGTTTGCACAGTGTCCATCTGTTCATCTGCCTTGGGTTAAAATCACTCATATCTATGCAGTGACTTGACTAATTCACCTGAAATTCGGCATGCTTATACATCCTGGATAGCTTCTGATTTTATGACAGGTGGCGCCACCTTCATTCACCTTTACGCTGCAGACATCCAAGTTCATATCTCGGGAACTGTTTGACCGATCAGGAAAATTTTTTTGCACAAATGTAGCCCTTGGAGAGCTTTATAACATACACAAAAAATGGTGGCGCCACCTGCAACCATGTTTGCACAGTGTCCATCTGTTCGTCTGCCTTGGGTTAAAATCACTGGTATCTCTGCAGTGGTTTGACTAATTCACCTGAAATTCGGCATGCTTATACATCCTGGATAGCTTTTCTGATTTTATGACGGGTGGCGCCACCTACAATCAAGTTTACGCTGCAGACATCCAAGCTCATATCTCAGGAACCTTTTGACAGATTGGGCCAAAGTTTTGCATGTGAATAGTTCTCACATAGCTCTATATCATACGCTAAACTGGTGGCGCCACCTGGAACCCTTTTTTGCACAGCGTCCATCTGTTTGTCTGCCAAGGGCAAAAATCACTCATATACATGTAATGGTTTGACTTAGCTGCCTAAAATTTTGCATATGTATTCAACTTGGACGGCTTTCTGGATTTTGTGGTAGGTGGTGCAACCTACATACACAATTTGGCTGCAGACATCCATGCTAATATGCAACACTTCACTCTATTTCCCCTTTCCACTCAATCCATGCCTCACTTCACCTGTTCCACTCTGATTTAGGCTGATACAAGTAGTCGCTTGTTGACTACCCTTATTCTAGTTGTCTTTTATGGTTCCAAAAAATGAATTTTGGCTGAATTATAAAGATTGAATTGAGTCATTTTACCATACATGTTAGCTGTTTGAAGCAGATACAAATAGCCTAGCACCAGTTTATCAGCATCCATTACATCATGCCTCTAGACATTTAGATTTCAGAATATCTATGGAAAATATTGACAAGAATGTTTTAAAAAATTAGATTTATGATATTACATATCATCTGTTCACTATTCATAATTTCTCAGGAATAGCAGGAGCTACCATCCCCAAATTTTATTCAGTTATCAGTCACATATCAAATGTTGATGGATTCAGCTTATTTTTGCTATCTGCATTTACTTAGATTTTACAGGGAAAAAGCTGATAAAAACTTCTTCTACTTGTAAAGAGTCTAGCCAAATTACTCAATGTTTTACAGAAATGATCCCAGAGGCGAGCCTACTCAAGTTTGTTCAAATGGTTTGTGTTGGATAAATTTTAGCAGAGTTACATAACAGGCCAAGATTGTATATGTTTCTTGAATAGGTTGAGAAACTGCCAACTGTTTCAGATTTGGCAACAGATCAAGAGTTCATTCAGTGCAGCCAGATTTAGGCCAAGAGTTTAATCAGTGCAGCCAAGCACAAGGCATGTGATCACCTCATGGGCAGCATGTGATCATTTCCTGGGTAGCTTGTGATCACCTCAGGAGTATCATGTGATCACCTCATTTTCATTCAGTGCAGCCAAGTACAGGTCAAAAGTTCACTCAGTCTAGCTAGGTGCAGGTCAAGAGTTCACTCAGTGCAGTAGCCTGAGCCAGTAATTTGTCACAGTACACTCGGGGCAACAGCTGTTCTCACCTCAGCCTGGTCAGCCCAGTGCATCAGACTCAAGGCCTGATATTCTGACCTGTCTATGTGTCTTTAATGGCTTTCTCGTTCACAAGACAGGTGTCGCCATCTACATTGACTTTTGCAAAGTGTATGTGCCTGCTTAATTTTACGAAGGAATTTGATATATCAGCCTGAAATTGGGCATATTTATACATGTCAAATAGCTTTGTCGTATACAAGACTGGTGGTGCCACCTACAAAATTTTTTGTGACGGTGCACCCGTGCCAGAATTTCAGCAGTGATGTTTGTGTATTCTTGTTCAAAATGTTAAGTACTTGCATTGTTCATATATATGAAAAATAGTGGTTCAGCATTGAAGCGTTATACCTGGTGTATATCCAGTTATCCATATGCACAGGTTCACATTAGGCCTGTAGGCCTTGTTTTTAATAAATAGCTCTTATATTATATGTTCTGCTTATAAGGTATATGGCCAAGTCAAAATCTGTGTGACAATAGCACTCCATTTGTTAATAAAATAAACAAACTCAATCCTCTTCCCTGTCTCCAAAAGTACTATCAAATCATACATAAGCTAAACAACAACTCATAATACAGCTTATTTTTATTACCCCATAAAACCAGCATGTGCCTCATTTCTAAATCATATTTTTTTTATTCATATATAACAGCTGAGCGCCGTGACCCATAGGTCCCTTGTTTTAAATTGTGACCTGGAAAAATCTTTGTGAGACCTGGAGATAACCTGGAAATCTCCTGGAATTTTGATCTGCCAGATGAGTATGTACCCTGATGCTAGGTGAAATTGATAATTATAACCTGGTAAAATATATTAATATATTTTCTCTAAAGGTGCTTTTCCATAAGTGTGTAGTCCACTTGCTTAGTCTGTTTACTTAGTCTGTATCTGTAGGCTGCCAAAAGCAGTTTTTGTGCACTTTGCATACCAATAACCCTTTTTTAGCCCTTAGGCTGACGGGCTATTGTCGTCACCCAAGCTGTCTGTCCGTCCGTCCCTCCGTCCGGCGTCCGTTAACTTTTACCTTGTGAGCGGGATATTTTGAAAAGGATTCACCATCATAATTTTATTTCCTCGGTAAAGATGTATATCGACAAAATCTCGGTCAAGTTCGAAGATGGGTGACCTTGACCTATTTTTCTACATTTTAGAGCTGATTATAGAAATGATACGATGTGGGATTGGGGATGTCCCCACACCCCAGTCGGGAATTTGACATCACGGTGATCTCACAATGGCATCACATATTATATCACATGACCTCATCGTGTGACCTCACTGTGACATGAAATCTGTAACCTAACACTGGTATCACAGTGATGTCACACGCTTAGGTCACATGGTGATCATACTGTGACTTCATCCTGATATCTCTTTCTTGATGTCACAGAGATGTCACATGCTGATGTCACCACGACATCACAGATTAGCTCACACAGACCTCATGCTGTGACATCACTGTGACATGAAATCTGTAACCTAACACTGGTATCACAGTGATGTCACACGCTTAGGTCACATGGTGATCATACTGTGACTTCATCCTGATATCTCTCTCTTGATGTCACAGAGATGTCACATGCTGATGTCACCACGACATCACAGATTAGCTCACACATACCTCATGCTGTGACCTCACTGTGACATGAATTTTGTAACCTCACACTGGTGACACAGTGATGTCACATGCTTAGGTCACATGGTGATCATACTGTGACTTCACCATGACCTGTCTATCTCGATGTCACAGAGATGTCACATGCTGATGTCACCACGACATCACGGATTAGCTCACACAGACCTCATGCTGTGACCTCACTGTGACATGAATTTTGTAACCTCACACTGGTGACACAGTGATGTCACACGCTTAGATCACATGGTGATCATACTGTTATTTCACCATGATCTGTCTATCTCGATGTCACAGAGATGTCACATGCTGATGTCACCACAACATAACAGATTAGCTCACACAGACCTCATGCTGTGATCTCACTGTGACATGAATTTTGTAACCTCACACTGGTGACAAAGTGATGTCACACGCTTAGATCACATGGTGATCATACTATTATTTCACCATGACCTGTCTATCTCGATGTCACAGAGATGTCACATGCTGATGTCACCACGACATCACAGATTAGCTCACACAGACCTCATGCTGTGACCTCACTGTGACATGAATTTTGTAACCTCACACTGGTGACACAGTGATGTCACATGCTTAGGTCACATGGTGATCATACTGTGACTTCACAATGATCTGTCTATCTCGATGTCACAGAGATGTCACATGCTGATGTCACCACGACATCACAGATAAGCTCACACAGACCTCATGCTGTGACCTCACTGTGACATGGATTTTGTAACCTCACACTGGTGACTCAGTGATGTCACATGCTTAGGTCACATGGTGATACTGTAATTTCACCTTGATCGTACTCTCTTCATGTCACAGAGATGTCACATGCTGAGGTCACATGGTGATCATTTTGTGATATCACCATGACACCTCTTTCTCTCTGTCTGTCTGTCTGTCTCTCTCTCCCTCACACACACACCCAATATGCAAAACATCCAAATCAGAAAAGACACATAAAATTATAAATTTTATTTCTAATGTTTCACAGTATGTCAGGTTGCACTGAATGTTACACACGACATATATGATATCGGAATACTTCTCCTTTCACTTATTTGCTGCCCGCCTCAGTCCCGTATTAACATTGGCCAAAAAGACCTCTTTTTGTCTGGACACTTCTGATAGGACAGATGTTAGAAACATATTCTCTGGCTCTTCTGGGCGTTAGTTGATCTTCTTTGTTAAAAGTCTTCAGACAAGCTAAAACAAAACAGCCTTAATTTGGTTTTGTGAAAATTATTTACACATGATAAAAGAATAAATTCAGTAGTATGGCTTTGTTTAAGATATAAATGTCTCCAATCCCAATCGGCCTCCCCCAAAAGTTAAAGAAAATATCTCCAAAGTTAGGGGGTTACATGCAATCATCCTAGATTTCTGTAGATTAGATCTTGAAGATCAAGGTCACAAGTCACCAGTTTTCAAACACTTCTAACACTTGAAGGAAACATCTTGTGTGTCAAATCTGAGGAAAAATCTTCAGTAACTCATATGTGACAGGAGTAACTTAACATAGATTTCCTCAGAATTAACCTCGTTCAGGAAATGGATAAATTGTACTTGTTTCACATTTGAGGGGGGAAATGCAATACTTGTTTATGATAAATGTATCTTGTTAACAAGAAATTCTAATGATGACTGATGGCGGGACTATAAAACAAGGGACCCATGTGTCACGGTGCTCATCTGAAGTTGACCAGGAAGATAAAAATCTATAATAATAACAAAAAGCGATGTCTTGGAGGAAAAGGAAACATAGGCCATGGTTGGTTGACATGCTAGGTTTATATTGATGAGTAAGGAATAAGAGTGATCAAACAAAGAGTGATCGCTAAAGCTCAGATGACTTATAGTCAGATGAGCTGATAAAGGGTTCTAAGTGGAACCCATTTTGGTTCTTTGGCTTGTCACATATTTGGAACCCATCTTGGTTCCCTGAGGAACCCTGAATGTAGGTTCCGTCTGGAACCCTCAAAAAGGATTCCCTGGGGAACCTTTCAGGTTCTGTAAATACATTTTTGGTTCCTTGAGGAACCTTGTATGGTGCTAATTACTTCCGCTGGGTCTTTGCAAAACCATTATTAAGGTCCTTTTTTAAATTAACCAGGAATGGTTCTACAGACATTAACTGGGTTCCTTGACTTATTTGTTCCGACAGGAACTTTGACAGTTTATACATATTCTGGGTGAACCTATTACACCAAACCAGACAGGACCAATTCAAATTCACTGCAGGGCGAGATAAAGGAACAGATCTAGCACGATTCCTTTTCCTTGGCAGAGGTATGCCCTAAACTGGCATGTCATTCCACTTGGATATTATGACACTTTAATGGGGGACTTTTTTTTATCAAATGGATAGTAACTGTAAAAAAACACAAGAATAAAATACGGGGGTAAACATAATTTATTTAACTTTAAACGAAGCAATTCATATACTACATATGTGCAGTTCAGAACAAGCAAATGATTGGATGTAGCATTCAGGATTTCTCTCTTAGAATGGTGACACAGGGTACTACAGAAATCCTAAAATTGGTATTACCTCTTATATGTGTGCTTCAAAGTTTATGTTGCAGTAACTTTATAGAATAGGTTTTCTGTTTCCCTTTACACATTTAACTGTAAAAATCCTAATTAGTTGATCCTTCTTGGGCCAGTTGAGGCTTATAATGCAATATACGCAGCCGTCAATTTCATATTCGTTTAAACGTGACTCTGCATCCACTTTCTCCATGAATACTATCAGCAACGATGAAAGCATGACATGATTCTTCTGCTATCGATTCTATAACACCAGCATCATTGTTGATTTGGCAGCATATGGCAGGACATCGTAGGTTAATATCAACCAACTGCATAATAGCCTGTCAAAGAGACAATTTAAATTTTCAATTGTAGGCAAAGCAATTAGATGAATTTGACTTGACATTTTTACTGTAATATTATTCTCTTTTGAATTATTGAATGGGACATTCTCAAATTTAAAGCCAAGCAGTTTTACAAAGTTCTTTTGAATAAAGTGTAATTGATGTAAAAATAATAAAATTGTTTCAAATGAGAAAACTCAAAGTAGGTGAAGTGTTCTTATTAACATTATTAAACACATTTCTAAATAAAGAAATAAATATATTAACAAATTCTATAATGAGTTCAGCCATACACAATGTGTGTGTCTACCTTCATTCACTATCAGATAAAAAACAGCAAATGTGGCTGGCTTCACACTCGATGTGAATGTGCCTACCATCACTCCCTATTAGATATCAGGTGAAATGTGGTTATCTTCACTCAGTATGTGCCTGTCTTCACTCGCAGCTGAATATCAAAAGCAAATGTGGCTGGCTTCACACTCGATGTGAATGTGCCTACCTTCACTCCCTCTTAGATATCAAGTGGAAATTTTGTTGCTTTCACTCAGTATGTGCCTGCCTTAACTTCCTGTTAGACATTAACAGTTAATGCGCTGGCCTCATACACACGAAATGCATGTGCCAAACTTCATTTTATAACAAAGCTCAGATGACTTCAAGAAGATAATAAAGCTGGTCATATCGGTCTAGGACAAATTAAACGTGTTATAGACAATCATAAAATATATAATAAATGTATAGTTTATGACAATCTGCTCAGAGCTGGTTTTCTTGTTGCTGGGACTTTTGTTGTTATTTTAAATGCTGCATGCGTTTTTGCACTTGGCAAGATAAATTGCTTTGATACTACCACCATGAAAAATTTCAACATTTCGTCTTCAGCTCTTCATACTTCATAATTGGTCTTTTGTTTAGCGAAGAGTCTTCACTCACCCTAAAAATATAGAACAATATTTATTTAGATTGAGCGGATGTGAATTGTGACATCATTTTTTATTTAAATCAATGGAGTTACCTACGAATCAGTGTGTTCATTTACATGTATATCATGCCTTAATGACATAGAAATATGTGACCCATTGTCATAACGCTCCACATTATATTAGAGTCTATCATTTACACAATTGTTTGTAACATTTTTGGAGAAATGTATTGCAAATTTCAGGAATTTATAAATATATGTCTGCATAAACCTTTATTCAATTTCATACTTATACCCAAAAAAATGAAAAAAAAAAACTTGTTGGCTATTTCAATTTAAACTCTGCATGATGACAGAAAAAGAAAGCACGACTTCATTTTCCAAGGCAAAATGCTGAATGATGAGATAATGAAGCCTGTAAGTATTAAAAAAAATTAAAGTTTAAGATGGCTATATTTTAATCAAACAATGGATAAATATGAGATCAAAATAAATTGCAAACCCGAGCATGATTTTGTTTGGAAATTAATGGTTTGAAGCAACTTTGTAAAATGTTACAACTATTACACCATATTCTTTGAGATCTCCGGCCAAGCCATTTAGCAAGTTAAAAAGAATAAATGTGTGAAAATGGCAAAAAAAAAAGTAAATAGATAAATTGTATATACATTCATATAATATATTTTGTAATCATAATATTTATTTATTATTTATTTGTTCATAACATGGGACTCAAGGGGGAGGGGGTCCTAATAATATCCATAATATTAGTGGTACTGTATTAATTTCCCATAATATTTGAGACAGCATTTTTGGTAAAAATAAATAGTACTACTTTGAATAAAGGCCCATTTTCTACTGTGTTTATATCTTAAAATTGGTCACTTATTGTAACCACATTTTCTTCGATAAATATTTCTATTGCATTTCAAACAAGTAATGTTCTGCCCATAATGAAATTCGGTCACATCATGTTCTTCTGTAAGAAAGGCAGCTGGTCAATCATGGTGGAAAAGTCAATAGTGAATGTTGTCTGCATGGGAGGGTATTCTAAAGGTATTCGCTGTACAGCAGGCCAAGCTGGGTCTTCATTGAAACAAAATGTATACACAGCAATGTCATAGTCATACATACAGTCCAGCAATAAACATGTCCGACCTCCTGAATCTTCACACTACTAGTGGGCCGTATATTTATCCCTCCAGCAGGAAACCTGCCATCTTGTCATTTCGGGTCTATTACGGTCACTGATGGCCAGGACTGACCAGTACAACAGATAGACAATTAAAGCCAGTCCATCAGATAAACCTGCTGATAATAAATATTACAGTCGGGTCTGCTTCCAACAATTTTATAAATCAAGATCAAATAGTTTCTGTTAGTTAAAAAGTCTTATACTTATCTGATTTTCAAATATTCTTCAGTGCTGTGCCCTTTCCACATTCCGCTTCTTTTAGCAAAGAAAACACGGGTATCGTGAATCGTGCGCAAAAGGTCATATGACTCCGTCTGAGGAACCCTTCACGTGGCTGTGGAACCTGCTTTATTGAAAAGAATGCTGTCGCTTGCACAGAACCATTTTAACGCATACAGAACCACCAAGTTTCCACCTGAAACTACAGAGTTCCCCAGGGATGCCCATGGAACCCTTATTTCTGAGAGTGTGTTACATAACCTGTCATGACTGGTGCTTGGATGGCCTTGCTATACACAACATAGGTTTCAATGGTGACATTATATTATGTAAACCTTTGTTTTTATTGTAAAGGTTGATATGAATTCATACAATTGATGTTTTTATTTCAGTTAATAAATATTTAACATGCCCATCTCAAATTCATTCTTTATTGTATAATTTACTGGGTGTTCTGATCCATGTATTTTAATGATCTAATACATGTATTAAACAAGGGACCCATGGGTCACTGTGCTCAGCTGAAGTTGACCTTGAAGGTAAAAATCTAAAATAATATCAAATGGAGATAAAGTGTAAGAGGAAGAGGTAATATAGGCTATGGTTAGTTTATATGATTTGTTTGTATTGATGAGCAAAAAATTGTTGCAAATAATATTATGTGACCTAACCATGTGTTTCCTATGTTGAAACTGAAGCATGTGAGCAGTTTGTGAACAAATGATCTGTACTATTACCATGATCATTAGTTGGCTTTTTGATTAACGGTTGACATTTAAGTAGTTTACACATTTGTTTAATTGAATCTATTTTTTTGCATAATATATATTATTTAATATATATGTATTTTTTTTATTTTATGACATGTATACAGTTGAAATATATCTAATTAACAACATAAATACAGGGTAAATAAAGGCTGATCTCCAATTCTGCTGAGGCAGGAAAGTAATGAACAAATGTTTGTATCAGATCCTCATTTTTTTATCACATCAATTTTTTTTTATTATAAGTTTACATTTCTATACATTTCCAATATAACATATATAACTGAATATAAAAGTTGATTCATAATTTTCAATTGCATTTTCATAAATCTCAATCTCGTCAGATAACACCACATCATGCATACAAATGTTTATTTATTTTTTACCACAAAAATAAATCTTTAAATCTGCAAAACAACTAGATATTTCTTGGCACCGCAGGTGCCATAGTGTCCCCAGACAATTAATCCCCCCCCCCTCTTTAAGAATAGACCCCCATCTTCAGCAACAATTAATTTATTGAAAGGTCATAACCCCAATTTATATATACATCATCCCATAACCCATGTCTATGTACATGAATAATATGAAATAAATCTGTCTGATAGTTTTTGACTTATAATGCTCATAGTACTGTTAAGTGGCAATTATGGGGGTATTAAACGGCACGAAAACAAGTAAAAGAATAACAGGTGGCGCCACCTATTTCCGGTACATGACATTACTATCCTAGATCTTCGGTCAAGTTGATTTTTGGACCAATCCATGCATCCCTTATTGAGATATTAATGATTTTGTGTGATTTTCACCATATATGGCAATATTCAAGGTCAAGGCCACTCATAGGAAAGGTCATGACCCCAATTTAAATAAACATCATCCCATAACCAATATTTATGTATATGCATAATATAAAAGAAATCTGTCCATTAGTGTTTGACTTATAATGCTCACAGTACTGTCAAGTAGCAATTTTGGGGGTATTAAACGGCACGAAAACAAGTAAAGAATAATAGGTGGCGCCACCAGTTTCTGGAACCTGACAACCCTATCCATGATCTTCCATCAACTTGATTTTGGGATCAATCCATGCAAGATTTCTTGAGATATTTAAGAATTTGTGTGATATTCCCCAAAATTAGACATATTCAAAGTCAAGGACACTCTCCTAGTCAAGGCCATGACCTCATTTTAAATAGGTGTCGTCCTCTCACCCATATCTATAAATATATCAAGTTTGGTAAAGATCCGTGAAATATTTTTGAGTTATCACGCCAACAAGATTTATATGCGGCGGCGGCGGCGGCGGCGGGACCGGTATGAAAACATAGTAGGCCTATCCCCCGACTTTGTCTGGGGATACAATAAATATATAAAAAAAAATACTTGATTTATATTTCAACATTTTAAATTGTGTCTTTATTTATCCATAATGTGCTTCGTATTATATAAATTTAAGCATACTGATGGGTTAAATTATATTTGTTATAATCATTTAAAAGAAAATTGATTTCTTTAAAAATGCTACATAAACACAACATGGCATCTTCTGGATTATATCTTTTTAAGGAAAGTTTTTGTATATTGGAGTGGAAACAGCATTACAGTTAAGGAAATACAGTGAAAACAAAAACAATTACTGCATAACACTTGGTGGGTTGGGTTTGCGGGGGGGGGGGGGGGGGGGGATTGGGGTGGTGATATGAAAATAACAGTACACCTGTCACAGCAGGGGATCTCCCCCAGTGACTGTAACAAATCAGAAACCCTTGCATAGCTGAATTCCAGTGACCTGGAGTGGGACCCTGCATCTTTAATCTGTTATCAAAGGAAATGACTACAATAGAGCCTCAAGCAAAAAATAAGTAACAAGACTAATTTTCAAGCTTTTTTCAAATTTCAGATTTAAACAAATTAAATATTTATGTTTACATGATGTGAAAATTAAATCAATGGTACTAACAGGAAAAAAAGTGCCATGGTCAAAGTTGGGCAAAACTTAAGGTACTGATTTTATTTTTATGCTAATAACTTAAAAAATTTACAAAATTCAGATCTAATTTTGGGTAAACAATTCAATCGTAATCAAACATAGTTATATACTTGGGAAAATAGACTCTAGTTTCAAAATTTTTCATGTTAAGTGAGTAAATATTTTACCTGATTTTTTATAAAGTCTATTATGTTTGGGCCCATAACTTTAAAAAAATTATACTTAATAGACTTAATTTCTTGCATGTACACAGGAACTATATATAGAGGAATATTCATGTTAAATATGAGGAAAAACAGATGAGTGGTTTTGATATTAGGCATTTTTTCCTTTATTTCTAAAATGAACGAAGTCGCAAAGACCAAGTTTTCGGCTTGGCAGGAGATCCTGGGGACATCTAACATTATGCCGAATTTTGGATTCCTAGGTCTAAACGTGCCAGATCTACGGAGGGACGGACGAACGTCGGACAATGGACCACGACTATACTTCATGCAGATGACTTATAATCAGCTGAGCTAAAAATCAATTTTATCAATAAATTAACATCTTTAACAATTTTTTTATGTTATATGGTTTTAATAAGATTCCCGCTATATTTGGCTTGTAGACAGAAGTGAAAGTTATCACAATAATTTTATTTTTTTAATGGAAATTGAACCCATAAAACTTATAACTTATACATTACTTATGGTTATAAGAATCCTACCATTTTTGGTGAGTACATTAATGTGAATGTTTTCAAAAGTTAATTAAACAGTTTATTCTTTTAATATATATTAACCAATTTTAATTTGTGACATTGACTAAAATTGAATAAATACTCATTAAATAAAAATTTTTATAATGAAACTGCCAAAATGGTGTATACATGCAACATTAGACTTAGGCAGGATAAATGTTAGGTATCATATTGTCACATTAAATTATTTGAAACTTTTGGGAAACTTGTTATCATATTTCATTTTTGGCCACATATTGTAAATGGTTTCAGTTAATTGTACATTTTTTTTTTCTTTAAGAAAGGGTAACATTTGATATAACTCCTAGAACCAATTTCTTATTTTCCTTTGTCATTTGATTATTGACCATGCGTCACATGTAAAAGTATATTACTTCTTGTGCCTGTTTCAGTCATTTAGTTTAGATAATTTATTGAGATATGTTGTCACCTTTATTTTATCAAGCTTCTCTAAAAGATTAAGTGCATGTTAAACTACTACACACTTATTTATAGACTACCTTGGATTCTGGACTTACTTTCAATAAATATATATATTATGTAAATACTATGATGCCATATTAGACAGAATAACTGAGTTTTTGATAGGATTATGCATGTTTACAATTTACATATACATAAAAGAAAGTTTGGTTGTCAAAAATTTAATTTAATGCCAAAAATTTAAGTTCTCTAATATGTATAGTAAATCCTGAGTAACAAGAATGTAAAACAAAGAATCTGTGGGTCACGGCACGGATTCTATGACCTTGGCTTTTGGCCTCATGACCCCTAAATCAAAAGGGTTCTTACTTTAGTGATGGGCCATATAATAGTCAAGTTTGAAACCAATATTTCAGTCCTTTGATCTCATGACCCCAAAATCAATCATATTGATTTTCTATTTGCACGTCACCTATATTTGCTAGATGTAAGGTTTGGGGTGAAATGTCTTGCTTAAAATGCACCCAAAATCTTTATAAATAAGTGGGTCCTCTGTGTTTAATCTTTGACCTCGTGACCCAAAAATCAACAGAGTTCTTGCTATACAGGTGGGCCATATATTACTAAGTTTGAAACTGACATGTCTAAACTTGAGTTATCATCACGAAACAAAATTAAACGGACATACAGAAAAACGAACAAATGGACAGACGGACGGATGGACAAGGTGATTACTATAGGGCATCCACTTGTTCTATTAGGTCCCAAATAACACATGGTTTCATGACACTAGATAAAATCACATTTGCAAATCTGATAGTTTCAATATAATGTGGTAGTCTCATAAAAATCATAAAAAAAAAGAAAAAAATACAGGTGGCGCCACCGGTCTTTAGGAACTCAAGAAACCAGTCATAATCAATAAACACACCAGGTTTTGGGACACTAGATGAAACCACAGTTGAGAAAAAGTCATAATTGCTGTCATTAAACGGTCTCAAAAACAGTAAAAAAAATCGTAAAAATGAGAAAAAAGTGGCGCCACCAGTTTTCGGGAACTGACAAACCTTGTCATGGTCATCTTCAAGGCAAGATTCAGGGCAATTCATGTATTAGTTATCAAGGTTTTGAATCAAATTTTCGATTATTCGGGGGGGGGGGGGGGGGCGTATTTACCAGCCCCATAGCTCGGAGTGACCTAATGGTTCCAATGCGACTTTTTATTGACTTCTCTGGATCTAGCTGACCACTTTAATGAGAGCTGAGTAGCAATGAATCACATCCTTAAGTATTTTCTGTTATTTTTGTAAAATGCACAGTGAAAATATGATTGGTTAAATAATAATATTTTTATCATTTATATTTTATTAATTAATTCATACCCCTTTAAATCACCAACTGTAATTTACATAAAATTATTGAAACAGTTTTTAAACACATTTCCCCAAATGTTTCTTTTTACATTGGTCCGATTTTTTTTTTCACTTAAAACTGCTTACTCTTATTTTTACAAATGGTATCTTAAGATTGTTTTACAAATATATTCATAAAAGTATCTATATATACAATATAACTTCCGCGTACAGCCACACTTAAATGCAACAATATCCTATATCAAGGCTAGATTTCCCGGCCCCATTTGATTCCCAACCCTGCATGCTCATTGCTGTATTATAAGGCCTCTCCCTTTTTCCCTTTTTTTATTACATTTTTTAGTCCCAGTGGCGGCCTGTATAAAGGAGTGTATATATATATATATATATATATATATATATATATAAATATATATATATGTGTGTGTGTGTGTGTGTGTGTGTATATATATATATATATATATATATATATAAAATAATTCAACCTGAAATATAAATTAAGGAAAGAATTGATACATGTTAAATTTGATTTTTAAATAAGGACCATATCGTTTAAAATTTGTCGTTCACAAGTGACTGCACCTTAATGTAATACATGCAGTACGTTCAGTACATCAAAATTAGTTTTACCTAATACTTTATTTGTTTCATTTTATTTTAATATTCAATTTTGCCATTTTTTTTTTTTTTTTACTCAACTTCAATGTTATTTAGAAATAGGCCTATATGAATGTGATTAAAATGTTATGTTCGTGTGCGTCATTAATGTCATTATAAAGTAGATAATGAAGACGAAATAAGAGGGGAGGGCAACATGCTATTTGTCAGGATATAGTAAGGCTTCAGTGAATAAGGGCTTTAGAAGACAGCCTAAGCACTGTAATGGCTCAAGTTTATAAATGAAGTGAGGAAGAAAGAGAGAGGGAGGAGGTGGGGTAATATGGTCTGTGTATAGGGCATGTTAATCTAAGGAATGCAGCAGGTTCAGTCTAGGTCAGACAATTATGGCTTTGGCTTCCTTGCTTGTGGAGTTCGCGTAATGCCCCCTGACATGCAGCTCCTCAGGATCCAGTCACACTGATATGTCACACTATTATGATCAACTACTTGTATAGAAAACTTAGTATATAATCTCACACACAGACACACACACACATTTGAATACATATATACACAAATACCGGTTATTAAAAAACACTTACACACACACAATATATATATATATATATATATATATATATATATATATATTCAAATATAAACATATATGGATTTATTAAATTAACCTTATAACCACATTTCAGACCATCTTTTTTGTATATACAGTAGGTCAAGATACTATTGAATCTGACTGGCTAGCTGGCCAGGAAACCTCCCCATTTACTTTTACCAAGGAAACGGCTGATTTTTATGCAACCCGCACAATTAGTCTTGTTAAAAAATGTACCAATTTTTTTTATCATATAGCTTTGTAGGTATTAAAGTAGGAATGAATGAAGAACAAAGATATACTCACAATGCTTGAACAGGTGTCTCGGTGGTTTCGGCTGCAATGCTTAGTTTCCCGCCAGAATGTTGGCATCACAAGGACACAGAAAATAAAGACGACCTCAGTGCCAGGGGGCGAGGGGTTACCGGTACACGAGTGCGCCTAAACGGATCATTTGACAAGTGACATATGACAGTTGATGTGAGAGGGTCGGAGTGCTCACAGAATGAGCTTGCTATCATGTACAGTCCACCAATTAATGGTTCCTGGTTAAATTGCAAGTTTGGAAATGATAGCAGTCTATACCAGATTCTTGATTGATAGCAGTTTATATATACATCAGAAAGGAATGTATGTGCATTTGTTGATGCATGTATATAACATTATATAACATATCTTTATTCCCCTTTCAGCTTAATCTATTATACAGGATTATATATATATATATATATATATATATATATATATATATATATATATATATATATATTTCAATTAAATATTGACTCTCCTTGTATGTATCAGATTTTGAAATGTTAATAAATATTAACAATATATTTATGGCAGGTTTAATATTCATCCGACAAATAAGCACAATGTACGGTCATACTAATAATATTAATAATAATAATAATAATTATATATATATATATATATATATATATATATATATATATATATATATATATATATCTCAAGGGCAACGGGTTGTTAGGTCATCGCTGATCAGTACTGCATGCAGCTAAACTAATCCCTCCCCCCCCCCCCTTTTACGTATATCATTCTGTCTTGAATACACTATTTTTTGGAACACTCAGCAATCTTTTTGTTGTTTGAGAACACGTCCATTGCTGGACCGGTGGTCTCATTTAAACAAGCAATTAAGGGTCTGGGTATAGTCATTTTTAGCGCAATTGTACTTTCACTGAAAGCGAATTATGAATCGACAATTGTATTACCATAAACAAATATTAACAGCTGCTTCTATGTCTGTAAAATTCATGTAGAGCAATAAAATTACAAGCATATCCAAAGGTTATGTGCAGGGTTAAGAACATCCACATTGACAATCGTAATATAAATTAAATATAAAATGTTGAATAGTACTGTTTACTATGTTTGCTATGATATAAATTTTTCACTTTATGTGTGTATAGGTGGGGGGGGGGGCTTAACGATATAGAGAAAGGTATAATATAGATAAATTAATTTCATATATAAGAAGGAACATTTCATCATAATAACCTTAAAACATTTTAAAAGCATCATATAGAAATATTCTATTTGATTAAATTGTAATTTTAATTTCTACCTTTAAAGACAATATATATTCATTACCATATATAAGAAAATTTATATTCAATTTTGCTGGTTGTTTATAAAATGTATAACTTTAATGATTCAAACATTTTCCCATTAAAGCCATTTTTATATTAAAAACTGTTTAGGGCATAATTCTGAAAGGGTTACATCATTTGTTTCCTGTAAAACATTCTTATTTTTTTTATATATTTCGAAAGTCTTTTGTTGAAATGTTTTAAAAGTATTTGATGTGCTACATAGTCAACACCTACAACAAGACAAAATCAACAATGCCATACTTTAGCATAACGTTGGTGTAATAGGGTAAGAGGGAACAAATTCATATCCCACCGATACCAAATATTTTACCGAGTTTTGATGTTTATAGCGGTAACTGCATGCTGCCTCTAGCTGCCATTTATTTCAAGGCCCGTTGTTATACTCTTACAAATATATATCTACTTTCATATTGCAGAAATTTATTATTTTATTACTATCTTACAACCATGCAGATAATTTGCATGATTATATACATGGACATTACCACTGTGATGATCACACATATTAAAACAAACATTGCATGCATTTTTTCAAAATCTGCAATAGTTTTTTTACTATTATTTTTATAATCTTTTAAGCATATATTTTTATGTTTTTATGTAACTAACTACGGACATGATTATAATGTAATGTATGATTGTCTAAAATAAAATAATAATAAAAATGATGATATTTTAAAATAATAATATCTGTTTACACTTTTTATTTTTTTTTTTGTGTTTTAAGGATTTATTATAACTCAAATTATGAATTTCAAGAGACTACTTAAAAATGCATTTATTATAACCTGTATGCAAACATGACCTCGGTCTGTCTCCATGTCTGTGCCTTTTAGAAATTATATCCTGTTTTTTTTTTTACATGTTTCCATCATGCATTTCCCGATGTTAGCTACCCAAAGTTTGTTCTCAGCTTCATTTGTTGATCCCATATCTTATGCCCATGCAGTTTTTATATACCAACCCGCAAAAACTCCTAATGGTTTATACCCAATTATTTTTATTAAAATTGGAACTAAGCCGGCTCGGTTGGTTTCCCCCTTCTCATATGGGTCTGAATTAATAAAAGTACAATAAAATGCACTATTACCATTTTTATTTTGTTCCCTGAATTTACATAAACTTCTGCCAGGAAAACAAAGCTTCTAATTTTTATAATGTATTTTATTGCTGGGTATAATAGTGCCGTCATGCACCTCATGAAAATGTTGATATAGTACGTCTTTAATTTAAGCAATTTAATAACAGCAATACACAAGTATTTGACCTTCACAATGATTTATGACATTATATGTATTGCATATCATTTGAAACACACTTCATGCCCTTGTATCATTAAAAAATATTAAAGGCCAAATAAAAATGATTCACCTAAAAAGCATGCATGCACTCTTATACCTAAAAAATATTGATGCCAGTTTGACGTCAATTTGACATCTAAAACTTGACATCGATTCGATGTCATATGAACATTAATTAGATTGACGAATATTAATATATATATATATATATATATATATATATATATATATATATATGTTACGCCCCAGATGTGATATTGCACATTAAATGGGCCATGCATGAAACGGGCAGTTATTTTGCCCATTACGTGAAATGGGCAAAATCACTAAATTCTGCTTGCCCATTTCATGAAATGAGCAACTTAACAATCGGCAATATATTTCTCAGTTCTGTAAGTATTAAGGAATACTATAATTGAATGTATAATGTGTATGGAACACCTTTCCCTATTTTGATTGAGTTAATCGTAATTGATTAAGTGAAAAAAGACATATTTGCAGCTAACGTTTTATAGTATATAGTTATATGTATATATTGATATAAATCTAGTTTTCAATTATTAATATATTAATGTACATAATTATTACTAAGCTATATTTTACATTATTTATTTATTACCAATTACATTAAATTATTTTAGAAACATGAAATATGAGTAACTGATATTGGTAAGTTTCATCAATCTCATAGCTCTATGGCCTGATAATCACTTAACTAATGAAACCTTCAAAGTACTTGTATGTACTCATTAACTGACCACACTGAGTTGGTACTGAGTTCATGCTTTGTAGGTTGTTTTTTTCAACTGCTAAATAAATAATGGTCTTTGTGAATCATAGGATTGTTACTAACTTTTGGCCTATATAGTGACATCTGAGTCAGAAGTATACTTTGCTTGCCAAGTTATTTTCAAATGATTAGCCAATTGGTATTTTGGTGACATTCAAAGCCTATATTAATATATTATTAAATTTCCAGAAAAGTGTGTAGATGCACATTTGTGAATTTCAGACCTATATATAAAAGCTGTTTGAACATATATTACATGATGAGCTTAGATAAATATTATACATATTAAGAGAATATATATTTTTTCAACTTGTAGATATATCACATTAAACATGTTACTGAGTTATATTTGATTTTGATTTTTATAGCCCTCATAATCTGAAAATATTTTAGACACTACTGAAAACAGCATCTCATTTACATGATTATGAATACCTGTACTAGAAATCAGACTTAATGTTTTCCATAAAGCAACAGATCAAACTCAATTAAAGTGCATGAACCAATTATTTTATATAGCAATCATTTAAACATTATTAAGATGAAATAATTATTGAAACCTGCCGTTAAATAAGTGTTTCGATATGTTTTCTCTGAGATGTGAGAAAATAAACAATATTATAGTATAAACTGGTAAAGTATAATATATAAGTATATATAGATCTTAAAAGTTTCAAATTAAAAACCTTAAACATTCCTGCTGAAACCCATTCAAGTATTTTAATACATCAAATATTGAAAACCCTGAAAGGAAACCATATTTTCACTTGTGCTACGTTAACAATTTACTTTGATCATCAAACAGCCATTGAAGAACCTGAAATATTTAAATGTTTCATATGATGATTAACATTAGATTGTGAACCCCACGATTACTACTAAAAATATCAAAACATATTTACTGAAATATAGTGAAATGTATCATTGTCATTGGAGCTAAATATTATTATATTTACTTATACGGTCAAGCTGACTTGTATGATATAATACGTGTTTATAATAAAAACAAAGTGTAGAGAATTATTCAAATGTTTTGTTTTCATCTGACACAAAACAGGGTTTTTTACATATATGCCTTATCTAATATTAGCTAGAATGGGTAATCAGAATCCACTAGAGATTTAAAGTTTTAAGAGGTGCGCATTTCATGAAATGGGCAACAGTTTTCTTGCTCATTTCATGAACTGGGCAAGCAGCATTTAGTGAATTTGCCCATTTCATTCGGCAAAGTGGTTGAACATTTCACGAAATGAATAAAATAATTGCCCATTTCATGATGTGGGCAATTTCACGTTTGGAGTGTAACATGTACATCATATTTCCTTTTAAAATCGATTTCCTAATTTTCTTATTCTACTTCTAGAGAAAATACCATCAAATAAAATCTGAAATGACATTGAAATGCACGAACTCATTCCATGCTATCACTGTGAGCTCACAGTGTGAATTCACTGCGGTGCCATTTCATCCAGTGATATAACCGTGAACTCACTGTTGTGTAACATGCTTGAGCTCACTGCTATATACTATCACTATTAGCCTACGGCCGTGAATTAACCGCGGTGTCACATTTTGACGTCATCCTGAGATATCACTCTGAACTAACTGTTGTGTAACAGACATGACCTCATGCCATGATATCACTGTGAGCTCACAGTTGAGAATTCGATGTGGTGTCAGATTTTTGACGTCATCCTTTGATATCATTGTGAACTCACTGTTGTGTAACAGACATGAACTCATGCCATGATATCACTGTGAGTTCACAGCCGTAAATTTACCGTGCTGTCACATTTTGACGTCTCCTGAGATATCACTCTGAACCAACTGTTGTGAAATACACATGACCTCATGTCATGCTTTCACTGTGAGCTCACGGTTGTGATTTTACCACGATGTCACATTTTTGACGTCATCCTGTGATTAAACTGTGAACTCGCTTTTGTGTAACAGAAAGGAACTCATGCCTTGATATCACACGGAACTCTCGGTTGTGAATTCTCTGAGGTGTCACATTATGACGTCATTCTCTGCTATTACTGTGAACACACTCTTTTGTAACGGACATCAACTCAAGCAATGCCATCACTGTGAACTCAAGGTTGTGTTTTCATCACGGTGTCACATTTTTAACGTCATCCTGAGATATCACTGTAATCTCACTGTTGTGTAACATACATGAACACATGCCACGACATCACTGTGACCTCATCGTTGTGTAACATACATGAGCTCACTGCTATACCGTCACTGTGCGCTCACGGTTGTGAATTCTCCGCGGTATCACATTTGTATATCATCCTGAGATATCATTATGGACTCACTATTGTGTAACATACATGAACTCCATGCCATGTCATCACTTTGAGCTCACGGTTGTGAATTCAAGATGATGGCACATTTTTGACGTCATCCTGTAATATCAGTGTGAGCTCGCTGATGTGCAACATACATGAGCTAATGCCACGATATCACTGTAAGCTCCCGGTTGTGAATTAACCATGGTGTCACATTTTGACGTCATCCTGTGATATCATTGTGAATTCACTCTGGTATAACATACATGAGCTCACTGTTATGCTATCACTGTGAGCTCACGGTTGTGAATTCACGGTGGGCTCGCTGATGAGTAACAAACATGGACTCATGCCCTGATATCACTGTGAGCTCATTTTTAATGTCATCCCGTGATATCACTGTGAACTTGCTGTTGTGTAACAGACATGAACTCATGCCATGCTATTACTGTGAGCTCACGTTGTGAATTCACCGCGGTGTCACATTTTAACGTCATCCTGGGATATCACTCTGAACTGTTGTGTAACAGGCATGACCTCATGTCATGCTATCACTGTGACCTAACAGTTGTGAATTCATTGTGGTGTCACATTTTTTACGTTTTCCTGTGATATCATTGTGAACTGATTGTTCTATATCATACATGAGCTCATTTCTATGCTATCACTGTGAGCTCATGGTTGTGAATTCACCGCGGTGTCATCCTTTGATATCACTGTGAACTCACTGTTGTGTAACAGAAATGAACTCATGCCATGATATTACTGTGAACTCGGTTGTTAATTCACCGTGCTGTCACATTTTGAATTCATCCTGTGATACCAATGTGAACTCACTGTTGTGTACCAGACATGAACTCATGCCATGATATTACTGTGAGCTCACAGCCGTAAATTCACCGTGCTGACACTTTTTGAAGTCATCCTGAGATATCACTCTGAACTAACTGTTGTGAAATACACATGACCTCATGTCATGCTTTCACTGTGAGCTCACAGTTGTGAATTCATTGTGGTATCACATTTTTTATGTCATCCTGTGATATCATTGTGAACTCACTGTTGGATAACATACATGAGCTCACTGCTATGCTATCACTGTGAGCTAACGGTTGTGAATTCACCGCGGCGTCTCATTTTGACGTCAACCTATGATATTACTGTGAACTCACTGTTGTGTTACAGACATGAACTCATGCCATGATATTACTGTGAGCTCACGGTTATGAATTCACCGTGGTGTCACATTTTTGACCTCATCCTGTGATTTCACTGCGAACTCACTATTGTGTAACAGACATGAGCACACTGCTATGCTATCACTGTGAGCTCACGGTTGTGAATTCACCGCGGCGTCTCATTTTGAGACGTGAGCTCACATGCTATTATATCATTTTGAGTTCACTGTTGTGAATTCACAGTGGTGTCACATATTTTGCCTCATCCTGGGATATCACTGTTAACTCAATGTTGTGTAACAGAAATGAACTCTAGCAATGCCATCATTGTGAAGTCATGGTTTTGAATTCACTGTGGTGTTACATTTATAACGTCATCCTGAGATATCACTGTGAACTCACTGTTGTGTAACAGACATGAACTCATCCCATGATATCACTGTGAGCTCGAGGTTGTGAATTCACCGTGGTGTCACATTTTTGATGTCATCCTGTGATATCACTGTGAACTCGCTGTTGTGTAACAGATATGAACTCATGCCATGAGATTACTGTGAGCTCACTGTTGTGAATTCACCGTGATGTCATATTTGACGTCATCCTGTGATATCACGGTGGGCTCGCTGATGAGTAACATACATGAACTCGTGCTATGATATCATTTTGAGCTCACTGTTGTGAATTCACAGTGGTGTCACATTTTTTACCTCATCCAGGGATATCACTGTGAACCCAATGTTGTGTAACAGAAATGAACTCCAGCAATGCCATCATTGTGAACTCATGGTTATGAATTCACTGTGGTGTTACATTTATAACATCATCCTGAGATATAATTGTGAACTCACTGTTGGGTAACAGACATGAACTTATCCCATGATATCACTGTGAGCAAAGGGTTGTGAATTCATCGTGGTGTCACATTTTTGATGTCATCCTGTGATATAACTGAGAACTCACTGTTGTGTAACAGACATGAACTCATGCCATGATATTACTGTGAGCTCACGGTTCTGAATTCACCGTGGTTTCACATTTTTGATGTCATCCTGTGATATCACTGTGAACTCACTGTTGTGTAACAGACATGAACTCATGGCATGATATCACTGTGAGCTCACGGTTGTGAATTCACCGAGTTGTCACATTTTTGACGTCATCCTGTGATTTCACTGTGAACTCACTGTTGTGTAACAGACATGAGCACACTGCTATGCTATCACTGTGAGCTCATGGTTGTGAATTCACCGCGGCGTCTCATTTTGAGACGTGAGCTCACATGCTATTATATCATTTTGAGTTCACTGTTGTGAATTCACCGTGGTGTCACATTTATTGCCTCATCTTGGGATATAACTGTTAACTCAATGTTGTGTAATAGAAATGAACTCTAGCAATGCCATCATTGTGAGGTTATGGTTATGAATTCACTGTGGTGTTACATTTATAACGTCATCCTGAGATATCACTGTGAACTCACTGTTGTGTAACAGACATGAACTCATCCCATGATATCACAGTGAGCTCGCGGGTATGAATTCACCGTGGTGTCACATTTTTGATGTCATCCTGTGATATCACTGTGAACTCGCTGTTGCGTAACAGACTTGAACCCATGCAATGATATCACTGTGAGCTCACGGTTGTGAATTCACCGTGGTGTCACATTTTGACGTCATCCTGTGATATCACGGTGGGCTCGCTGATGAGTAACATACATGAACTCATGCTATGATATCATTTTGAGCTCACTGTTGTTAATTCACCGTGGTGTCACATTTTTATGTCATCCTGTGATATCACTGTGAGCTCGCTGTTGTGTAACAGACATGAACTCATGCCATGATATTGCTGTGAGCTCACGGTTCTGAATTCACCGTGGTGTCACATTTTTGATGTCATCCTGTGATATCACTGTGAACTCACTGTTGTGTAACAGACATTAACTCATGCCATGATATCACTGTGAGCTCACGTTTGTGAATTCACCGTGGTGTCACATTTTTGACGTCATCCTGTGATATCACTGTGAACTCACTGTTGTGTAACAAACATGAACTCATGCCATGATATCACTGTGGGCTCACGGTTGTGAATTTACCGTGATGTCACATTTTTGACGTCATCATGTGATATCACTGTGAACCCAATGTTGTGTAACAGAAATGAACTCCAACAATGCCATTGTGAACTCATGGTTATGAATTCACTGTGGTGTTACATTTATAACGTCATCCTGAGATATCATTGTGAACTCACTGTTGTGTAACAGACATGAACTCATCCCATGATATCACTGTGAGCAAACTGTTGTGAATTCACCGTGGTGTCACATTTTTTATGTCATCCTGTGATATCACTGTGAACTCGCTGTTGTGTAACAGACATGAACTCATGCCATGATATTGCTGTGAGCTCACGGTTCTGAATTCACCGTGGTGTCACATTTTTGATGTCATCCTGTGATATCACTGTGAACTCACTGTTGTGTAACAGACATGAACTCATGCCATGATATCACTGTGAGCTCACGTTTGTGAATTCACCGTGGTGTCACATTTTTGACGTCATCCTGTGATATCACTGTGAACTCACTGTTGTGTAACAAACATGAACTCATGCCATGATATCACTGTGAGCTCACGGTTGTGAATTCACCGTGATGTCACATTTTTGACGTCATCATGTGATATCACTGTGAACTCACTGTTGTGTAGCAAACATGAACTCATGCCATGATATCACTGTGAGCTCACGGTTGTGAATTCACCGTGGTGTCACATTTTTGACGTCACTCTGTGATATCACTGTGAACTCAATGTTGTGTAACAGACATGAACTCACTGCAGTGACCTAACCATGAGTTCACAGTTGGTTCATAGTTATGAACTCACATCCGTGACTCTCTAATTATATCACAGTGATCTCGAGGTTAACTCACGTCTTGACTGGGACTGTATCACAAGCAGTTGCTGATGTTGGTGGCTGACAATGTTCCAAGACCAGTTTGATGACAGAAGTCATTATTCAATAGCAAGAGGTCTGGGACAGTCTCTCTCTCTGAGAGAGCCGCCCAGCCTCTCTGACTCACTCTCTGACTCTCAGTGCACACTACAGATAGTTTTGTTACAGAGCTGTCATGTGACATATGAGACGTACATATCCATATTTCTGCATTTCGTCATAAAAGCTAAACCTCATTGGATGACTCAAAGTAGGTCACAATTACATCAGAGTTATAAGTGTTCTTCCTCACTTTCGTGAGATCTGATTGGACAAAAGTTTTATGGAAAATCCCAAGTCTGACCTGACATGCGTCCAGTTATAGACTGACCTGCAAGTCCTATTTGGAGGACAGTGCTTATATACACATGTGGAGTCTCATAAAATAACATGTTTTAATTGTGTTCTACCATTCCCTCATAAAGACTAAACACATCAGTCATTCTGTGACACTATTTCTGTTTGTACAGACTTAAAATAGACCTTAATGGTTTGGTGTACTGTTCTCTGATTAAATTGGGAGAGAAGCCTATATGTGTGTATGACCAGATGACTGGTTGTCTGTGTCATCAATTATGGGAAGTCATTAATTGTTCAGTCTGACATGCCTGAAACTGAGCTTAAATTTGTGAAATATGAAATGTGAAATATTCCTTGAAATATGTGTTAAGTCACAAATATGCATTTCTACTCCATAACAGAAAAACACTTAGATGCTTATTACTCAGGAACCATTTGGTGGATTTTCACAAAACTTAATATGATTATTGGGACTGATAGTCAGTACCTGCTTCACAAGTTTGGTGGCGCCACCTACAATTTCTGATTTTTATTGAATTTTTATCGGATTTTTCAACTTTGGGCTTGTGAGCGGGATATCTCTAAAAGAATTCACCATAGGAATTTTATTTTTTCGGTGAAGATGTATATTGACAAAATCTAGGTCAAGTTCGAAGATTGGTGACCTTGACCTATTTTTCTATGTTTTAGAGCTGATTATAGAAAAAACATTTAGAAGCTTATTTCTCAGGAACCATTGGGTGGATTTTCACAATACTTACTATGATCATAGGGACTGATGGTTTACAACTGCTGCACAAGTTTGGGGGCACCACCTGCAATTTCTGATTTTTAATGAATTTTTCTTGGATTTTTCAACTTTGGCCTTGTGAGGGGGATATCTAAAAGGATTCACAATAGGAATTTTATTTCTTTGGTGAAGTTGTATATTGACAAAATCTAGGTCAAGTTCGAAGTTGGGTGACCTTGACCTACTTTTCAAGGTCACAGAGCTTATAATAGAATAAAACTTAGAAGCTTATTTTCAGGAAGCATTTGGTGGATTGTTATGAATCATGGTACATACCTCTCCATTTTAAATTTATAACTGAGACATGAACAACTATTTAGTACTTGTTACTATTACCACCTCTAAACACTGTTCTTTTGGCTGAGGGATTTTGTCAGCTTCTGCTGATATTCTAGTTTCAGTTTTGACATAGAGTTTTTTCCATCAAGTTGTGTTGTATAAACAATCTCCATTTCCATCAGTCTTTCAGAAACCAAACATATTGGCATTTGCATGAATTTTGTTTTCTTCTCTTTAACATACATAGATTTTACAAATGCTTGAGCCATAAACATCAGAACTGTGTAAATAATAATAATTAAGATCATTTTTGAAAATATAAATTTATTTAAACAATTTAACAAACTTTTGTTGTTAATATTTAGAAAAGTAAAATAAACTAGAATACGGGTAGTCGACAAGCGACTGTGTATCCGCCTAAATCAGAGTGGAATGGGTGAAGTGAGGCATGGAAAGAGTGGCGAAATAGAGTAAAGTGTTGCATATTAGCATGGATGTCTGCAGCCGAAATGTGTATGTAGGTTGCGCCACCTTTCACAAAATCCAGAAAGCTGTCCAAGTTGTATACATATGCAAAATTTAAGGCAGATAAGTCAAACCACTGCATGTATATGAGTGATTTTAACCTATGGCAGACAAACAGACGGACGCTGTGCAAAAATGGTTGCAGGTGGTGCCACCAGTTTAGCGTATGATAAAGAGCTATGTGAGATCTATACACATGCAAAACTTTGGCCCAATAGGTCAAACGGTCCCAAGATATGAGCTTGGATGTCTGCAGCTTAAACTAGAATATAGGTGGCGCCACCTGTAATAAAATCAAGAGAGCTGTCCAGAATGTATAAACTTGCAAAATTTTAGGCAGATATGTCTAACCACTGCCGATATTTTAGTGATTTTATCCCACGGCAGACAAACAGATGGATGCTGTGCAAAAATGGTTGCAGTTGGCGTCACCAGTTTTGCGTATGATAAAGGGCTATGTGAAATCTATACGCATGCAAAAGTTTGGCCCAATCGGTCAAATGGTTCCTGAGATATGAGGTTGGATGTCTGCAGCATAAACTAGGATGTAGGTGGTGCCACCTGTCATAAAATCAAGAGAGCTGTCCAGGATGTATAAACCTGCAAAATTTTAGGCAGCTATGTCAAACCATTGCAGAGATATGAGTGATTTTATCTCACGGCAGAGAAACGGACGGGAGCTGTGCAAAAATGGCTGCAGGTGGCGCCACCAGTTTTGAGTATGATAAAGAGCTATGTAAGATGTATAAGCTTCATTGTCTGCAGCGTAAACGTGAATGTAGGTGGCGCCACCTGTCATAAAATCGGGAAAGCTATCCAGGTTGTATAAGCATGCCGAATTTCAGGTGGATTAGTCAAACCACTGCAGAGATATGAGTGATTTTAACCCAAGGCAGACAAACAGATGGACACTGTGCAAACATGGTTGCAGGTGGCGCCACCATTTTTTGTGTATGTTATAAAGCTCTCCAAGGGCTACATTTCTGCAAAAAAATTTTCCTGATATGTCAAACGGTTCCTGAGATATGTGGGTTTATGTGTGGAAACAGACGCACAAATGGACGCAGAGGGCAGAGGAAAGGTCAGAGGTCAAAACAAAATCGGGGCGCAGCAGTTCACATGTGACCCGATCATAATAACTGCCTACCGGTTACGGAGGAGATCTCCAGACACCTAGTGGCTGCAGCGGCATCCTGCTGAAAACATAGTATCTGCAAAACTCTGTTTTGGGGGATACAATAAATTGTGAAATGGCTTACAGAGAAATAAAATCTGCAGCCATCAAGCACCTTTCAACACAACATAGGGACTATGCATACATACTTTTTGAAAAGGAATTTGTGGATACAGGCTAGGCATACTTTACCTACTTCTCATGTGGACTACGGACAAGCACTATTAGAAAACCCCCTTAATACCTAAGAAATAACATGTACTAGAATGTGTTATCCTGTACAGAGAGATTCTGAAATTCAGAATACTCTATGCTATTCACTGTCATATTGTTACCGTAGTCCTTCATGTCTATGCAAGGCAATATGTACACAAAGGCTACATTTCTAACACATGAAATTTTGGCATCATCAGCCAAAGTATGCATTTCTAACATTCCCATTTGGTGGGGAATTTGGTCCCCTGGACATTTTCTAGTTATTTTCTAGTTTTTTCAAGGGTGCTTCCCTTCCCCTGATAACAAGTCATGTTATATCATTCCAGTCTTGTTTTGTAAACTTTAATGTGGGCATTTTGCATTTTACTTTCATTACCAAAAATAACAAAATATCTGATGGGTTTTTACTGTGCTACCACTGTTGTATTAGAGCTTATGCTTTTAACTATTATGAGTCTTTTATCAAAGTTTATTTATTTCTTTTCATCTGAATTCCAGGATGCCCAGGACACTGCCAAGTGTGCTCATCCACAGGGGTATGTCAGACATGTGAGAAAGGTTACACTAAAAAAAGTGCAGGAACAGCATGCACCGGTATGTTTTATTTACTCAGTCACAGGTATACCTTCTAAATATTAGTTTTCTCAGTTAGCATTATCTATCATTTATAACTCTGCTGACTGTAAGTCATCTGAGCTATAGCCCACACCGTTCGTAGTCAGTCCGGTTGTCTGGCCATTAACAGCACAGATCGTAACTGTTCAACCTTGAAACTTCTGTACATCAAGGGAGATCTATGAAAATCTCTTTGGAAACCTGAAATTAGGTCTCTGTTCCCCATATCTTTGAAGCTATGGGCCTCATAAGAACCCCAACCCCCCCCCCCCCCCCAAATAATTAAAAATTGATACAAAAGCTCCAATATCTGAATAACTTATGCATTGATCGCAATGATTCTCAGCATGCATCTTGTTTCTTCCACATTTGACAGACCACTATAAGCCACGTGTCACGTGACATCCCCTTATCTATTCGTAATGCACCAAAACGCCCTCAGACTTGACACTACAAGCTCCAGGTTTTAGCTTGGTCTTGGAGGTAAAATTAATGTTGGACACGATTAATTTTGGATCTGTATGGTTCCATGACACCCCTACTGTAAAGTTAATAATTTTTTATTCATTCACCCTGGTAATCCTCATAAATATTCATAAAATTCTAAATTAGACTCTGTTGGAAAGCCGATTGGTTGAATGGCCTTGGCAGTTGACACCCGGGATGTCAACAAACGCAACGTTTCAGCTGACCGTGCCACGTTGTTATGACAATAAACCATACCAAACTTCCACAAAAGATTGGTATCTATCTAAATTATTATCATTTTGGACTTAAAATGTGAATATTTCTCATTCCTTTAGACATTTTCTATGTTTATGTTGCCTGTTATGAAGGATGAGTGATGTCATCAATTTTCAGATATATATGTTATATTATAAATGTATAGATATATAAACTTATAATAAAAAAAAATTGATGTGATAAGAAAATGAGGATCCAATACGAACATTATTTCATTATTTTCCTGCCTCAGCAGGATTGGAGATCAGGCTTTGTTTGCCCTGTATGTATATGCAGAAGTGTTATTAATCCTAGCATCTCTCTCTCTCCCCCCCCCCCCCCCCCCCCCCCTTGTCTGCTGCCATTGATTCCTGTGCACTGGGACATGTTTTTATTACAAATGTGTAAAATTTATTTGATTAAAAAAAATAATAGGATTAGAAAAAATCAGGTCTTATTGAAACATATTCTTACCTTAGTGATCAGTGAAGATAAAGTGATCAGCTCTGTCCATCATCTCTCTGTTATTATTAAATATATTTTAATTATGAAATTTTCCTATAAGCACTGTTGATATAACTTTCATATGCTGTATATGTTTGGAATTAAGCTATTTAAGTCTGAAATTTGAAAGGAAATTATATATTCATTTGTGTATTATTGCAGATGTTAAACTTTGATATAATAAATAAATAAATAATAAGAAATAATTGAAACTTTATATATTATCAGCTTTGTTTGTCTACCAGTCTGTATTTCATTTTTTTTTAGCGAACCTGTGAGCTTATGCGATGGTGCGTCTTCGTCCGTCGTGTGTTGTTCGTTGTCTGTACGTAAACCATGGCTATCTCAAAAACGGCAGAAGCTGGCATTACCAAATTTTTTGCAAATAATCAGTCATCTGAAAAACTCTATCGGATTTTGTTTATTTTTTTCTAACACAGGGTTAGTATGCACCTTGAAAAACCTTGAAAAGTGCTTGAATTTAGTCATTTCAATTTCGAGGGCTTGAAAAGTGCTTAAAAAAAGAGAGTGGTTTGGAAAAGTGCTTGAAAAAAAAAATTTTATGAAAGAGTTTGGTGTATGTTGTGTTTATGCATACCTTGTATTTTAATATTGACTTTCAGACATCTATACATCAATCAAATGTATGAAATAGAATGAACCAAATCGTGGATGAATGAGACTGGGCGGTAAAAGTGACGGTGTAACAAGTTAACATACCTATGCCAGCTTCTTATCAAATACTAATTAAGTGAGCTGCTTTACTGTAAAGATTGCTGTGATTTCCCCTGCGTTACGTATAAAAGCTCTTTAATTGAAAACTCAATACACGCTAGTCGGGTTCACGTCAGTATTTTCTCAAGATTTATCATTTAAATTGAAATGTAAAACTACAGAGATTATTAATATAGCTATTGAGAAAATGTCCAAATGAAATAATTGTCTGGGAACAAACCAGGGGAATGAAATGTGCGAAAAATACATGATGGAAACAATTCGAATCTGAGGGATGATAATAATATAAAACTAATTCGCTCAGTAGAATAAATATGTTTTTTAAATCAAATTACCTTTACCTTTTACATTGGTGATATAATAATTATATCAGAGGGGTCATATTTCCCCAACGAACCCGATCAGACTTTGTTTTGTTTAAAGGTTTTTCAGTTTACCCAAGGGCTGCATTTTTCTTTTTATCTTGGTGCCTGCACATTCCACGTGTACGCGCTGTGATCGTCATTTTTTAGCTCACTAAGACCACTGATCAGTGAAATACAGTTTTCATGCAGGGTCAATCCAACTAAAGATAAATACTGTTTGTCAGAAATAGGTAAAGGTGTTTGTCAGGTACTGCATGACGTATATTCACATACTTTGTGGTCAGTTTGTGAGAGGGATGGATATGTGGGGGTAATCACATTTATGTTGCGATGTGATAGCCATTTGTAAACGTAGTACACTGGCAGTTTAAAGAGTGATCAGCCACATATACAGCTTCCAGCATCGGTCCCCTGCTTGCCCTGCATAACGTTTGCATAAAGCTCACCATAAAAGATTTTAAGCTCAGCTGACTGTAAGTCATCTGAGCTATAGCGATCACTCTTTGTCCGTTGTCCGTCTGTCTGTCCGTCTGTCCGTCTGTCTGTCCATTAACCAGGCACAAATCGTAACCGCTGGACCTAGAATCTTGTAACTTGACATTCAGAGAGGTCCATGAAAAATCTCCTGGGAAACCAGAAATTAGGTCTCTGTTACCCATATCCTTCTAGCAATGGAGCCCCAAAGTCCCCCCCCCCCCCCCCCCCCCCCAGAATAGTAAAAAAATTCACACAAAAACATCAATATCTCATTAACTACATCACTGATGGTCATGATTTTGGTAACATATTGATCATGTGATGTTTCATCAGTTCCTGCAGACAGGTGGCGCCACCTGTATTTAAAAATTTTTTTTACGAATTTTTTTCTCTTTTTTTGAGACATTAAAAATGTGAACATCTCTTAACAGGGCACAAATCGTAACGACTGGACCTAGAATCTTCATTTTTGACCCACAGGGAGACCAATGAAAAGTCTCCATGGAAACCTGAAATTAGGTCTCTTTTATCCATATCCTTTAAGCTATATGGCTCCAAAATACCCCCCCCAAGAATAATGAAAAATTTGATACAAAAACTGTAATATCTCAATAACTACAATACTGATGGTCATGATTTTTGGCATACATATTGATCATGAGGTGCTCCATCAGTTTCTGCAGACTGGGTGCACCACCTCTATTTTTTTTTCAAATTTTAACGAATTTTTCTCCCTCTATTGTTGAGACCTTTAAAGATGTGGTTATCTGTCAACAGGGTACAAATCCTAACAACTGGATCTAGAATCTTCATTCTTGACACACTGAGAGACCAATGAAAAGTCTCCATGGAAACTGGAAATTAGGTCTCTGTTACCCATGTCCTTTGAGCTATGGGGCCCCAAAGTACCCCAAAGAATAGGAAAAAAAAATTCATACAAAAACTTCAATATTTCATTAACTACATCACTGATGGTCATGATTTTTGGCATACATATATATTGATCATAAGATGTTTCATCAGTTTTTGCAGACTGGTGGCGCCACCTGTATTTTTTTATTCTTTACGAATTGTTTCAGGGGACAAATTGTAACGACTGGACCTGGACTCTTCATTCTTGACACACAGGGAGACCCATGAAGTCACTATGGAAACCTGAAATTAGGTCTCTGTTACCCATACCCTTTGAGCTATGGCACTCCAAAGTACAGCTAAGAATAATGGAAAATTTGATACAAAAGCTGAAGTATCTGAACAACTAATGCAGAGATCACTATAATTGTTTGCATGGATATTGATCATGGAGCGTTTCATCAGTTTCTGCAGAATGGTGGCACAACCTGTATTTGTTCAGGTTTTTTAGCTCAGCTGACTATAAGTCATCTGAGCTATAGTCGTGGTCCATTGTCCGTCGTCCATCTGGATGTCCGTCCGTAAAACTGGCACGTTTTGACACCGTTAGACCTACGAATCTGAAATTCGGCATACAGTTATATGTCCCCAAAATCTCCTACCATGTCGAAAATTGGGTCAATAGGACTTCGTTCCTTTGAGATATTAAGGAAAAATCTAAATTTTTTATTAGAAATCTATTTTCAGACTTCAGGACTGCCTAATATCAAAACCACCCATCTGGTTTTCTTCATATTTACCATAAATATTCCTCTGTATAGTTTCTATGTACATGCCAGATATTAAGTCAGTATTATATAATTTAAAAAAGTTATGGGCCCAAAAATAATGGACTTTGTAAAAAAATCAGGAAGATATTTGGTCACTTAAGACCAAAAGTGTTAAAGGTAGGGACTTTTTGCAAGTAATACAACTTTAATTAAACAAAATTTAATTGTATACCAAAAATTAGATCAAAATCTGTTAAATATTTTTAAATATTGGCAAAAATATAAAATTGGTACCTTAAATTTTGCCCAACTTTGACCACGGCACGTTTTTTTCTTGTAAGTACTGTGGATTTAATTTTCACAGCATGTATACATAAGGATTTAATCTGTTAAAATCTGAAATTTGAAAATAAAAGCTTAAAAATTAGGCTAGAAATTGAATTGTTTTGGAGGCTCTTGTTGTATTCCCTTACATTGTCAAGCAGTCCACTTTGATGACTGTAGGTCATTCAGTGCACATCTCTATGCTCCCCAGGCTGTTGGCATTATTTTAGATGTCCCCAAAATCTCCTACCATACCAAAAATTAGGTCATTAGAACTTCGTTCCTTCGAGATATTAAGGGAAAAAAACTCAGTTTTCCATAAAAAAAGCCATTGTTACACTTCAAGGCTGCCTAATATCAAAACCACTGATCTGTTTTTGATCGTATTAGTATTCATATTCTTTCATACATTTTCTATGAACATACCAAAAATTAGGTAAGTATTGGGTATTATTTTGAAGTTATGGGCCAAAACATAATGCAGTTTTTTAGCTCAGCTGACTGAAAGTCATCTGAGCTATAGCGATCACTCTTTGTCCGTCGTCCGTCTGTCCGTCTGTCCGTTAACCAGGCACAAATCGTAACCGCTAGAACCGGAATCTTCTTACTTGACATCCTGGGAGGTCCATGAAAAATCCCCTTGGAAACCAGAAATTAGGTCTCTGTTACCCATATCCTTCGAGCTATGGGGCCCCAAAGTACCCCCCAGAAAAGTCCAAAATTTCATACAAAAGCTTCAATATCTCATTAACTACTTGACTGATGGTCATGATTTTTGGCATACATATTGATCATGAGAGGTTCCATCATTTCCTGAAGACTGGTGGCGCCACCTGTATTTTTCGATTTTTTACGAATTTTTTTCTCTATTTTTGAGACCTTTCAAAATGTAAACATCTGTTAACAAGGCACAAATCGTAAAGACTGGACCTAGAATCTTCATTCTTGACACACTGAGAGACCTATGAAAAGTCTCCATGGAAACCAGAAATGAGGTCTCTGTTACCCATATTCTTCGAGCTATGGAGCCCCAAAGTACCCCCAAAAAAAGTAAAAATTTTCATACAAAAACTTCAATATCTCATTAACTACTTGACTGATGGTCATGATTTGTGGCATAACTATTGATCATGAGATGTGTCATCACTTCCCGCAGACTGGTGGTGCCACCTGTATCGTTCAATTTTTTACGATTTTTTCCTCTATTTTTGAGACCTTTTAGGATGCTGTCATCTGTTAGCATGGCACAAATCGTAACGACAGGACCTAGAATCTTCATTCTTGACACACTGAGAGGTCCATGAAAAATATCCTTGGAAACCAGAAATTAGGTCTCTGTTAACCATATCCTTCGAGCTACGGGGCCCAAAAGTACCCCCTCCCCCCCCCCCCCCCCCAAGTAGTCAAAAATTTCATACAAAAACTTCAATATCTCAATAACTACATCACTGATGGTCATGATTTTTGGCATACATATTGATTATGAAATGTTCCATCAGTTCCTGCAGACTTGTGGCGCCACCTGTATTGTTTGATTTTTTACGATTTTTTCCTCTATTTTTGAGACCTTTAAGGATGCTGTCATCTGTTAACGTGGCACAAATCATAACGACTGGACCTAGAATCTTCATTCTCGACACACTGAGAGACCTATGAAAAGTCTCCATGGAAACCAAAATTAGGTCTCTGTTACCCATATTCTTCGAGCTATGGAGCCCTAAAGTACCCCCAAGAAAAGTAAAAAATTTCATACAAAAACTTCAATATCTCATTAACTACTTGAATGATTGTCATGATTTGTGGCATAACTATTGATCATGAGATGTGTCAACTGTTCCTGCAGACTGGTGGCGCCACCTGTATCGTTCCATTTTTTACGATTTTTTCCTCTATTTTTGAGACCTTTTAGGATGCTGTCATCTGTTAGCATGGCACAAATAGTAACGACTGGACCTAGAATCTTCATTCTCAACACACTAGAAGACCTATGAAAAGTCTCCATGGAAACCAGAAATTAAGTCTCTGTTACCCATATCCTTCGAGCTATGGGGCCCTAAAGTACCCCCCAAGAGTAGTCAAAAATTTCATACAAAAACTTCAATATCTCAATAACTACATCACTGATGGTCATGATTTTTGGCGTACATATTGATTATGAGATGTTCCATCAGTTCCTGCAGACTGGTGGCGCCACCTATGTTATCTATCAAGAGGGTACAAATTGCAACAACTGGACCTAGAAACTTCATTCTTGTCATGCAAGGAGGCCCATGAAGATTGCCTGTGGAAACTTGAAATTAGGTCTCTGTTACCCATATCCTTCAAGCAATAGGTCTCTGAAGTATCCCTCAGAATAATGGACAATTTGATACAAAAGCTGAAGTATCTGAACAACTAATACGGAGATCATCATGATTCTTTGCATGAATATTGACCATTAAGTGTTTTTAGCTCAGCTGACTAAGTCATCTGAAGTATCCCTCAGAATAATGGACAATTTGATACAAAAGCTCAAGTATCTAAACAACTATTGCAGTGATCACCATGATTCTTTGCATGGATATTGATCATGGAATGTGTCATCAGTTTCTGCAGTATGGTGGCGCCACCTGTATTTTTTTTTATTTTTACGAATTTTTTTTCTCTATTTTTGAGACCTCATAAGATGCGGTCATCTGTTAACATGGCACAAATCGTAACAACTGGACCTAGAATCTTCTCTCTTGACATGCTGAGAGGCCCATGAAAAGTTTCCTTAAAAACTTGAAATTAGGTCTCTGTTACCCATAACGTCTGAGCTATGGGGCTCCGAAGTACCCCCCAGAATAATGGAAAATTTGATACAAAAGTTCAAGTATCTGAACAATTATTATATTGATCACCATGATTCTTTGCATGGATATTGATCATGAAATGTTTCATCAGTTTCTGAATTCTGGTGGAGCCACCTGTATTTTTTAAATTTTTAGCTCAGCTGACTGAAAGTCATCTGAGCTGTAGGGATCACCTTTTGTCCGTTGTCCGTCCGGCCATCCAGGCGTCTGTCTGTTAACAGGGCACAAATTGTAACCGCTAGACCGGGAATCTTCTTACTTGAAATCCTGGGAGGTCTATGAAAATTCTCCTTTTAAACCTGAAATTAGGTCACTGTGACCTATATTCTTCGAGCTATGGGGTTCTGAAGTACCCCCCAGAATAATGCAAAATTTAATACAAAAGCTCAAGTATCTGAACAACTAATGCAATAATCACCATGATTCTTTGCATGGATATTGATCATGGAGTGTTTCATCAATTTCTGGAGATTGGTGGCGCCACCTATATTTTTTTTAATTTTTTACGATTTTTTTCTCTACTTTTGTGATCTTTAAACATTTGGTCATCTGTAAACAGGGCACAAATCATAATGACTGGACCTAGAATCTTCTGTCCTCACCTCCAGGGAAGCCCATAAAAGGTCTACATGGAAACCCGAAATAAGGTCCCTGTTACCCATATTCTGTGAGCCATGGGGCTCTGAAGTACCCCCCAGAATAAAGATTTGGTCATATATTAACAGGGCCAAATCATAATGACTGGACCTAGAATCTTCTGTCCTAACCTCCAGGGAAGCCCATAAAAGGTCTACATGGAAACCCGAAATAAGGTCCCTGTTACCCATATCCTTCATGCTCTGGGGCTCCGAAGTACTCCCCAGAATAAAGATTTGGTCATCTGTTAACAGAGCACAAATTATAATGACTTGACCTAGAATCTCCTTTCTTGATATGCTGGGAGGCCCCTGAAAAGTCTCCTTGTGCACCTGAAATTACATCTCTGTTACCCATATCCTTTATCCTATGTGGCTTTGAAATACCCCCCAGAATAAACATTTGGATTTGTTAACAGGGCACAAATCATAATAACTGGACCTAGAATTTTATTTTTTTGACATGCTGGGAGACCCCTGAAAAGTCATCTTGTAAACCTTGAAAATAGGTGTCTGTTACCCATATCCTTCATGCTACAGAGCTCCATAGTACCCCAATGAATATTGGATGATTTTATACAAAAGGTCAAGTTTGGAAAAAGTATTTCATTCAAATTTGACATTCAGATGATAAAATTACTTTTGTCAATGTCTTCCTGGTCAGCTGAGCGTCATGACCCCTGGGTCACTTGTTAAAAAATCAGGAAATATATTTACTCACCTAACATGAGAATTGCTGAACCTAGAGACTTTTTTCAGGAATATAACTTTATTTAATCAAGATTCAGTTGTTTATCCAAAATAAGATCTGAATTTTGCAAATTTTTCAAGTTAATAGCTTAGATAAAAAATCAATACCTTAAATTTGTCCAACTTTGGCACTGTTGATTTAATTTTCACAGCATATATACATAAGGATTTAATCTTTAAAAATATGAAATTTCAAAGAAATTGATTGGAAAGAATAGCTTTTATTCATGTTTTCATACACCATGTCAAGTGTTGTTTACATCTAGCCCACCTAGTAGTACAGCCTTCACTTGCATTATGTAACCCACCTAAGGCAGCTTGCCTTAGGTCAGCTTGGCCACTACCAGCAGGCTTCCCCTTTGTCCTGCACTCCCCCCCCCCCCCCCCCCCCCCCAGATGGTGCATAAACTAGAATGTTATTGTATCTGCCAAAACAAAGTTTTGCGGATACTATGTTTTTGACCGGGTTCCGCCACCGCCGCGTTCGTTTCCGGTGATCTCCTCTGAGACTACTGGACAGATTTTCCGAAACTTACACAAATTATCAGGTCACATGTGAACTGGTGCCTTACCAAGTGACCTTCACCTCTGACCTTTCCTCTCTGCCCAGCGTCCGTTTGTGCATCTGTTTCCACACATAAACCCATATATCTCGGGAACTGTTTGACCGATCCGGAAAAATTTTTTACACAAATGTAGCCCTGGGATAGCTTTATAACATACACAACAAAAGGTGGCGCCACCTGCAACCATGTTTGCACAGTGTCCATCTGTTCATCTGCCTGGGGTTAAAATCACTCATATCTCTGCAGTGGTTTGACTAATTCACCTAAAATTCGGCATGCGTATACATAATGATAGCTTTCTCGATTTTACGACAGGTGGCGCCACCTACATTCACGTTAACACTCCACACATAAACCCATATATCTCGGTAACCGTTTGACCGACCCGGAAAAATTTTTTACACAAATGTAGCCCTGGGATAGCTTTATAACATACACAACAAAAGGTGGCGCCACCTGCAACCATGTTTGCACAGTGTCCATTTGTTCATCTGCCTGGGGTTAAAATCACTCATATCTCTGCAGTGGTTTGACTAATTCACCTAAAAATCGGCATGCATATACATCCTAGATAGCTTTCTTGATTTTATGACAGGTGGCCCCACCTACATTCACGTTAACGCTCCACACATAAACCCATATATCTTGGGAACCATTTAACTGATCCGGAAAATTTTTTTACACAAATGTAGCCCTGGGATAGCTTTATAACATACACAACAAAAGGTGGCGCCACCTGCAACCATGTTTGCACAGTGTCCATTTGTTCATCTGCCTGGGGTTAAAATCACTCATATCTCTGCAGTGGTTTGACTAATTCACCTAAAATTTGGCATGTGTGTACATCCTAGATAGCTTTCTTGATTTTATGACAGGTGGCGCCACCTACATTCACGTTAACGCTGCAGACATCCAAGCTCATATCTCGGAACCATTTGACCAATCGGGAAAAAAATTTTACACAAATGTAGCCCTTGGATAGCTTTATAACATACACAAAAATGGTGGCGCCACCTGCAGCCATTTTTGCACAATGTCCATCTGTTTGTCTGCTGTGGGTTAAAATCACTCATATCTCTGCAGTGGTTTGACCAAATTACCTGAAATTCAGCATGCTTATACAATCATGTAAATGTGGCAGAGATCCATTCTAATATTTAACACATGTAACTCTATATTCCCTTGCCACTCAATCCATGCCTCACTTCACCCGTCCTTCTTTAATTTTGGCGGATACCGGTAGTCATGGGACGACTACGGTATTCTAGTTACTTTCTGTATTTGATTCATTCTTATTCTAGGCTATGCTACATTAGATTTTGTATTGTACCACCAAGGTTACAATGATTAAAGTGTTATCAAAATTTGATAAGTTTCTGCAGACTGCTGGAGCCACGTGTATTTTTTTTTTAAAGTTATGCATTTTTTCTCCATTTTTGAGATATATGAATACAGACACAATCTTGGTATGTTGGTTAATCTGTCTGATGATACAGTTGAATGGGTATATACTACCATTCAGATGATAAAATTTCCTTTTGCAAATCTCTTCCTAGTCAGCTGAGCGTTCTGACCCATGGGTCACTTGTTTTTTTTTAAAATAAAATTTAACACTGTTAGTTTAAATGAAATATTGGACAGGTTTGAACAGAATTATGGCTGGTCTGTGATAGTTAGATAGCGACCTTCAGAGGTTGCCAGGCCATTTGTTGACACGCGCGGCCTGTGACTTGGCGGTACATGACAGAGAACTCGTGCATGACAAGGTCGTAATATTAAACGTGCTGATTCGAATATAGACTATTATTGTTAAGAAATAATTTCATAATAGTGTAATGATTTTATATCTTATAGCAGTTAGGAATCTGTATACCAGTAGATAATTGAGTGGTCTTAATTGATTACGGCAGGCAGCTGGGAACCCCTGCTGTGAGGTGACAGTGACCAGCTTGTGTGTACTGGTGCCCCAGGCTCATAGGGGTCACCCAGAGGATAACAGGCCTGTTGCTGACATGATAGATTAGGGGGCGTGTATGTGTGATATATCCATGTATGCAGGGGTGGGGTCCTCACCCGGCAGTGTATCTTTGATTTTTGACCAGTAAAGACCTAGTAGAAAACCAGCAGTGCTTTTCTTCTGTTTGTGAACTTGGTTGCACGTTACAATAGTATACCCAAATATTGTGTAAGGGTAACACATTATAGGCTTTTATTGATTTTTTAGCCGTTGAAAACTTGAATGCATATCCCCAACGATTGCCAAACTGTCAGAGTTTTTTTGGCACCCTTTCTCTTGGAGCATATAATTTGCTAAAGTTTGAGCTAGTCGGCAAATCAGAGATCCCTATTCAAGAATTATAGGTTTTATAATATAGACCCTCGTTATCAGATTAGTTAAATCTGTCAAGGTCATGCCAAAGATGAGTGATCATTTTGAATGTCAAGTTAAAGCAATGGGGCGTTGTGTATTAAACTGAGACTGGCTATATTAACAGGCGCTTCAGTTGCTATTAGTGTAGATTTCGGTTAAATTTGTTACTTTTCTGAGTCTTTTCCTTATAACTATTACTTATTTTACCTTTCCTAGCCTTTTTACCACACTATATGGCCCATCTCCTTATTATAAATATCATATTGCATTTTGTGTTACAAGAGTTTCGATGTCCGCAACATGCATGGGTGAGGGAGCACTGATGGTCTATAAATTTTGATGTCCTTGAAAATACTTTTCAGGTCCTTGAAAAGTGCTTGAAATTTTTCTCATGATAAGTGTATGAACCCAGTAACAGCATTCTCTTAGATTTTATAGGGAAAAAGCTAAAAATGCTTTAAAAATCTTATTCTCCGAAACTGTCCAGCCAAATTGTCCAATATTTCACAGAAATGATCCCTGGAACAATCTCTCTCAGGTTTGTACGAATGGTTCTAGTTCGGAGATATTTGGGCAAGTTACAGGAGGTTGAACTTGGTCATCTCAGAAATGTCTAGAGCTATAATCACCAAATTCTATACCAATGTTTTTCACATAGAGGTCAGTCAGTACAACCAGGTGGGTTGATAGCTTTATAACATACACTAAAAATTGTGGCGCAGCCTGCAAACATTTTTGCACAGTGTCCATCTGTTCATCTGCCTTTGGATAATATCACTCATATCTCAGCAGTGGTTTGACTTTTCCACCTGAAATTTTGCAGGATTATACATCCTGGATAGCTTTCTCAATTTAAGACAGGTAGTGCCCCCTACATTCAAATTTACTCTGCAGACATCCAAGCTCATATCTCCTGAATTGTTTGACCGATTGGGCCAAAATTTTGCATGTGTAAAGATCTCACATAGCTTTTCATCATAGGCAAAACTGGTGGCGCCACCTGCAACCACTTATGCACAGCATCCATCTGTTCATCTGCCTTGGGATAAAATCACTCATATCTCAGCAGTGGTTTGACTTATCCACCTGAAATTTTGCAGGTTTATACATCCTTGACAATTATCTCGATTTTATGACAGGTGGCACCACCTACATTCACGTTTATGCTGCAGACATCCATGCTAATATGCAACACACCTCACTCTATTCCCCTTGTCACTTTATCCATACCTCACCTCATCACTCTGATTTCTGCGGATACACAGTGGCTTGTCGACTACCCATATTCTAGTTTTAAAATGTCCTAGTCTGAAACTTGCAGGTCCGAAATGTCCTTTTTGCTGGAATCATAATGACTAAGGTAGATACTTAAGAGGACTTAAGAGGCTCAATATTAAATTTTAAAATTAATCATCCATTCATACTCCCAAACCTTGTACAGGTTTGCATTAGGCCAGTAGGCCTTGTTAAGCATTAAGTAATCATGTGTTAATTGATCAAATATCTTTCCTGATTTTTTAGCTAAGCTGACTGTAAGTCACTGAGCTATAGCGGTCACCTTTGTTCTTTGTACGTTCGTCCGTCTGTCTGTCCGTCCGTTTGTCCGTACTTTAACCAGGCACAAATCGTAACCGCTGGACCTGGAAATTTCTAAATTGACATACAGGGAGGTCTATGAAAATCTCTTTGGAAACCTGAAATTAGGTTTCTGTTGCCCATATTCTTCCAGCTATGGAGCTCCGAAGTACCCCCCCCAGAATAATTGAAAATTTGATACAAAAATAGTCAAATATTTGAACAACTAATGCATTGATCACTATGATTCTTTGCATGGATATTGATCATGGAGTGTTACATCAGTTTCTGTAGACTGCTAGCTCCACCTGTATTTTTTTAATTTTTTTTACAAATTTATTTCTCTATTTTTGAGACCTTAAAAAATGCTGTCATCTGTTAACAGGCACAAATCATAATGACTGGAGCTAGAATCTTCTATCTTGACATGCAGGGAGGCCTATGAAATGTCTCCTTGGAAACCTGAAATAAGGTCTCTGTAACCCATATTCTTTGAGTTGTGGGGCTCGGAAATACACCTAAGATTTATGTGAAATTTGATACAAAACTCAAGTATCTTAACAGCTAAAGCATTGAATATTGCATGAATATTGAACATGGGGTGTTTTATCAGTTTCTGCAGACTAGTGGCGCAACCTGTATTTTTTTATTTGTTACGTTTTTTTCCTCTGTTTTTGAGACCTTAAAAGATGCTGTGTTAACAGGGCACAAATCGTAATGACTGGACCTAGAATCTTCTGTCTTGACATCCAGGAAGGCCCATGTAAAGTCTCCTTGTAAACCTGAAATTAGGACTCTTTTACCCATAACCTCTGAGCTATGGGGCTTTGAAGTACCCCCCAGAATAATGGAATATTTTTATACAAAAGCTTAAGTATCTGAACAACTAATGAATTTGTTTAACATGAATCTTTGCATGCATATTCATCATGGAGTGTTTCATCATGTCTTCAAACTGGTGGTGCCACCTGTTTTTTCCCCAATTTTTACGCATTTTCTTTTTTATTTTTTAGACCTTCAAAAAAGCAGTTGCCTGTTAACTGGGCACAAATGTAACCATTGGACCTTGAATCTTCTTACTTGATATCTAGAAAGGTTATCACTAGTTATCACTTCAGCAGTGTCTTAATTTATAATTAATTTTGTGTACTAAACTTAAATATATGATATTACATAGACACACAGGTGTCCAACTGTAGCCTTAGGTAGGACTTCCAGTATGTAGGATCAGTTCTTTGTGAATGAATGATTCCAGTTACTGTAACTAATTTATTAATTTTAGCCTGTTCTTCCAACTGTCTGACGTGTGCTGATGAAAACACATGCTGGACCTGCAAGGATGGTTACTATCTTGATTCCACAACAAATACTTGCAAAGGTATGAAATGATAGAGTTAAGCAGATACACTACATTTCTTGACATTTTCAGTGCTGTCACTCTGTAGATGCTACAGCTGGAAAATATAAATCCTATCTATGCAATAAAGAAATGGTAAACCTTTTACATTTTTCTCATGAACAACTGCACCAATCATTATCGACTTATCCAGATATATTGTCCACATGACTGATAAGTCATTGTAATCTGCAGGTGGCACTAACTCTGTTTAACCACTTTCTTTGATCCAAAATGGGCTATCCCATTTCCTTCAGACATTCTCTTCAGGCATTAAACTTCAACTTCAAGCTGGTTCATGCTGCATTGGGAAAATGAAGAGCAGAAAAATTTTTATGATGTTACCATTTCGTATAGATCAGCGAGCCTACAGGTAGTCGGCATTGAAAAAAATTAGTTTAAAATATTTGTGCAATGCAATAATTGCTATAATTGTTTTGCAGATGCTCATCTAATTTCTATAGGCCTATAAAATACATTCAAACAGGAAATTCTTAATCACTTCTTGTGCCTGCATATGCAATGCAGAGGGAGTGTACATCAGTGTCAGCAATGATTGGCCAAAGTTGTTTAACCAAATACTGTGTAGCAACAACTTGGTATTTCCAAAATATGCATGAACATCAAGAATTCTATTTTGTCTTTTTGTAAATTGATTTTATTAATATTGCATTCGCATTTCATATATCATGTTTTGCCCATATATTATGGTCTGCTTGGTTCAAATGATGTCAGTGATGTCCAACTGCATTTTTCCAAATGTATCCCCCTAAATTTTTGTATGTCCAAGCTCGCCTGCTCTCTTCAGAAATGCCTCACTCTTTGGTGGGCACACCTGCAGTTTTTATAGTAGCTCGGGCTAATTCATCAGGATACTCAAGGGTTTCAAAGTGGAAACTGGTCACTCTTGGGCTTGCAACCTCACAATAATAAGTTTATTCCGAAATAGAAGACCTCAGGCCCAAGGTTTCACAAAGAGCCTGTGTTAAGAATCATAAAAATTCAACCAACAATTACAAAATGTAACAGCATAACATTAACTAACATAACATGCAATAAAAACACAATGTTGTGTGAAAACCCAAATTTGCAATATCAAAACTGGGCTCGAATTTGCCAAAATTGCCACCAGACATTGGGGTCCGGCAGCACAGAAAATGTGCTGGACCTCCAAAGATTTTACTGGACCCTACTTTTTTATTTGAAAAAATCATTTGGGTTCTTCCTTTAAAAATTAAGTGCTTGTACTCGTACGAATTGTACTTTTTATATGACTCGTTTTGAAATATATAATCACGGCATCTGATTTTTTGCCCCATCGTGCCCCTTATTTTCTTTTTACAAGCGCTTTTTAGTGCGCCCCAAACGCAACATAAACAAGCTCCCCTTATTATACTTAAGTAGGCAGAGAATAAAGAGCCATCACAATTTGTGTCACATCTCAGTACTTACAAGGTTGGTCACACTGGGAGACTTCCTTGTATCAAGTCTAATAAGTTTTTTAGAAAGAGAAAAGTTTTACCAAATTATCAAGCAGGACCGGTGAAAGGTAGTAAGCATTGTTCTGTTTAATGCATCAACCCCCCATAATCTGATAAAATAATATCACCATTTTGGTACACACTGAATGGTTAACGGAACATCAAAAGGGCGTTGCCTCTCTGTAGTTGTCTTGAATGCCTCGCTGACAGATTATTGACACAGTCTGGCTCGCTAGAATGTGGAACCGACTCAAACTGGTGGTCAAAATGTAGCGCGTTCTAGACCAAAAATCCTCAAAATCTAGTGCATTTGGGGACTTGGGGTGTGCTAAAAGATGTAGAGCGCTCCAGGAAAATGTGTATAAATGGGGCTGTAGTCACTGTGGTCTGTCTGGATGTTAAAAATGGAAGCTGAGATTGCTGGTTGACAAATATGGATAAAGAAAAGAACTACCATTTATGCCTAAAGACGATGATCATTTACAATATATATGAGCAAATGAAAAGGTACATGATTTCCCTTTTTGATATTTTACCCACTGCTTGCCTAATTATTAGTGCAATATGCGCGTATTATTATCTCCAATTTCCTCAAACCAGCGGGAAAACTCTTCTGGTTTTGCAGTGTTTGGCCTGAGTGATAGGTCAGACTGACAGGATTTTGACAGGATAAAGTGAACAGTTATTTTGGATATATTTTCTCTCCTGATGGTACAAAAAAGACTGATTTTTCTGCCGGCCAAAGGGGGCCGGGAGTACCCAAATTTTACTGGATATCCCTCAAAACTTGTTTGTTTACCATAACAATGGCTTAGCTAAAATTCTGTTGTTTAGTTGTTCCAGTTCATTATTGCCTTTGTTAGAAGCAATATATTCTGTAACAATGTCAGATAATATGTGATGCGTACTGTCTACTACATAGAGAATAATGAATTGCTGTTTCTGTGGCAAATGCTTCCTTCATGATTGAAAGTTTTCTATTTTTAGCTTGTCCAAAGTGTTCTGGCAGTAGTTGCGCAGCTTGTATTGGCTGTACAGATGACAAAAAATGCACTACCTGCAAGGATAGCAAGTGGGATGAGACAAAGAAGGGCTGCATAAGTGAGTAGTACATCACTGTTATACCATTTCATTAGCAATACAGGGTGAAAATGTTCAAACTGGGAATTAAAAAATTGATTTTCCATATTACATTCACTTGGCACAAATGGTTTTCCTGTTTCAAAAATAATAAAATTGATTTCCTAGATTGTAAAATGATTTTTATTTTCATAGTGAATCAATTTATATAAAATAATTATGAATAAACTGTTTCCTCGTAAGTACTGTTGAATTAATTTGTAAAAGTTATGGAAAGGAATATTATTAGGTATCTTATGAAAACAGCAAGAAAATCTGTTTTGACACTTAACATCTACATGGTAACTGTTGAATCTAGAGACTTTTTCGGAGGATATAATTATATTTAATGAAACATGTGTCTGTCCATATAAAAAAATACAATTATTAATTTTGAGCTCAGCTGACTATAAGTCATCTGAGCTATAGTCCAATGTCCGTTGTCCATCCGTCTGTTCGTCCGTCTGTCTGTCTGACCGTCTGTCTGTTGTAGATGTGGCATATTTTGAAAATAAGACCTAGGAATCCAAAATTTGGCATAATGTTAGATGTCCCCAAGATCGCCTACCCGGTGGAAAACTGGTTCTTTGTGACTTTGTTCCTTTGAGAAATTAAGGAAAAACTTCAATTTTTATTTAAATAGCTATTTTCACACTTCAGGACTGCCTTTTATCAAAACCACTCATCTGTTTTTCCTCATATTTACCATAAATATTTCTCTATATAGTTCCTATGTACATGCCAGAAATTAGGTCTGTATTATATCAGTGGACGAAATACTTTATATTGGCAAGGTGCACCTGTGCACCTAAGCCTTTACAACTGGGTGCACAAAACTTTTTCAAGGTGCACAAATATATCTATATCATAAAAGGTGCCAAATGATATGCTTATTCATATGAACTATTAAAAAGGTTCAAACTTAGTTAAACATATGTTGGTTTCAATCAGGCTTGAATTTGTACTATGCCAGTTTTAACATGAGAAATGATTAGGTAAACAATACCATGCGCATGTCACAGCATATTAAAAAGACTATAAAGCTGATTCACTCTTTAATTGGTCAAGACAAATTTTCACCAACATGAAAAGAATGTATATTTGTACTCGTGTGTAGTTGTGTAAATAAAAAAGCTAAACTGATACAATCTTACTTGGTCATACCAAATATTCACCAGCATGGGAATAATAAAATATATTTGTACTTGTGTAGTTGTGTAAATAAAAAGCTGGAATGATACAATTCTTACTTGGTCATACCAAATATTCACCAGCATGGGAATAATATATATGCATTTTCTGTAGCTGTGTAAATAAAAAGCTGAATTAATACAATTCTTTATATGGTCATACCAAATATTCACCAGCATGGGAATAATATAATATATTTGTACTTGTGTAGTTGTGTAAATAAAAAGCTGAACTGATACAATTCTTACTTGGTCATACCAAATATTCACCAGCATGGGAATAACATAATATATTTTACTTGTGTAGCTGTGTAAATAGAAAGCTGAACTGATACAATTCTTACTTGGTCATACCAAATAATCACCAACATGGGAATAACATAATATATTTTACTTGTGTAGCTGTGTAAATAGAAAGCTGAACTGATACAATTCTTACTTGGTCATACCAAATATTCACCAGGATTGGTATAATATATATTTCTACTTGTGTAGCTGTGTAAATAAAGAGCTGAACTGATACAATTCTTTAAATGGTCATACCAAATATTCACCAGCATGGGAATAATATAATATATTTGTACTTGTGTAGTTGTGTAAATAAAGAGCTGAACTGATACAATTCTTTAAATGGTCATACCAAATATTCACCAGCATGGGAATAATATAATATATTTGTACTTGTGTAGTTGTGTAAATAAAAAGCTGAACTGATACAATCTTACTTGGTCATACCAAATATTCACCAGCATGGGCAGAATTCATATTTGTACTTGTGAAGTTGTGTAAATAAAAAAGCAGATTTGATACATTAGATCATTAAAACCTGTTGTAAAAAAAAGTTTATAGGCATGCCATTGCCTTAATAAAAGGTCATTTCAGAGAACTGAGATGACTTCCTATAAATTAAACTGTTACATAGTCACTGTTCATCAGAGTCACAGTCAAGATCCCAAGCCTCGTTAGAATCATAATGCGTTGATGCTCTTGGTCCATATGGCTTTGTATGTAGCCGTTTTGCCTGCTTTCCTGATGACCACCACAACTGTATAGCATCATGTGGGTCAAAAGATTCCACAGAATCCCTGCTCATGTTAATGAAGAGCAGGGAAGATAATGTGTGTGAGGTCATTCTATTTCTCCAGTCAGTTTTAATTCGAGATACTGCAGAAAAGCCCCTCGCACTCTGCAGAGTGGATTGGTAAAAGTAACAATAATTGGGCTATGCATAAAATATTGTGAAACCGCTGTTCATAATTTTTCAAAATGTGCTGCCAAAATTCAGTGAATTTCGGACACCGCTTCCAGGTTGTACGTCTAATTTTATCTACATGTTCTTTCAGTTCCAACCACTCTGCTATGATAACATCAAGTTCATAGCCTTTCTTCTCTAGTATCACTTTAAAGTGTTGAAATATTGTGACAATTTCTTGATCACCATAAGTCTTCAGCAGATCCTTGTCTTCAGGAAAGTTAGCAGGGTCCAGAACACTTGCTACTTTCAAAACAGGACTTGTGGTAAAACTCTGAAATCTCCCATCAAGTTGACACAGTGTAGTGTTAATTGTTTTAATAACAGTTTGTGTAACTTGCTTGGTGATATCAGGTAGCTTTGCACTGGCACTTGTCTCACTTCTAACAACCCTGGCACCACGAACTGCAGGTTGGTCAAGAATCTTGCCCTGGTAGGTGACCTTATCATTACTATCAACAAGACCCTCATGCAAAACCCTTTGCAAATTTTCTTCAACTGTAAGTTGCTCAAGTCTGGTCTTAACAGAACTCAGTTTTGATATCACAGTCTCAGGTGTTGAATCATTGTTTTGGAATGCTTGGCTTGCTGATGATATATGTCCGAGGTATTTCTTCATGAAATTTAATGTCATGAGGAATCTTGGAGACAACAGACTTTTAAGTAACCATTTTGCTTTTTCAGGACTGTCCCCAGAGCCATGGCTATTTACTTGCTCCAAATGTGTTACCAGTTCCATCCAGGTCTTGCATACAACTTTAACTGCCCTTTCATGATGGGGCACCCACCTTGTGCCAAGGATATTAACCGGTTTAAGGACCTCCAGGTTTAGAGCTTTCCCAGTTGTCTGTAACTCCTGCCAGTTTTTTGGGGAATACTTGTAAAACTTGTACAGTGTAATGAGAAAGTCCTCAACTTCCTCCATGTAAGGCATCCCTTTCATCACATCCCTTACTGCCAGTTCAAGTCGATGAGCACAGCAGTGTATGGTTATGAGATGAGGCACTTCAGCCCTGAGACGGGTAGCAACTCCAGCTTTACACCCCAAGTTAACACTAGCCCCATCAAATGCACATGCAACTAATGCATCTTTCCAGGCTTCACTTAATTTAAAGTCATTACACAGCGTCTCAACTATTGTCTTGGTAATTGTTTCTGCATCTGCCCTCTCAAGTTCTTTTATTGTTAAAAACCTTGTAACAGGCTTGCACAGTTCAGCATCTATGAATCTCACATACATAATTTCTTCTTCAGTTACACTACAGTCAATGCTGCCATCACCCATCAGTGAAAAGAAATTAGTGTTTTTAAGAGAACTCATCAAATTTGTCTGGTTTGCCTCATAGATGTATTCTATAAATACCCGAGCAGCTTTGTCATTTCCATAAGTTTCACTGATAGTTACACCATTTGCCCTCTGCAGGGCAAGCAGTTGTTTAAAATCACAAAAAGACTTGTCTGTCTTTGCAAGGAAGAAAGCAGTTTTAAACATGATCTGCATCTGCTCAAATTCTGCTTTCTCCATTCTTTGAATACTAGCTTCCATTAGTCTCTCACAACAAGGCATAGTACTGATTATCTGGGCTTGTCTTGCCTTCTCATGATTTTTTGAAGTTTCATGAGATACAACATTTTTAAACCTCAAGGATGTACAGCCTGTGATTAATGAACCATTCTGAAATTTAGCTTCAGTACAGAGACTGCAGTACATTTTATAATCTTTAAAACTAAGCCATGGTCGTCCCTTCTTCCAAGTTTCCTGGAATCTGTATGTTTTTGTTTGTGACAAAGATGGTCCCTGTCTGCTAACAGCCTTATCATTGGCCAGATCAGGGTTTTGATTTATTGATTCATCAGCCTTAGTCTTTTCATCACTCATTAAAACAGTTGTTGCTTCCTTAGTGCCAGATATATCTTTAGATTCACTATTGTCACTGCCACATGACCCGGACAAGATCGGCTGCTGAGTCTGAGGTCGCATCTGTGGCCCTTCTGTAAAATCTGAATAAAAAAAAAAAATTTTTTTTTGTTTATATCTCAAAATAAAGATATCACAAATTTACTAATATAAAACATACATATAATCATTTATATATCAACTTTAAATCTAAAGCCATGTTTCAAGACCAGGAAATATTTGTAGCCATCAGTTGTCCAATCCTAGAAAACAAGATTTAAAAACATTTTTAACAACAAACAACAAATAATCTACAAAATATATTATGCTGTACAAATCATTATATTTTCATCTGAGAGGTTTAATCATGCACTTTAAAAGCAATCATTCAATATCAAGAGAATTGCTTTTTAGATAATATGCGAGTTGAACAATGGCATATATTTTATTCAGTCCATTTGAGATGCAAAAGATGGGGCAACGTCCACCTGACTGTGTGCTTATTATTTTTGTTTATGTTTTGTCAGCCGTACCGTGACTACAACTGACACTTTCAAATCGCACTGAAATTCCAGAAATCTTATAAAATAATCATGAGTTTTATTGCTTATAATCGTAAACATACAAAATTATATGCATATTTAATACTGTTGTTTTATAATATCATACACAAATTCGCATAAATTACTGTAATATCCGACGTTTTACAAAGCCCGATGCGAGCTGGCAATAAGCAGTGACCACTGACGCATTGGGGATTCTTAATATTCCTCATGAATAATTAATCAGCTGGCGAAATTGGCCTGTCTCCACGGCATAAATATCAGCAAAAACACTGCAAGACAATTTAAGTGACCCATTCTCATTCTTTGAGTGATAACTTACGTCTATAACAAAATATGTGCTTAACTACGGCCTAAGTTTCCTGTGAGAAGATTTTTTTTTCATGATTTCGGGGGTTATGTCCTTACGTCTATTTAAATTTCAGGGAGTGACACTGACGACTAGCTACGCTATCAAGCAGCCCCTTTTTATACTACAGTTGGGTCTTCAACGGGGAAATCCTTACGTACCATCTCTTTGCATGTGATGAAATCTGTTTAACAACTTTATCAATTGAGAAACAGCATCATACTTTAACAATAGCTAAAAAAATTGACAGATTTTTTTCATGTGGGTGACGTCAAATAACCAAACACCTGGTCAAAACGTACCCATATATTGGCATGAGATCACGTGGACTTAGGCGGCTTATGAATATTTAAAGAAAACCTTATTTGCATAAAATCACGTGGAATCTAACTTGTCTGATTGGCTGAAACTTCTGAGTCAAGATTCAGAAAACTTTTCAAGAAATTACTGGCGTCGTTTGCAAATGATGAAAAACAATTAACTGAACTAAAATGCTTGTAGGATTCTTTTCTATTAATCATGAGTCTACTCACCTTCCGCTGTCTTGGTTTTTTTCAGCCATTGCTGCATAAAACTTGCGCAACCCGGTCGATTATTGCAGCCGCTCCTTTTTTTGGCCAACATGGCGACCGGCCGCCGCGCTCGGGAATAAGTGACACTCGGAACACATCAGACAAAGTCGGAATTTAAATTTATGACGAAGATTAGATGAACAACCAATCATATTGTTCAAAAGAAAACCCCTGACCAATTAGCTTTTTCAATGTTTTAGTGTTCAGGGTGAAGTTGTTTCGTAATTACAAATACAATGTCTGATCACGCGTGGTCTGTCAGACGTGCACGTGTCTTAAATTTTGTAACAGACGCGTCGATCTTTCCCGGTTGTAGGCTAGACATTAAAAGCACAGCGTGCACCTTGCATGACACCAGTGGGTGCACGAAAATTATTTTGGGTGCATTTGTGCACCTAGGCACCCGGTATTTTGAACACTGATTATATCATTTGAAAAAGTAATGGGCCCAAACATATTGCACTTTGTAAAAAATCAGGAAAAATATTTGGTCACTTTACACACACAAAAAATGTTAAAGCTAGGGACTTTTTTCATTAATATAACTGTTAATTAATCAAAATTTAATTGTATACTCAAAATTAGATCAAAATCTTTTAAATTATTAGCTCAGCTGACTATAAGTCATCTGAGCTATAGTCGTGGTCCTTTGTCCGTCATCTGTCCGTCGGTCCGGCCATCCGTCCGTTAACAGGGCACGTTTTAAAACCATTGGACCTACGAATCCAAAATTCTGCATACCAATAGATGTCCCCAAAATCTCCTACCATACCAAAAATTGGGTTATTAGGACTTCGTTTCTTTGAGATATTAAGGAAAAACCTCTGTTTTCCATAAAAAAGCCATTGTTTCACTTCAAAGCTGCCTAATATGAAAACTACTGATCTGTTTTTGATCATATTTAGTATTCATATTTTTCCATAAATTTTCTGTACACATACCAAAAATTAGGTTTGTATTGGGTATTATTTTGAAGTTATGGGCCCAAATATAATGCAGTTTCTTAAAAATCAGGAAATATATTTGCTCACTTAACATGAGAATTGCTGAAGCTGGAGACTTTTTTTCAGGAATATAACTTTATTAAATCAAGATTCAATTGTTCACCCAAAATTAGACCTGAATTTTGCAAATTTTTCAAGTTATTAACATAAATAAAAAATCAGTACCTTAAATTTTGTCCAACTTTGGCAATGGCAAGTTTTTTCCCTGTAAGCACTGTTGATTTAATTTTCACAGCATATATACATAAGGATTTAATCTTTTAAATTCTGAAATTTCAAAGTAATTGCTTGAAAAGAGTAGCTTTTATTCAAGTTTTCATACACCATGTCAAGTGTTGTTTACATCTGGCCCACCTAGTAATACAGTCTTCACTTGCATTATGTAACCCACCCCAGGCAGCTTGCCTTGGCTTAGCTTGGCCACTACTAGCAGGCTTCCCCTCTGCCCTGCACTCCCACCCCCCCCCCCCCCCAGCTGGTGCATAAACAAGATGAATGTTATAATTTTCTGTATTTTATTTTATTTTTGGCTATGCTTCATTTTAGATTTTGTATTGTACCACAAGGGTTACAATGATTAAAGTGCACATTTAATTGTGTCCACAAAGTGATGTATTGCTATGAAAGTGTGGATGTTCATCAGAGTGCTCATTAAAGATTTTAATTTGTTTGACTTATAACTCATGGTTGTATCAGTTGTTACATGATACTGGCTAAATAATAAAAATTTATATTGCTGATCCTTTATTTCAGTTCATAAAATTATACATTCCCCACTCCAGTTTGCTCCTGGTATAATATATTGGGTGTTTTGATCCTTGGATTAATTTTAACACATGTATTAGTTACATAGTTGAGAATACTTTTCTTTTTTCCTGATACCATTTAAAAAATATGAATAATCAAATTTTTCCTGCTGGTGCTGTGGATTTAATTTTCACTGCATGTACACATAAGCATTTTATCTGTTAAAATCTAAAATTTGAAACTCATTGATCAAAAACTGTAGATTTCATTGTTTACATCAGGTCAGTATAAATGCAGTGTACTGGGCAGTTACATAACACCTTCAGGTCTGACCTACTGCCACTTGAGTGTCTGGGTCAGGCTGGGTCAGGCAATAATTACCAGAGAGACTCTCTTTCTCTCTCTCTTTCTCTCTCTCTCTCTCTCTGGCAGTCCAGCTCTCTCTTTCTCTCTCTCTCTCTCTCTCTCTCTCTCTCTCTCACCCTTATTGCCTCCCTTCCTCCCTCCATCCCATTCTGTTTACAGGTACTATAAACTAGATACATTAGCTATAAATGTTGATGCAATTTAGAAATGTGAATCAACTGAAATATTCACAATCACATGTATGTTATACTGTATATTTATAGTAACATTCATAAACCTGGATAAAAAATTATGTAATGAAAAAAAGGAATAAATGCAAATATTGTTAATTTTTTATTGGCTCAGTAGAATGGGGAAAAATGATTTGCTTTGTTTCTCCATCTTTCTGCCTAATTTAAATATTTAATGTTCATGAATAAACTTTTTTTTCATATCCTGTATGTATATGCAAGGATGTTGTAACTCTCACCATCCCCTTCTTCATCCCACTGAGGCTTTGCTCCATGGCACTGTGAACAATAGTTCTATGGCTATAGCATAAAATTTAATAATTAAAGAAAATATCTACAGAGACACAGAGGCATTGGAGTGGGGACGTTATGGCAACTGTATACATATCATAAAATTGATAAAAAAAGGTTTACCAAATAAATTGGATCTCATCAGACAAATGTGTAAACTGTTGAACTGCCAACAGCTTATCAAAAATGTAACCAATGGAAAGGCATGGTCAGATCTCAAATATTATTTGCAACATTTTCTTCAATCATATAAACCAACCTTGGCCCAAATTACCTCTTCCTCTCAAACTTTATCTACATTTCATCATATTTTTAATATTTTAACCTTCTAGGTGGTTCAGTACTCTTGACCATTTGTCCATAGGTACCTATGTACATGCCAGAAATTACGTCAATATTGTGTAATATGTAACGCGAGGGTCATCAAAATAATGTACCTTGTCAAGACCAGGCTTGTCAAGATATCATGTCATACAGTCACAAATTCATAAATCCACTCATCAGCATAGTTAATCATAACCTTGTATCTGTCAAATTGAAAGGTTGCAGTTTTCCATACACTATAGATCCTTCAACAAATAGCCTTATCATCATTATACCTCTGCTTAGTATACTGTCATTGCATTCATATTTGCTCAAATAAATTGTTTTTTTTTTTACCCCTCCCAAATAAATAAAAAATAAATCACTATATTTTACTCCATATTAATCCATCAGTCAGATTATTTCATATATCATTTACTCACATATTACATTATATTCCTTTATAAAAGCCCAACATGGCCATGATATTCTAAGCTTTATCTACTCAATATAGTATAACAATGGTGATACATTTATAGTCCAATCATGATCAGCTGAGCGCCGTGACCCATTGGTCCCTTGTTTTAAATATTAGCAAAAATATAAAATTAGTACCTTAAATTTTGCCCAGGTTTGACTGGCATGTTTTTTTCTCGTAAGTATATTTAATTAATTTTTCACAGCCAGGATACATGTGGAATTAATCTGTTGAATTCTGAAATTTGAAAGTAAAAGCTTAAAAATTATGCTTAAAATTATTGAAGATTTTCAGATGCTCTAATGTTTTAATGTATTTTCATTTAGTATATCAAAGACCCCACTCTTGCTTACTACAGCCTTGCCTTGGTAACCTTATTAGTGAAGCAGCACTCGCAGAACACCCCTGCAGTAATGAACATACCTCCCCCACTCCCCCCCCCCCCCCCCCCCCCACAACCACCACCAGCAGTAATATTGCAATACATGCTTGGTTATTTGGGCCCCGCTTGACAAGCGGAGCCCTATTGTGATCACCGTGTCAGTCTGTCCTTCGGTCCATCTGTCCTTCCATACATCTGTCCTTCCGTCAGTGACACCTTTCGCGTGTGATAACTCAACAACATATTGCTGCTTTCCCAAATTCACAGGGATGATTGCTACCTATATGAGGGCTCCAGACCTATTGAATTACAGACATGTCGGAATTCCAATATGGCGGCCAAAGCCCAATCGCTGATTTTCTTTCGCGCAATAACTCAACAACAATATACTGCAGCTTTCCCAAATTCACAGGGATGATCGGTACCTATGAGGGCTCCAAACCTATTGAATTACAGACCTGTTGGAATTTCAATATGGCCGCCACAGTTCGATCACTGATTTTCTTTTGCACACAATAACTCAAAAACAACCCTACTGCAGTTTTCCCAATTTCACAGGGATCAGTGGTGCCTATGAGGGCTCTAGACCTATTGCATTACAGACTGGCTCAAAATCAACTATGCCTAACAGACTACATTTGGTGATTTTCTATTGCGTACTTTTTCAGACATATCTTCTTTGATATCATTTGATCCAGTAGGATATTTTCCCTCATGCATATTGATAAATACTTGTTTCTGTTTGTCATATTTTTCAAATTTAACATAATTTTTCACCCATATGTAAACTTTTGCAGCACAAGCTGATACACGGGGCCCTTTGAGGACCATTGTCTGACCACATCTAGTTTTCAACTGTATTTCTTTAAATGTAAAGCTGTGATCCAATGTGCCCAACTTTTTTGAAATATTAATTCAAGAAGTAATTCAAGAGATGCCATGTTGTTCTGATGTAGCATTTTAAAGAAATTATTTCCTTTTAAATAATTAAAAAAAAATATTATTTAACCCATCAATAGGCATACTGTGTGCAAGCTGGGAATATTTTTCCATTAGCCACTGTGGCTAATTCATAACACAATGGATTAGCCACTTCATTACTTCATTAGCCACCATGTTTTGTCGCAAAAATTTTTTACAAGTTATAGTAGTATACTTGCTATTTACTCTAAACTTGTCTAAATTTAAATGATATATGTACATAATGTTATAATCTCCCAGCTGTCTTGGGCATGTCCTCCTGGCTAAAACCAGACCTGTTCTAGCCCAGGCCAAGTGTATCCAGATCATAATATCTCATCCTGGCCCAATTCTCACAGAATTTTAGATTCTTATAAGGGATTATATCATAATGGAAAAATTGCATTTACCTTTTAAAAATAAAGAATATATTGATAACTAGCTGATAAACCCGGTATATCGGGCTTTTTACAGAGATATATTGACTGAGATGTTGAATGTTGGCTTATTTTTTATCATAAAGTTAAAAAGAAAATATAGATTTTTAGTGGGATACTCTCTGAATACGATATGTACAAATATTTTTTACTGTTATTTTGTGGTGCTGTGCTCGTGGCAAAAATCATAGTTTGTTTACCTTGAAGACCTGGTCAGTGATGGTTAACATTGCGAACCGGAATAAGACGCGGAGGCATACAGTGTTTCGTTGATCGTAAGACATTTAAAGAATAGGCTGATGTGAGGAACACATGACAGATTCATTAAATGTACGTTGCAAGGAAACTGTTCCTAAAGAAGGAAACAGAAATATGCATACATCGTAAGTAGCAGAAGCTGACCCAACCGGGACTCCATGCAGTGGGTCCTTATCCCATTTTCAGCCACCGCAACCTTTTTTTCATCGTATCAGACAAATTTTGAGGCCTGAAACTCCCGCAACCACCCTACCCTACTCCAGCCCTTTTTTTCTGAAATTGGAACCTTGAATTAGGTTTTGTCATTAATCCTCCTGGGTTGAACTCTCCCTTTCATATAAAGCGAGAAACATGTGTTTTTCTCTTTTACTGACCACGCACGTGGGTCAAATCCCTCATTGAAAGCAAGCGTTTCCATTTATTCATATGATCAATAGTCCATAGTGTTAGAGGTTGAGTGACCACAATGCACGCATTCTGGTGATTGCCGAAGGCAGTTTGTTTGTGCTCGGTAAAAAACGGAAAAATCACTCAAAATTATATGTACATTAAAAAATATTTATTTTCATATCGCCTATGTCAATGAGGAGATGATAACCATTAAAATGGTGTATGGCACAGTATTGTACACAACGCGGTTTTAGAGAACATTGCAAACAAACGTGAACCGAATTCCTTTTATAAGTATTAGATTTTACTGTTGCATTTATTTCTGTTCATTTTCACTGGTAGATTGAACAAGACTACTGCAAAGTTACTTGTATGTTGTTGTTGAATGATTGGCTCCCATGCATATTAGTGCCATAAATTTAATATTTCAAAAGTTTGATACATATTGATCTTTATGTAGTTTGAATAGCCAACGTGAACTGAATATTTGCTACTTTTATTGCTGCTTGTGATAATGCTTTGTGCAAAAAAAAAAGATTTTCTGAATGTTTATATAGGTAAATTTGTCAACACTGATAATTGTTCCACTTTTACAGTTTTAGGAATAAAAATACTTGTACTATTACTGGTATGACATGAATGATTTTTGAATGGTTTTGATTCTGATGTTACACATTTTATGATGATTTATATTAAAAGCTTGATACAATACATGACTTTCACGTACATGTAGTTGGAATAAAATCAGTGTACTGATCTTAAGCGTAGGCGTTAGCTTCTTATAACTTATGTACATGCTAATCATATATTTTTTGAATCATGAAATATATATCAGAATGAAAACTTCAAATTTAATGCAACCAAAAAAAAAAATCCAAATGATACAGATTTCCAAAAGAAATCGTGTGAGGTTTAAATGAATACTTTGCGAAGACATTTTTGTTACCGTAAAATTCCTGGCAAAAGTCGCGACTTGTACGAGGAAATAGAATTAAAAAAAAAAACAATTTTCTGGCAAAGTAAGGATGCGACTTGTAGTGCATACTTATTACGTCAAAGTCGGCATTTTATTGATATGAACCAAATTACAAACTTGCCAAGTTCAAGGTGTACCTGTTCTGACACTAATATATTAAAGTAACACTTCCTAATCTGCTCTACTGTTCTATCAAAAGTCAGTTTGACGCATATGCAAGTCTCCCGCTCTTTGATGTACATTTTCTTGCCTTTTAAACCATATTGTATGCGTGTCATTATGGAAAGCTCGCGGTATAATAGCCGTTTATACATGTAAATTGGGTCACATTCAAATTCGCTCCACTAGAGATACATCGCAAATTTTATGGCCCGTCCGGTTGATCGCTGGGTACCAGCTGACCTTTGAAGCCGTGTAGCAGAAGTTAAAAGCCCCGGGTCACCCGTGCAATGACCTTTACATCCCCAGGTCAACAGAGCCTTCGGTGACTGATATCCACAGTTGTAAACTCCCATATTAAGAACCATCAGGTCACAGTCTCGTGGCTTTCAAGCGTATTGGATAACAATGTTATTACGTTACACGTGAGGTACGAATGTTCGATTTGCTTCCTGTTTTACCTGCGTCTCGCCAACAATATGGTGGCACGCAGACTTTCCAAATATAATGACAGAGTAAAAATCATTATTCTCAGTTAATTAAATACCGGTTATGTTAATGGTGTTTATTTTTCTTTCAACTGACCGGTCAATAATGTGTTTATTATCCCCTTGTTGACTAAAGTGTTTCAGTCCTTTCAGTAATACCATGCGTGTGCCGCGTCTTGATGGTCAGTTGTAACAATTAATTCAAGGGTTACTTAATTCAGATTTAGAGCTCGTTTCATTATTTTTGCGAGAGAAATTAGGTGAATACATTCAAACTAAATTATTCTTTCCATCCTCCAGTGGTCATTTGTCAGTTCAAAAATATGCCCAGTGCGGCGGATTGGGACTAGTCACGCATGCACAAACAAATGAATCCAGTCTCTGGTTGATGATCTTCAAGCATTTAAATAGTTGTTCCTGTGGAGAAAGTAAAAGAAGCCATGCGATTGTCCAGTTAGACCAGTTAGTTTGGCCTTTTTCAAGATTTCCACAGATTCATGAAGAGAACCTGACATCTATTTGAGAGGGGTTCGTCATAAAAGCAGACGATAACTCAGGACAACGCTGGCGTTTGGATATTATGTAAAATTCCGTTTTTGCCACGAGGGCTAATCTGCCAGAAGCTGAATTCGCCATCTTCACATCGGATTCTGAAAATGCGAATTGGCGAGCGCTAGCTTGCACACAGGCATAATTTGATAATATATGAAACAAATTATGGATAAATAAAGGTGCAATATTAAATTGTGAATGAATTCTGGAGTGTTATTTTCATATATTTCTTGCTTTCCAATTTAAAAAAAATGACTTAGCAAAAGAAAAAATAGGATCAAATGCAAATATTTGTTCATTATTACATATACATCCCGCACAGCTTTCTTGATTTTATGACAGGTGGCGCCACCTCATTCACGTTCACGCTGTAGACATCCATGCTTATATCTCCGGACTCATTTGACCAATCAGGAAAAAAAATTACACAAATGTAGCTCTTGGATAGCTTTATAACATTCACAAAAATGGTGGCGCCACCTGAAGCCATTTTTGCAGTGTCCATCTGTTTGTCTGCTGTGGGATAAAATCACTCATCTCTGCAGTGGTTTGACTTTTCCACCTGAAAGTTTGCATGTGTATAAACTTTGGATAGTTTCTCATTCAAATAACAGGTGGCCCCACCTACAATCATGTTTACGTGGCAGAGATCCATTCTAATATGTAACACATGTATTTCTATTTCCCCTTGCCACTAAATCCATGCCTCACTTCACCCGTCCTACTCTGATTTTGGCGGATGCATGTAGTCGCTTGTTGACTACCTGTATTCTAGTTTACTGACCAATTCTTCTGGAGTTGTTGAAACCCAGAAGGGCATACTGTATTGATATCCTCACGGATGTGTCAGGCTGGGAACAGTTGTGCATGTGGGCCTGGGTAAGATTTTATACATGCCACTCAGTCCTGCAAATACTAGAATTATCTAGCCTAAGCCTGAAAATATGACATTAGGCATAGGGCATAGATTAATAAGATTTTGACCCCTGTTCTCTAAAACTCGTACTCAATAGATATACCCCTTTATGAACATTTGTATGGAAATTTTCCTGATAGATATTCAATAATAAGTCTTCTCGTTTAAAGAACAAAGATTTCAGTTGTAATGATCATGATAGGTCACATGACCACATTACAATACATTTAAAGACTCACCACATGATGGCTGTAACAGCTTATGGTCACTTAGCTAGACTTGACTAAAGACACAACACGAGGCATGACCGGAAACCAACTGTATTGCATGATTACCGTAAAGATGGTAAAAAAAATATTATAGTACTTAGGTGCTGTTAGGTGGCAGCACCCATCAGCCTATATCTGTCACATCCCCCTTTTTAAGCAGGATAGTAACCATATTAAAATATTATCATTAAATGAATAAACTGTCACTGTTGTGTTACTCACGCTTATTTTGATTTAATTCATATGTTTCTAACTGAACTGTTAAACTTAAAGTTTTTTTTCCAGATTTTATATTATTCTGTAACAAAGTCTTTAAAGTGTTCTGGGCATCAAATTAATCGACCTCTCCTTGACCGCTGCAACATGCCAACCGCCTGCGAGTTTTGGTTAGTCGCATCAACCTCTAGCTGTTGTCTCTCGGCCGGTTGTTCCTGCATCTTAGGTGGTTCTTGGTGTGGTTGCTGCAGGTGTCCACCTGGCCCTGTTGGTATCTCATCAAGAATCCCACTGAACATTTGCAACGAAGGTGATGGTTGTTCAGTGCACTTTATCAGGTGTCTGCGGTTTCATCTAATTGGACCATTGGCACTCTGTACAACATATGATCATGGCTGCTTGTGTTGTGACACAACCACTGCTGGTTGCCATGTTTTCTTTTGACCGACTACCACACTATCTCCCTTCTTGAGAGCACGAAGAGGTTTTGTCATAGTACCTTATTTGCCGTGTCTGCCTCTCGCACAGCTTTGTCTGTGCTCTAATTGCACAAGGTTTTAGCAAGGATTTTGTGGTTGGTAACTTGGAGCGGAGCAGTCTACTCATCAGTAACTGAGATGGAGTATATTGCAAACCACTAATAGGGCTATTACGGTACTCCAAGAGTGCTAACTGAGGATCACGATTGTCTTCATCTGCCTTTTTAAGGATGTTTTTGATGGTTTGAATGGTCCTCTCTGCTTGTCCATTGGACTGTGGGTAGCGAGGGCTTGATGTTGTTACCTGAAAACCCCACTGCTGTGAAAACTCAAGAAAGTCCTTACTGGCAAATGGCATGTTGTCACTGACAACTTCCTGCGGAATGCCATGGCGTGCGAAAATGTTCTTTGAGTGCTGTATGACTGATTTTGCAGTTTTGTCTGAAGCTGACAGATATCTGGGTATTTAGAGTAGTAATCCAATACCACTAAGTAGTCATTGTCTTTGTAGGTCATTATGTCCATGCCGACTTTCATGAACAGGGTATCTTGAAGATCATTAGGGATCATTGGCTCTCTCTGGGTAGCCCTGCTAAACTTAAGGCTTATCTGGCATCCGGCTGCCGTATTCTCTATGTCACTTGCCATACTTGGCCAGTACATGACCATTCGAGCTCTAGCCCTGCACTTTTCTTCACCAAAATGACCTTCATGTATGAGCTGCAACATAGCTGGTTGTAATGACTTTGGTATGACTGCTTGGTCTCCTTTGAATATAACACCATCAGCAATGTGCAACTTGTCTCTGATGTTCCAGTAAATTTGTGCATTAGCGTTCACTTTTTTCTTTTTCCTTGGCCAGCCTGTGGCAATATATTCTTTCACAAGCTTTAAGGCAGTGTCTTTCTCTGTTGCTTCAGCAAATTTCACTGTGCTTATCGGGGCATTTGCTATAAGTGCATGAACAGCCATTGTTGTTTCTTCCTCAAGAACTGTGTCTGGTGTGCCTTTAATGAATGCACGTGATAACCTGTCAGCCACATACATGTACTTGCCTGGCACATAGTTATCTCTGAGGTCATATGGCTGTAAGCATATCATCATGCGTTGAAGTCTTGGGGGTGCCTTACAGAGTGGCTTCTTTAGAATACTTTCTAGAGGCTTGTGGTCTGTGTGTGCTTGTATGGCTTCCTTACCCCAGATATACTGGTTGAACTTGTTGCATGCGAAGCAAATGGTTAACATTTCCTTGTCAATCTGAGCATAATTGGTTTCAGCTGACGATAGTGACCTTGAACCGTATGCAACTGGTTTGCCTTGTTGCATGAGACATGCTCCAAGTCCATGTTGTGATGCGTCACACTGAATGGTAACTGGTTTTGTGACGTCATAGTAAGCTAGTACTGGCTTACTAGTGAGAATTTGCTTCAAGTGATTTAGCGCTTGCTCATGCTCAGGTTGCCAACACTACATAGCATCTTTTTTCAACAGCTCTCTGAGTGGAGCTGAGATGGCGGATTCATTTGGAATGTACTGTGAGAGATATTTAATCATGCCCAGAAGGCGCTGAAGTGACTGTACATCTGTTGGGCTGGGCATTTCTAGAATTGCTTGTATTTTGAGTGGACTTGGTTTGAGACCACTAGCCGAGACAATGTTTCCGATGTATTCAACTTCACTTATTATGTACTGAATCTTGTCCTTGTTGAAACGAACGCCTTTGGCTCGCGCTCTGTCTAGTACTTTGCACAGGACTGTATCATGCTTGGCCTAATCAGATATCATGACATCAGCTTTCACATGTACACCTTCTATATCACCAAATGTCTCTTCATTGCGTTTTTGCATCACCTCACTTGCTGAACTAATGCTGAAGGGCATGAGCTTGAATCTCTTTCTTCCCCACGGTGTATTGAATGTACTCCTCGGACAACTTTACATGATAATAGCCATTCTTCATGTCCAGTATAGTGAATACTAGCTGTTTTGCCTGCTAGTTTTGTCTGAACATCGCCTGGTGTTGGTATGTTGTAACACTCGCGCTTGATGGCAAGATTTAGTGGTTTTGGGTCCAGGCAAAGTCGTATGGATTTAGCGAACCTGTGAGCTTATGCGATGGTGTGGCGTCGTCCTTCGGCCGTCGTCCGTCATTTGTACATTAACCCATACTATCTTGAAAACGGCAAGAGTTAGCATTACAAAATTTTATGCAAAAAATTAGTCATTTAAAAAACTCCATCGTATTTTGCTCATTTTTTGGCTAACTGCATTTTTCTTGGATTTTATAAGGAAAATGCTTAAAAACCTTTAAAAATCTTCTTCTCTGTAACTGTTTAGCCAAATTGTCCATTATTTCACAGAAATGATCCCTGGAACAATCTCTCTCAAGTTTGTTCAAATGGTTTAAGTTTGGTGATTTTTGGCCGAGTTACAAGAAGTTAAACTTAGTCATCTGTCCAAAAAAGCATACTAAAATTACAATCTCAGAAACTGCTGGAGCTATCATCACCAAATTTTATGGGAATGTTTGTCACATGAGTCATATCTGAAATTGAGGTATTGGTGGCGCCACCTGCATCGGCCTTTTTTGTACGGGGGTCATCAGTGCCCTTATCATACTGAGGGCTACAAAAACTTCTCTGAAACCATATGGCCAAATTGTTTAATATCGCACAGAAATGATCTTAGGGTAGTGCTTTCTGAATTTTGTTCAAATGGTCTCAGTTCAGTGACTCTTGGCTGAGTTATTGGAAGCTGAATTTAGACATATGCCATGACAGCCCATGTTAGCTAAGTGGCTACAAAAATCTTCTTCTCAAAAAACCACTGGGCCAAATTCTTAAATCTCACACATTAATTACCCTTAGAAGTTGATAATTAAAGTTTGTTCAAATGGGTTTGGTTCAATGATTTTGGCTGAGTTATGGGAAGCTGAACTTTGCCATTTTGCTGTATTTTCCCATATGAGTTATAAACCTACAAAATGTTTTTAGCTCAGCTGACTGTAAGTCATCTGAGCTATAGCGATCACTCTTTGTCCGTCGTCCGTCCAGCCGTCCGGCCGTCTGCCCGTTAACAGGGCACAAATCGTAACCACTGGACTTAGAACCTTGTAACTTAGGATTCTGAGAGGTCCATGAAAAATCTCCTTGGAAACCAGAAATTAGGTCTCTGTTACCCATATCCTTTGAGCTTTGGAGACCCAAAGTACCCCCCCCCCCCCCCAGAATAGTAAAAAATTTCATACAAAAACTTCAATATCTCATTAACTACTTGACTGATGGTCATGATTTTTGGCATACATATTGATCATGAGATGTTCCATCATTTCCTGCAGACTGGTGGCGCCACCTGTATTTTTCCATTTTTTACGATTTTTTTTTCTCTATTTTTGAGACCTTTAAAAATGTGAACAGCTGTTAACAGGGCACAAAACATAAAGACTGGACCTAGAATCTTCATTCTTGACACACTGAGAGATTCATGAAAAATCTTCTTGGAAACCAGAAATTAGGTCTCTATACCCATATCCTTCGAGCTATGGGGCCCCAAAGTACCCCCAAGAATAGTAAAAAATTTCATACAAAAACTTCAATATCTCAATAACTACATCACTGATAGTCATGATTTTTGGCATACATATTGATCATGAGATGTTCCATCAGTTCCTGCAGACTGGTGGCGCAACCTGTATTGTTATATTTTTTACGATTTTTTTCCTCTATTTTTTAGAGCTTTAAGGATGCTGTCATCTGTTAACTTGGCACAAATAGTAATGACTGGACCTAGAATCTTCATTCTTGACACACTGAGAGAACTATGAAAAGTCTCCATGGAAACCAGAAATTAGGACTCTGTTACCCTTATCCTTCGAGCTATGGGGCCCCAAATTACCCCCCAGAATAGTCAAAAATTTAATACAAAAACTTCAACATCTCATTAACTACATCACTGATGGTCATGGTTTTTGGCATACATATTGATCATGAGATGTTCCATCAGTTTCTGCAGACTGGTGGCGCCACCTGTATTTTTCAATTTTTTACGAACTGTTTTCTCTATTTTTGAGACCTTTAAAAATGTGAACAGCTGTTAACAGGGCACAAAACATAAAGACTGGACCTAGAATCTTCATTCTTGACACACTGAGAGATTAATGAAAAATCTCCTTGGAAACCAGAAATTAGGTCTCTGTTACCCATATCCTTCAAGCTATATTCAAGCGCCACCTATATTCACATTCTCGCTGCAGACATCCAAGCTCATATCTCGGGAACTGTTTGACCTATCAGGAAATAAAATTCATACAAATATAGCCCTTGGATAGCTTCATAACATACACAAAAAATTGTGGCGCCACCTGTAACCATGTTTGCACAGTGTCCATCTGTTCACCGCCTTGGGTTAAAATCACTCATATCTCTGCAGTGAATTGACTAATTCACCTGAAATTTGGCATGCTTATACATCCTGGATAGCTTTCTTGATTTTATGACAGGTGGCGCCACCTATATTCACGTTCAAGCTGCAGACATCCAAGCTCATATCTCAGGAACCGTTTGACCGATCAGGAAATAAAAAATAATACAAATGTAGCCCTTGGATAGCTTCATAACATACATAAAAAATGGTGGCGCCACCTGTAACCATATTTGCACAGTGTCCATCTGTTCATCTGCCTTGTGTTAAAATCACTCATATCTCTGCAGTGAATTGACTAATTCACCTGAAATTCGGCATGCTTATACATCCTGGATAGCTTTCTTGATTTATGACAGGTGGCGCCACCTATATTCACGTTCAAGCTGCAGACATCCAAGCTCATATCTCAGGAACCGTATGACCGATCAGGAAATAAAAAATAATACAAATGTAGCCCTTGGATAGCTTCATAACATACATAAAAAATGGTGGCGCCACCTGTAACCATATTTGCACAGTGTCCATCTGTTCATCTGCCTTGTGTTAAAATCACTCATATCTCTGCAGTGAATTGACTAATTCACCTGAAATTCGGCATGCTTATACATCCTGGATAGCTTTCTTGATTTTATGACAGGTGGCGCCACCTACATTCACGTTCACGCTGATGAGATCCAAGCTCATATCTGGGGAACCGTTTGACTGATTGGGCCAAAATTTTGCATGTGTATAGATCTCACATAGGTCTTTATCATACACAAAACTGGAGGGGCCACCTGCAACCATTTTTGCACATTTTGCACAGCGTCTGTCTGTTTGTCTGCCGTGGGCTATAATCACTCGTACACATGTAGTGGTTTGACTTTTCTGCCTAAAATTTTGCATATATATACAACTTGAACAGCTTTCTGGATTTGTAGTAGGTGGCATAACCTACATACACATTCAGGCTGCAGACATTCATGCTAATATGCAACATACCTCACTCTATTTCCCCTTGCCACTCAATCCATGCCTTTCACCCGTTCCACTCTGATTTTGGCGGATACACATAGTCACTTGTGGGCTACCAATGTTCTAGTTTTTAAAGTTTACACATTTTTTCTCTATTTATAGATATATAAATATAGACTAAATCTTGGCCTGTTGGTTAATCTGTTTGATGCTTCAGTTGAATGAGTATATACTACCATTCTGATGATAAAATTTCCTTTTGTGAATCTCTTCCCAGTCAGCTGAGCGTCATGACCCATGTTTCACTTGTTCGACTGATGATACTGAGGCCAATTTGTTTAATATTTTGCAAGAATAATTCCCTGAATCATTCTAATAATAATTGTCTTTTATGGTTCCAAAAAATGAATTTTGGCTGAATTATAAAGATTGAATTGAGTCATTTTACCATATATGTTAGCTGTGTGAAGCAGATACATCTAGCCTAGCACCAGTTTATCAGCATCCATTACATCATGCCTCTAGACATTTAGATTTCAGAATATCTATTGAAAATATTGACAAGAATGTTTTTAAAAGCTTTAAAAATGTAGATTTATGATAATACATATCATCTGTACACTATTCATAATTTCTCAGGAATAGCAGGAGCTACCATCCCCAAATTTTATGCAGTTATCAGTCACATATCAAATGTTGATGGATTCAGCTTTTTTTTGTCTATCTGCATTTGCTTAGATTTTACAGGGAAAAAGCTGATAAAAACTTCTTCTTGTAAAGAGTCTAGCCAAATTGTTCAATATTTTACAGAAATGATCCCAGGGGCGAGCCTTCTCAAGTTTGTTCAAATGGTTAATGTTGGATAAATTTTAGCAGAGTTACATAACAGGCCAAGATTGTATATGTTTTTTTAATAGGTTGAGAAACTGCCAACTGTTTCAGATTTGGCAACAGATCAAGAGTTCATTAAGTGCAGCCAGATTTAGGCTAAGAGTTTAATCAGTGCAGCCAAGCAGAAGGCATTTGATCACCTAATGGGCTTCATGTGATCATTTCATGGGTAGCATGTAATCACCTCATGAGTATCATGTGATCAACTCATGTTCATTCAGTGCAGCCGAGTACAGGTCAAAAGTTCACTCAGTCTAGCCAGGTGCAGGTCAAGAGTTCACTCAGTGCAGTAGCCTGAGTCAGTAATTTGTCACAGTACAATCGGGGCAACAGCCTTTCTCACCTAAGCCTGGTCAGCCCAGTGCATCAGACTCAAGGCCTGATATTCTGACCTGTCTATGTGTCTTTAATGGCTTTCTTGTTCACAAGACAGGCCAGGTGTTGCCATCTACAATGACTTTTGCAAAGTGTGTGTGCCTGCTTAATTCTACGGAGGAATTTGATATATCAACCTGAAATTGGGCATATTTATACATGTCAAATAGCTTTGTCGTATACAAGACTGGTGGTGCCACCTACAATAAATTTTGTGTTGTGTGCACCCATGCCAGAATTTCAGCAGTGATGTTTGTGTATTGTTTCTTGTTCAAAATGTTTAGTACTTGCATTGTTCATATATATGAAAAGTAGTGGTTCAGCATTGAAGCGTTATACCTGGTGTGTATCCATATGCACAGGTTCGCATTAGGCCTGTAGGCCTTGTTTAATATTTTACAACTACTTGAGCTAGCATCATGAAATTTAATGTAAAAAATTAACCATCTGAAAAACTCTGCATTTTCTTAGATTTTATTGAGAAAAAGCTAAAAAATTGTGTAAAATCTTCTCCTCCAAAACTGTCAAGCCAAATTGTTCAATATTTCACAGAAATAACCTCTTATACCATCTCTCTCAAGTTTGTTCAAATGGTTAAATTTGGGTGAATTTTGGCCGAGTTACAGGAAGTTGAACTTAGTCATCTGTCTAAAAAAGCATACTAAAATGACAATCTCAGAAAAGGCTGGAGCTTTCATCACCAAATTTTATGCCAGTGTTGGTCACATGAGTCATATATGAAATTCAGGTATTGGTGGCGCCACCTGCCTTGACCTTTTTTTTAACTGGGGTCATTGGTCATCTGTAAATTAACCCATAATTTCTCAGGAATAGCAGGAGCTACCATCCCCAGATTTTATGCAATAATCTCTCACATATCAAATGTTGTGGGATTCAGCTTATATTTTTGTTATCTGCATTTACTTAAATTTTATAGGGAAAAGGCTGAAAAACCTTTAAAAGTCTTCTACTTATTAACAGTCCAGCCAAATTGTTCAATATTTACAGAAATGATCCCAGAGGGAAGCCATCTCAAGTTTGCATTTGATGAATTTTAGCGAAATTACACAAATTTGAACTTAGTTATTTGGCCAAGTAAGCATACTGACATAGTAATCTCAGAAATGACAGAACCTAGCATTACCAAGTATTGTGCAAATGTTGGTCACATGACTCATACTTGAAGTTGCAGATTTCGTGTTGCCACCTACATTGACCTGGTTTTTATTTGCAAAAACCTCATAATTTTAACCTCTTTTAGCTGATAATGTTTAATAAACTGTCAAGTTGAATCATTCAGTTTTTCAAAAGAATTATCATAGGACATGGTTTTTTCAATCATATAAGAATAGATTGAGTTTGTTTGATTTTTGGTTGAGTCGTGAAAAGCTTAAGTTGGTCTTATGGCCATTATTATGTCTATTTCAAACTGAGGACTGCAATAGTGTTCTTCTACAAAATTGTTGTTTCAATTATAACTTCTGTGATATCGCACAAAAATTATTCTTAGGTGGCCTTTGTTCAAGTTTACTTGAATGATTTTTGGCAGAATTATTGGATCTTTAGCAATGAAAGAACTGCATCTTTTATTATTATAGATATTTTTGGTAAAAAGTTTATGAATATGTCAGCTTGAAAAAAAAGCATTTTAGCCAGCAGTGATGTTTGTGTAATTGTTTCTTATTCAAAATGTTTAGTATTTGCATTGTTCATATACATGAAAAGTAATGGTCCAGTATTGAAGAATTATACCTGGTGTATTTCCCAATTCACAGGTTCGCATTAGGCCTGTAGGCCTTGTTTTCAGTGATCACAAGGTTGCTTACCCAGTCAGTGGGTCTGTCCACATTATCTATGATTCCATTTGCCTGGAGCATCTCTAAGGCTCTCTTATCTTCGGTCGCACAGTATATGGCATCTTGCGTGGACTCTGAATTGTGCCACTGACATCTGTTTTCAATTCAATGTGATATTCCTTGTTATACAGGCCTATGCCAGTGAAAATGTCTCGATCTATACTGTTGCATGACTGTTTCCTTGGTCAGGGGTGACTGTTTTGTGCTGGTGTAAATGCGTCTGACAAGGTCCAGGGCTTCACATGCTTCATGACCAAGTATTGATGTATCTCCAGTGTCTGTGATATAGAACTGCAGCTGCTTGCTTACACCTTTGACAGTGGTGCATGTCATATAGGCTGAACCAAGAGGCTTAATTTTCTGTCTGCCAAATGCACATAGTACAGTATTAGTCTTTTTTATGGCAACAGTTTGGTGAATTTTGTTTAATTCAGTTACAGGCAATACATTTGCTTGTGCTCTTGTGTCAGGCTTACTAAGTCTATGTCTTGGCCCTGCACTTTAAGTTTTGCTGTTCACTTAGCTGGGTACCCTGAGCTCCCCCTATTGAGAGTACTCATCACTAAATATCTAGAAGGATCCTCCTCATCTGATTCATCACACTCTAGCTCCTGGACTCTGCAACGAAAGCCACCACCCCTGCACACTTTAGCAAAATGATTCTTTCCATTGCATTTTTACAGGTGGCGCCATAGGCTGGGCACTTGCGTGGTGCATGTTTAGTCCCACAGTATTGACAGTTAGAATCACTATGCTTTGGCTTATTTTGCTGGCTTACAGGGGTAGCACATTTAGTGTTTCTATATGAATCATGTCTTTTATCTCTATATCTTATTTGCTTGGTAATAGCATGCGCCTGCTCACCTTGTGTTTGACTGTTGGCCGTGCGCATAGCCTCCATCTGCTGTTTGCTTGCCTCACCCGCATGACATATTTCAATTGCTTTTTCAAGACTCAAGTCTGTTTCATGCAGTAAACGTTCTTTAATTCTCATGTCTGCACAGCCGAACACAATTCTATCCCTGAGAATGGAATTAATTTGTTCACCATAATCACAATTGCTCACTAAGTTCCGGAGATCATTAATCCAACGGTCTACAGGCTCTCCGTCTCTGATTTCTCTCCCATAGCTTGTAATGTTCGAAGACTTCATTTTTTCTGGGCTCGCAATAGGCTTTGAATTTCTGTAGTACACAGCTATAATCACTCGAACTATCGTTCTCAGCAAAGGTAAAGTTCTTATATATGTCCTGAGCTTCGAGACCCGCGCATTGCAATAAAATGGCGACAATGGTCTTACCACTCTTGTTCCTGTGCTCTGCTGCATCGCAGTATTGCTGAAACTGTTGCTCCCAGCGTTGCCAGGCCTCTGCGAGGTTGCCTCCAGAGAATGACATATTGGGTGGGGGTTTTAAGCCTTCCATCCTTCTCTGACACCTTGTAACAGCTTATGGTCGCTTAGCTAGACTTGACTAAAGACACAACACGAGGCATGACTGGAAACCAACTGTATTGCATGATTACCGTAAAGACGGTAAACAAATATTAGAGTACTTAGATGCCGTTAGGTGGCAGCACCCATCAGCCTATATCTGTCACAATGGCAACAGAGAGAGAGAGAGAGAGAGAGAGAGAGAGAGAGAGGGGGGAAATTGTAATTGTACTTATAATAACTTTTGCTATGTGGAATATGTGGTTCCTATATCTGTGGCTATTTAATTGCAAGTGTGGTGCTGTTTGATTTTTCTTTGCCCTTGTCATTTAACTGACAGGGATTACCAGGGTTAGACCCCCTTTTTCTGCCTATCCTGATTAACCTGACCCATGCAGTCAGGCATTAATTGACTGGTTTGTACTCAACCTGGTAACCTGGAATAATCATGGATATTATATAGGACTTTTCCAGGTCATGGAAAACCTGGAAAAATTTTGTTTTTTTTATATATGTCTGGAATATTTATTAAATTTTGGCATAGGTCTGTGTCATTAGGTTCCTCCATGAGACCCTGTTAAGTATTCATATATATATTATAGCATATGCTATCCATAATCCATTATTCTCTAAGATTTGAACACTTAAGATCTCAAGTGAGATTGAAGGCTGCAGGTTTGTGAATGTCTGAAGAACCGCATTCCATCAAGGTTAATAAAGTTGTTTTTAATTTGTGACCTGGAAAAATCCCCATTTTACCTGGAAAATATCTAGAAAACTTGTCCAACTTTGGTCTCCCAGGTGAGTGCAAACCCTGAATTGGTAAATGTAAATTTTGATATAAAATGAAACCTGTGTTATGAGACCACCAATGTACCATTTATTCCGACTTCCAAAGTCTGTTCTTTAACCGGTTGCTGTTTGGGACGCCCCCTGGACGCCTGTCACAAAACTAATACGCTGTATTCATAAGCCACAATAACGCCCGATCGATGGACTCACCGTCCTAATGCAATTTTCCCTGCTAATTATTTGCGTTAAATATCTATGCCACGCCATTGAACACATTTCCATATTGTTCAGGGACACCCCTGCCGTAAAGTTGATAATTTTGTATTTATTTACATGGGAATTTCTCGTGAATATTATTTAAATTCTAATTAGGACTCTAATGGCAAGCCGATTGGTTGAAATGAGTCGGCAAGTGACACAAGGTTCGCCAACAAGCGCAATGTTTCAACTGACCGTGCCGGGTTGTTATGACAATAACTCAAATAAAACTTCCACAAAAGATGGGTATCAATCTAAATTATTATCATTTTGTACTTAAAATGTGAATATTTCTTATTCCTAAAGCCATTTTCTGTGTTTATGATGCCTGTTATGAAGGTCGAGCGATGTCACAAATTTTAAAGATGGCGGCTGTTGGACTTGCCGCTCGATAGACCTCGTGTTTTGACAAATCTCAGAATGTTTTGAACAAATTAAATATGAAAAGATGTTCAATAGAGTTTACTGACTGAAATTTGAGAATGTATATTATGTCCTTAGATAAAAAAGACGTCTGACATCGTTTTGACACTGTTAACCATCATGCAATTCCACGGGGATTCCCCGAAAAGAACTCACCGGGCGACAAAACAGGAAATACACGCTTTACCGGGAGTATCAAAACGATCAAAGTTAACATTACAAAGGTTGAAATACATATATAAATGTTAGATTTTACCATTCTGATGGACTTCTTGCTACTTTCATAGGGTTTATACAATTTTGATGGATAAATCTGTCAGTTTACATTTTTTATCACCTTTCTTTGAAGTTCACCTGGTCTTAATTAGTTCTTCATACCTGAACAGGTAGGCAATTGCAATTTACCCTCATTTAAATCAACATGATATTTCATGTCAAATATACAATTTTTTTTTTTTTATAAATTTCTTCGAACAAATCATATATTGTTTTGTCTAATTTATTTCAGAACTCCCAACCTATAATAAATTAAATAACCTTAATCATATTTCATTAAATTGTTTTACCTAGATTTTCCATGACGATACACCAGGTACCGGCGGATGATCATTCCCTTATTGTTCCTAAATTCTACAGTGTCTTCACTCGGATATACTATAGACATATTCATGTACAAATATAATAAAACAATAAAGACAATATACTTACCTGAATTTACCTAATTTTCCTGGTTCTACTAATAGATATATGTGAAATTGATGATTGGTTAAGTCATTAACCACTTGCTTGGTATCTCTGTAATATGTGTTAAAAATTTCATAAGGATCCACCAAAAATTGATCACATTATCAATCATAACATTAATGTACAGTGTGTCAAAATTTGAAAGCGTGAGAAACCTTGAATTAATCTGAACAGTAAGAGGGGTGTTTTGTGACAACCAAATACAAACAGTAAAGGGTTAATTCCTGGGGAGGTACATATCTGGCTGGGCAAAAACTTGAGCTGAACTAAATGGGGGGGGGGGGGGGGGGGGGGGGGAAGCGTTCTAGGCAAGTGCAGAAACAACTTGAAGACAGTAATACACATTATACAGGTAAACTGTTACAAGTTAAAACAACAACTTAATTTGTACTTAGCTTATCAAGCACACAGCTACTCCACAGCAGCCTGCTGTGTGGTCTACATTACTACACAAGTTCATCAAAACAGACTGTTTATGAGCTGCAGACCCGTCTCCCTGGCTCACAATTGCGTTGCCCCAAAGTTCTGTGTAGATTGGCTTCTCTCTCCCTACAGGGGCAGGCTGGTCTCTGCCTCAAATATGCTACAACCCATGCTTTTGCTTCAACCAAGTGTGGTCTTAAAAGAAAGGATGGTCTTACAAGATAGGTGGTCTTTCAGACAATTCTGCTGTATTCTAGCCCTTTTGAGGGCTTTCTTACAAGAAGAAATTGGTAATTCCCCATTCACCACATAAAATTCTCTCTTCATCTAATTCATAGTAGAAATATAGAAATGTAAAATAGTAGGTAAAAATGGCCCCTTCGTCTTTATAGACAGAATATCCCCTGACTGAAAAAGTTTCAATAAACTTGATCGAAGTATACATTTTTTTTTCAGAGTGCCAGGACAACTGTGTCACCTGTGATACCACGAATGGCTGTACAAAGTGTGCCAAAGACTATTTCTTGAGTTCAGATAAGCTTTCTTGCCATTGTGAGTATCATTTTTTTATTTGAACCAAACTGAAGAAATATCATGCAGTGCTCGAATTGTTGAGAAAATTATGTGTAGCAGAATTGCTAATCAAACTTTATTTTAGCAATTAGCAATTATTGAATTTTGATTAGCAGTTTTTGTATTTATCAGATTTGATTTAAATAAAGTGTTGAAATGTTGTCATGCACACTATTTGGTAATATATATACCTGGTATATTTATATATATATAGATTAATATATATTTATATATTATATAATAATGTATATATATAACAGTGTAAATGAATCAGTCGCCAAAGTGGCAAATTTATATATACTAAATAATGGGCAACACATACCTATACAAGTAATAGATATTCAAATATTGTCATGCACACTATTTGGTAATATATATACCTGGTATATTTATTTATATATATATATAAAGAGTTATAACTGAGCATGATAAAAACTAACATATAAGCTGTCAAGAGCAATGAACACAAACAATATCATTGTATCCGCCAAAACAGAGTTTTGCGGATACTATGTTTTCAGCTGGCCGCCGCGGCCGCCGCGTAGGTGTCCGGAGAACTCCTCCGTAACCACTGGGCGGAATTTTACGAAACCCGGGATTATGTTCGGGTCACATGTGAACTGCTGCGCCCCGATTTTGTTTTGACCTCTGACCTTTCCTTTGCGCTCTGCGTCCGTTTGTGCATCTGTTTCCACACATAAACCCACATATCTCGGGAACCGTTTGACCGATCAGGAAAATTTTTTTGCACAAATGTAGCCCTCGGAGAGCTTTATAACATACACCAAAAATGGTGGCGCCACCTGCAACCATGTTTGCACAGTGTCCATCTGTTCGTCTGCCTTGGGTTAAAATCACTCATATCTCTGCAGTGACTTGACTAATTCACCTGAAATTTGGCATGCGTAAACATCCTGGATAGCTTTTCTGATTTTATGACAGGTGGCGCCACCTACATTCACGTTTACGCTGCAGACATCCAAGCTCATATCTCGGGAACCGTTTGACCGATCAGGAAAATTCTTTTGCACAAATGTAGCCCTTGGAGAGCTTTATAACATACACCAAAAATGGTGGCGCCACCTGCAACCATGTTTGCACAGTGTCCATCTGTTCGTCTGCCTTGGGTTAAAATCACTCATATCTCTGCAGTGACTTGACTAATTCACCTGAAATTGGGCATGCGTATACATCCTGGATAGCTTTTCTGATTTTATGACAGGTGGCGCCACCTACATTCACATTTATGCTGCAGACATCAAAAGTCATATCTCGGGAACCATTTGACCGATCAGGAAAATTCTTTTGCACAAATGTAGCCCTTGGAGAGCTTTATAACATACACCAAAAATGGTGGCGCTACCTGCAACCATGTTTGCACAGTGTCCATCTGTTTGTTTGCCTTGGGTTAAAATCACTCATATCTCTGCAGTGACTTGACTAATTCACCTGAAATTTAGCATGCGTATACATCCTGGATAGCTTTTCTGATTTTATGACAGGTGGCGCCACCTACATTCACGTTTACGCTGCAGACATCCAAGCTCATATCTCAGGAACCGTTTGACCGATCAGGAAAATTTTTTTGCACAAATGTAGCCCTTGGAGAGCTTTATAACATACACCGAAAATGGTGGCACCACCTCCAACCATGTTTGCACAGTGTCCATCTGTTCGTCTGCCTTGGGTTAATATCACTCATATTTCTGCAGTGGTTTGACTAATTCACCTGAAATTCGGCATGCTTATACATCCTGGATAGCTTTTCTGATTTTATGACAGGTGGCGCCACCTACAATCAAGTTTACGCTGCAGACATCCAAGCTCATATCTAGGGAACCGTTTAACCGATTGGGCCAAAATTTTGCATGTGTATAAATCTCACATAGCTCTTTATCATACGCAAAACTGGTGGCGCCACCTGCAGCCATGTTTGCACAGCTCCCATCTGTTTGTCTGCCATGGGATAAAATATCCATGCTAATATGCAACACTTCACCCGTTCCACTCTGATTTAGGCGGATACAAGTAGTCGCTTGTCGAATCATACGCAAAACTGGTGGCGCCACCTGCAGCCATGTTTGCACAGCTCCCATCTGTTTGTCTGCCATGGGATAAAATATCCATGCTAATATGCAACACTTCACCCGTTCCACTCTGATTTAGGCGGATACAAGTAGTCGCTTGTCGACTACCCGTATTCTAGTTTTATCTGTTTATTGAATAAATATAATCATAAATAATAAATCAGTGCAATTACAAAATTATATCATTATCGCAGTTATTTCTATTTATTCAAAGCGTTAAATAAATGTGCTGTCCACGACATTTGTGAAGATCCTTTAACAACACTGTGTACTACATTCTGTAACATTGCATCTGCATCACTTTGTTTTCATGTTTTATAGAAACATGAAAAGTTCATTTAAGAGGTCTTTTTATATGACTAGTTTTTTATGACCAAATATAGCACGCTACAAGCTTTTTTGTTGAGCAGGACTTTTTAATGGGGATTCCACATTCCCGCTGTGTGGGCGGGTAATTAATTCTAAGATAATCTACCGTCACCATGACAGAACAAAATGCCCGGGAACAGCGGATCAGATAATAGGAAAGGGACATAAGAATACAATATTTAATTTTATTTTCACCACATTTGAGTGTAATTTACTTGTAATGTTAAATTGTCACTGACAATGTGAAACGCCGACATCGCCGCCGCCGGCACTTTGCTAGATTTGGTTATGATTTTGATGAAACCGTAAAACAACAGCACATTATAAGTGCATACGGCCCTTATAATGAAAGTAGATCATTTGTTTTGCTTAAAAAAATACAGATAGTTTCCTATCTGATTCACATTGGTGAACGCTTTATAGCAGGTCAAGTCTACTGAAGCTGGACCATTTTGTCAGTGCAGTGTAAAAAAAAAACAGCGGTGCGACAGTAGCACCAGCGGGGGTCGGAGGTCAGATTGACGTGCATTCAAATAAAGTTGAGGTCAACAAACAAAAGCCTAGGTCAAATGATGTCGATGCAATGTCAACCAATGGGTGTGTAGGTCAGGTGTCACAGGTGGCAGTAGGATAAGCTTTCTGGGAAAATTATGCAGCAAGCACGTGTTACGTTATATATACTTCGTTCAGTGAAGCTCGCTCACATAAGAATTAACCGAACCCCGCGGTCTTTGTCACGCACTTGCATTTCTGATATGCATGTTTACTGTTCTGTTTACGCTGCATTTCACCATGCAGGGGTCCCAGAAATCCTTTACCTCAGAAGGCCAGACTTGCATTTTAATTGGTTCGCAGACATAGCGATACGAAAGGGAAATTAGTTCGCAATGCGTCTATTCTGCATCGCAAATTGCGATGGGATACCGGTCATTTTGAGTGCTGTCATGTAAGGTTATGCCAATTATCCAGTTACTGTCAAATGTGGAATAAAACCTCAGGGATGTGCTCAGAAATAATTTGAGTGCCAGGCAGCACTTTTGACTTCACTCTGTGAAAAACTTTATCCAATGTGTTGTATGTTTACTGGTGTAAACAATTTATGAGGAATGAGATATCAAATGAACAAGAATTCAACAACAACAAAAGAGTTTTGTGCGAGAATCTTGCCTATTCAGATCTCAGAGGTTCTAGAGTGGCCCTATCATTGCTCATGTGATCTACACATATAAGGATTTTAATAAAGCTTAATCTCCTGAGGAAAGCACTATCTGATATAATGATTGCACATGCAAAATTTTTTAAGGCCTGTGATAGACTGAAGTGCACACAATGTTATCTTTTGTTTTTTAACCTTACTGTTCAGCTCATGTAAACATTGCCTGACTTTTTCCTGCGAAAGCCTTGCATCTAACAATGCCCCCTTAAAACTAATTCCTAACACTTATGTGAGTAACGTCCAGTCAGTGGAATCTGAGGAGCAGATTAATTGTATCGCCAGACATAGTCTGGAGATACTATGGTTTAGGCACGGTTGCGCTGCCGCTGCTGCAGAGATTTCTTTTGGACACAATAACTCAAAAAATATTTCAAGGATCTTTTTCAAACTTGACACATTTATAGATATAGGTGAGAGGACGAAGCCTATTTAAAATGGGGTCATGACCTCAACTAGGAGAGTGACCTTGACCTTAAATAGATCCATTTTTGGGGAAAATCACACAAATTCTTAAATATCTCAAGAAATCTTTCATGGATTTACTCAAAAATCAAGTTGGACAAAGATCTTGGATAGTGATGTCATGTACCGGAAACTGGTGGTGCCACCTAGTATCCTTTTCTTATATTTGTGCCGTTTAATACCCCCATCATTGCCACTTGACAGTACTTTTAGCATCACAAGTCAAAAACTGATTGACAGATTTCTTTAATATTATGCATGTACATAGGTATGGGTTATGGGATGATGTATATTAAAATTGGGGTCATGACCTTTCCTTTGAGAGTGGCTTTGACCTTGAATATTACCATATATGGTGAAAATCACATTAATTCATGAACATCTTAAAAAGGGATGCATGGATTGGTCCAAAAATCAAGTTGACGGAAGATCTTGGATAGTTTTGTCTTTTGCAGAAGATAGGTGGCGCCACCTGTTGTCCTTTTTTTGTTTTTTTGCGCCTTTGAATACCCCATCATTGCCACGTGACAGTATATACTGTGAGCATTATAAGTCAAACGGTAATGGACAGATTTCTTTCATGTTATGCATGTATATAGATATGGTTTATGGAATGAGGTATATTTAATTTTAAATTTAATTTTAAAATTTAATTTAATTTAAATTATTTTTTTTTTAAAATTTAACAATTTTTTTCAAATGTTGGATATTTTGGAATGCAGTTTATTGATTTGGGGTCATGACCGTGACTATATATATGAGAGTGACCTTGACCTTGAATATTCCCATATTTGGTGAAAAACATAAAATCATGAATATCTTAAAAAGGGCCACTTGACAGCACTGTGAGCATTATAAGTCAAAACCTCAAAATATACCACAAAACCTCATTTGTCTGGCGATACTATGGCACCAGCGGTGCCAAGAAATGTCTAGTTTTGAAATATAAAATTATTTTGCTCAGTAAATATTTGTTTTTGCTGTAAAACTAATGCAGGCATTGATGCTAAATCCAGTTTGGTAGTTGACAGGGAATTCTTTTATTATTAATCACTAATATATGTGATTTACTTGTTAATTAATGATATATTATATCCTATAGGATATGATTTAAGATAAGCAGATTATAAAGATGCAGTTATAATGTTTTAACACTATTATTCATTTGTTAATTAAAATGCAGCCTGTGCAAACTGTGATGGGTCATGCAGTGACAACTCAGGATGCAGCAAGTGCAAGCCAGGATTCCACAAGGTCCCTGATGGCAGATGTTTGTGTAAGTTAATGTTTAAAATTGTTCATCCTAAAACTGCAGATACTGTCAGATCATGGATATTGTTAATACAGTTGAGTTACAACTACCGACAGGACCTTAATAAAGTGGTCGCACTTTCGAGGTGGTTGTCTAAGCAAGGTCTGATATAAAGGGCCTAAACATTGGGACCATAAAAAAGTGGTTGTTATTTTAAGGTATTCTCTAAACCCAGATGGCCTTTAGGCCAGATTTTACTCTATAATTTTTTAAATATAAGTAACTGTAATGCAGTAGCTGTATTAAATATGTTGCCTGATGTGTGCCAGTCTGTGACATCAGGGCCCTCCTGCTTTTAGGAAAACTCACTTCCATATATGATGACAGTATATCACTATCTTTGAAACTGATAATGGTATCTGGCATATTATGCCATATTCTTGAAGGCCTGTAAACCCGGAGTGCTGTGCTGCAAAAAATGTTGAGTACATGCTAATACGTGGGAGTGTCCACACCAAACGCTGTGCTGGGCAGAGCTACAAAGTAAAGTTGTAAAAAAATTCCAAAATTTCTCTGCTTTACAGCGCTGATTCCCAGCCAAATATTTATGAAGTATATTTGCAGTGCCACATGAAATTATTCTTTCAAATCATAAAGATGGAAACTTGCATCTTAATCATCTACTGAAAATTGCCATCTGCCTGTGATTGTTCCTCAATATGAACTACTGTTACACTTTCCCTCATCTCCTGATGAAGGTTCTGCAGCATCTTATATGGACATCTGAATCTTATTGAGTGGATGTAATTCTACTGAATTTCCTCATACAAGGTCAATTTTTTAGACTCCACAGATTTCTGACATTACGATTTAATATTGTCTCGTTTACAGACAGAATTGACGTGTATAAACATGTTCATGCTAGTGTAAAGCTGTTTTCTCAGGGAGATGTGATTAAAAAGTAAAACGGAAATGATTTATTTTATGTATTTTTTTCCAGCATGCCACCTGTATACTTACACACAAGACTCATGCCCAACCTGTGTTGCTCCATCCAGAGGACAGTACTGGGATACTAACGAGTGCAAATGTAAGTTACTTTGGCTCAGTCCTGTAATACTTCTAAGTAGTATCACTTATTATACCCTTTTTTGTGAGAAGGAACAAGTGCTGAGAAAAATAGGAAAAAAAATGATTCTTTGGCAAAAAAAATAAAATTGTGTCGCAACACTGCCCAGATCACTTAAAAGTCTCTGCATCAAACATTTTTATTGCCTAAGGTCAAGCAAATGTATTCCAAATCTCATTACACTATCATATAACATAATTTGCCTATGAAAAAAATATAGATTTTACATAAAATGAACCCAGTTCCTGGGGGAAAAACATTTTTTATATCTATTTTTCCACTAAAAACATGAGGTTGTGTGATTTGTGCAAAAACTATTGGCACATCTATGAGCACTGTAAACTTGGCAGTGACGTCACACACTGAGAAATCCCCTGTGACAAAAATTCTAGATCTCAGTAAAAGCACAGTATTTCTGCCTGTCAGTCCCAAATTTTCAGCAGAGAATAAAAACAACATGCATTACTAGATAATATTAGAATCTGAAATATTAACACTCTATCTCTAAAATTAAATAAATTTAGAGCCCTGTAAGTATTATCATTTGTGATTTACCTAACTGTGGCCACTGTGAAAATGACTATACCAGTGTTCTGTGACCCCAAGAACTATCATCCTTCCCTCCATGTGAGGCATTCTTATGTATTCCTTACTGATACCTGATATACCTGATATGTCATTTATAACCAAACTGTGTGGGAGACATACCTTTGGTGCTCCAAATATTTAAGATTTATGTCACAGTTACCTGATAGCTGGGAACAGAAGAGGCCACAGCCTGCCATATGTATAATGAATTGATGCCTTGCCCACAATTTATGCTGACTGGTGTCTGACAGTCAAAGAATTCTCACTCATTCTCATATTTTTATTTTTTACAATTTTTTTCTCAATTTTAAAAATGTGAACATCTGGTAACAGGGCACAAATCGTAAAGACTTCACCTAGAATCTTCATTCTCAATACACTGAGAGAACTATGAAAAGCCTCCATATCCTTTGAGCTATGGGGCCCCAAAGTACCCCCCAAAATAGTCAAAAATTTCATACAAAAACTTCAATATCTCATTGACTACATCACTCAGGCTGATGGTCATGATTTTTGGCATACATATTGATCATGAGATGTTTCATCAGTTCCTGTAGACTGGTAGTGCCACCTGTATTTTTCGATTTACAAATTTTTTTCTCTATTTTTGAGACCTTTAAAAATGCGAACATCTATTAACAGGGCACAATCATAAAGACTGGACCTAGAATCTTCATTCTTGACACAGTGAGAGACCTATAAAAAGTCTCTGTGGAAACCTGAAATAAGTCTCTGTTACCCATATCCTTTGAGCTGTGACGCTCCCAATTACCCCCAGAATAATGGTAAATTTGATAAAAAAAAAACTGCAACATCTCAATAACTACAACAATGATGGTCATGATTTTTGGCTCACATAGTGATCAAGATGTATTCCATCAGTTCCTGCAGACTGGTGGTGCCACCTGTATTTTTTTCAAATTTTTACAATATTTTTTTCTGTATTTTTTAGACCATTAAGGATGTGGTTATCTGTCAACAGGGTACAAATCGTAATGACCGGACCTAGAATCTTCATTCTTGACACACAGGGAGACCCATTAAAAGTCTCCATGGAAACCTGAAATTAGGTCTCTGTTACCCATATCCTTGAGCTATGGCACCCGAAAGTACAGCTCAGAATAATGGAAAATTTGATACAAAAGCTGAAGTATCTGAACAACTAATGCAGAGTTCATCGTAATTGTTTGCATGGATATTGATCATGGAGATTTTCATCAGTTTCTGCAGACTGGTCGCACCACCTGTATTTTTTGGGGTATTTTTTAAGAATTTTTTTCTCTATTTTTGAGACATTTAAAGATATGAACATCTGTTAACAGGGCACAGGTCCTAACAACTGGACCTAGAATCTGCAACATCTCAATAACTACAACACTGATGGTCATGATTTTTGGCATACATATTGATTATGAGGTGTTTCATTAGTTTCTACAGACTTGGTGCGCCACCTCTTTTTTTTTTTGTGAACCTGTGAGCTTATGCGGTGTCGTGTGTCGTCTGTACATTAACCATAGCTATCTCAAAAACAGCAGGAGCTAGCATCACCAAATTTTTTTGCAAATAAATAGTCATCCAAAAAACTATGGGATTTTGTTTATTTTTTTTCTAACTGCATTTTCTAAGATTTTATAGGGAAAAAGCTAAAAAAGCTTTTAAAATCTTCTCCAAAATCGTCCAGCCAATTTGTCCAATATTTCACAGAAATGATCCCCGGAACAATCTTCCTCAAGTTTGTTCGAATGGTTCCAGTTTGGAGATTTTGGCTGAGTTACAGTAGGTTGAACTTTGTTAACCTGGGTTCGCGCTAGCCGCTCGCCACGTCGCCAGATGCGAGTAATTTGTCAAAAATGCGAGGAAACTTTTTGCAGAAATCGCCACGGTGGCGATTAATAAATAATACACAAATCCCCATGAAAATCTAGTTGAAATTCTAACTTGAATATACCATCGATTATTCCGTGACCGTGTTTGTTTACAACTTACCTACTAGAAACCATGTTAATGTGGGTCTGTCTAAAAGTCGGAAAATCCACAAAGATTCAAGGAGAATATTTGGAGATGTTTTTGTTTAACTAACATTGCGTAAACAGCCATAAAAATTCTCCGGTTCTCCGAGAATTCTCTGACAGATGCCCTTTATTCTTATAAAAGAAAAACTAACTTAGACTGGTACCCTGCTCTATTAAGGCCTTTAGACAAGCATAGAGACAGGCGTACAACGCCATCTTAAGTACTCCCAGTTGCAACTCCTGACCTAACTGTAGACTGGTTCCAACTCCAGTCTGCACGCTCATACCGATTGTCATGGACGTTCACGCGATCTTTGCTAGTTATTCATGAAGATTTCTTATAAAATTACTTTCTTTAGTTACTTATAGTTTCCAAATATTGAAAAATGAGTTGTTGCACAAAATTGACTGATGGATGTATAGATGATACGATATACCGGATATTTGTTATTCCACTGTACGTGGCATTGGTTTATTATCAATATCCATTAATCTAATCATAAATGTCACACGAAATGTACAGCCAACTTTTGACAACTTCTCTGAGCAAACGAAATGCTTATTTTTATTATATATAAATCATACTTGAGTTGGAACCAGTCTGCCGGGAGTCCTGAAGATGGCGTTGTACGCCCGTCTCTATGATTGGCCTAGAGCAGCAGTGCCATAATAGAGCGGGGTACCAGTCTAAAACTAACTTTGCTCCGATTGGTCGGTAGTTGAACATGGAACTTAGCTTGGCGCTCATTGGAAAGAAGGTATATTTCGCTGATCATCTGTAAGTTGTGACACAAATTTCGTATCAATATATGAAAATATTACAGCGATTGATTTCACACACCATATTAAATAAAGCGTATTGGGTAATGTGTTTCTTGATTAAAGTGTAATTAGCCGGCATCTGTCAAAGATTTTCGTCAGTGGCCTTATGGTCTTGTAACACCCGCCGCTATAGTCAGCGAAATATATGCTTTCAGTTACTTGAACGGAGAAGTTCTTCAGTTAAACTATAACTGCTAAAGGTTGTTTCGCGTGTTCCCGCGTGCTTCATGTCAGAGACAGCATCATGTGTGGACATATAATCTGATTTGCGAGGAAGAAGTAATGTCAGTAAAGATAACAGAATTCTTCACATGTTCTGACACTGGATGGCCGTCGTCTGAGAGCGTTATGAATGATGTCACCGATCGGACCCATCACACAGAAATGGTGCCGAAAAGAAATGTTGGTACGACCGAAATAAAAATAGATCCATTATTCAAACATGAAATTATTGCTTCAACGTCATTTAATCACACACAGGGCTTATTACAGTTTTCAGTAACAGAGTGTATTACTATAAGTATAACTATGGGATAGTATTGCTTTCTTATTAGGCCTACTACTAACCATTATTGTAATGGTGTCATGAAAAGCTGTAGGTGCCATGGCTATTGTTAGTATAAATTTCCTCCTATTTTGGTATTACTGACTACACAAAGATGAAAATACTAAAAGACGAACAAACTTTATTCTAGGAGTATATTTTTCATGTTGGCTCAGATGTAGTTTGACTGGAGGGCTTCTTCATTTAAACAAAAGGATATATATGTTGTATATTAACCTGTATTACCACTGGTGTCAACATCTTTGGATAACTGCTGGACAATTATACATACTTCAATCAATTAACATGGTTACCCAGTATGCTTTATTCATTACAGTGGGTAAAATGTGTAATGTGTAATGTACCTTGTCCTGTGAGCAACTGGCAAAATTCCCATGCCCAGCCTTTGACACTATATGAAATTGTCAGGCCCTGAAATCTATTTCATTTTTACCAATCTAACTTTTAGAATTGGCCACGGCCTCTTGCTCCAGGAATCATTCCCGGAAATAATTTTCTGCGTAAATAACAGACAGAACACCATGAGAAAACATTGAAAAAGAAAAACGTTAATCATCGACAAATATTATATATATACTGTTTATTTAGTAAACAATTCATAGTAGGCCTAACCTTGAAAGCCCACATATTTACACCATAGATGTACATTTGAAACATTTCCGGGAATCATATAACTTAATTAAAAATTTTAATTTTATTTTAAAGAGTGATGTTAATAACATGAAACATATATGATATTTATATCAAAATTGGGACAACTTTACCGACATACCATTACTCCAAGATGGCGCACGCAGGAAATTAATAGGGTGATCAACACGGAATAGGGTCGGTTAAAAGTAGGTTTATTCTTTTAGGCAAATAAAAAACAGCTGTATAGTCGCATTGAATCATTCTCTGTTCCATGAATCATTTGAATTACTCTTCCGCATGTGTTTTAATACTTTTCCGGCCATTTTTCCGAGTTTTATTAGATTTCCGAGTTTTTCCGAGAATTTCCAGGTTTTACTATATGCCCTAATGATTTTCCCACCTAATTAGCCACAGTGGCTAACCATTTTCTATGGCCAGCGCTAGCCCAGTTAACTGTGCAAAAAAGTATATTAAAATTTAAATCTCAGAAATGGCTGGAGCTATAATCACCAAATTTTATGCCAATGTTAGTCACATGAGTCATATCTGAAATGGGGGAATTGGTGGCGCCACCTGCATGGGCCTTTTTTGTACGGGGTCATCAATGCCTGTATCACACTGAGGGCTACAAAAAACTTCTTCTCTGAAACCATATGGCCAAAATGTTTAAAATTGCACAAAAATGTTCCTAGGGTAGTGCTTTCTAAAGTTTGTTCAAATGGTCTGTTTTCAGTGACTTTTAATTGGCTAAGTTATGGGAAGCTGAATTTAGTCATATGCCATAACAGCCCATTTTAGCTCAGTGGCTACAAAGATCTTCTTCTCAAAAACCACTGGGCCAAATTCTTAAATCTTACACATTAATTTTCCTTAGATGTTGATAATTCAAGTTTGTTCAAATGGTTTTGGTTCAGTGCTTTTTGGCTGATTTACAGGAAGCTGAACTTAGCCAGTTTGCTGTATCTTCCTATATGAGTTATAAACCTGCGAAACGTTTTTCGACTGATGCCACTGAAGCCAGTTTGTTAAATATTTTACAAGAATAATCCCTACAATAATTCTTATAATAATTGTCATTAATTAATGGTTCCACATGAATGATTTTTGGCTGAATTATGGAGATTGAATTGAGTCATTTTACCATATATGTTAGCTGTGTGATGCTGTTACATCTAGCCTGGCACCAGTTTATCAGCATCTAATACATCATGCCACTAGACATTTAGATTTCAGGTTATCTTTGGTTAATATTAAAAAGAAAGTTTTTTTGAAAGCTTTTAAAAAATTTAGAATTATGATTTAAGTTATTCATCATACCATCATGTGAAATTCATGGATATTCAGCTCTCTGTGGCTATATAAAGACAATTGTTCGTGGATTATAAATTATTGGTATCCCTGCTTAACTTAATTCAAGAATTTGCCATCAATGAGATTATCTGTATTTTTAATTTTGCATTCAGTATGCATCCGTAATAATTTTACATTTATTTCGGATTTCTTTTTTTTAATAAAAAAGTCAACTGAAAAGCATTTTTTATTGGGAAAATAAATTTTAAAGTTATTTCAAGTAGGGACCACTTTTGTGTACAGATGGCAGCACTTGGTTTACCATTGGCAGATTGCCAGTGCCTTGATGTTGGCCATTAGACAAGATGATATCAGCCCTATAAATAGTTTTGGCACAGTGCCAGTATTGGAAGAAGTGCAGCCAGGTATAGGTCAAGAGTTCACTCAGTGCAGTAGCTGCATTCTATTTATAGCTTTTGCAGACTGCTCACTGCATCATATTTGGCACCAAAGTTCAGCCTGAATCTGTTTATAGCTTTGGCAGACTGCCAACTGTGTCAGATTATGCAACAGGTCAAGAGTTCACTCAGTGCAGCCAGGCACAGGTCAAAAGTTCACTCAGTCTAGCCAGGTGCAGGTCAAGAGTTCACTCAGTGCAGTAGCTTGAGGCAGCAATTTGTCACAGGTCAATTGGGGGCAACTGCCTTACCCACTTAGCCTTGTCAGCCCAGTGCATCAAACTCTGGGGAAGTTTGATGTATTGGACTGATATTTTGACCTGTCTATGCGTCTTTGATGGTATTCTCATTTACAAGACAGGTGGTGCCACCTACATTGACTTTTGCAGTGTATCCGCCTGCTTATTTCTACAGAGGAATTTGATACATCAGCCTAAAATCGGGCATGTTTGACATATCAGTATGACATTAGGCATGTGTATATATATATATCTCTTCATTGGATATAAGACTGGTGGTGCCAGCTACAATCATTGTATCTGCCAAAACAGAGTTTTGCGGATACTATGTTTTCAGTCGGATGCAGACGCTGCGGCCACCTGCCACCATTTTTGCACAGCGTCTGTCTGTTTGTATGCGGAGGGTGAAAATCACTCATATCTCAGTAGTGGTTCGACTTATCTGCCTAAAATTTTGCATGTTTATACATCTTGGACAGCTTTCTGGAATTTGTGGTAGGTGGCGCAACCTACATACATATTAAGGCCGCTGACATCCAGGCTATTATGCAACACACCTCACTCTATTTCCTCTTGTCACTCAATCCATGCCTCACTTCACCTTTCCCACTCTAATTTTGTCAGATACACGTAGTCCCTTGTTGACTACCCGTATTCTAGTTTTTGTGTTGTGTGCACCCATGCCAGAATTGCAGCAGTGATGTTTGTGTAATTGTTTCTTGTTCTAAGTGTTTAGTACTTGCAATGTTCATATACATGTTACACATTTTCTTGAAAAGTAATGGTCCAGCATTGAAGCATTATACCTGGTGTAATCTCATTGCACAGGTTCGCATTAGGCCTGTAGGCCTTGTTTTAAATTTTTACGAATTGTTTTTCTCTATTTTTGAGACATTTAAACATGTGGTTATCTGTCAACAGGGTACAAATTGTAACAACTGGACCTAGAATCTTCATTATTGTCATGCAAGGAGGCCCATGAAAAGTGTCTGTTGAAACCTGAAATAAGGTCTCTGTTTCCCATATTCTTGAAGCTATAGGACTCCCAAGTATGACTCAGAATAATGGACAATTAGATACAAAAGCTGAAGTATCTGAACAACTAATGCAGAGATCACCATGATTCTTTGCATGGATATTGATTATGGAGTGTTTCATCAGTTTCTGCAGACTGGTGGTGCCACCTATATTTTATTCAATTTTTCGATTTTTTTTTCTCTATTTTTGAGACCTTTAAGGATGCTGTCATCTGTTAAGGTGGCACAAATTGTAACAGCTGGACCTAGAATCTTCATTCTTGTCATGCAAGGAGGCCCATGAAAAGTGTCTGTGGAAACCTGAAATTAGGTCTCTGTAACCCATATTCTTCAAGCTATAGGACTCCGAAGTATCCCTCAGAATAATTGCAAATTTGATACAAAAGCTAAAGTATCTGAACAACAAATGCAGAGATCACCATGATTCTTTGCATGGATATTGACTATTAAGTGTTTTTATTAGTTTCTGCAGACTGGTGGAGCCACCTGTATGTTAATCTGTTCGATGCTTCAGTTGAATGGGTATATACTACCATTCAGATGATAAAATTTCCTTTTTTTGCGAATCTCTTCCCCGTCAGCTGAGCGTCATGACCCATGGGTCACTTGTTTTAGATTTTGTATTGTAATTAGGTTATAGTGATTAAAGTGCACATTTATTTGTGTCCGCAAAGTGGTGTATTGCTATGAAAGTATGGAATTTCATCAGATACGGAATTCCTTACTTCAGAAGAGTGAAAACCTCACCAGGTGTGAAAATAAATATAAATTCCAGTAAAAAAATTATTGCTGAGATAGTAATTAGCTTGATATTGTTTGTCCCTCATTCAGTCAACAGTAGTGGTGGGAGTCAATTCTTTTTTCATAATTGATCATTGGTTTGAGCAAACCAATCGATGATCGATTAATAATAGGTTCTGGCAAATATAAAGAAACATGCAGTTTTCTGTGAAACTGTAATTTCTTAACCAAGCCCGCATATCTTAGTAATTCTACTTTAAGTAAAGAAGTTTTTGCCTTTTTTATATTTTCCTATTATTAGTAAAGTATCCTTTTAAAAGTTTCATTTTAATAATTTATAATAGTCAAGAATTAAACCAAAATCAAGGACATCTACTTTCTGCATAGACCCGGAGAATTTATGGAGCATTTTAACGCTATGCCACCCATTTTGTGCAATGTAAATCTCCTTACAAAACTCCCCGCTAATTCTGCAGATCCCTGCTAGTTCACAGAGGTTTATTACCGTATTTATTCCAATTTGGCGATCCCTCTTATTTCTCCACCCCAAAAAATATTTTGAAAGCATAATTTCTAAAATGACTCTAATTTCGCGACTGCTGTTTTCTGTCGACGATGTTAAGGTGTAAAGCCTCTGTCTCTCACGGGCACCGCAGTTTGTATTTGACAAGATTCTTATTACACGGAGCATCCACATCAAACTTGTTTCCAATAAAATTTCTGAAGTTACAAAGATGCGTTTTTCATAATATATAAACATGATAAAGCGTTCCAAATGGGTGTCCGTGACGAAGCAAACTCGTGTACCATTCCTGGTACGCACGTGTCTTGTGTGTGATTCATGTGGGATAATTAGCAATAATATTTACAAGCCACGGAGAAGCATGCGTGGTGGAACAACCGTGACACAGTTGGAACAGTCATCTTAGTTAAGTTTAAACGACCCCGGTTAGTTTTTGGATGGGTGACTGCGTATACAAAACAGGGTTCAATCGGGGGCACGCGAGCTAGGACCATTTCTGGTCGTATGTATTTTAACGCGTCTTTACTTTCCTATATTTATTACGTATTATGCAAATAAATTTCATCTGATAATAGGCAGTTATTTTTTATAAAGTCTTCTTCCAACTTGGTGCAGCTGCTTGTCCCTTTTCGGCCCGCCAATATCGCCGCCTGGTGGGTTACCTTGAAACAACTGGTAGTAACATGAGTTGCCGTCTATATGTCATCATACCAATACGCGAAGTAGTGATCATTTTGTAAAGTGATTGAGCTCAGTTTGATTAATCATTTGCGGACTCTGTGTAATTCATGTGACGGTTGGAAGCCCGTTTGTAGGAAATACTGTTTAACAAAACAACTTACAAACAACCAAATTATCACTCAGTTCATATGACCGCTCGAGTGTCAGAGCGGCTCTGCGGCTCTAGGGAAGGTTATCAAACCGTGTACCTCTAAAATCTCGACCACCGCAAATTCTGCAGGAAGATAATTTTCAAATATCCTCCATTATCTCGACCTCTGAGAAAATTAATTATTTTTAAGTGGTCGCCAAATTAGAATAAATACGGTACGTCCTCCGTTCTTGCATCTACCGTGTTGTACTCACTTACATACGGAAGTTATTTTGGAAAAAAGACTCATTATCATGATTATGATAATCGATAGTTCCTTTGGTAATTGAGTGCTTGAAAGTGGCGGCAAACCGACTGACTTTCAATAAAACTCGATGGTCGGCCCACCACCTGTCAACAGTGTGTATACTTTATTTGAATAGATTTTTTTTATTTTATCAAATTCACTGAATTTTTAAATTAAGCATGGACTGAAAACTCCAATGTACAAAACATTCTATTTGTAATTCAAGGAATAATCTTGAAGATGCCATGTTGTGGAATTATTTTCTTTAAAAAAATTAGTTTGAACAATTGTGATTTAAAAATAATGAAATATGTGTATGCATAATATGACCTGATGTGAACTAAGCTCCGGATAAATAATGATTGCAACTTACAGTTCTGATATTTTAACTTATATTTTCAGATTTTTTTTTTAATTTACAAATTTATAAAACTTGTAATTTAAAAAGTATGTATCTGATAAAAACTTTTAATGGAAAAGTGGATATATTAAAAAATAGGGTTTAATATAAAATTAAATGCATTATTCCCCTGAAGGTGAAATAAAGGTATCAGTCTAATCTGTCCACTTGCTTTTCCATCTGTAAATATTTCATATGCATCACAGTATCTCACTTTTACTGTTTTACTTCATGACAGTCTTGTCAGAGTTTTAGTTTTGCAATAATATATTTAGAACTTTACTATAACCAAGTAGGAGGACCATTTCCTCTCAGCTTCACATATGCTTATATCCACAAAAAACATTACAATAGAAATCAGCATATTTTGCAGAGCTAAGATTTCAAACTTCAGCTGAGCACTGTGAACCAAGGGTCCCTTGTTGGGGGAAAATAACATAAATTCATTAATATCTAGAGAAATCTTGCATGGATTGATCCAGAAAACAATTTTAATGGATCTTGGACAGCACTGTCATGTACAGGAAACTGGTTTTGCCACTTATTATTAGGGCCCCACTTATCAAGCGGTGCCCTATATATCACTGTGTCAGTCCGTCCATCTCTACTCCTGTCCTTCCGTCAGTGACACTTTATTTTGCACACGATAACTCAACAACAACATACTGCAGCTTTCCCAAATTCACAGGGATGGTTGGTAATTATGAGGGATCCAGACCTGTTGGAATTCCAATATGGCCGCCATAGCCTGATCGCAGATTTTCTTTCGCGCGCGATAACTCAACAACAACATACTGCAGCTTTCCCAAATTCACAGGGATGGTTGGTACTTATAAGGGCTCCAGACCTATTGAATTACAGACCTGTTGTAATTTAAAAATGGCCGCCACAGCCTGATCGATGATTTTCTTTCGCTTGCGATAACTCAAAAACAACATACTGCAGCTTTCCAGAATTCACAGGGATCATTGGTACCTATGAGGGCTCCAGACCTATTGAATTACAGACCTGTCGAAATTCCAATATGGCTGCCACAGCCAGATCACTGATTTTCTGTCACTGGTGATAATTCAACAACCTATTGCAGCTTTCCAAAATTCACAGGGATGATGAATATTGGTACTTATGAGGGCTCCAGACCTATTGAATTACAGACCTGTTGGAATTCAAATATGGCCGCGATAGCCCGATCACATATTTTCTTTTGCACGCAATAACTCAACTTGACAAAAACCTACTGCAGTTTTCCCAAATTCACAGGGTTGATTGGTAATTATAAGAGCTGACCTATTGAATTACAGACCTGTCTGAATTCCAATATGGCCACCACAGCCCAATTGCTGATTTACCTTTGTGTGCAATAACTCAACAACAATTAACATATACTGCAGCTTAAAGATCCGCCCGGACTATAAAAAGGGCCGCAAGATGGCGTAGCTGTTAGTCATTGAAATTTAAATACTTGCAAGACGCATCGCCCAAAATCATGAAAAAAGTCATCATGCTTGAATTCTAGGCCATTATTCAGTATAATATTTGTCTGACATATGCATTTTAACTCAAGGAATCTAATGTGACCATTAAAATGATCATACGTTATATATTTTCTCCAATATCTGATGATGTTGCTCACCAGCCGGCCAGCTGTCAGTGCCGATCACCGATCGCCCCCGGCTAGGAAAGACTGGATAATTTTAGTTTAGTCGAGCGAGTTTCTCTTTCAGACAGAACGTATGCCTTATTGATGCATCAAATATTATTGTTCCTTATTTTTAAAATGATAAAATCAAGTATTTTTTTTAGGTATTCCCAGTTCTAGTGCCGAGGCAGACTGTCAGATTGCATAGGTTTGAAATGGCAGTTGGGGGGTCACGTGACATGACACCCCAATGTAAACAATAACAGACTGCACGTGTTTTAGTGGGCGTTGCCTGGTCTTTTGCCTCCACAAAACATGGTGGAATCAGTGTCGTTACATTCAACCTCTTCTTCCACTGAACTGAATTTTTTCTACTCATGAAACACCTAGGTCATATAGGGCATATATCTGTTTAATTATAAATTCAACTGAAGGACCACTGCTGATATTATGAACATCTAAAGATGGTAGCATGGAAATATTTTTATTTAGTATTTCATCAAAAACAATCATGAAATATATTATTAATTCAGGATGACCATAATTAATTGCAGATAGCACACAAATCGGAATGACGCTGTCGACTTAACAATTAGATATTATTCATATTTTAAATAATTTCACAATATATGTTTATGTTATGTGTAACAAAACAAATTTATCGCCACACACACATATATATAACTTGAATAACTTATTCTAAATAGTTATCTCAACTTTTCTCTGTGTTAGGCTATATAGTGTATGGCGTCCACATGGTCATTAAAAAATGGACACTAGACATGTTCAGTGAATTAATTTTCTAGTCCCTCGCCTTATACCAATCATGTGAAGAATGCTATTGGTTTATTTTTCCCAGCTGTCAGGATCGGGTCACCTATCAGTTGATTTCACAACAAGGGTAAATTCAACAATTTCACGCCATGGAGACTGTACATCTGATGATTAATAAATGAATTTGCAGCCTCAGAATTTAAACAACATTTCATATTTGACCAATCTCATAAGGATCTGTATTAATCAGATTCATAGTTTTAGATAGGCCTAATACAAACCCAAAATGATTTACATCATCACAAAAAAAATTTCCAAGTTTTATAAATATTAACTCAAAGAAAAAGGTTATTTTTCAAAATGTATGTAGTCTTATATATGTGAATCAGGTATGCTGAATAAAGAAAGGGTCATGTATACAAGTATCAGTAAAAAAAAGTGTGTGCCGACTATTGTGGTAATTATAAATTATGACACAAATATTTTTAAAATATTTTTTTTATCTAAATAATAAAATGAAGGTTTACCTAATTATCCACTTTAATTAATATTTTTATATTTAGCATTGCTAAAAAGATGTATAATAGTATCCGTCAAAACAGAGTTTTGCGGATACTATGTTTTCAGCTGCACGCCGCCGCCGCGGCGTAGGTGTCCGGAGAACTCCTCCTTAACCGCTGGGCGGAATTTTACGAAACCCGGGATTATGTTCGGGTCACATGTGAACTGCTGCGCCCCGATTTTGTTTTGACCTCTGACCTTTCCTCTGCGCTCTGCGGCCGTTTGTGCGTTTGTTTCCACACATAAACCCACATATCTCGGGAACCGTTTGACCGATCAGGAAAATTTTTTTGCACAAATGTAGCCCTTTGAGAGCTTTATAATATACACCAAAAATGGTGGCGCCACCTGCAACCATGTTTGCACAGTGTCCATCTGTTTGTCTGCCTTGGGTTAAAATCACTCATATCTCTGCAGTGACTTGACTAATTCACCTGAAATTCGGCATGCGTAAACATCATGGATAGCTTTTCTGATTTTATGACAGGTGGCGCCACCTACATTCACGTTTACGCTGCAGACATCCAACCTCATATCTCTGGAACCGTTTGACCGATCAGGAAAATTCTTTTGCACAAATGTAGCCCTTGGCGAGCTTTATAACATACACCAAAAATGGTGGCGCCACCTGCAACCATGTTTGCACAGTGTCCATCTGTTCGTCTGCCTTTGGTTAAAATCACTCATATCTCTGCAGTGACTTGACTAATTCACCTGAAATTTGGCATGCGTATACATCCTGGATAGTTTTTCTGATTTTATGACAGGTGGCGCCACCTACATTCACGTTTAGGCTGCAGACATCCAAGCTCATATCTCGGGAACCGTTTGACCGATCAGGAAAATTCTTTTGCACAAATGTAGCCCTTGGAGAGCTTTATAACATACACCAAAAATGGTGGCGCTACCTGCAACCATGTTTGCACAGTGTCCATCTGTTCGTCTGCCTTGGGTTAAAATCACTCATATCTCTGCAGTGACTTGACTAATTCACCTGAAATTCGGCATGCATATACATCCTGGATAGCTTTTCTGATTTTATGATAGGTGGTGCCACCTACATTCACGTTTACGCTGCAGACATCTAAGCTCATATCTCGGGAACAGTTTGACTGATTGGGCCAAAATTTTGCATGTGTATAGATCTCACATAGTTCTTTATCATACGCAAAACTGGTGGCGCCACCTGCAGCCATTTTTGCATAGCTCCTGTCTGTTTGTCTGCCATGGGATAAAATCACTCATATCTCGGCAGTGGTTTGACATATCTGCCTAAAATTTTGCAGGTTTATACATCCCCGACAGCTCTCTTGATTTTATGACAGGTGGCGCCACCTGCATTCTAGTTTATGCAGCAGACATCCAAGCTCATATCTGGGGAACCGTTTGACTGATTGGGCCAAAGTTTTGCATGTGTATAGATCTCACATAGCTCTTTATCATACGCAAAACTGGTGGCGTCACCTGCAACCATTTTTGCTCTGCGTCCATCTGTTTGTCTGCCACAGGCTAAAATCACTCATATACATGTAGTGGTTTGACTTATCTGCCTTAAATTTTTGCATATGTATACAACTTGGACGGCTTTCTGGATTTTGTGGTAGGGGGGGCAACCTACATACACAATTTGGCTGCAGACATCCATGCTAATATGCAACACTCAATTTCCCCTTGCCACTCAATCCATGCCTCACTTCACCCGTTCCACTCTGATTTAGGCGGATACACGTAGTCGCTTGTCGACTACCCGTATTCTAGTTTGTTTATGCAAAATTGCTAGTTTAACAATGGGCTTCGCCATTTTATGAAAACATAGCTGTCCACAATGACAGCTATAAAATATACCTGGTTTGTCCGTGTAGGTTTCCAGCCCTCACTGGATTATAGCACTTACTAAAAGCCCGTATACATTTTCAAAGAGGTTATGTTATCACCTTTTTCTTTTCTTTTTTTGTCTGTCTTGTATAGCTTCAGTGTAATAAATCTTGATGAAAGACAGGTCTTGTGACAACGAGGGATTTGATTTAATTTTTAAAGTCACAGATGCAGGATTCTATCTGCATTTGTCATATTTGGTGGACACATATGGCACTATAAACAATTTTCCTCATATTTTTTGGCACACACTGATTGATACATTCACTTAGGTATACATGTATGTTAATATACATTTACATATATATATTTACATATATATATCCCGAATTCCAAACTTCGTTTTCTTTTTTTTGGGGGGGGGGGGGGGGGGTAGAGTTTTCCTCACCCGGACTTAAAACAATCCAATTTCAGTTTTGAACCTTTAAAAAGCCTCCTCTAGTATTACATTGCCTCATGGAAAGTAATTGTAATTTTGATCATATAATAGGCCTACTGCTCGTCATAACCAACTTTCATCTGAATGTGCATGCACGCGTTGAACCTCTGTGGTGTTACATTGTTACATACCAAAACCGCAATGTCACAATGTCAACAAAATTGCTGACAATAAAAATACTCATATTCTGTGAATTTTTTATTCATTTATGCCCATGCAAAGTTGCAACGACACATATCCGGTTTCTGTATTTGGTAAAAAATGGGGATATTTCGTGAATGAAGAAGTTGGCTTACATGTAGTTGGTAATATAAAAAAATCCAAATCAGGCTATTTGAAATCTCTATGGAGACATAAATATGTAAATTGAACTTTATTGGTCTTATTAAATATTTGCTCTCAAAAAATTTTTGGATGACAAAACTCGGGGAATCTTCGATACCACATCTGTCATCATGCACATGGCTTGCTTCCAAACACGACTTGTTTCAGCAAACCCCACAAGTGCAGTAAAAAATCTCTTATAATAACTAACGTTTCTACCTGCTGATATACATTTCATGCAAAACTTTCAATGTGCCAGCGTCTTCAAAACTTCATATAAAGCGCGGTAATCATACAATACGAAAGTAGGTCGATGCTGCTGCCGGTCATGTCCATATTTTCACTGCCGGCGGCCATGTTCGTTTTTCCATTGTCACGCGTGGACTGCAATTACAGTATGTGACACATATTTAAGTGAATTTCTGTAATGACCACTAATACGCGCCTACCTTCTTCACTTGGTACATCATTTTATAAATTCCTACAAACACACGTGTTAAAGAACTAGTGCGTACATCACTAGATTGGCCATGCGGCCGAGAGTAGTAACCCAGTGTCAACATGTGCTCGCGTTTCGAGGTCATGTCAAACCGGAAGGCTGACGTAATCCCATCATCCAAAGGGAAATCGACGTTCTTAAACTTCAAGCAGCGTTTAGAAAATAAAAATTGATGGTTTATTACGTTTAACGAGGATACATTTCTTGTCAATTGCTGTTTATATAACCCTGCACTGCAGTAATCTGCCGAGCTCACACAAGTACACGTGCTTGATCAGTTGATAATGTTGCCAAACACCATGTCGCTCCGCCTCTATTACCATATAAGGTAGATGCGCACTGCACATGCGACCCGATCCGCCGGATCGGGTGTTGGGTCTTTAAATTGTACCTTAAATTTTCCCCAACTTTGACCATGGCATGTTTTTTTCCTGCAACCGCTGTGGATTTAATTTGCATAGCATGTTTTGTTAACAATTCATCTGTTAACACAAAAAATTTGAAACCAGTTAATTAAAAACTGTAGATTTTATTCAGGTTTTCAAGCACCATGTCACATATTGTTTACATCAAGCTAGTGTTATGCAGTTTGCTTGAGCTCAGCTCCCCAGCTTCAGCTCTCAGTTCATAAAATTTGGCACACAGTAAGATGTCTCAAAAATCCCCTTCCATGCCAAAAATTTGGTCACTAGGACTTAATTCCTTTGAGATATTAATGAAATACTTCATTTTTCCATTAAAAACCCATGTTACACTTCAAGACTGCCTAATATCAAAACCACTGATCTGACTTCGATCATATATAATATACATATTTTTCTATACATTTGCTATGCACATGCCTGATATGATGTCAGTATTGCGTAATTGTTTTGAGTAATGGGCCCAAACATAATGCACTTTTTAAAAAAATCAAGAAATATATTTACTCCCTTAACAAGAGAATCACTGAAGCTAGAGATTTTTTGTCAGGGGTGTAACATTATTCAAACAAAATTCAATTGAAAACCCAAATTAGTTATTATTTTTTTCAAATTTTATAAGTTATTAGTATAAAAATAAAATTAGTACCTTACATTTAGCCCAACTTTGACCATATGGCACGTTTGTTTCCTGTGAGCACTGTTGATATAATTTTCATATCATGCACACATAAGGATTTCAGCTTTTTAGTATCTTCCCTGTCTCCAAAGATACTATCAAGATCATACATAAGCTAAACACCAACAACTCATAATACAGCTTATATTTATTACCACACAAAACCAGCATGTGCCTCATTTCAAAATCATATTTTTATTTATAATATATAACAGCTGAGCGCCGTGACCTATGGGTCCCTTATTACAAATTATGGATATTATATTTTAGATTGTGCGGAAAATTGTGTGGCTTGTACTAATGCTGACACATGCACAACATGTAAACAAGGGACTGGCTGGGTATCAACCACAAAAAAATGTGTAGGTAAGGTGGTCATTTCAATTTCTCATCACTCTGCTACCCCTTACAATATGCTTTAAGAAATTTTGTACAGAAAAATTTGATTGCATTATTATGCATAAAAGTAATTTTTTATACCGTTTGGTAAAGTTCTGGGAGGTAGTGGCTGGATTTTAAGTTTCATAGTAATTAAATATATTGAGCTATATTTGCAAATACAGATGATACTATTACAAAGGTGTTATAACCCCTTTGTTACTTTGTGGTAAATGTTTGAAAGTGATCATGAAATTCTTTGTAATTATTAATCTGTATCTAAATGACTAATTACAGGTAGGTTTTATTAGTGAAGGCCAAAGCATGTTCAGGGAGGATGACCCTTAGGTCAGAGCTAATTAGCAGTTCAGGGAATGGCAATTTAATCTTATAAAATCACACCTTTGTGTATAGTGCCAGTCAGGCTGAGAGAAGTTCACAAACTTATGCTATAATAGGTATTGAAAGCATTCTAGTTGATTGGTTATCAAAGAGATAATCACCAGTTTAATGTGTATATAACTCACAATGTGATAATAAATGCAAACTTGTAGGTATGTCTATTAATCTATGTTAACTCCAACAAAACAGAGACGTACAGTAAGCCAAAATAATAACAAAAAAATTATTTTGAAAGTAACTTGGTGAAAAGATGACAAAGACCAGACAGTAGTTTCTGTATAGAGCCTACAGAATATTTTTCTACATTTGGCTTCCATATGCCTGAGTGTACATTTGTGTAAACTGACTTATGTGTTTTATTAATGTAACACTACAGTGTATATCAGCTGTAAACAGTTTAATACTTTTGTCTGCCCAAATTAAGTGTGATCCATCAGATGAAACATGCAATTCTTAACAAAATATTATAATCATTATTATACAATTTATAGCACTCAAGAGCCGTATCTCTGATTCTATAAAATGCATGTATATGATTAGCACCTGTTTGTAAGATATGTTCTGTGTAAATATCCTTCTGATGTTTTCCAGATTGCTCAGAGATCACAACTTTTGATGAAACAAATTGTGCACAGTGTGCAATAACTCTTGGTCAATATTGGGATGTATCATGTAAAGGTAAATTTCTTTATTTCCAACAGAATCAGTGCATACCACAAAAAGACACAGTACAGTATGAATGTAATAATTTACCTGTGATACAGACATAGAACTGCTATGTATCCATTTGGCCTAGAATCTTCAAACTTGGCATTTAGGGAGGTCCTGAGAAAATCTCTGTGGAAACCAGAAATTATGTCAAGGTGAGCTACATTGTGCAAGACATGTGAAAGAACATGATTTGAGCATCCTTAAAGACAGATTTGCATGATTGGTTACAGTTAGAAACATCTAATTTTATTAAGTTTCAGGTAGGTTCCTGTAAATATTTCTTGGAAACATGAAATGCTTTTACCTATATTCTGCAAGCTATGTTAATGAACGTGATATTATATTGTAAGCACTCTATTAGTCATTTGACACCAATTTATGAAACTTCTAACTTAGCATCTAAGGAGATAAAATCTTCTTGGCAAGCCTAAATCCTTCCATCTGTCCACCCATTAAATTTTAGTGTCCCCACGGGCAAAATACACGCATATTTAATAAGGTCAATAGGCTACTTTGTGGTGTCACTGTGATAACTGGATTTTGACAAAACTCTACAGAAATATTATTAAATTTATTATCTGGTCCTAGTTCCAGGAAAATCCATGCATATTTAATGAGGACAAAGGTCACGAGACTTTGTTGGCACCATGATGATCAGCATACCAAAAAATCTATGGACTTTGTTTAAACTCATTATACCTATTTACCAATAAAGTTTCTCACCTGAATTACATTCCCAGGAAAACCCACACATGTTTAATGAGGTCAGAGGTGAACCAAATACATGACTGGCATATAATGCACCATTTGTGGTGCTGTTGTTTTAAAGTTTTTTTAGCAAAATGCAGGATTTCGACCACTCTGCCAGGGAGTATTTTACCCATTTTTCAAGGTTGCTTGAATTCAGCTGAGTGTCATGGCCCATGGGCCACTTGTTTTGCTGTCTGCATTGACTTTTATAGGGAAAAAGCTAAATAGCCTTTAAAAGTCTTCTAAAAAATCTATCAGCCTAATTGTTCACCGAAACAATCCCAGAGATGAGATCTCTCAAGTTTGTTCAAATGGTTTGGGTTCAATAAATTATGGTGAGTTACAAGAAGTTGAACTTTGTCAGTGGACCAAAAAAGCATACAAGCTACATAACAATCCCAGAAATGGTTGGATCTATCATCACCAAGTTTTGGGAAGTTGTTGGTCAAATGACTTATATTTGAAATTTTTTAGATTTTTGTGGCGCCACCTACCTTAATCTGTTTTTACAGGCAAAACCCCTGTAATTTATGCTTCTTTCAGCTTCTTCATTTAAAATGTTTTATGATGAAAATGTCAAGCTGAATGCCAAGATTTGTATGTATCTATATATAGCTTGGTAGACTCAGCTATTTAAGATTTGGCAACAGGCAAAGTTTCAGTCTGCATCTATTTAATAGCGTTTGCAGACTGCCAACTGTATCAGGTTAGTCAATAGGTCAAGAGTTCAGTCGGTGCAGCAAGGTACAGGTCAAGAGTTAACTCAGTGCAGTAGCTATGCCTGGCACTAAGACACCATTGACTCATGGGCAACTGCCTTCCTCAGCTGTGCTTGGTCAGCTGAATGGACCCAACTCAAAGAGAAATGTGATGTATCAGAAAGCTGATCATAAGCTGACGTCACAAGCAGATTAAGTACTTTTTCAATAATTGTTAAGTACCCAGTCAAGACGTGAGCTAACGGTGATATCACTGTGAAATCACACAAAACTCACATGGTGAGCTCACAACAGTGAGCTCCTGATGACCTCACTGTGACCTCACGTTGTGATATATCATATTGTGACGCCACTGTGATGTCACTGTGAGGTCACCATACACTCACATACATATGGCTAAAAAGGCAAAGAAATGTAATACAAGAATAATGCGCTATAAAATTCAATATGTTTAATTGCATACTACAATTTTTATGCAATCTGATCAACATCTGAATAAACAGTCCCAGTGAGCTCTCGATGACCTCACTGTGACCTCACGTTGTGATATATCATATTGTGACACCACTGTGATGTAACTGTGAGGTCACCATACACTCGCATGTAAATGGCTAAAAAGGCAAAGAAATGTAATACAAGAATAATGCGCTATAAAATTCAATGTGTTTAATTGCATACTACAATTTTTGTGCAATCTGATCAACATCTGAATAAACAGTCACAGTGAGCCCTCGATGACCTCACTGTGACCTCACGTTGTGATATATCATATTGTGACACCACTGTGATGTAACTGTGAGGTCACCATACACTCGCATGTAAATTGCTAAAAAGGCAAAGAAATGTAATACAAGAATAATGCGCTATAAAATTTAATGTGTTTTATTACATGCTACAATTTTTATGAAGTCTAATCAACATCTAAATAAACAGTCACAGTAAGCCCTCGATGACCTCACCGTGACCTCACGTTGTGATATATCATATTGTGACACCACTGTGATGTAACTGTGAAGTCACCATACACTCACATACATATGGCTAAAAAGGCCAAGAAATGTAGCACTAGAATAATAAATGATATAAAATTTAATGTGTTTTATTGCATACAATAATTTTTATGCAATCTGATCAACATCTAAATTAACAGTCCCAGTGAGCCCTCGATGACCTCACTGTGACCTCACGTTGTGATATATCATATTGTGACGCCGCTGTGATGTCACTGTGAGGTCACCATACACTCACATGCATATGGCTAAAAAGCGGAGAAATGTAATACAAGAATAATGCTCTATAAAATTCAATGTGTTTTATTACATGCTACAATTTTTATGCAGTCTGATCAACATCTAAATGAACAGTCCCAGTGAGCTCCTGACGATCTCACTGTGACCTCACGTTGTGATATATCATATTGTGACGCCGCTGTGATGTCACTGTGAGGTCAACATACACTCGCATGTAAATGGCTAAAAAGGCAAAGAAATGTAATACAAGAATAATGCGCTACAAAATTTAATGTGTTTTATTACATGTTACAATTTTTTTGCAGTCTGATCAACATCTAAATTAACAGTCCCAGTGAGCCCTCGATGACCTCACTGTGACGTCATGTTGTGATATATCATATTGTGACGCGGCTGTGATGTCACTGTGAGGTCAACATACACTCACATGTTAATGGCAGAAATTTAGGCAAAGTAATGTAATACAAGAATAATGCGCTATAAAATTTAATGTGTTTTATTACATGTTACAATTTTTATGCAACTGATCAACATCTAAATAAACAGTCAAAGTGAGCCCTCGATGACCTCACTGTGACCTCACGTTGTGATATATCATATTGTGACGCCGCTGTGATGTCGCTGTGAGGTCACCATACACTGACACGCATATGTCTAAAAGGGCCAAGAAATGTAGCACTAGAATAATAAATGATATAAAATTTAATGTGTTTTATTGCATACTATAATTTTTATGCAATCTGATCAACATCTAAATAAAAAGTCACAGTGAGCTCTCGATGATCTCACTGTGACCTCATGTTGTGATATATCATATTGCGACACCACTGTGATGTCGCTGTGAGGTCACCATACACTGACACACATATGGCTAAAAGGGCCAAGAAATGTAGCACTAGATCGTATAATAAATGATATAAAATTTAATGTGTTTTATTGCATACAATAATTTTTATGCAATCTGATCAACATCTAAATTAACAGTCACAGTGAGCTCTCGATGACCTCACTGTGACCTCATGTTGTGATATATCATATTGTGACACCGCTTTGATGTCACTGTGAGGTCACCATACACTCACACGCATATGGCTGAAACAACCAAGAAATGTAACACTAGAATAATAAATAATATAAAATATAATGTGTTTTATTGCATACTATAATTTTTATGCAATCTGATCAACATCTAAATAAACAGTCACAGTGAGCTCTCGCTGACCTCACTGTGACTTCATGTTGTGATATATCATATATTGTGACACCACTGTGATGTCGCTGTGTGGTCACCATACACTCACACGCATATGGCTAAAAGGGCCAAGAAATGTAGCACTAGAATAATAAATGATATAAAATATAATGTGTTTTATTGCATACTATAATTTTTATGCAATCTGATCAACATCTAAATAAACAGTCACAGTGAGCTCTCGCTGACCTCACTGTGACCTCATGTTGTGATATATCATATTGTGACACCACTGTGATGTCGCTGTGAGTTCACCATTCACTCACATGTAAATGGCTAAAAAGCAAAGAAATGTAATACAAGAATAATGTGCTATAAAATTTATTGTGTTTTATTGCATACTACAATTTTTATGCAGTCTGATCAACATCTAAATGAACGGTCACAGTGAGCTCTCGCTGACCTCACTGTGACCTCATGTTGTGATATATCATATTTTGACACCACTGTGATGTCGCTGTGAGTTCACAATACACTCACATGTAAATGGCTAAAAAGCAAAGAAATGTAATACAAGAATAATGCGCTATAAAATTAAATGTGTTTTATTGCATACAACAATTTTTATGCAGTCTGATCAACATCTAAATAAACAGTCACAGTGAGCTCCTGATGACCTCACTGTGACCTCATGTTGTGATATATCATATTGTTACTGAGAAATAAAACGTGACCGTCGAAATGAATGTTTTAATTTTTTTAATCATGGCGGTAGTCACACGTGACGCCTAGCTCTAAATCCCAGACGGCATCAGTGAGACATGAGACACGGTGCTCGAGCAGTGTTGTATGAGCAGTGAGCGCTTTGTTGGCATGGAGGTGATCATTATGGGCGATTTTAACACCAACGTTGCCGTGTCCTCGTCCAAAAACAACCTCAAAAGACACTTGATGAACTTTATCAATACTTTTCACTTATCAAAACTAATTGGTAAAAGTACTCGTGTAACAAATCATTCTGAGTCGATAATTGACCTTATATTTACTTCTGATGATAAAACAGTATCTCAAAGTGGTGTTATTGATTCTGGTATCAGTGATCACTGTATCATTTATTGTACTAGGAATGTTAATAAACAATTCATTGGAAAGCATAATAATGTAACAATCCAATCCATGAAATGCTATGATAAATATGAATTTGTACGCTGATTAAATTCTGTACAATGGTCTTCTGTTTTAAACTGTACTGAAGTAAACACAGCTTGGAACAATTTTAAAACTATGTTTGTAAGTGTTATTAATTCTGTCGCCCCAATAAAAACTGTGTGTATTAAGCAAAGGTCCGAACCCTGGATAAATGATACAATTTTGAGTAATATTGCTAACAGGAATAAACTCCTAACCAATTATCGTAAATCTAAAGACCCAGAGTTGTTTGTACAGTTTAAGAAAGCTCGAAATTACACTAAACATTTAATCGATTGTGCTAAATCTGAGTTTTACAAGAATATGATGAAGGAAGTACAGAATCAACCTAAAAAACTATGGAGCATTTTCAAACAACTTGGTGCTTCTAAAGTAAATAAGTGTAATTCTAATATTGGTCTCACTTCAAATGGCCAAACTACTTTTGATAGTTCAACTGTGGCTGGTATGTTCAATAAGGTTTTTACAACTTTGGCATCTGATCTTGTACAGAAACTTCCAAGTGTTAATGGTAGATTTTCCATGAATATAGTGGAAAAATTTTATAATGACAGGGGAGTATCTCATAACACTTTTAATTTAAAACCGGTAAATCAGGAACAGGTCTGTAAGTTGCTGGAGGGTATTAATAGCTCGAAGGCAACAGGTTTAGATAATATCCCGGCACGTTTTATCGTTGATGCAGCTTGTGTAATCTCGAACCCGGTAACTCATATGATTACCCTATCTATTTCACAGGGTGTAGTACCTGATGACCTAAAATTAGCTCGTGTATCTCCTTTGTATAAGAAAGGTAGCAGATTGGAGGTTGGAAATTATCGACCTGTGTCTATTCTTAATGTTATCTCTAAGGTATATGAACATATTGTACACGATCAGTTGTATGAATATTTAAATTCGTCAAATTTGTTGTACACCTTTCAATCAGGTTTTCGTAAATCTTATTCGACAGACACTTGTTTATTATACTTAACTGATTACATAAGGTTAGAAATTGATAAAAGTAACTATGTTGGTATGGTGTTACTTGACCTACAAAAAGCGTTTGACACGGTAAGTCATGAAATCTTGTTGAATAAACTATATGCAATGGGTGTATCTCATGTTGCTGTTAGATGGTTCAAATCATATTTATCAGATCGTAAACAACTTGTCGAGCTATCGGGTGTAAAATCTAGTCTTGAATGTATTACGTGTGGTGTACCATAGGGGTCCATTCTAGGGCCCCTATTATTCCTCGTTTATGTGAATGATATGGAGCTCACTGTTAAATGTAATTTACTATTATATGCAGATGATTTGGTGCTATTAGTGTCAGGTAAAAACTTGTCAGAACTTGAACATCAACTGAGTAACGAGCTGTCATCAGTTAGTGATTGGCTTGTAGATAACCGTCTCTCGTTACATTTAGGTAAAACAGAGTCATTGTTGTTGGGTTCAAAACATAAAGTCAACGCTAATCCTTCACTTAATGTTGTCTGTAACGGTACAAAGATTAAGCAATGTACATCTGTAAAGTATCTTGGTGCAGAACTAGATCAGTCTCTGGATGGGGAAAGTATGGCAAGAAAGGTTCTTGCCAAAGTGTATGCTAGGTTAAAATTCTTATATCGAAATTCTAAATTCTTAGATCTAGACACAAGAAAATTGTTATCATCCTCTCTAGTTCAGTGTCATTACGACTACTCAAGTTCATTTTGGTTCTCATCTTTAACTCAATCTACCAAATGTAAGTTGCAAATATCCCAAAATAAATTAATTCGGTTTGTTCTCAACTTGCATCCTAGAACTCATTTGTATTATGAACACTTTAATCAGTTGGGCTGGCTACCTGTTGCACAGAGAGTCGACGAGCTCAAACTTAACCATGTGTACAGAACGCTGAATGCATGGCCAGGCTCCTGCATATCTATGTAATAGTTTTACATGTACCTCTAATGTTCATACTCATGTTACTAGATCTAGTCATCATAGCCTTATCATCTCTCATCATAGTATCCATGGTAAACATAGCTATAGTGTAACAGGTGCTAAATTATGGAATAATCTTCCGGTAGATGTAGCAAACAACAGTCTATCAATTTCAGTTTTTAAGAAAGAAGTAAAAAAAAGTATTATTTGACCAGATTCATGATCTCGAAATAAACGACTTTATATTTTATTAGTATCTCATATTCGTGCTATGGTATAAGTTTTTTAGATTTGTTATATGTCGCAATATTTATTATTTTATAGTTTACACATAATGCTTTTACTCTCTTTCCGTCCGTATCTTGTATCATTTCATAGAGGACCACGATGGAAACAAGTTTTTTAACTTTTTCGTGTCATCCTCGATTTGATTCAGTATTGTATCACAGGTTTTATCAAATTGTGTATTTTTTATTTCCATATTACCATATGTATATTTTTTATTTTTTTTTTGGTACCAGTTGATATTGTACTGAATTGGATCTAAATAAACTATACTATACTATACTACGGTTAGTATCAACTATTTGGAGATTAAAAATCGGCTTAATGGGACGACTAGACAGGAATTTAACTCATCGGAAAATTAATGGGGGCATAATGTGCATACAAGTATTCTTAATTCAACACTTACTTACGCTTACATTAATGCAAGGACAACTATCGGAAATATGCAGAAGAAGTACCACAGGTCTGTCTTATTAATAGCCTATCTTGTGCACGCATGCAAGTATTGTCAGCTGGCAATATTCTGAATTAGCGCTCTTTATATCCGCGTCCTGCGGTGAATGCAAATGAGTTTACATGGCCCTTGCCATTTTAGCCAATAGGGATGCAAGTCTCATTTTATCTATACTAAAAGAAGGTAGAAAAGGCCTGTTTAGAAGATAGAAAAGGCCGGTTAAAAAAAATGTGCCTCGGTTACAAAAATTACAAACATGTGTCCCGTTCTTTTCGTGTCAAAACTACCGATTTGCCTTATAGAAATGTGGTATTGTTCTAGCCCGATTTTAATCTGACTCAATATATAAGTCAGGGCCTAGTAATATTGAGTCCGTTTAATTCGGGCTAGTATTGTTCTAGTCCAGAACTGGACTGTTCGGGGCCTATTTATAATCTGATATTTATGTTGGCCCGTCACATCGGGGCAACATTGGTAGGTATCAGATTATAAATAGGCCCCGAACAGTTCAGTTTTGGACTAGTGTTGTTCTTGAATATTGAGTACTCGAAATGTTGATAAAATAGGAAATGTAGGAATATGTTTTCAGTTGAAAGTAAAGTGTGATATTGTTTTTCAAAATTTCACTTATTTTCAGGGGGCCATATGTGTTTACAAATGCGATACATTAGACGAATTAATGGAATTGACAACAAAATATTCATAAATCACGTATTTTACCAAATAATTTACATGAATCGTAATTCAGTTCAGTTATTATTTGCATCAATGGCAACAATAAAATAATAATAAACAATTTAGTACCTTTAATGACAATTCAGTCAGTGATAATAACAAGGTCTATATATAAGGATGAAGACCACCACCAGCTGCTATTAAGATATTTTCTGACCGTATGGTTATCTGATTGTTGTAATTATTATGCATTCGTGGATTACCTTGATCCCCAAAAACCACAAAAATAAAATCCCAACTAATATTTCTGAATCTACAGTATATCATATTGTGACAACGCTGTGATGTCACGGTGAGGTCACTCAGGTCACCATACACGTACTCGCTTGCATAGGCCTATATGGCTAAAGAGGCGGAGAAATGTATAGAGTACTATAGGACTAGAATAATGAGATATAATATTAAATGGCTTTTATTGCATACTACAATTTGTTATGTAGTATGATGAGGCAACTTCCTAGATTGGAACTAGTATACGTAATATACGCGTCGGCCGTACAGCTAGCAATTAAATATATCATTTGCAGCACAATAGCCTAGCCAAACATTTTAGTAACATGTCGTTTTTCCAATATACACAATTCTATCCTATTATTTCATGTTAAGTGTGTTTATCTTAGCAAGCTGGTCAAGCCATGCATATACCATTGTATGTGCTGATTTTATTACATTTATATAGCAGTAAACTACATCTTAATTATCTTAATTCACTGTGAAGTCCTTAAACTAATGTGTTAACAAAAGGCAGAAAAACATAGCACTAGAATAAGGTGAAATAACATTTAAAATTTGGTGCAGTAATACAAAATAAGGCAAAGGAATATAACATTATAGGATACTGTTCAATAAAATGACATGGGATAATTGCATAATGGAGAGAAAGAGGGAGAGAGAGAATATATATATAATTATATCTGTTATTTGTCTGTATCATGTTGAAAAAAATTGTAGTTGACATATTTATTAAATTTAGATTTTGGTTGGCAGTACACAAGTTTATAAAGGAAAAACATGTTTGAGAAAAACGTGCATTTAATTTCTTTATATATATTTTATGCTGTTTAATGTTTTGTTGTTAAAGAAATGTTTTTGATGTATGTTTTAACAATGCTCAAAAAAAGTGGTTTCAACTATAAATACATTATACAAATAAACTTGTAAAAATATATTTATTATAACTGCAATGAAATATCAAGAAACATTAAGAGGAAATACCAACTATTCTAAACATGTCATGATATATATAAGATCAAAATTTCAAAGATTCCTTTATTCACCGACGTGTGTGAAATCTTACATTCTACAATCTTACATCTTACAATCAAAACATTAGACCTTGCACGACAGCGTTTTTTTTACCAGACTTGACATGGATTGGGTCCGATGTCTCCAGTCCTGACCTTCGAGTCCAAGTCCAAATCAAGGTTCTATGCATGAGTCCAAGTCTGAGTCCTAAAAATAGTGGACTCGAGTCACTAGCTGTATTAAACTATACAAAGTGCTTGAACTACCATTTTTTAGTTATAATGGTATAAATATAATTAACATGTTGGGGTAATTTTAAGATATTGAGACTAGCTATCAAGCTCTTAGATTTCAGGTGTTTTTAATATATCAGCATTGTTAAGCTTAAGAATTATAATTATGTATATTTTTAAAGTTTTTGATACAGTGCAGGGGTAACAAGAAAGGGCGAAATGAAATTTACCTGATTTCATATAACGGAAAGGTTCCATGTAAGAAAATAGAGAGGGGGATGACACTTAATTGTTCATGCAGTCTTTATACTCTAATAATTAATGACAGTATATTATTGTCATGCAAGCCTGTGGAGTAATTATTTCAGTAAAATATCTCTTGTAAAAAAAGAAAAGTAAAACTGCATTTAGGGAGTATTCAGAGCCTTTAATAATCCTTCCTTCTTAATGCATTTTAAATTTAGATTAATTGATACAACACATCATGCAGTAGGCATGGATATGAATTAATTTAATTATAATATATATATATATATATATATATATATATATATAAATATATATCTAACTAACATATTAAATCAGCAAATATGTGGAGTGTTTACACATGCAGTCACAGTTCCTTTAAAACCAAAACGTGTAGTTATTGTTAATAATACATTTATGTTTGAGTTGTGTTAATAAATGGATTTTAAAAGTGGTTTATCCAACTGCGCACTTAATAATACAGGTTGGCATACTCATAGTAATTTTTGTTATATATACAGAATGTTCAAAAACATTTTTTAGTACTTCATCATGGCATGGTAGCAGCTTAATTAAATCTTAATTCTATTTATTTAGACACTGATTATATACTCAGTGATTTACTGAGGTCCGTTTATTTCTGCGACCAACATGTTAAAAATTCAGTTTACACAATTCTGATAAAAAAAAATTCTGCCAGAGGACACATGCATATGGTTACAATGTAATCTGTCTCCGACAAATTAAATACAATATGCAGACTGCAAATGAGATGTTATTACCTATAAACAAGTTAATTATATAAATATAAGTATAACAGTCAATGTTCCCTTTAATTCAGAAAAAAATCATTTTATGAACCGTATTGAATTCTGTAAAAATATAAATATTTTTAAACTAATGTCACAGTATTATAGTATATTATTAAGGCAGCATACTATAATATATTTTACAAACGTTTCGAGCATTACTGCCTTCAGAAGTTAACAATGGTGCACATCTCCAAAGAATAATTTATATCATAAACCAAGAAAAGTTAACCGCTAAATTTCTGAACCACATTAATGAAATTGAATTGGTAATTCATGTTTTCGCACAATATTATGTTATATATATCTATTATTATCATTTATTTTATTCTATTTTAACTGAACAAAATTACAGTAATATTTATAACAGTAAAATTCCAAGATGAATCTGCTCATTCACAAAATCCAATAAGCAGCTAGCATTTCATCTAATATGATCAATATTTAATTTGGAAAATGTCAAAGCTGAAAAATTTATTCATAAATTCAGCAAAGTTTGCATGGAGGTGGACGTCAATTATTTCATTTTTATTTCTAGAATATTCATTTCTAGGGAAAATGAAATAAAATGGTGATATATATATATATATGATGTTGTTTCCTGATAAACAGTATACACGGCAGTGGCGTATCCAGGTATTTGAAGATTTGAAGATAGAGGGAGCAGTACCAAGGGGGGGGGGGGGGGGATTCAGCACCTTTTATTGACGTTTCTTATATGTGTGTATATATATATATATATATATATATATATACATTTTTATACTTGGGGCAGAAAATTAACTTTTTTATTGGTCCGTCACCCCAAAAAAAATTGCTGGACCCCACAGGAATTTCAATTGACCGTGCATAGTTGTTTGTTCCAAGTTGTTAATTATATACTTGTCTCAGGCTGAAAACAAAATGATTGACCAAGAAGAGTTGGAGCATTTTACCAGTCTATGACACTCTTAATACAATAGAGATACTAAAAAAACTCAATAACCAGCCCAATGTTTCTGCTTTTATTTTCAAATTTAACATTTTAACCGATTAAATACTTACATTTACACGCTGTCAAAATTGTATCAACAGTACTTACAACACAGATGTTAAATTTTATATATACACAAACAAATATATATATATATATATATATATATATATATAATTTTATAAATTATGTAATAATTTATGATATAACTGTATAAAATTATTGTTTTATATAATATTTATGTACAATATATTATATATATATATTTATATTAAAAATTATGTAATGATTAATATGTACATGATAAATGGTTAAATATATATATATATATATTTAAATTATATATATGTATATATATATATATATATAAATTTTTAGTACTTAATTTAATTACTAGGCTGGGGGACATATTTCAGACAGTTCTCTACTAGACAGAGCTGACCAGATGCCCCCTCATTACTCATATCATCAGCAAACCTGTTGCACTGGCTCTGTCCACAGCGCAGGGCAGCCCCAAACTTGACACTATCAGCATGTGGTCCTACTCTGACCTGTTACTGGGTGCTGAATACCAGTACAGTTACATTTTGAACAAGAACCAGCTCAGCTGTTATCTGGACATTTGGGCTGGCTTTTCAATCAGCCTTGTACTGTATGGCATATGGCACTTCAAATGTCAGTGTCACCTCAGAAAGCGCTCATCCTGCCATATGCCTTGGGCTACATAAGCCACACAGGCTCAGATCATTTCTGTTCAACACCGTGTAGTGTTCATGAGAAGTGAGGGGAACATCCCAGACCTTGAACTTCAGTCCTTGCTACGTTTGCAGTCAACGTCCAGGGAAACACAGATCAAACACTGTAAGTATGAACCTTCATATTTCTCGTGTAATAGAGCCAAATATGACATCATCTTTACATAATGTGTACGTGCATTCAGGGTTGGACCAAGACAATGTCCCGGGGGGGGGGGGGGTTAGACTGGAGTGAGACATTCAAGCATGCCCTACGTACCAACCTATAGTATATAAGAACTGTATTTTATTTATAATAAGAGGTTAAATAAAATACACAAATTTATTAATAAAATACAATTTATATATACTAGGTTTGGACGTAGTGGCATCATTGAAATTAAAAAAAAAAAAAAAAACAAACAAACATATAATTTTAGGTTTAATAAAAATCCCAAATTACAGTTATACATGGGGATTTAAGATTACAGGAATCCCCCGTAGGTCTGAATTTTTTTATAAACTGTAAAGAGGGATATAAGAGGTTTGATAAAACATCAGATTATAGCAGCAAAATTCACAATTCGGTTTTTAAAAAATGGTGGGCCATAACTCCCCCCCCCCCCCTCCACCCTCCAGATCAGCACATGCACGTTGTACATCAAGTAAATAACATTAGAAACTAAATGGAAATGACAGAAAGCTGTGTGGGTTTTTACAGAGCTGTTAGGGCTTTCAGGCACCATTAGGGATTTTAAAAAGGCTCTGCAGATTTACTATCACCAGCTCTAGGCAACGAAAGTGTATGGCATAAGATAGCCACTGAGTACTTGAAGGTCTAACTGGTGAGACTGACTTTCAAAAAAAATAAAAACAATTGCAATTTAGAATTTATTATTATACCCCTATATGTATTTGTATTTATTATTAATAAAGTGATTGATATAGAAAACAGTTATTTCCTATTAATTGATACAATAAATTAATAATGCAAAAAATAAATTGTTTACAATTTTTAGCTCAGCTGACTATAAGTCATCAGAGCAATAGCCGTGGTCCTTTGTCCGTCCGTTCGTCCACCCATCCGTCCGTTAACAGGGCACCTTGTGAAACCGTTGGACCTACTAATAAATTTTCCTATCAGTTAGATGTCCTCAAAACCTCCTACTATAAAATGCACACTTAATTTTGTCAAAAAGTAGTGTATTGCTATGAAAGTGTGGATGTTCATCAGATAAGGAAATTCTTACTTCAGAAGAGTAAAAAACTTCACCAGGTATGATATTGAATACTAATTCCAGTAATGAATTTCAGCTGAAATAGTAATTAGCATAATGATATTGTTTGTCCCTCACTCAACCAATAGTGTGTATACTTTTTTTGCAAAGATGTTTTTATTTTATAAAATTTACTGAATCTTTTATTTCGGTGAATAAAAAAAAGCATGTACTGAAAACTCCAATGTGCAACACTTTTAAATTGTGAATAAAGGAATAATCTTGAAGATGCCATGTTGTGGCTTTATTTTCTTCTAAATTCAGTTTAAACATTTGTGATTTAAAAATAATAAAATATATGTGTATGCATAACAAGACCTGATGTGAGCTAAATTCTAGATAAATAATGATTGCAACTTTCAGGTCTGATATTTTAAACTTAAATTTTCAGATGTTTTTATTACAAATTTATAAAACCTGTAAATAAAAAATTGAAAATAATAAAATCTATTAATGGAAAAAGTGGATATGCTAAAAAACAGGGTTTAATATAAACTTAAATGCTTTATTCCTTTGGAAATGAAATAAAGGTGTCAGTCCATTCTGTCCATTTGCCTGTCCATCTGTAAATATTTTATATACATCACAGTATCTCAAAACTTTATCCGTTTTTCATCATGACAGTCTTGTCAGAGTATTAGTTTGCAATCATACATTTAGAACTTTACTTTAACCAAGTAGGAGGGCCATTTCCCCTTAGCATCTCATATGCTTATATATAAGAAAAACTTACCATAGAATATTTTGCAATTGCAAAAATTTCAAACTTCAGTGGAGCGGAGTGACCATGGGTCCCTTGCTTTATTAAGCTTTGTTACAGTGACAAATATACACATACATACACAAATACACACGTGAACTTAGAATTATAAGGAACAATATTTTGATGTGCAATTGGCATTTTTCACAGTGACCAATCCAGGGAAGGCTGAAATCCCTATTATTTCATTTTTAATCATAAGGTATTAGAAATAAAGGAAGTAGTTACTAACAGAAATCAAAATAGCTTGATTTTAAGGGGATAGTATTAGTATTTGAACACCTGTAACATAGGCCTAAGCCTATATTATATATATATATATATATATATAAACACACACACAAGGGGGATTGTATATGTTTGTGTGTTATCGTACGGATATGTTTAACAGTTTTCATTAAAGAATACATGTTCTGATTACAAAGTTTACCTTATTCAAAAGTCTTTTTTAGGGCTAGAGAAAAAAGAAAACTAAAATTCAACAGCCAGGATTTTGTTTTTACATACAAACTCATGAGGCATAATAAAATGTGATTTCTTTATACCCCCATTTAACATCTATGAAATTATGCCTATAATAAATATGCTATTAGATAAACAGATCTCGTAGATGAAGATTTATGTATATATGATGCATTTATTATCTGTAAAATACGGTCCTATTTACTGTTTTCAGAGGCTTCAGAGATTAATAGGACCTTAATTTGCATAATGGCGGAGAACAGTGACGCTCGGAAGAAGGTAAGATTAACTATAAAAGTATTACAACACTGAGAACATTTTAGCTCAGCTGACTAGAAGTCGGCTGAGCAGGCCATGATGCGGCATCTGTCGTTCAACCGTCTGTTAGACAAGCATGTTTTTACATCATGTTCATATGGATTTGAAATGCAATATACAATTCAACGTATCTAAGTTTTCCCATCAAACCAAAAAGTAGGTCACTGTGACTTTTCCAATTTGTACCCTGAAAGCAAGTGATAAACAAGGGATCTTTGGGTCACGCCCCTCAGCTGAAATAGGTTTTAATATATATCAATTAGGGGCAGGGTACTGGGAAGGAAAGTTTAGTTATGGGGGTGGATTTAATTTTTCATTGAAAAATCTTGAATCAATTTGTGTAAAAAATTCAGGAAATGTTCTTGATTCAGAAACCAATAAAAAGGACAAAATACTCTAGCAAGGGACCCATGGGTAACGGCCCTCAGCTGGTTTGAAAAATTTTAACACATTTATATAGCAAAATATGCTGATTTCTATTGTAATTGTTTTAACTCAGCTGACTACAAGTTATCTGAGCTATAGTCATGGTCTTTTGTCCGTTGTCCGGCCCTCCGTTAACAGGGCATATTTTGAAACCGTTGAACCTATGAATCCAAAATTTTGCATACAGTTAGATGTCCCAAAAATCTTCTACCATACTGAAATTTGGGTAACTAGGACTTCTTCCTATTGGATATTAAGGAGAAAACCTCCATTTTCCATTAAAACCCATTTGAACATTTCAAGACTGCCTTTTGTCAAAACCTCTGATCTGTTTTTGATTATATATAGTATACATATTTTCCCATACATTTCCAATGTACATACCAAAAATTAGGTCAGTATTTAGAAATTTGTTAAATTTATGGGCCCAAACTGTTATTTAATTTTCATATCATGCACAAATAATGATTTCAGCTTCTAAATTCTGAAACGTGAAAGTAATTGACCAAAAACTGTTACTTTTATTAAAATTTTTATGAGACCATGTCACACCTAGGTCATTCTGAAACCCTTTTATATGTCTTCTTATTGACCTTTCAGGGCAATTATTCTTGCTTGAAGCGAGGCATACTCTGCAGCCAGCCAGTTCTTGGCTGGCTTCAGCTTTTTTATGCCCCCGCCACAAAGTGGCCGGGGCATATAGTTTTACCCATGTCCGTCATTCCGTCCTTCCATCCTTCCGTCATTCCGAAATCAAACAGTTGTACTGACTTTTTTCGCAATGCCTGCAGATAATTGGCCTGATTTTTGGTGTGTGGGCAGATATAGACCAGTTACAGATCGAGTTCGCGTTTCGTCCCGGTTGACCTATTTTTGACCGTTTTACGGCTCCTAAACTTAGAAAATTTCATGAAAAATAGAAATATTCATGACAGATACACATGTACGGAATTTTTTTCGCAATGCCTGCAGATATTGGCCTGAGTTTTGGTGTGTGAGCAGATATAGACAAGTTACAGATCGAGTTCGCGTTTTGTCCCGGTTGACCTACTTTTGACCGTTTTACGGCTCCTGAACATAGAAAATTTCATGAAAAATATGAAATTTCATGACAAATACACATGTACGGACTTTTTTTCGCAGTGTCTGCAGATATTGGCCTGATTTTTGGTGTGTGGACAGATATAGACCAGTTACAGATCGATTTCGCGGTTCGTCCCGGTTGACTTACTTTTGACCGTTTTACGGCTCCTAAACTTAGAAATTTTCATGAAAAATAGAAATATTCATGACAGATACACATGTACGGACTTTTTTTCGCAATGCCTGCAGAAATTGGCCTGATTTTTGGTGTGTGGGCAGATATAGACCAGTTACAGATCGAGTTCGCGTTTCGTCCTGGTTGACCTACTTTTGACCGTTTTACGGCTCCTAAACTTAGAAAATTTCATGAAAAATAGAAATATTCATGACAGATACACATGTATGGACTTTTTTTTGCAATGCCTGCAGATATTGGCCTAATTTTTAGTGTGTGGACAGATTTAGACCAGTTACAGATGGAGTTCGCATTTCGTCCTGGTTGACCTACTTTTGACTGTTTTACGGCTCCTGAACATAGAAAATTTCATGTAAAATATATATTTTCATGACAAATACACTTGTACAGACTTTTCTTCACAATACCTGCAGATATTGGCCTGATTTTTGGTGTGTGGGCAGATAATGACCAGTTACAGATCAAGTTAACGTTTTGTCCCAGTTTACCTATTTTTGACCGTTTGACGGTGCTCTCACATAGAAATTTTCATAAAAAGGTGCACATGTATGGACTTTTTTTCGCAGTGCCTGCAGATACAGGCCTGATTTTTGGTGTGTAGGCAGATAATGACCAGTTACAGTTCGAGTTCTTGTTTTATCTCAGTTGACCTACTTTTGACCATTTGACTGCTCCTGAACATAGTAAGTTTCATGAAAAATATAAATTTTCATAACAAATGCATATGTACTGACTTTCTTTCCTCAATGCCTGCAGATACCACCCTCATTTTTTTTGTGTGGGCAGATAATGACATTTACAGATCGAGTTTGCGTTTCATCCCGGTTGACCTACTTTTGATTGTTTTACGGCTCCTAAACATAGAAAATTTCATGAAAGACAGAAATTTTTATGGAAAATGCACATGTATGGACTTTTTTTCACAATGCCTGCATATACTGGCATGATTTTTGGTGTGTTGCTTGATAATGACCCGTTACAGATCAAGTTTGCATTTTGCCCTTCTTGACCTACTTTTGACCATACGACACATCTTAAACTTAAAAAATTCTCCAAATTTTACAAATGTTTCTAATTTGCCCAAGGCGGGGCCATTCGTGTCGTTCCGACACATCTAGTTTGAGACATTTAAAGATGTGGTCATTCATTAACAGGACACAAATTGTAACCACTGGACCTAGAATCTTCTAATTTTACATCCTGGGAGGCCCATGGAAAGTCTCATGAGAAACCATAAATTAGGTTTCTGTTACCCATATCCTCTAAGCTATGGGGCTAAGAAGTACCCCCCAGATTAATTAAAAAGTGATACAAAAGCTCCAGTTTCTCAACAACTAATGCATTGATCCCCATGATTCTGTGAATGCATATTCATCACGGAGGGTTTCATTTGTTTTTTTTTTTTAATTGTGTGCATTTTTATCTCTATTTTGAGACCATTTAAGATGTGGCCATTCGTTATCAGGGCACAAATTGTAACCACAGGACCTTGAATCTTCTACTTTACATACTGGATGTCCAAGGAAAGTCTCTTGAGAAACATGAAATTAGGTCTCTGTTACCCATATCCTCCATGCGATGGGGCTCAGAAATCCCCCCCCCCCCCCCCCCCCGAATAATGAAAAATATGATACAAAAGCTCCAGTATCTGAACAACTAATGCATTGATCAAATTGAATCTTTGCATTTATATTGATCGTAGCATGTTTCATCAGTTCCTGCAGACCTTCATTTTTTCCAATTTTTATGGGTTTTTTTCTGTTTTTTTTTTCTGTAAAATTCTATCCCAAAGCAGGGCACAAATAATAACCATTAGACCTAGAATCTTTTTACTTGTTACCTCTATCTTTGAGACAGACAAATGCAACAATTGTGTCAACTTTGGTTTTATCTAGTGTCCTGAACATCATAAATGATTATTGATAATGACCACCGTTTTGTCAGTTCCTGAGGACTTGCGGTGCCATCTGTATTTTTTATATCTTTCCAAGCACACTTTCATGTACTTTTTAAACTGACAAACTTAAATCAATGGTGTCAGCTTTTCAACTGTGTTCTATGCAGTGCCCTAAATAATGTTTTTTTTTTTATTTAAAAAAAATTGGTTCATCAGTTGTTGAAGACAGTCATGCCTAGTATCACTATTTTTCCCTGTACCATGAATTTGTGTGATTTATGCATGCAAATCTTCCTGCCCCTCCCCAAAATTTTAACAACATTTCCAAAAATTTCCTTCTAAATAGGACAACAATTGTAAAAATTAGGCCATTATCTCATACTTGTCTGCTGAGTGTCATGACCTATGCGTCACTTGTTTTTCTGATAAATGTTAAAAAAAATAGAAATATTCAAATGAGATAAAAAATTCAGATCTTAAACAAGTTCTCATTATGAGGTCTATAATGTTAATCATTGTATTCCCAGAAAAAGTCGGTATACTATATGGTTTAAGCAAGGTTGTGCCGCTGCCGCAGAGATTTTGTTTGGACTTGATAACTCAAAAAATATTTCACAGATCTTTACCAAACTTGATATGTGCATAGATATGGGTAACAGGACGAGGCCTATTTAAAATGGGGTCATGACCTTTACTCGGAGAGTGACCTTGACCCTGAATATATCCATTTTTTGGAGAAAATAACAGAAATTCTTAAATATCTCAAGAAATCTTGCATAGATTGATCCAAAAATGGACTTGACCAAAGATCTTGGATAATTTGTCAAGTACTGGAAACTGTGGTGCCACCTAGTATCCATTTCCGCATTATAAATCAAAAACTAATTGACAGATGTCTTTCATATAATACATATACATTGACATGGGTTATGAGATGATGGATATTTAAATTGGGGTCATGACCTTTTCTAAGAGCCTTGACCTTGAATATTGCCGTATATGGTGAAAATCACACAAAATCATAAATAACTCAATAAGGGATGCATGGATTGGTCCAAAAATCGAACTGACCAAAGATCTTGGATAGTTTTGTCTTTTGAGGAAGACAGGTGGCGCCACCTTTAGTCTTTTTCTTGTTTTTGCGCCTTTTAATACCCCATCATTGTCACTTGACAGTACTGTGAGCATTTAAGTCTACAACTAATGAACAGATTGAGCTTACATTGTGCATATCCATTGATCTTGGATACCTCCATCTTTTATGTTATCTGCAATCGTTTTGCCGTTGCGTCCATCTGAACATGTGCTTTGGGGAAAATTGCTTATATCTCCGGAGTGGTTCAAGGTATTGGTCTGAAATTTGGCATGTCCATCCATCTTTGAAAGTTTTCTTGCAAACCAGACAGGTAGGGCCACCTACCTTCCTGTTTTTGTAGAATAAATGAATGCCCTTTTCTGAGGAGTAATTTGCCCTATTGGCCTAAAATTGTGCTTAATCATTGATCTTTGACTCCTCCATCTTGTACTCAAGACTAGTGGCACCATCTACAATTGTTTTGCCATAGCGTCCATCTGTACATGTGCTTCGAGTATCTCCAGAGTGGGCCAAGGTATTGGTCTTAAATTTGGCATGTCTATCCATCTTGGACAATTTTCTAATAAACCAGACAGGTGGTGCAACCTACCGTCCCGTTTCCATAGAATAAATTAATGCTCTGTTCTTTGGAGTGGTGTACCATTTTGGTCTGAAACTGTGCATGTCAATCCATCTTGGACAATTTTCTCATAAACCAGACAGGTGGCGCAACCTACTGTCCCGTTTCCATAGAATAAATTAATGCTCTGTTCTTTGGAGTGGTGTGCCGTTTTGGTCTGTGCCTGTCGATGGATCTTAGCCTCCTCCATCTTGTAATCATGACTGGTGTCGCCATCTACCTTTTTTTTTTGTGTGGTGTCCATCTGTGAATTTGTCAAAGGTGAAAACTGCTCATATCTGAGGAGTCCTTCAATGTGTTGGTCTCCAATTTGGCATGTACTCATCTTGGAGAGTTTTTTTGTCAACCAGAAAGGTGGAGCCACCAATTTTTCCATTTTATAGTATAAATTTATCCCCCTTTCTCAAAAATGAGTCACCCTATTGGCCCCTATACTTGGGGCAAAATATTGTTTCTCAAGCTGATAGATGGCAGAAACCATAGTCGATTGCCAAGTGTCACTATATGCTTCTGAAGATGGGTAGCCTATGGGGGGGGGGGGGGTTAATTGTCTGGGGTTACTATGTCACCCGCGGTACAAAGAAATATCTAGTTGTCATAAGTGTCTTGCTATGTTTAGTGTGTAGACAGTGATGTGACATTTTTCAAAGGTGAATATAATGTTTTTTTATCAATTAAAACCATAAAACGTGGTACAATATTGTTTTCCATAAAACTGTGCCTTTTTATATTCTCAAACTGAACTCACAGATTTAACTATTTACAAATTTATTATGATCTTACTCTGCCTTCTTTTCAATCATACGTACTTGAAAGCATTTTACTTGGTCGATCAGCTTGTCTGACCACTGACCAAAAATTTTATGAAATGACTGTTTTTTAATTAGCCATATATAAAATATACACCTATTTATAGATCTTTAATACAATAAATATATTTTATATCTATATATGTATATAATATTGGATGTATCTTTATATCTGTGCAAACATTTTCAAAATACTCTAATTACTATAAATACTATAATTAAAGACATCTCCTACTATATTATTTCTCTGATGTCATAAAAATATATTGTTGGAAAAAGTTCAGTTGAGCGCCATGAACTATGGACCTTAATCATATTACTAACCCTCATATCCTGGAACTATATCTTATTTTGACATGTTTTAATAAAATTTATTTATTGAAAACACTGTTTATGTAATTACAGTTTAATTACATTATTAATAATTACATTAATAATTTGTTAAAATTTAATTTAATAAAATTGTGTTAAATAATAATATTATTTATAATAATTTCTGCAATATAAATATTTTTTTGTATGTTATATATGTTCTTCACTCATATGCATAACCTATATAATATCATTTTCTTACAAACATTAGGTGGGGAGTACATTTACTTTTGATTAAGAAGGAGCATCTGTCAGGCTTTATCGTCTCTGCCTTCACAGGACCTGGATGATATAGAATTGAAAGTAAATGTTGATGGATTGCCAATATACAAATCAGTGAATTCCACTCTTTGGCCAATACAATGTAGTATAGCAAATGCTCAACCCACAAAACCATTTGTAGTAGATCTATATTATTCGAAACGCAAACCCAGGGATTGCGACTTTCTGCAAGACTTTGTGAAAGAACTCAAAACACTTATGAATGAAGGTATAAGCATTAACAAGAGTCCTCCAAAAAGAGTACTTGTGAGGTGCTTTGTATGTGATGCGCCAGCAAAGGCTCTTATAAAAGGAACTGTACAGTATAACGGCAGATATGGTTGCGACTACTGTGATGTACGTGGAGAACACATTGGTACCATGACGTTCTTGTATGCTGGGAGCACAAGAACAAATGAAACCTTCAGGAAAAAAAGAAAATCCACAGCATCACAAATTTGACTCTCCATTGTTAGAGTTAGATATTAACATGATCGAGCAGTTTCCAGCAGATTCAATGCACTGTGTAGACCTTGGTGTGACTAAGAAGCTTATTACTCAATGGAAGGAAGGGCCTTTAACAAATCGACTTTCTGCTGGTCAGCTCAATATACTCAGTGCATATCACTGTGCCTTGAAGCCATTTATGCCATCAGAATTTAACAGGAAACCCAGAGGATTTGAGGATGTTAAAATGTGGAAGGCTACAGAATTCAGAACATTCCTAATGTACACAGGGCCAGTTATTTTAAGGAGTATGTTACCAAGTCACATATTCAAACATTTTATGACTCTGAGTGTGGCCATATGCATTTTATATAGTGAGACCCTTGTCGCCCGACACAAGACCTATGCACAGGAACTTCTCACATACTTTGTGGAGGAAGCCAGGACAATTTATGGGGAAAAGTTTCTGACATACAATGTCCATTGTCTGCTACATTTGGCACAATTTGCTGAAAGATTCAAATCTTTGCAAAAGTGCACAGCTTATCAGTTTGAAAATAATATGTCAACAATAAAGAGATGTGTACGTGGACCAGGAAAGCCCCTAGTGCAAGTTTACAATAGATTGATAGAAAAGCAACAAAATGAAATGTGTAGTCCATCTTCACAAGTGGTTTTGGAGCAAAAAGGTCCAAAAATAGGCAGGTGTTATAAAATGAGCAGTGGGAAATACTGCACCATACATGCATATGAATTGCATATGATATTGTGTATCAATACTACAAAAATATCTAACGGCACCATATTTATGCAGTAAATTATATAGCTTAAGAGAACAAATAAGAGCAAAATAATTTTTATATAATACTTTATATATTTACAGACATATTATGTTTGTGAATTTGATGGTGGAGAGCTGGCAGCAATACCCTCATCATGGATATTTAAAAGAAGTGGCAACATGAAATGTTACTGGACAGCCTCACTTGAAAAGGTCAAAAAGACAGCTCTACCTAACCCAAACCGGAAGATTTATGACATAAAAAAATTGCATGGCAAGAAAGGTAATCAATGTTTATCTTGAAAACAACATTAATTTAATGTACAGAAGCTATTATATTGATTTTAAAACACACAGAATTAGGCACAATACAGGTAGTGCTGGAGGTCTGTACTAACATTGGTAAAGTACATTTCAAGGATGGTTAATAATTCTCAATGAATGCTTATTGTTAATCTAATGCAGTTTTATTAACTTATCATGTAAAATCCTTGACTTTAGAACAGCATCTCATAATACAATCAATTAATTAATCTAGTAGCAAGATTTGCAATTTATCAAAATATGATCAAGAAACAATGTAAACAAAATGAACAACCTGGGAATTGTCTTCATTCTAAATGAAAACGTTAAATAACTATGACTGACTTACAATATTACAGTGTAACAATTAAATGTGTTTGTAGCTCATAATAAATTATATCTTGTAAAAAAACGTTTCTGAAACATCTTGAGTATAAAATAAATGAATGAACAGTCAAATATATACCCATGTTTTGCACAGGTTACCAATAGTGTCTGCAATGTTGGAAACAAATTGTAGTTATATGTTGTTAAGGTAGGGTTTCAGAAGGCTTTGGTGATAAGCAATATGTACATATACCTATATAAATCTTTTTTTTAGAGTCTTATGATATGGCGGATGATTACATATCAGACATAAAGTCAGACTCACAAGCTGACTATCAGGAGGACTTTTTGTCTGGAGAAGATACAGCTGCTGAACTGGTCTTGCCTGAAAAACGTCGAAGAAAAAAGAAGTCAAGGTACAGCAGCAGTGAAACAGATGAACAACCAGACCATTCTGACTCAGGTAACAAGACCTTCAATATGTCACTATAAATTTTTTTAAGTACTGTAAAAAAAAAAACTGTGTAGTATTAGGTTCAAAAACTGGGTTTGAGTTCTTTGAGAGTACTCTAGAATGAGTACAAGTATTTCAGTTTTCCTTTTTTTTTTACAAATTTGCTCAAGTTGGAGTACTGACTAAAAATTTACTCATGAACACTTTAATGAGTACTTAAGCTTTACAATAGTTGGTAAACATTAATCAAAATAATACAAGATTAGAACAAGTTTTAATTCATAAACATGTGTATCGCTAAATATTCATGAAAATATGTACAAAGATATGTAGCTGTATTAACATGATACATGGTCATTAGAAAAAAACATGTTTAAGTATGTCAAATATTACAAATGACAGATATATTAAAGGACCATTTGAGTCACAAAAGTGCAGTCACACATCCTTGCAGGCTCAGGCCAGAGAATCTTCAGGCTGAAAATCTACTCTACAGGGGCTAAAGGAGCTGTTAGTGATAAATAATTCCTTGCAATCCTGGTTGCTATAATAGTATAGCTAATATTGTTTTCCGTGTGCAGCTGACTTGATTAAAGCAGCAAATCACTGATATGTATAGTTTATTAAATGATTGGCATTCATTAAATGAAGAAAAGTTTTAACATAAAATTTAAAGTACTAAAATTACTCATAAAGTATATGTTGTACAAGTACTTTCAAAGTACTCAAATACTAGTACAAGTACTTGCATTATTTTAAGAGAGTACCAGAGTACAAGAACTGATTTTGCTCTAGAAAAGCCTCATCAGTGCGAGTATTTCATGGTCAGGTACATGTTGACCTAATTCTGAATAGGTGATATAGAATGTTGATAACTTAGGCAAAATTATTCTAAACATACCTGTATGTATTTACTGTATGAAAGTTATAAATATGACATGGAGGATGTTTCTGTTTAAAGAAATGGAATAATATCCATTTGTGTTCATAAGCATAAGATATCATTTCTGCTGATCTCCTTATTATTATCATTATTATTATTATTATTATAATTATTATATTACAGAAACAGAGAGACAGTCCAAAAAGGTGAAAAAATCAGGAAACACTGCAACACGTGCATTTCCTGTTGGTCCAGTCTATACTGCTGAATTAAACAGTATGGCTAAAGAACCAGTACCTGGACCAAGCCATGCCCAGCAGGAGGAACCCGGACCCAGCCATGCCCTGCAGGAGGAAATTGGATCAAGCCATGCCCTGCAGGAGGAAACTGGATCAAGCCATGCCCTGCAGGAGGAAACTGGATCAAGCCATGCCCAGCAGGAGGAAACTGGATCAAGCCATGCCCAAAAAGAACCCGGACCTAGACATACCCAACAGGAACCTGGACCCAGATATGCTCAACAGACACCTGGACCCAGCCATTCCCAACAGACATCTGTACCCTGCCATGCCCAGTCTGCCACTTCGCTTCCTGAATGGGTTTCAGGAACAACACAACAAAAGGCTAACCGTTTATCAGGGGGAAGATGTAACCAATCTCAGCCTGTCCAAAGTGCTGGTGACTCAGCTATTGAAAGAATCCTAGGTGAGCTGATTAAGTCTGTACACTCATGGTTAATGATGAGCAAAATAACTTTTAACAGTACCGTAAACTAACTAGTCCAAGAGGTCCATTTGTTAGTGTGCCTGACTAGTGAGCTGGTGCACTAGGCAGTATGTTTTGAATAAGACAGCTAGTGTCAGGTGTTGGCCCTTGCTAATCGACTTCATACGATCTCTTAAAATAAACGGGAATGTTGCCAAACAGCCTTGCTTTTTTTGGTATCAAACTTGCCCCAGCCTCAAGGGGAAGCTGGTGGTCATGTTGCAAGGGATGGAGATGTCACGCTGATTTAACAGCACGGTGGAGGAGAGGGGGCATGATTGTGGGTATAAACCAGTATTTGCTGGGTCAGGGTTTCCCATGGATCACTTGCAAAATGTAGATTCGCCACAGGAAGGGGCAAGACTGGCCCATCTGGCAATAAAGGGTCCCACTAAATAACTTACTAAATAAAGGTAAAGATGTATACAAACTGGAGACAGTTAACTCTACCAACAAATTTCAAGAAAAAAGGGAGAAAATGTAAAATATGGATGACAAATTGACAGTATGTTTTTGTAATAATATTCATTTAACAGGATATAAAATAATTAAACTTTGCTTGTAGAAATCTGTCGTGAAACCCTGAAGGTTGTGCATGAAGTCAAATCAGAAGTGAGAATCTTGCAAGAAGACATTGACAAAATTAAAGTGGCAATGGTGGGACAGCTGCCAGCAGAAACACAGGATGAGGTTTTTCATCTGCAGCTGTATGAATCACATGAGTCATTCCTGGAATTCTGCTCACAGCTAAGCAGTACTGGATATCGCCAGTTAGTGGTGGGTCATCAAAAACTGTTTTGAGTACATAACAAAGTAGTAAATATTAAGTTTTACCTGAAAACATTCCTTTAAGTTCATCACCCAAAAGTCTGGAAATCACTCCCGACAAACTCATATCTTACCTTTACTTATTTGTAAAAGATGTAAAAATATATCATTTTAGACAGCCTTTTGGGTATTATTATGTATCTGCCTATCTATTAGTCATTTAATGTATAATACAGCAATACACAAACACTAAATGTAGAGAGAAAGAAAAAAGAGGAGATAGGGAGGCTTAAATGCTTCGGTTTTGGATTGGAAAATGTGTGCTGTATGTAAGTGAGCATGTGTTTAAAATATGATTCTGATTATTGGAGATTTTACACTGTATAAGTATTATTTATTATTTTATATAGTTTTGCAACTCAGCTTCAATATAACTGAGAAAGACAATACATAATTAAATGTAATTCTTAATTTATAGTTTTTCAGATTTTTGTGGATATATTTTATGCATATTAATCCATCTATATGTATACATTTGACAGGTGAAATACTTGATTGCCACTTATGGACAACGAGATATAGGCGAAATGGTGAGGAGGATTCTGTGGGCTGCAATGACTGATGAGTTGCAGCTGCATTTCAATAGAACAGGGTCTCACAAGAAGAAAAAACTCCCAGAACTGTTTGAGAAGTGCATCTATGGTATGTTAACTTATTATAAAGTGTACAAAGTTTTTAAATTTAACTTTACTTCAATCACACAGCAACCTTACATGACTCATAAAGCACATATTCCTTATGCACAGAATGCAGATTCAACATTTAGAATGTGATATTGATTAATTTGTCAAGCAAATTTGGAACAAAATTAGGCAATTAAACAAATTTTAAGAAAATATTGACCAACAATTTTGAAATTTCACTAGTTGGTCCTGTTTGAGTAAAAATTGTATAATATTGATAGATAAAAGCATCCATGTTTCAAACATTAATGCATAGATGGACCTCATATTTGCTATGCACTTTGAGCATAGATGGCCTTATTCATTTTATAGGACCAGGGGCTTTGTTTTTTCATTATTTTGGAGAGTTATAAATAGCAATCATGTCACAGTTTTAGTTCTACAATCTATATTTTTGTATTTTGACACTACCACATTTTAGGGGTATTTCCTCTCAGCTTCTAAAATGCTAAAATACATGAACATATAATAATACCTTTTCTGTTTTCTAAAAAAAAAGAAAAAAGAGAACATAATCAAATTTAGCTGAGCACCTTGACTCAAGGGTCTCTTGTTCTTTCTTCTGATCTTGTTAAATATCAACTTTGGTTGACTTGCCTGAACTGACCTCTGGTCGGAGTAATAGTCACAGTTAATAGATTTGCATCTGATATCTATTTTGGACCTTAACCTAACTTCCAGGTTTCATGGTCTATCTAGGCTATGCTTATTACTTACTTCTCACTTGCCGGTACATGGTGAGGTTCGAGCAGCCTCGCTTTTGATTGTTCAGCAATTGCAGATACCAAATATCAAGTAGAGTTTGGCACACTTATGTAACCTGCATATAATATATAAATATTTCCTTCTTTATATTTCAAATCTGTAAACTTATAAATTTAAAAGATGTCTTGTACATTGTTACACATTTTTGTTTATTTATTCAAAACGTACTAGCGCATGCAGAGTTGGTTAACATTATGCATAATTACTAATCCATATAGAGGGATAAATATTTATATTAAAAAAGTGCTTAGATGTAGACTATAAAGAGGTTATTGTATATGTTTTTTTTTGCAGCATGTGCTCAACACTTCTACCGTAAGAAGGAGGATATAACAGTCAGAAGGAGAGGGGTAGATGTGTCTACCACAGTTAAACTGGAAGTAGGAAAACAAATTGAAACTTATATTTCAAATGCTGCGACTAGAATGGCACGAAAACAAAAAGATAAGAATGATTAACCTTCATCAGTACAAATGGACCTGAAGGGTGTATTTTTTGCAATATTTTTAATTGATCAGTTCTTGTGTTTTCTTAGGTAGTTGTCAGGTATATTGATGTCGTTACTAAGGTTAAAGATGGTGTGGTTCCAATGAACCATATGTTCTGTATTTAAAATATACTCTTAGGGTCCTCTCGTTAGGGTCCGAGAGGACCCCAGTGAAAAACAATGTACGACAGAATATTATTGTATAATTTGTATCTGTTGTGTTCCTTTTTATTAGATAATACAGCATCTCTGACACTGCTATTCACCTAGGATACACTATTATGCATATATATCACATCTCTGTTCAAACACGGTTAAAAACCAGCCACGCTACACCATATTCCAGACGCTTAGCATAAGTTTTCCAACGTGTACCAATGAAGATTAAGTGGATAAACCTACAATTTTACAGTTGTAGTGTAAATCAGTTCATAGTACAAGGAGAGTTAATTCTTTGAGTATACTAGCCTGTAAAAGCACAACCCACAGATATCATGATTTAAAATTTGGACCATGAATGCACCACTTGCCTGAATTTGATATTGATTTTACAAGGATGCATGCTCTATGTAGGTATATATATATATATATATATATATATATATATATTCTTGTGGCAATCAGATGTTCTGATTTCATCATATGAGTTTTTGATTTTCTAAGAGTACTGGCAGATATTGTTACTGATAGTCACAGGCCACTTAATTGAATATGAATACAAAAAAAGTATACTGATGGAAGAAAATCTCTAGCAATTTAGGTTTTAGTTGTACTTAAAGAACAGTTTATTTAGCTTGGTATAATTAATTTTTTGTTGATGTAAATATTATAACCAATAAAATTAGAAAATTGAACAAGACTTACCTGTAAGTTCAATTGTGATTCTATGATAGGAGTTTGACAACAGATTTTCTCACGTGATCCTAATTGACAATGATTGATGATGAGATCCTTGCAGAATAATGAATTCAAGTTTTACATAATTGATTTGTTTACTGTCATTTCTGTAATCTACAGAATTATAAAATACATATGTGTTATGAAATCTGATATGTGGCTTCTGTGTTTGTTTAGTATACATGCATTTCTCAACTAGAGAAAGTGAATCCATAGCTTTTCGTGTGACTTGTGTATACATAGGAATGCTCATCTATTTTCCTGAAAATGAATACACTTTACAATGTAAGTTTATTATGAATTCACATCTGACATCATGGCGAAGCCATAGCTTGAGCAAACTTTATGCAGATTAAAGCATCAGCGGGGCCGGGGAAGGGAGGGGTGAAAATAGGCAGGGTAGAATGCAAGTGTGTAGGAGTTGGCATCCTATGCACATTGGGTTTGAAAATTTTAAAGAACACACTGTAAGTGGGCATATTTTTTATAATTTAGCCCTTTGAACAACACAAAATTTCAAAAGATAAATAATAATATTACATAGATACCTGTGACCTCACTTTTGACTTCACTATGTTCCAATACTGTGAGTTACCTGTGATCCCACACTGTGACATTATTCTGGACTCTTCTACTTTACAAATGTGTCCCTACAGGATGACCTCACTGACAGAGAGTTAGCTTACTCTCATCCAAGAACATGACCTCAATGAGAAGAGTTTTTGTGGGATCATATCACAGTGAACCCGCATATTGATATCACTGTGAACTGAGAACTCGCACTTTGTGATCATTGTGACCACATACCATGACCTCACTGAGAACTCACACTGTGAGATCAGTGTGACCCCAGACTATGACCTCACTGAGAGCTCGCACTGTGAGATCACTGTGACCACACACCATGACCTCACTGAGAACTCACACTGTGAGATCAGTGTGACCCCAGACTATGACCTCACTGAGAGCTCGCACTGTGAGATCACTGTGACCACACACCATGACCTCACTGAGAACTCACACTGTGAGATCAGTGTGACCCCAGACTATGACCTCACTGAGAACTCACACTGTGAGATCAGTGTGACCACAGGCCATGACCTCACTGAGAACTCACACTGTGAGATCACTGTGACCCCAGACTATGACCTCACTGAGAACTCACACTGTGAGATCCTTGTGACCACACACCATGACCTCACTAAGAACTCACACTGTGAGATCACTGTGACCACACACCATGACCTCACTGAGAGCTGGCACTGTGAGATAACTGTGACCACACACCATGACATCACTGAAAACTCGCACTGTGAGATCACTGTGACCAAAGACCATGACCTCACTGAGAACTCACACTGTGAGATCACTGTGACCTCACACTGTGACCTTAAAGAGCACACGGTGAGATCACTGTGATGTCTGAAGGTGGTTACAGATTGAGCTCCTTATGACCTCACACCATGAGATCATATGTGAGCTCTTATTGTGAGATCACTGTGACCCAAAACCGTGACTTCACAGAGAACCCACACTGTGAGATCACTGTGACCTCACACTGTGACCTCACTGAGAACTCACACCGTGAGATCACTGTGATGTCTGAAGGTGGTTACAGATTGAGCTCCCCGTGACCTCACACTATGAGATCATATGTGAGCTCTTATTGTGAGATCACTGTGACCCAAAACTGTGACTTCACTGAGAACCCACACTGTGAGATCACTGTGACCTCACACTGTGACCTCACTGAGAACTCACACCGTGAGATCACTGTGATGTCTGAAGGTGGTTACAGATTGAGCTCCCTGTGACCTCACACCATGAGATCATATGTGAGCTCACTGTGAGTCCACAGTGAGTTCATTTTCTTGACTGGGTATGTTATCATGGATGCATTATACCCGATGTATATCCCATTGCACAGGTTGCTTACAGGCCTTGTTCTTATGTGCATGCCTATTTGTTTCCATAAGGGACACCAAATATTCCCAAATTCATCCATTATGATTAAAGCTGATCACTGTTCCTAGTAAATGTTACACAAATACAATGTCAGCTGTTATTTTAAAAGGGGGTATGCCTGAATTGTCTGGGGATTTTACAGCATCCCTGATGCCAGAAATTTCTAGTTTTATTCATATATTGTTTTTTATATTTGTCAGAATGCGCAGCACAAAACTTGGCAGCAGATTCAAATGCATGTGAAGCACCGGGATGTGGTAAACCATCAAAACATGGCAAAGATTGGGAGTGCAAAGGTGATAAAGATCAACTTTAGCCCACTTCATTTACATGTTTTTATCATATAATTTGGACTCAGGAAATATGAAGGTTTTGGTATTTTAGGGGCATCTCCATAGGTGTTAGTTTTGTGGTTTCCACTTTCAATCATTCCCATAGGAAATAGAACTAGATTTCATGTAACTGTCACATGACAATCATGGATCTCCATCTCTCTCACCCCCCCCCCCCCCCCCCCCCCCCGATTCTTCACTGTTGGGTAATCCCACTGATCTAACTTTTTATCCATGTCTAACAGTTGTTGAAGAACTATACTTCTGTTTAACAAATGAAATTTAGTCATTCTTTCTAGTGTTTTCACAGATCAGCTGAAAAGGCCAATGTCACATTTTGTAAATTGTATGTTATTCCAAAACTATTTAAGATATTGCTACCAAACGTGCCACTGCACTCAAACATTGTAAATAGCACGTTTTTGTAAAAGATTCAACTTTCTAGATCAAGTAGAACTAGATTCTAGTTTACCTGGAAACATAGCCTAATTAAAAAGTGCTAAGTCACCTATCTCATAAAGTTCCATATGAGTGAATTCAAAATGGTACCTCAGAAATGTCCAAACCAGATATTACACAATGTTTTTCATGCATTTGTATGAAGAACTTATAGGTATTGAAAAAGGAAATTGACCTTGAAAATTTCAGGGGATGGGGCATCAAACTTTTTTAACCCTGTGACCTTGAAAAATAGGTCAATGTCACTGAAACTGGGATGTAAATAATTGGACATAGTAAGTTATATCCTGAGTAATTATCATAAAATTCTCAACAAAGGTATACGCTGCCTCAGTAGAATATGCACCCCATTTTTGCTCAGACTGTTTAGTCATTGATGCACACATACTACATCAAAGAAGTCCCTAACAGAATACGCGCCCAAATTTTTCTCTAACCCATCCCCAATCCTACCTTATATGACAGAATTCATCCAAAAAATATTAGATTACCATATATTCAGGACATTTGTCACGGATGTGACAGATATTTTTGGATTGATGGTTTAAAACTAACTGGCAAGTAACTTCATGAATTTGAGGACAACAAAGGTACTAACATTACCCTAAGGACTTATGCTAAGTGTCCGACGACAGCTCACCTGCATCCTATGGTATTTATATATTTCTAATTAAGTGTCACGGATGGGACACCTGTTTCACCATACATCTTTAGGTTATGTGTATTAATTGGCCAATTAATACTGGATATGGGTTAGACTGGGGACTAGTCACTTAACATGAAGGTCAAGGACACCAATGTAAAAAAATTTTAGGTTGATCTCCGTGTAGTATGCTTGCATAAAACCTCCTAGTCTTGCAAACTAGGAGGAAATTTCTATCAGATGATTTCTGTAAATGCCAATTAAGTGGCATCACAGATGGGACACATTTTGTCATGGATGATACATGTTTGTCAAAGATCTTGTATGGACTAAAAAATCCTTTTTAAGGAAAATTTCATACAGTTGACAGCATATCTTTCAATTTTAATCCAAGATTTACTTGTTCACTAGTATATATAATAAGCCTATATTAAATAAATTGACCAGAATTCATTATCTGATTCATTTATTTTGAATATCTAAGTCGTGCAAACCACTTGTCAGAGGTAACTGATAGTTGAATTAGGAACAATTCTTTAGTTTCTAAAGATTTAGATGGTGATTGACTTGAAATAAGAGCAAAACATGGAAAAATTGTATAAGAGCTTCCATTTATACAATACTTCAGTTAGGATGACATAAGAAATATTTAGTCAGTCATGTCAGAAGACCATGCCTCTATCCTGGCAGACCCAAAACACTGTTTTGAATGGTTGTGATAAACTTCACACCCACCTGAAATGATTACCATCACTGTACTGAAGGAAAAGAATAAGCAGATATATAGAATGTGTTTCTCTTATAAGGCAAACCAGTTTTGTTGGAGCTGCCCCTTTTTTTCTAAATCCATGTCAGACTGTCTCCAATGGTATAATTATATTAAGTATTATATATATTGAGCAGCCTGGAATTATTATTTTACACTAGCCATGAGAATACTTTGTTGCTCATAGTCAATCCCCAAAGTGTTTCACTTGTGTTCATTCTTCTCTATGTTGGAGAAAGAGATGTATGATATAATGAATGTGTACAAACAGTTCTGTGATCAAATGTAAGCTTGAGACAGTTTTGGATAAGTTACTTGTCAAAGAAAGATCTCCGTAGATTCTCCAGACACACGACCATGAGACCAGTTCCAACTTGTAGTGATCACCATTGTGGTAGTAGTTTTAAAGCACTTTAGGGCCATTAAAGAATTCTATGTTTAAAGGGTCTGAAATTTTCTGTCAGCTGGTCTAAAACAGTCTTAAAAAGGTCTTAAATTTGCTTTGCCAACAGGTGCACGAACCTTGTTATTGCCCACTCCTGGTCATTTTTCACGCCTCTCCATTTCAGATTCATGGTGATGCCAAAAATATTAGATGCTGGTGGAGTCCATACAAAATTCCCCAGTTTGTTAATGACAATTATCCTTTTAAAATACATGTGTTGTATTGAGATTTTTATTGGATCAACAAAATTGGATGAAAAAGTGCATGTGGCCCATAAAGTGCACTAATGTGTGTATGGCCAGAGAAAGAATAAGGAAAGTGCCCCCTAGACCGGAAATGTTTAACATTTAAATCAAAATTATCATTGATTAATCAGTTCCTTTGTTTGTACTTTTGTTTGTAGCTATCTCATGCACAACATCACTAACGGTACAGGCTGACTGTGAAGCATGCTCTGAAGCAGCTAAGAAGGTTTACTGGAAATCAGACACAACTGAATGTAAAGGTAAGTAAGTTTCCTGAAGAAAATTACATCCTTTTTTCATAATGTACAGTCATATATTTATGGGGACTTTGTGTGACAGGAATAAGTGCTCTTCTTAAATATTTTGCAAGAATTTAAGCATGTGTATTGACATGAATCTGTCACCTGTGAATGGTTACAGTGTGTGTTCAGGTCCTTTGAAAGCCTAGAAAGTGTTAGAATTTAAAATGATAAAAATAAGTTTTTACCAATTGATAATTGTTGCTCAAGATTTTACAGGTTTTAAATACAGTCATTGACAATTGTTCCTGACCCCAGTTTATAAAACGTGTATAAGGCTTCATCATACAGGGTTCTCAGGGGCTGTGAATAGATGCCAACAAACTGCAATTTCCCATTAGTAACTGCAGTTTTTTACCACAAAATTATGGCACTATGGTCACACAGTAAAAACTTTGGTTAGACTGTATCTTAAAGTTTACACTTGGATAAGCATTTAGACAATCCTGCCAGCGCAATTACTGATTAAGAGTATGTGTCTTATAAAGGTTTAGAATGTGTTGATGTACGCAAGTGATCTTGACTTGGTTTTGAATATATCCAAAGTGGCAATGGACTTAACTGGCTGGTTCTGTACTGAGGGACTGCTAAAATTATAGCAGTAGATTTGGTATAGCAGATTCCATGCCAGATGCGCCACTCCCGAATGCGCACCTGTCAGATACGCTACTGCCAGATGCGCAACTGCCATATGCACCAAATTCCAGTTGCGCCTCATGCCATATGCGCAACAAAGCTATAATAAGCCAAATGGAGTCATCTTACGTTATGCTTATTGTAAGTGTGTATCTGTATCACTCGGCCTCTTCATAATTCGAATGCGGTATATTTTGCAACAAAATACGAGCTAAGAAACCCTTTCCATTTTGAGCGACAATGTGCGGTCACAACACGTGCGGTCAATCACCATGACACAGTCGCGTTATCTGTCAATAAAAATTTATGAACATTGAATATTTTTATTTAATCGTCTCCGTTACTTAAGAAACACTACCAATGAACTATCATATAGATAAAAGGTATATATTTATATAAAGGGCGATATTTATTGTGTCATATTGTCCGGACTTCGTGGGTGATAGTAAATGTTGAGGTACAAACGTAATATGTGTAAATGACCGGTGTTATTATTGTAACTAAAGTGGTCTTATTTGATATGTGATTTTATTTATGCCATATTTGACATATAAAATAAAGAATTATGTCAAATTTGATATAATATAGACACTTGTGTATTACTGATTTACAGGAAACCACTCACCACTATGGCTCAATTGACCCGGAAAACCCGCCCGGGTTTGGTCTCCGAACTTCAAAGGGAAAGTGTTGCGGCGGTCCATTGTTAATGAGCTCATCAAAAGAATTATGAGCCGTTTTATACCAGCACTTGCATGTTGAAACTGCGATAATAACATCATCGTCGTTAGGTTTTCATTCCTTCTTTTTTTCATTTATTATATCCAGTGTTACGTGAAAGTAAACGTTGGATATAATTAATGAGAAAGTAAACGTGGAAATATTTAAATTTAATGACATTATTATTATTATCATCACAAAGTATATAAATAATGATATTATTTCTGTACTGCATACCGTCGTTTCCCAAATATCGTCAGGATTATATCGTTGCAAATAATCCATTCTACATTTCAGTATTTTATGTACCTATGTCTGGATTTATATTGTTTAAATACGGAAGATAGAATGATACCCTCTGGAATCAAATGCTGATTTGATGTTTGGCGAAATATTTGTTTTTTTCTGTATTACATTATATTTTAATAACATTAACAGGGAAGGCTGTGCCATAAAGTTTTTTTTTATTTTATACATTTATTATGTACAGATGAATATCTGTTTGATAACTGAACATGCACAATAACATAAATATCATGCAATGCATGCATCGTCTTACCGACAGATTAACGAATAAAGGCATCATAATGAATAAAAGCACAAATATAATATCATACAATGTTACTAGAGATTTATTATATACATACAAAACAGTATATCTATAATATAGAGTCTGTACAAAAAAAACATGAACACTGTTCCATGTTGTATAGTCTCCAAAGACGACAAATATTATTGTAGAACTAAATACTATCGCTATCGAATACGGTCAGGATTTCCGTTGCTAATAAGCCATTCTACATTCCAGACAGACATTGATACCACACTTAACTGGGTATGTATTGATACCACTATAACCTGGGTTTATATGGTTATAATACAGAAGACAGAATTATAATACCCAGTGGATTCACATGCGGATTTGATGTTTTGCAATATATTTGTTTTCTGTATTACATTATATTTTAATCTCATTAGCAACGAAGGTAGTGTCATATAGTTTTTTTTATACAGTTATTATGTATACAGATGAATATCTGTTTGAACACTGTGCAAAATAAACATAAATATCACGCAATGCTCTCCATGCATCGTCTCACCCACAGATTAACGAATAAAAGCATCATCTACATTTAAAGCACATACACAATATAATACGATGTTACTAGAGATTATATACATACAAAACAGTATCTATAATATAGAATATGTACAAAAAATCATGAACACTGTTCCATGTTGTAGTCTCCAAAGACATTTGAGTTTAACAACTAATAAGATTCCGTAATCAAAAATGATGTACGACGTGCCTAATCTTCTTTAGAAATGTGTTGGTGCTGATTCTCCCGCTCCTAAACACAACCAAGCGGTGACGCTAAAGGCAGTTTCACACCAAACCTGAACAATATTTATGGTTACCGACCGAGATATTTCGTATTCGAAAGTCGTATTGGACGGCCACATAAGCAATATATCGGATGCTCTACAATATAGGTTTTGTTGGCCCCACGGAAATGTTGAATATTTCTGAACTTGTAAATGATTTTCTCATTCATTTGAAGTTTATCTCTGAGTTACTGTTTTATTCTGCCCTTAAATGCTATAAAAAATAATTCACTATCTTAATTTTAATATCTTGCCCGGCTGGTATAATGGCAGGGTTATACACCCAGGGAAGGGTTGGTTAATTTAAATAATTTGATTTACATCACTTATTAACGTTATGATCAAAAAAGCTAAAATAATTATTTTTTTTCTTTTCCAGAAATATACATTATGTAATTCATGAAAAAATTCTTGTTTGAAAATATATTCCATTCAGGTATAATTTCAAATCAATGGGAGTTATTAGTTTTGGTACCAGGCTATGGTTCTGTTCACAGCTTACATGCATATTTACCACTGACTAGACCCAGACTCCCGTTTTAACATGCCTTTAAAAATAATTGCGCAACCAGTTGTTTCAAAAGAAAAAACACAGCTCCTATTGATCAGGGTTAAAATGAAGTTTGAATAAATAGTTCAGTTTGATCTGTATATGATTATATGTGCACTTTTCCAATCTGATCATTTGTACATACATATATCCATTCATGTTAATTTATCACTTTTCACTTTCTTTTTATTTTTATGCAGAAAAGCATTTGCATTAGCCTTATCGGCTACTTTGTTACCCTGTTGAAAAAAATATGTTTAAACCAAATCTGTCTATATGATTCAGACGGTCTGCACACATGCACCATAGAAACGTCCGTTTATATGCAAAACATTGTACTAAAAAATATACTGATTAACGACACATAAAAAAAGTTATTGTTCCATGAATTGTTCTCTATTTATCGCGGATTATATTTTTTGGGGAGAAGGGGTGGGGAAATGAACAGCAAGTCATAGATAATGTTGCTAAAAGAGGTTTCACACCGGATGCGTGAGAACGAATATGGCACAAACGAAAATTCTGTGCCTCCGACCAAAATTCTGCCACATCCGAAATGATCATTCACACCAAACCCGAACGATGTTTTTGGTTTCCGACCAAGGAATTTTCATATCCAAAATTTGTATTAGAGAGTCAAATGAGAAATCTATCGGATGCCAAACATAAAAAAAGATTTTTCAGTCTATACAGAAAAATGTCGAATATTTCTGTACTTGTTAAATGATTTTCTTCATTTGAAGATTATCTCTGAGTGTAACGACTGTGTTTTTTTCCTCCCATGGGTAAAATCCTTATAGAGGGAAGAGGACTGATGTCATTTATATTATTTACATGCATTCATGAATACATTTTGAAAGTATTTGCACTCACATTCAAATTCTATTTTTTTAGCTGATTCTCTATTATTTAGTATTCACTCAATGCCCGAATTTATGCAGTTTCAGTAAAACGAAACTGTTGAGAATCAGTGATATACAAATTTACAAATTATAGAGATCATAATGAGAACTCGTCTTTAAGATCTGATTTTTTATCACATTTAAAATTTTTTAAACCATGTTTCAGAAACAATAATTAAAGTAATCTCAACTATGAAACTAATTCCTTCGAACCGTGCCGCTTCTCTCAAGCCAGATGCTATGTTCAGTTGTATATAGGATAACACAAAGTGAAAAGATGTCGATTAAATCTGATTATTTACAGTTTATAGTGAATTCCATTAAAAGCCCAACAAAACATTACAATGTTGTTATTATATCGCAGTTATGAGGTGCAAGTGCTGGTATATAACGGCTCATAATCCTTTGATGAGCTCATTAACAACGGACCGCTGCAACACTTTCCCTTTGATGTTCGGAGACCAAACCTCGCAGGGTTTTCCTGGTCAATTAAGCTATAGTGGTGAGCGGTTTCCTGTTAATACACCAGTGTCAATTATATCATATTTGATATAATTCTTTTTTTTTTATTCCAATATGGCATAAATGAAATCACATATCAAATGAGACCACATTAGTAACGATAAAAACCCCGGTCATTTACACATATTACGTTTGTACGTCAACATGTACTATCACCCACGAAGTCCAGACAGTGTGACACAATAAATATTTTAATAGATCTCAAAATAGAGAACAAAATCAAAAGCAAATCCATGGAGAGCTAGATGTTGTGGTTAAGTTTTGCTTTTGACATATGCACTGAAGTGTGTTAGCCATCTTTTTGGACGTTATTTTATCAATTTCGATGGGTGAATGTTACTTAAACGAGAGCCTTTGGAACAGCATGACATCCTACATTTTAAAGATTTTCTGAAGAAATAGGGTTCTTTGGAAGTAATGATACATTCATTTGTTTATGATCTTAGTAATTAAACATGTTTCAATGTTTCAGTTACCAAAGTTTATCTTTTCCAGATCACCTGTTGAGGGATAATAAAGGTTTTAATTGTGTTTATTTAATCTGTGTTGACACTACAGTAATTACAGTCATGAGACGACCGCAAGGTAAACAGGATGCCATTAATAACAACTCCCTTCAAAAGGGTCGCAATAGATATAGTAGGTTTCACCAGTTTCAATGAGGGGAAACATGATACTGGGGATGGGACAAAGACCAGTTGACAAGACTTCAAGTTTATTTAATCTGTTTATTCATTTAAGGGACCTAAGTGGCTGGCGAACAAGAACAATTAGTATGGTTGTTTGTTCTGTACTGTAAATCTTTGATTTTGTCCTGGTGTATGTTTGACCAGATATAATAATTGCTAATGTTTCACTGTCTGCATTTGTTCTCTTCAAGTTTTGATCTCATCTTCAGTTGTTTTCATCTTTCTTCAGATATTGGGCCAAAGCAAGGGCCCTACCCTGAGCAGGGTGTTATGTACCCAGACATCTGGGTCAAGACACAAAATAGTTCCTATTTGCATAATAAATATCAAAATACTACTAAATACATTTATGAATAATACTTTTCAAATAAACTGAAAACTTGTTTGTCCTCTGTATATGTACACAAATAAAATGATATAAACCAGTTATGGTTTCACCATGCACGCTCATACTCATACATTAGGTGATCTCGGTCAGTCTTGGATTTCCACAGGAACTAGCAGCATAACCATATATTGCTGACCCTGAATAGCATTATGTATAGACTGCTGAAGGCTGCTGCCTTTGTATATTTCAAGGACACAACATGTATCAAGTGCACATTGGACTGTGCAGTCTGAGTAATCATATTAAAGCATTATGTTGAATCAAACAGTAACAAAAGTATTAAGAGATGAAAAAAAATAGTTGACATGACTTAAATAAACTCTGCCACAGATGCATACTGACTTAAGTTGATTATACAACAAGGTACTGAGAAGGTAAAGCCGTAATACACAAAATAGATACAGAAAGTGTACCTTAAGCTCTTTTGGGGATGTTTAGTGATGTTGCTTCATGCTAAAGGGGCCCAGTTCACCTCTGAACTCATGAAAGAGGTGAGTAGATTAGTAAGTGTGCAGTAGATCTTCACAACTCCATATAATCTAAAGTGCATTGGTCTCTGTGAAAGACTGTGAAATGGAGTTTTGAAAGATATGTTGAAAAAAGATAAGCCAGGAAATGCCTCAAGATTGGGATAAATGTTTACCTGAAGTGTTGTTTGCATATAAGGGTGTCCCACAAGCTGGTACTTGGTTCAACGGGATCATCTCAGATGGACGCTGTTCAGATAGACGCCATTGTATCACCTGGACGCTGTTCATTTGGACGTTATGAAAATGGACACTGATCATATAGACGCCTTCATATTATAAGCCAATACACCACTAAGAACCCTAAAATCAGGCCATATAGCCGCTTTATATAGTGTTGTATATTTCCTTTAAAAAAGCTGTGTTTCCATGTATCCGCAAAGGATGTACGTATGTTCCATATTGCGCTGTCCGCAAAAAACTGTTTCCATAAGTACGTACCTTTTTCTTGCAGATACCCTTTCGCTTGCCTCTTTTGAAACTTTAAGGACAACAGGCAGGTAGAAAGTCAATATATGTCTCATCACACCTGGCGCCAGGGCACTCTTGGGAAATATAGGCATTTCTGTCATCTGCAAAAAGGATGAATCGCTCACCGATCTTTTTCGAAGCTGTCCATTTTTGTGGATACGCATGGGAAGCACGTTTAAACATACACATGGAAACAGTTCATCTTAAAAAGAGGGATCTAATTTTTTGCGTACGAGACGTACTACATTTACGGATGAATGGAAACACAGCTTTAGTGTGTATATGGTGTGATTGAAGATGGACTTTAACAAAGATGTCTTAGAGACCATCGTATTATAGACACCATCATATATTGTTTCCTTAGATTTGAGACCTAATTTAATAAAATATTTATTCATACTAATGTGATGTTTTATATCATATACTGATATCGTGCGCTGATCATATAGATGTTACCGTATTATAGACGCCATCTTCTTCATCCACCCTTCAGAAAGACGCCTAATGACAAGTCATAAAAATAATTCACTTTCTTATTTAATATTTCCATAAAAAGGAGTCCCCATTTTATAATAACCTTGGTATGTTTTAAATTATATTGTGCGTTTGTGCCTATTTCGTGCAAATGATGGTCTTTTCATATGGTGCAAATGAAAAGGAACACCGATCATATGGACGTTATCGTATTATAGACGCTATCGTCTGCATCGTCCCTTCAGAAAGACGCCGAATGACAAGTCATGAAAACAATTCACATTTTAATTAAATAATTCCATTCAAAGGAGACCAAATTTAATAATAGCCATGTTATATTGTGTGTGTGTTTGCGTATTTTGTGCGAATGAGGGTCTTTGTTTAATTTACCAAACAAATCAAATTCTAAATATGGTCACCTCTAGTTTCAATTATATCAAAGGAATGTGTAGTAAATTATATTTTCCATTGGAAATTATTCTATCATTCCTTAATATGCTATGTATACTTAATTAAAGAAATTGAAGCAATGAAATCATGTACATAATAGGATTAATTAGTCAACATCAAAGAAAACCTACCCAATGATCATTAATAAATGATCACTTGGATTACCAGGCTCTAGCTGACACTGTACTAGGAACTCGTTTATTGTTAAAACAACATCATGTTATCACTGATCCACGTCCGGTTTAAAGTATTTGACTGTTTTTACAGAGCTGCAAAAAATATTGGTTAAATCCCAAACTGGTATTTAGGGGAAATTTTTAATAAAACCTAGATTGAAGGGGGGGGGGGGTTTTCAAATATATCATACTAAAATTATAAATTTATTTAAACCTTTAAATTCTAATTATTTGTTTCCATATATATATATATATATATGTGTGTGTGTGTGTGTGTGTGTGTGTGAAAAACTTGACGAAAAAAAAACCTAAAAACACTTTACGAAACATTAGTATTTTATATGTAAGAGATTGCATAGACAATAATCTTGTTAAATGAAAAATCAATAAGGTTACGGGACTTCACTAGCCAATTACATACTAGGGTCTCAATTATTGTTAAAATCACATTATAGTCTCTAGTTAAACAATTAATATTTTATATTTCACCACAATCACCACATATACAATTCCTGCACGAATTACACAAAAATAAATGTATTGCCATTTCACACTTATAAACTTACCAGACATGTACGGAAAGAGGCCTTGGAAATATTGATGCTGTTCAGATAAACGTTGCATATCATCAGACAGACGCTATAGGTAAATACATTGCATGCCCTCTAATTATTTATTTAAATCAAAATAAAAGTTGAACAAGAATATTCACATAAATGGAAAGACTGTTTGCTTTCAGTTGAAGGGGGTAATTCTAGATGAACTATATAGCTATGATAAAAAGTGTTCCATAAAGGGTCTCTCTCTCTCGCTTTCTCCCTCTCTCTCTCTCTCTGTCATTGAACATGATACACAGAAAAGTCGGATCACTGCCGATGGGAATCAATTCCATGACCTTCCGATTACCGGGGGGATGCACTTTGGAAATTGATGCTGTGTAGATAGACGCTCCGTGTCTTAAATATTTTGGAAAACGAAACGATTTTAATAATATGACTGTTTTTGTTAGTTCAGTGTTATTACGACATTAATTATGTTAGTTGTGTGTATTTTCATCTGTAAGTACTCAGTTAATGAAAAAGTTTTCTACTCCATGTCTACTCAGTTGATGCATCTGATTTGTTTTAGCATCTAAATGCTATGGATCACCAAGTACTTAATCCCGGTAACATTACAATATCTTTTGATTGTTACATTTCAAATGGTATACGTTGCTTAATTAGTCAATGTTAATGTAAGAATTCCAATTGAAATATATTCGTATTAATATTCTTTATTGTCCCTTGATGAGAACTTCAAGAAAAGTTTTTGTTTAATTCCACTTCTGGTATATACATGAGTATAAAGTCTAAGCAAAAATCACTCACATGACACTCACAACATGGAAACGTCAAAAGCCGTATTAGTAAAGAAAGGACAAGGGTTTAACCTTGTCTACAAGGAATATATAAAGGTTACGTTTAACATGTACTATGTTTAATTCACAAATTCATATACACATATAATGCACAAACCAAAAGAATCGGTAATTTGGAATTTATATACATTTATTCCAAACATGTGTAAATCTTTTTTTAACTTTGATTATGAACGACTTTATATTATATATAAGAACACACACATATATGCGACCAGTACAGAGGTACCAACCATGTCATGTGATGATAACAGATATGCTCAATTAGCAGAAGACCTCAAGTCAAGAGTTATTGTTATTATAGCACTAGTAAATTTAATGAGGGCAAACAGCCTTTTATCCCCGCTACCTACTGGCTAAACTGATAAAGCTCCGGGAAACAGCAATGTTTCTCTGATTATATGTGTATAGTGCACATTATTAATTAAACTTTTTATCTGGTATGCACTGGTGTCTAAAGTCATCAGATTGTCTTTGAAAGATAATTCATTGAAATAAAAAACGCATATACAAAATCACATAACAATATACAATGTATACACACAAGCATGTTTATTCTCGACATATCGTGTTCCCTATACAGGTAGGCCTAAATGTCTACAACATCATGCCGCTGGAAAGCTTCGTATTTACCAAGCATAAAGATTGTTGTGACAAGTGATCAAAAGAGCAATGATTATTACCAGTGAATAGTAGTTGTATCTCCTAGACATTGTTCTAATTGTTAAAAATATCAAGCTGGAAAATACGGGACGGATAATTGATCAGACTGGTTACCCAGGTGTGTGCAGTTCAGAACAATCGCCCTTGGAAACTATTAACCCTTTACTGTTTACATTTATTTTAGGTTTCCGACAAATTCTGACACTATTTATAGTAACTCTAACAGCAATATCTTTTCAAGCTTTTTTTGTATCTTTATCAAATTTTCAACAGTTCCCACTAAGAGGGTTTGCTGAAGATAATTGAAAATCATTGAAACTTAGAAATAATATGCAATATTTTTGTCCTGAAAGAATCTATACATATCATGGCATTCTAGTGGCCCATTTTGAGTGCTCTTTAGTGGCTTGTAAACAGTAAAGGGTTAATGATTGCGTGATGAAGCGTTTGGTGGTATAAAAAATACAAAAACAAACGTTAACAGAAAATTCTTTACTGATACAGTTCAATTACACTTTGCTGTTCCGCTCGTCCATTAATGTGTTACACAAATGCCCAACCCCTGGTATTACCTGGGGAACACCCAGTGATATCATGGCTACTAGGGGAGATTCCCTTGGTATTAATGCCACCAGATGCAGATCTCTTGGGTTGACTAAAGACCACAGAGCTGGCGATGCAGGGCTGGAATGACTGATACATGAGCCATGTACCAGCCCAGCCCTGTCTCTTAGGACCGGGACTCATGAACACTGCAGATGTGCGGGTGTCTGTCCCACAGGGCTTTGAGCCTCTCTGGTCCATCTTAGCAGAAGCTGAGATTATAGGAACCAGGGAAACCTGGACAGCCACATTCTGGTTCGTATTTTTATATAATTGTTATGAAATATCAGTCAGGGCATGATTCTTGTGTACTGGTAATCATGTAGTTTCTTTGGTAATAAATTCTTGTGGCAGCTAATTGACTTTTATCTGCCTTTGTTCATATTGTCTGTTGTATGCATACCAAAACTAATTAATCACAAAAACCCCATCCCTGTAATACTGTTATTCAGAATTAAAGGTAGGGCCCATTTTTGTTTCAAATGGTACATGTTTTCACAAACGGTCGGCATAGGCCAATACATATGTTTCCGAAATTGACAAAACTGCATAATATAAACAAACAATAACAATGGGTTGAGTTGGTGGATTAACAGTTCTTTCTTTTGTATGGTTATCCCTATATAATTCTCATAGTGTTGGGAAAGCGTCTAAATGAATAGCGTCCAGCTGATCAGCGTCCATTTTCATAGCGTCCAGCTGTCGGCGTCAATTTTTATAGCGTCCATCTGAACAGCGTCCAGGTGACATGGACCTGGTTCACACTTTGAACTCATTTATGGCAGAACAGTTAGGGGGCCAATTCAAATCCTAAAGGAGTTACAGACAGAAGATGAGGGGACCTTAGACACTGTAATGACATACTAGTACAGTGTTTTAGATTTGAGAAATAGGTTGGAAGACATGTCATCTGGCTTGAGACAGTCTCATGCAGGCATGAAGCATTTATAAATCCGCGTTTGGTTCACAGGACCAAGCAGCTTTATGTATCCTCACATGCACACATTGGTGGCAGCCATATTTGTATCCGCCAAAACGAAGTTTTGCGGATACTATGTTTATGCTCTGTCACACCAACATGCACACACCTGAACCTGCTCACAGTTATCCCATAATTAATCAAAACTTGATTATATCATTCATACCCATCCAGTCACTTGCTCTGTTCTGGGAAGTGCTGAAAGAAGCGAACAAGACATGGCATTGTGGGAAAAACTGGCCGAGGTTTATTAAAATTAACATTAAAATTTCCATATTCAACATATTCAGCAACTATCCCTTCTTTCCCACTGGCGGGAAGGTGGGGTACAACACGCCATATATATCGTATAGGTCATATTCAAAGTAAAAGTAGTAGTAGTAAAAGTAAATAGTTTACACCTCGACAAATATACTGTTTAGAAACAATAAACTTTAAAATTTTAACATTAACAAGTAGAACACAGAGTGCTTGAGTTGGTGGCGAAGGGGATGGTGGTGGGTTTTTCTTCCAGATAGTACATTGCTGGTTGTCGTTTTTCCTGACAGATGAATTCACTGGTCGTCGTTTCTCCTGGTACTAGTGGTAAATGGTTGCCGAGTCCTGGTTGATGAGTGATCTTGTCCCAGCGCGGGCATGTCTTCTCAAACAATGACCTGGACTGCTATTGGCCGGTACTTACTTCCGGTTTGCAGTGCATTATGGTCGCCCCAAATCTTTCTTAATATAAAATTTAATGGAGTTTTTAGTCCAGTTAGAATACGGATGGGGATGTATGTAACATATATTTACTAATCGTGACCCTTCTTGTCAAAGTGAGGTCCTCTGTATTACAGAGTATTATCTGTCTCTTAACATCAAACATGCCTCTGTTTATCCATGGTTTATTAATCAAAGGTCAGATTGTGCCAGTTAACTTATTTGGCTGTGACCTACTCTGTCCAGTACTCTTATGTAATTAGCCCCAGTGGTCACCAGCAATGTGCAGCTGGCCCATGCTTGCCTCAACAAAAGGCACATCCTGGGCAATTACTGGATAAGAACTGAGTCAGTTCAACATTATTTGCTGATATGCTTCATGATCAAGGGGCTTACAGGAAGTAATAGAAAGTAATATGTATTACTCTATTACTTTGCCTTCTGTTTCTATTTCTTTTACTATTACAGCTCAAATTTTTGAGTCTATTACTATTACTATTACTATTACATGGAAAAAGCTGTTTTAGTCTATTACTATTACTATTACTTATTACTATTACCCCATGTCTGCTCTGTAATCATTATTCAAAATCTAGCGACCTTAGAACTTCCACCCTCTTGTAAGCAGTGCCGCCATATTGGATATTCGCCCTCTCCTAGTTAATTCCGCGTCTTCATGAACTGGTTATACTAGAGATAAAATTAAACCACTTGTTTTAAATGAATCTGCTTATTTAGCAAGGTCCTCACGCTGCCCGCTATGGGGTTCCATACGTTTAGAGTACCAGATTTCCAAGAACACAGTGTTACCTTAATTATCGCCCAGCACCGCCGTACTATTAGCAATGTCCGCCCTCCAAGTATTCTATTTGTCGGGACAGTTTTTAACTCTGATTTTGGTTATCATTAACTTCTATTCAACCAGGCAGGTCTTGGGCTTGAAATATTTGTGTATTTCTGCACAGCGTCCATCTGTTTGTCTGCCCCTTGGCAAAAATCACTCATATCTAAGTAGTGGTTTGACTTTTCTGCCTAAAATTTTGCGTGTTTATACATCTTGGATAGCTTTCTCAATTTTTTTAAAGGTGGCGCCATCTACATTTATGTTAAAGCTGCACACATACAGGCTTATATCTCAGGACTGGTTAGACATATCCCCTGGAAAATTTTGCATGTGTATAGATCTCACATAGCTCTTAATCATACACAAAATTGGTGGCATCACCTGCCACCATTTTTACACAAGTCCTTCTGTTTGTCTGCTGTGGGATATAATCACTCATATACATGCAGCTGTTTGATTTATCTGCCTAAAATTTTGCATATGTATACAACTTGGACTGCTTTCTGGATTTTGTGGTAGGTGGCGCAACCTACATACCCATTTCGGCTGCTGGGATGTAGGTCAAAAGCCCCCCCCCCCCCCCGGTGAAAAGCCCCCCCGGTATTAAGCCCCCCCCCCCCCCCCCCCCGGACAAAAGCCCCCCCAGGTCAAAAGCCCCCCCCCCCCCTACCTTAATGATAAAGAGGACAAAAGCCCCCCTCCAATATATTTATATCTATATCTATGAATATATAATGTAAATACAAACAATGTGTGTTATCTCATATAATTATTTAATTACATTCAAAATTCATACTTACAATATATCTTATAGTTAACAATAGAAATATCAATCTATACTTTACATAATTACCTGACCCACACTAGTAAATTGTTATTCAAGACTTAGGGTACTAAAACTGATACTAACAACAACATAAATGGTCTCAATTATCTGTTAATTAGGAAACCACTCCCATGGGACTGTTTCACAGGACCTGTTTCACCTGAATGATTATTGAAGGAGTGGCTTCATTATAAAGCTCTAGGACCAAAGCCCCCTCCCCCCTCCAATATAGAAATATCTATATCCATCTATGTGTATCTCTCTCACTCTCTCTCTCTCTCTCTCTCTCTATATATATATATATATGTATATATTATATTATATTCTTATTATATTATATATATGTATAATATGTGTATTTATACATATATGTTAACTACTGCTTAGTTGACATCAAGGGACTCATTAGTTACTATTGCACAGTATTATTGCACTCTTGCAGGTTTTCACCAGTGATAAATAAAATTCACAGAATTGTTTGTGTAGTTACCTTATATATTGGTAATATAAATTGATTCATTACTTCAAGGGACTCAAAGTTACCTTTAATAGTTATTTAAAAAAAACCTTTTTTTTTTGGGGGGGGGGGGGGGGGGGGCTTTTGTCCTCTTTATCATTAAGGTAGGGGGGCTTTTGACCGGGGGGGCTTTCGACTGGGGGGGGGGGGGCTTTTGTCCGGGGGGGCTTTTGTCTGTACCCCCGGCTGCTGACATCCATGCTAATATGCTACACACCTCACTCTATTTCCCCTCACCACTCAATCCATGCCTCACTTCACCCGTTCCACTCTGATTTTGGCAGATACACATAGTCGCTTGTTGACTACCCGTATTCTAGTTTTCAGGAGGTGTTTGATATACCATTTCCCCATGAAATTGAAATAAAAAACATTGGTGCGTATTATACATGGAAGCATAATTCCAAACTATTTCCCCATCACATTGGACATTGTATTATGGGCCGACTATGAGTGATAATAAAGGATTTTATGCAAACTAAGTGTATACTCACTGAACTTTATCAAATTAGGCATAGGAAAACATAATAATAGGTTTTATACTGTCATAATTTTAAAAAACCTAAAATATACCTTTAATGTGGCTTACAGCCTAAGAACATTGATGATTTGTGAACTGAAATATGCATTTATGATCGCCCACACTGCTCAAACTCTCCTACCCAAGGGGGGGGGGGGGGTACTTTAACCATTACATTCATGTTTCCATCAGCCTTGGGATCAAACACAGTCATACACAGCCAGTCACTTGCTCTGTTCCCGTCAAGGTTTGACAGACTACATAAGACATTCAATTGTGGGAAAAATTTTGGCCGAGGTTTATTTTGAAAGTACAATTATCAGATAATGAAAGATTGCAGTTTTTTATGCCCCATTCCTCTTGACGGGAAGGTGGGGAACAATACGCATACGATTTAAAAATTATTTTTACAGTGTTAAGCAGGGCATGTTGCACTTCCAGCCTCGAAGAGTAAAAAATGAAGATAAAGCCAAACAACCAGGTTACTGGCTTTGTACTTAATTTATGTTAAATTTTTACTAAATGAATAGTGTGATAATGAAAGAATTAAAATTAGTTCACCAAAATACAAAACAATGATATTTGAACACTGAGTGCTTGACTGGTGGAGATTGGGGTAGTGGTGGGATGTAATCTCTCAAAGTTGTCGTTGAAGTTGGTAGTCTCTCGCCGTAGTAATCAAAGCTGTTGGTAATCAGTCGAGTAGATGTAAACAATTGCCATGAGGGGCCTTGTGAGCGCCTTCTTAAGGATGAGACCTGGGTGGTGATTGGTTGTTTTTCGGCTTCCGGTTTGCAGTGCATGATGGGTTCCCGTACAAATTGCAATTTATTTCTTACTACATACAAAATAAAAGTGATTGAGGAGCAAAATAAATTCCAAAACATTATGATATTATGTTTCATTATAGATACAATGCTCGTAAAGTATGATATGAAGGCCCATAAAAACTGTGACCCCATGACCTCTCGTTTCCGCCATGTTGTAAACAATGCCCGGTTGAACATTATGAGTACCGTATTCATGGAGCCTTCCCTGGGTCTACCACTGGTGATTTAACCATATAGATTGTTGCCATTTGTACTAAAAATCCTCAGAAAAACAACATAGTATACATTTACCACATTTAATTTATAGAATTATGGTTTTCCTTCCTTTTGTTCGAGAACCCCAATTATCGCCCGTTCCCTTAACCGGCGTTGACCGTCTACATATAGATTTGTTTTTACTCATAAAGGATTTGCATTGATGGCTCCACCTTTATGATAGATACTGAAAATTACCACTAGAATCCCTAACTGTTCAATATACTTCTCAACAATTTATCTTATTAAAATTTTGTGTGGCCCTCATAAAAACATTATCCACTCTTGGCAGAGTAATTTCATTTATGATCGCCCACACTGCTCAAACTCTCCTACCCAAGGGGGGGGGGGGGGTACTTTAACCATTACATTCATGTTTCCATCAGCCTTGGGATCAAACACAGTCATACACAGCCAGTCACTTGCTCTGTTCCCGTCAAGGTTTGACAGACTACATAAGACATTCAATTGTGGGAAAAATTTTGGCGGAGGTTTATTTTGAAAGTACAATTATCAGATAATGAAAGATTGCAGTTTTTTATGCCCCATTCCTCTTGACGGGAAGGTGGGGAACAATACGCTGCTGGCCGAAGGCCCCCCCACCCAAGAGACTGGATGCTATTAAGAGACCTGCTGACATCAGTCTTAAGATTACCTTGCTTACTGTAATTCCTGGTATGGAAGTATACTTGAGCTTAAACTCTGTACCTGTAAAATACTAAAAGACAGCATTCAGACATTGACAAAAATAAACATGGTTCGTGTTATAATGTTTTATTTATTGGTTTGTATTGTTTTAACAAGCCTAATACGATATGGTGGTCCCGACGGATCAAAACAAACATAGTTAAGTTACTGAGACAGAATTATAACTTCAATTCAGTGGCAGTCCCCACGGATCTGCCTGTATTATAAGACAGTTCATGTTAATTTTAGGATGGTCCCCACGGATCCGCCCATATTATAAGACAGTTCAAATTAAATTAGGATGGTCCCCACAGATCCATCCGTATCATCAAACGGTTTGTGTCAAGTTGAGCAATGTAGACAATTCCTTGTTGTCGTGCTGTTGTAGTGGATCACCACTTTGGTAGCCCCTATCAATATAACAGTTAACCTATGATAACCATTAAATTCTGTAGATGGTCCCCACAGATCCATCTCTGACCCTAAACCTGTGGATGGTCCCCACGGATCCATCTCTAATTAGCATCCCTTGTAGATGGTCCCCACAGATCCATCTGTGATCCTAAACCTGTAGATGGTCCCCACAGATCCATCTCTAATTAACATCACCTGTAGATGGTCCCCACAGATCCATCTGTGACCTTAAACCTGTAGATAGTCCCGATGGGTCCATCTCTAATTGACATCCCTAATAGATCTCTAATGTCCTGGCCACTGATCCCCAACACCTGTATGTGTCGGCACACCTGTAGGTGGTCCCCACGAATCCACCTCTAAAGAACCTAAGAAAGTTTTTACATTGGCAACTAAGAGGAATTTAACATTCAACTGAGCATTCACAATGCGTGAAGTCTTAAATAGCGCTTGAAAGTTTCCGTTTTCCAGCGCCCTAAATACCTTATCTTGGCATCAGACATACCATTTGCTGCAGCCTCTGTGGCAGCTCCAATCCGGAAGCTGTGCCCCGAGTAATGTTTGGTGTCTAGACCTGCTGCTATCAGGTTGTCCTTTAAATTACGGTCAAAAGCTGGTCTTGTGAAAGGGAAGCCTAAGGGGAGGGAGAACAATGGGCCTGGAGAAGCCCCTCGCAGACCTAGAAATGCCTGCACGGCTTTAACGGGACAACATTCCTGTGCCTCTGAAATGCTGATCACTGTAGGTATGCTGGGATCTTTTTTTTTGGAATTGTGTAGTCTTATCCACATGTGTTTGGTCTGAGACCCTCAAGAATGTCAAGTCAGAGATCTGAACAACTAGATCATTGCTGGCTTTGTCCTTTGGTATCAATTCCCCTATCCTAAAGAACCCGTGGTAACTAGTCAAGTAAACAGCTTTCATTAAGGCCTGTGAAAATTCGCTGTTTATCATTAAAGACATTGCCTTGATTAGCCTAATGATGACAGATTTTGTGATTAGGTATCTTATGTCCACAGATGGACGCAATTTTTGAGCCCCAAGCAGTAATTTCTTGATGGCAAACGTGGCTGTGGGGTCAGGGAGATCCCTGATTTTGTGAAAGTAGGAAATTGCTGATGCTGTGCTAGTCAATGAACTCCCGCAAATGCCCTTATCGAATCTATCTACGAGGAAGAGAAAGGTTGTGGATGGTGCTACGGGGTAGCGTGCCCATCCTGAATGGCCTAGGTTTCTGCAAAATTCCTCTAATTGTTTCCATGCTCGTTGATAAGACGCCCTGGTAGTTTTGGCTAAGCTATTGTCAATCAGGTATTTACCTGGGTCTGTCAAGTGAGAGACTTTGGCACTGGAGGCACTGGTCGAGGGCATTGGTCCATGTAAGGTGCCAATCTCCGGAATGCGGACACCTGGGAACGAGAAAGGGCATCTGCTAGAGTATTACAATGTCCTGGTATGTGAATTGCTTCAATCAAAATGTTAAAATGCAAGGTTGCTAAAACTAATTTTCTAACTAGGACCATAGTCTGGGGATCTTTAGCTGACTTTCTATTAATGATGGACACCAGTGCTAAATTATCCGTATGAATCCGGATCGCTTTGTTCCTTAGTTTGCCCCCCCACGTTTCTAAAGCTAAGACTATGGGGTAAAGTTCTAAGATCACTATGTTAAGCCCTTTCCATGATCCTGGCCAAGTCCCGTGAAACCATTCATTCCCAAATACTGCCCCATAACCTATCCTCTGGGATGCATCTGTGTATAAGTTTAGGTTGGTAGCATCTAACTGGTCTTGTATAAAAAAGGATTTACCATTATAAGAACTTAGGAAACCCTCCCACAGTTTAAGATCCTTCTTAGCTTCCGCGTTAAGCCTCGCACGATAATGCGGTTTTGCTAAACCTCTTGTGAGATCAATCAATCTCCTCAAAAATGCCCTTCCTGGTAGAACCACTGTGCATGCAAAATTGAGGAGCCCGATAAAGGACTGCAGTTCTCTTAAGGTAACCTTCCTACGCTGTAAGAATCTTGATATTTCCTCCCTACATTTTTCTATTTTCTCACTTGGTAGTCGGGCTAACTGTCTATTGGAATCTAATTCTATTCCCAAAAAAGTAATAACATTACATGGACCTTGTGTTTTTTCATTTGCTATTGGGACCCCCACTTGTTTGCAAAGCTGCAGGAAATATGACAGAGTCTCACGGCATTTAGCCTCTGTCTTTGCAATAAATAAAAAGTCATCCAAGACATGGACTACCCCTGTGTTACCTGTACCGCTTTTTACTACATGTTCCAATGCTACGCTCACTTTTTCAAACAGCTGGCAAGATGAAGATGCCCCCATGGGCAGATTTCTGTCATAAAAGTATTCCCCCTCCCATGTAAAGCCTAGAAGGTGGTGGTCTTGAGGATGTATTGGGACAATGCGAAATGCCGACTTTATATCTGTTTTTGCCAAGAAGGTCCCTTTCCTTAATTGCTTCAGAATATGAATAGCATCTTGCACTGATGCATACTGCACCTTGGTCAATTCTATCGGTATCTTGTCATTAACAGAATCATTGTCTGGATATGACAGATGATGGATTAGCCAAAATTTTCATGGTTCTTTTTTGGGTACCAGACCTAAAGGGGAGCATATCAAGTTACTGAATGGCGGATTTTTGAATGGACCTGCAAAACGGCCTGCCTCTACTTCCTCTAGAATTTTTTGATTCATGATAACTGGGTTTTCTAATTTCTGACCTTAGGTTTTTAGGTGTTCTGTTGTTGACTGAGCCTTGTAAGCCTAAGTAAAAACCTTCTCTAAAACCCTGCACTAAATATTGCCTGTCCTTAGCTGGGAATTCATGTCTACTTAAAACCTGCTTTAGGGAATCTGGATCCACTGGGGAATTGGTCCTTAGCCTTGAAGCACTCGGTTTGGGGATGGTTTCCTCCACATGAAGAACATTCGTGCTTGTAGTTGCAATATTTTGCTTCACAGAACGCCCCCTTATTGAACCTGAAGCAATGTCTGCCATTGTTCTGGTTGTTGGCACGAAAGGGCAGGTTGCTGTCATTAGAGGTTTTCTTAGTTTCTTCAGGTCTGCGGATGCCATCCGTGATAGCGTCTAGGTAAAGTTCAAGATGTTTTGTGCCCCACTTGACGCCCCCAGATTCCCTCAGTTTCCTGAACTCTTGGTCATATCTTGACCAGGCCCCACCCTTTGCTGCTAGTTCCCTCACGGTATCTAAATGTTTTAACATATGTGGGGCTAATTGGGGTTTTTGTTCACTCATAATAGCCATGTACACTGTGAAGGCTGATGTCCATTGACTCAGACTGAGTTGACGTTCTGGTTCGGGTGTCCACCTGAAAGTTGGTATTCCCTCCCCATTCGCTTCAACCTCTAAACCAAAACCGTTCTTTTTGGGTTTTTGCTTAGGGATAAGTTGAGCTAAGTCAACGTACTGACCCGCTAAAATCTTTGCTTTCAGGGCGGGGGTGACTCTACTAGCCAAGGATACACCTGCCTGCTCACTATCGCTGATAGTAATGGCTTCATCAATAGAGCACTCACCAGATGGTAACGAGACCTCATTCAGAGCCAAAGCGCTTTGCTGTGTACTTGACGATGGTCTCAACTTGGCCAGCTTTGCGTCAATTCTGTCGTCTATTTCTTTTGACAAGTTATCTATTTTCTTGTCAAGCCTCTCAGCAACGCTGTCGAGTTTGGCTGTCAGTCTGTTGACTGACGCTCCTACCGCCTGGCTGGGTATCGAGGCTTCAGTGCTTGCATGCTCTTCTGTGCTGTTGCTAGAGGATCCCCGTGCAGTCCTCCGTCTTTTCGCTGGTGGTGGTGATGGACTGGCTCCATTACCAGTTGGGTTAGACAGCCTATATCTGGCTGGGGCCCTAGTTGCACGTCTCCTCATACTGAAACAGCCCAATCTCACTTGATTACTGACATGAACAATCAAACCATGAACGTCTTGACCAAAGTTAAAACCTTTAACCCTTTGCTAGAAAAGCACACTTTGAACTTGAGACAAGTGCTTTTTGTTGTCATTAAATGAGACTTGAAACTTGAAACAAGTATCAATCTGTGGAACCTTAAATAGTGTCCCATTAATTTGTTAACTGTACTTAAAACAAGTGTACGTTTTATTTGTAAACAGATCCTTGAAACTTGAAATAAGTGCATGTTTATTTATTTAAAGACACTTGAAACTTGAAACAAGCGCCTATTCATTTTTGTTAAGTGCACTTGAAACAAGTGCAGGTTATATTTAATTTTAAGACACTTGAAACTTGAAAAAAGCGCCAATTTATCCTTGTTAATTGCACTTGAAACTTGAAACAAGTGCATGTATTTATTTATTTAAAGACACCTGAAACTTGAAACAAGCGCCAATTTATCTTTGTTAAGTGCACTTGAAACTTGAATCAAGTGCATGTTATATTTATTTAAAGACACTTGAAACTTGAACAAGCGCCACTTTATTTTTGTTTAGTGCACTTGAAACTTGAAACAAGTGCATTTTTATTTATTTGCTGACACTTGAAACTTGAAACAAGCGCCACACATTTTTATTTATTTAAAGTTCACTTGAAACTTGAAACAAGTGCATGTTTATTTATTTAAAGACACTCGAAACTTGAAACAAGGGCCTCTTTATATTTTGTTAAGTGCACTTGAAACAAGTGCATGTATTTATTTATTTAAAGACACTTGAAACTTGAAACAAGCGCCAATTTATTTTTGTTAAGTGCACTTGAAACTTGAAACAAGTGCATGTATTTATTTATTTAAAGACACCTGAAACTTGAAACAAGCGCCAATTTATCTTTGTTAAGTGCACTTGAAACTTGAATCAAGTACATGTTATATTTATTTAAAGACACTTGAAACTTGAAACAAGCGCCTCTTTATATTTTGTTAAGTGCACTTGAAACAAGTGCATGTATTTATTTATTTAAAGACACTTGAAACAAGCGCCACTTTATTTTTGTTAAGTGCACTTGAAACTTGAAACAAGTGCATGTATTTATTTATTTAAAGACACCTGAAACTTGAAACAAGCGCCAATTTATCTTTGTTAAGTGCACTTGAAACTTGAATCAAGTGCATGTTATATTTATTTAAAGACACTTGAAACTTGAAACAAGCGCCACTTTATTTTTGTTTAGTGCACTTGAAACTTGAAACAAGTGCATGTTTTTTTATTTGCTGACACTTGAAACTTGAAACAAGCACCACACATTTTTATTTATTTAAAGTTCACTTGAAACTTGAAACAAGTGCATGTTTATTTATTAAGAGGCACTTGAAACTTGAAACAAGCGCCACACATTTTTATTTATTTAAAGACACTTGAAACAAGCGCCACACATTTTTATTTATTTAAAGTTCACTTGAAACTTGAAACAAGTGCATGTTTATTTATTAAGAGGCACTTGAAACTTGAAACAAGCGCCACACATTTTTATTTATTTAAAGACACTTGAAACAAGCGCCACACATTTTTATTTATTTAAAGACACTTGAAACTTGAAACAAGCGCCAATTTATTTTTGTTAAGTGCACTTGAAACTTGAAACAAGTGCATGTATTTATTTATTTATTTAAGGACAACTTGAAGCAAGCGCCAATTATTTTTTGTTAAGCGCACTCGAAACAGGAGCAAATTTATTTGTTTTAAACTACACTTGAAACAAGCACAAATATTTTTCTATTAAGTGCAATTGAAATTTGAAACAAGTGCCTATTTTACTTTGTTAAATGTACTTGAAACTTGAAACTAGAGTATATTTTATTTATTTAAAGACACAGATTGACAAAAAAAAAAAAACTTGACACAAATGCAAATCAATATGTTTAAAAGAAATCAGGAAATACGACCAGGAACCTAGTTCCATTTATTTTGCTTAAGAAATTTAAAGAACATAAAAAAAAAAAAAAAAAAAAAATTTAAATGAGCATTAACAAATCACCTAGATTATACAGCCTGCCCTAGGATATGTTATAAGTCTTTTTAAATTGCCTAGTATCACCACCAATCATATAACTTATGCTCTAAGAGGAGCATCAAGCCGATCACCATTTTTTTTTTTTTTTTTTTTTTTTTTAATTATTATTATTTTTATTAAAAATAACTACAGCTATGGTTATTAGCGCTATTCTCTACACCCCATTCCAGGGTCCCCAACTAAGTGAACTATCTATGTACACTTTATTACTGATCAGGAGGGGGGGTGTCCGGCCAGTCAAATTGACTAATGTTCCTCCCACAACAAGTTTAACTGACCTAATTGATGGGTCTTCTTAACAAACCATGCACAACAGCGCCTCTGATGGCCTTATAGAAGTGCTTGATCCCTATGAAGCTATAATGTACGCCGTCAGGAAGGAACATGTGGCAGCCCCATGGTAAGGTGGGATCCTGATCCCAAAACCTGGCATAAGTTAAGGGTTCAAGAACTACTTTCAGGTAATGGTTTACTAAGGCAGCTCGGTTGTTGTACCCAGAGTCTTTCACCCACCGGTTTGTGATTGCCGACACATATATGCGTGAAACACCCATTTTATCATGTATATGCTCTACAAGGGATGTCAACCTAAAACCAATGGTTTCTGGTCGTAAGGACCAATCGTTTCCTCCAATATGAAGTACAACCACGTCAGGGCGTAAAGCGTCTATGGTCCACAAATCTTCCCATAATGTTGTGACAGTACGACCCCCTACCCCATATATCTGTACTGATACCTCGTGAGGTAACCCAAAGTTGTCGTAAAGAGGGGAACCGTAACTAGGCAGGGCCTCCCCTAACCGTCTGACCTCGGAAGCTCCGAGTACCAAGCATCTTGTATTTATAAATTGAGCCATGTCTTTTTTAACAAGCGGCGGAAATCTTTTTTTCCTACCTGGCCCTCCTAACGTAACGATCCTCTGATTGATTAACTTCTCAAAGTTGTTTCTCTCAGGGACGTTCTATGTAATCTATCAAAGTTGTCGTTGAAGTTGGTAGTCTCTCGCCGTAGTAATCAAAGCTGTTGGTAATCAGTCGAGTAGATGTAAACAATTGCCATGAGGGGCCTTGTGAGCGCCTTCTTAAGGATGAGACCTGGGTGGTGATTGGTTGTTTTTCGGCTTCCGGTTTGCAGTGCATGATGGGTTCCCGTACAAATTGCAATTTATATCTTACTACATACAAAATAAAAGTGATTGAGGAGCAAAATAAATTCCAAAACACTATGATATTATGTTTCATTATAGATACAATGCTCGTAAAGTATGATATGAAGGCCCATTAAAACTGTGACCCCGTGACCTCTCGTTTCCGCCATGTTGTAAACAATGCCCGGTTGAACATTATGAGTACCGTATTCATGGAGCGTTCCCTGGGTCTACCACTGGTGATTTAACCATATAGATTGATGCCATTTATACTAAAAATCCTCAGAAAAACAACATAGTATACATTTACTACATTTAATTTATAGAATTATGGTTTTCCTTCCTTTTGTTCGAGAACCCCAATTATCGCCCGTTCCCTTAACCGGCGTTGACGGCCTTATTGACTACATATAGAATTGTTTTTACTCATAAAGGATTTGCATTGATGGCTCCACCTTTATGATAGATACTGAAAATTATCACTAGAATCCCTAACTGTTCAATATACTTCTCAACAATTTATCTTATTAAAATTTTGTGTGGCCCTCATAAAAACATTATCCACTGTTGGCGGAGTAATTTCATTACTGTGCATGGTTTGGCCGACTTCATTAAATTTCATTGTCAGGGGTCTGTTTAAAACGCGGAGAATCCACGGAGAGATGGAGAATTCGCGGAGAATTGGCGGAGAGTTTTTATATTCAATGATACTTTTAAATGCACATTAAAAACACTTAAAACCCCCAACCATATTACTCTTAACATATTTGAGCACTAATAAATGAACCAAATAATTTTAAAAATCTGTATATAATTAAGCATTTTATGCTTAAAAATGTAGACTCACCGCCGAGTGAATGCGTTACACAAAATCTAACACCCGTTTAAGTCACCAGCTGACAGATCTTTAGACAAAAAAACGCAAAACACCTAACATTGAACAGTTTATTGTGCAAACAATAACAAAACCATGCACGTGTATCAAATTTACAGGTGTTAAACGATATATATGATATGATTAATAAATCATAATTTTACCTACATTTATTGATAGATAAAAAAAAACACTATCACCATTTATAGTGTATGGACCCAATTTACATGCACAAATAAAAGGTGAAACACAAACATTCGACTTTACACACTTTATACACAAAAAAAAGATTGCCCCCTTAAGCTAATGAATCAACTTGGCAGTAGGATTAAATAAAATAAAAGAAAAAATCGTAAATATATATTGTAATCACAGTTAAAGAATTATATTTTTCTTATTCTGTACAAAATACAACACACTGCTTTCTGGCCATAACAATACAGAGTATAATAATAATAAAAAAATTAAAACTTTAGCACAATGTACACATACATACAGCAATAGTACATGAACTTATTTGTACAATCTTCACAAAACCATTTTATTTTTTAATTGCTTTAGTTATTTTAAAGACATATGCACATTTAAAATGAAACGATTTGTTACATTTTTTCATTTTTTTCACAACCAACCATGTCTTGGAATAAATCTCCTAATCATCATTCACATTCAATCCCAATGGTCACATTTGCATTATATTTAGGTTAGTTAGGTTTTGGTGTTCCAGGAGAAGGTTTTGCTTGAGGAAATGACGTGAAAATGCCTGAATCGTAACAAGAAACTAAGTGTTGTTGCATCAATCCATTGTTAAAATGTTCAATTTGTTTAATTTCTAGATTGAAACGAAAATCAACTGCATTTGCAATCACAAATAGTCCACAGTCTCCTGATGCTATATTCGTTGTCTCTGGCATGGCACAAATAAAATCTTAAGAGAAGAACTGAGAGCTGAATTTTACATTAATGTACAGATTTTTAATTATTTTGGTAACTTAACAGATACATTAATATGTGAAGAGTAATATAGTTGGAGATTTTAGTTAATTTTAACGTGTATTTAAAAGTATTATTGCATATAAAAACTCTCCGCAAATTCTCCACGAATTCTCCGCGAATTCACCATCTCTCTGCGGATTCTCTGCATTTTAGATAGACCCCATTGTCAGTAGGTAGATGGTGCTGTGCGCACCAGCACTGGGGTTGTTATACCGGGTCATTAATTTTCTTAGGATATGATCCGTTGTTCACTTAAATACTTCCTAAACAGATTGAGCCAAGGTAGGAATAATTGCCTTGTGGTTCCTTTAGTTAATTAATTACCCTATTTTGTACATTGTCATGGTCAGATTGATCAGTTGTACAAATAAATGTTATCACGGCCATGGTGTCATAACTTGATAACAAAGGTTTGGGGATTTTTCTTTATACTAAACTATATATATATATATATAGAACATCATAGGTCATGCACTCTTGAAAGAAAATCTTTCATGTAGTCTATTGTACTGTAAAGATGAAAGACAAACCACGGGGGGCAAAGATCAAAGATTAAAATCAGGGCACCTCCACTTACACGGATTGGCAGGTGTGTCAGTCTGTCATGTGGTCAGGGGAAGTCCAGGGTCTGCAACAGGTGCCTAGAATACCAGGCACCAGCCAGAATTTCTCCAGTGTTGTTTGTGTAATTGTTTCAAGTTCAAAATGTTAAGTACTTGCATTGTTAATATACATGTAACACATGTACTTGAAAAGGAATGGTCCAGCATTGAAGCATTATACCTGGTATATTCTATTGCATAGGTTTGCATTAGGCCTGTAGGCCTTGTTACAATTTTTTTTTCTGTTTTTGAGACCTTTACAGATGTGGTCATTTGTTAAGAGGGCACAAATCATAATGACTGGATCTGGAATCTTGTATCTTCACATGCAGGGAGTCTCATGAAAATTCACCTTGTAAACCTGAAATTAGGTCTCTGTCACCCATATTGTCTGAGCTATGGGGCTCAGAAGTACCCCCCAGAATAACTAAAAATATGATACAAAAGCTCTATCTGCAAAACTAGAGCATTGATCGCCATGATTTTTTGCATGCATATTCATCATTGGTGGCACCACCTGGAATTTTTCTCATTTTCACACATTTTTATCTTATTTTGAGACCTTTAAAGGTTTGGTCGTTTGTTAAGAAGGCAAAAATTGTAACCATTGGATCTGGGATCTTCTTACCTGACATCCTTGGAGGTCCATAAAAAATCTGCATGGCAACCTGAAATTCAGTCTCTGTTACCCATATCCTCTGAGCTATGGGGCTTCCAGGGAGGTCTATGAGAATTCCCCTTGAAAACCTGAATCAAGGTCTCTGTTCCCCATTTACTGCGAGCTATGGGGCTTATACATACCCCCTAGAATATTTGAAAATTTGATACCAAAGCAGGGCACAAATCATATCTTTGGACCCAGGATCTTCTAACTTGACATCCTGAAAGTTCCTCCAAAGTTCTCCCGATAAACCTTTTTTGTTTTCTCGGTATGTTTGATCACCCCAGAAATAATGCAAAATATACACAAATTGCCAGATTCCTCTAGAAAGGATGGCTGGATTGTCATCAAATTTGGTGTACTTATGTGTCTTGATGAACTTGCGCCTAGTGCACAATCAGGTGTACACTTTTATTTTATAAATTGTTATAGAATAATCAACAATTATTTGTTGGCCATGACTTCAAAGTCAGTTTTTCTATTACTTCAGCATATATATTTGATCTAAATATTGAAAACCAGACTTGAATATATAAAATTTAAAAAAAAGTTATGATAATTTTAATGTGTCAAATGTAGCTTGTTAACTGTGTTATATTGTTGCAAGTGGATTTTTAATTTTTATAATAATACCCCTATACAAAATGATACCTGGGACTGGGGATGTCTGTTGTCACTGATTTTTTTCTTATGAAATATGCACATTCCTTTAAGAAAAAAAACTAGAAGATGCTAGTCAAGAATTTAAAAAAATTACCATACTCCAGCTGATATGCCTGATGTTATGCAGAGTTGACATTTACCATATATGTCTTTTTTAATGAGGACACCAAACTAGGTAATGGGCTCAGTTTCATTTTGATACTTTCTAATACACTACATTTAAGCATACTATTAAAATTAGGCCAAATATTCTACTCGAGCATGTTCTGATACAATAAATCTGCTTTCATAGATTGTTGTAAATTTTCTGTAAGATTGTGTAGTGTCCGTAGACACTATCTCACAGCTATTACAAATTTAATATCCTCAGTTCTTAATTTTCTTTAGAAATTGTAACAGTCACTGTTTAGAAAAATATCAAAATCATTTTCCAGTTTCATTCCATATGATATACAGATGGGCCAACATGTACAAATGTAGTGTCTGTTGACATGTAGTGTCAGTAGACAAAGCTGATTTAAGAACAGCTATTGTCTCCATCTACAGTAAAAACAAACTATTTATTAGCCATATTGTCATTAAATTATCCAGGTGTCAAGAAATAAAATTTAAAAGTTAACAAATAAAGCTCAGTTTTTCTTTGCCATTACTAGAAGATCATAACATACAAGTTTAACATACAAGCTAAGCAACCTGAAATATATTCAAGTAATTGATGCCCATTACACATAATTTAAATACATGTGCTTCAGAAACAGTTTCTTTAGAAATTACAGTAGTTACTGTTTAGATAAATATCAAAATATTTTTCAAGTTCCATCCAATATGATACAGATGGGCTAACATGTATACAAATGTAGTGTCCATAGACATTTAGTGTCCATAGACAAAGCTGATCTTAAAACAGCTATCGTCTTTATCTACTGTAAAAACAAAATATTTATTAGCCAAAATTGTCAGGAAATAACCAAGGAATCAATAAAATTCAAAAGTTAATAAATAGATCCTAGTTTTTCTTTAACACCAATAGTGGATCAGCCAACTTTTAATACCCTTTAATATTATATACTAAGTATTTAATGGCAATTACACATGGTAGTTTAAATACATTCATACATTTACTGTTCATTGATTTACTGTATTAAAAACAAACAGAACTTTATTTGTCTTGATTATTATGTGTCTTACCATTATCTCATGTTCCTTTATTTGAAACTGGGTAACAGACAAGGGGAGCTATCAACATTTTGAGAAGTGCCAGGATGAAAAGCAGCCATTATTGATTTTGAATCAGCAAGGTCATCAGTGGTCATTCTGAACCAATCAGGAAGCTACTGGTATCAGACTTCCAAGGATTCTTTGACATTTATAAGAATAAACAGCATTTGATAATGTTGCATTTAAATAAATTTCTCAATCTGGTACTGATTCTTATACAGGATTCTTTATCATTATCAAGTTTATTGGTAAAGGGGTTTTTAACCATAGTTTAAACAGAAAGTTGAAAACAAAAACACATAAGTTATTCTTAAGAATTAACACATGCACATTTAATAATATAATGCATTTTATTTAAAAAAAACTTTGAACAGTGGTCATATAGGTGCATTTTAATAAAATTTATAAAAACAGGTTATTTGAAAGGATATGGATTGACTCTAAATGAAGAACATTCTTTCAATCTGAATAAGTTATGTTCTTTATCAACCCAGGTCAAAACATATGATGCAGGGTGTCCATATACATTAAAGAGATAAGGTTTATAATTTTACATTGTTAAAGACTCTAAATGAAGAACATTCTTTCAATCTGAATAAGTTATGTTCTTTATCAACCCAGATCAAAACATATGATGCAAGGTGTCCATATACATTAAAGAGATAAGGTTTATAATTTTACATTGTTAAATCATGTTATTCAAATAGGATTGGAATTATTAGTATTAGTATCAGAAACAATCAGTTCAAAATGACATTAATAAGTTTATAATATAACTTTATATGATGCTTCATCTAAGTGTTAAAGTGATACTTCTTTCAGTTACCATCATTAAGGATAAAATGACAAACTGTTTAGGACCTGCTGCACTACCTTATATATAGCAATACATAGATCATTATGGTTGATGTTTATTTCTGAATTGTGGACTTTCATTACTTTTAAATTTGTGTAACAGTGACCCTTAAGTGTTAGATACTTTTATTGTGATGTATTTTATAGATTATATTTACATTGTGGTTCATGTAGTGTCTGTAGACAAAAAAATGCAAGTTTAACATCCTGTCAAATTTGTTTTCCCTGGAATTTACTTTTCTAAAGCTGATGTAAGATTTTACATGCTTGATTGTTCACAGTATTTTAGAAGTTAAAACTCTTCAGCCGAACAGAGGAGATTCACAGTAAGGGTTTCTGTGTAAATTTACCAAAAATAAAATTTTCATATTTATCACATATTTACAGGGCAAAGAGTAAAATATGAAAATACTCATTCCATAAATTCATTGTTTATGTTGGTTATATCAGTGTACAGAATCACTGAGTATATCATTCACACAATTAAAGTGTTTTACAGGTACCCATTCAGAGTTTTTTAGCTCAGCTGACTGAAAGTTATCTGAGCTATAGCGATCACTCTTTGTCTGTCGTCCGTCTGTCCGTCCGTTAACCAGGCACAAATCGTAACCGCTGGACCTAGAACCTTGTAACTTGGGATTCTGAGAGGTCCATAAAAAATCTCCTTGGAAACCAGAAATTAGGTCTCTGTTACCCATATCCTTCGAGCTATGTGGCCCCAAAGTACCCCCCCGCAAAGTCAAAAATTTCATACAAAAACTTCAATATCTCATTAACTACTTGACTGATGGTCATGATTTTTGGCATACATATTGATCATGAGATGTTACATCATTTCCTGCAGACTGGTGGCGCCACCTGTATTTTTCGATTTTTTACAAATTTTTTTCTCTATTTTTGAGACCTTTAAAAATGTGAACATCTGTTAACAAGGCACAAATCATAAAGACTGGACTTAGAATCTTAATTCTTGACACACTGAGAGGTCCATGAAAAATCTCCTTGGAAACCAGAAATTAGGTCTCTGTTACCCATATCCTTTGAGCTATGGGGCCCCAAAGTACCCCCCAGAATAGTAAAAAATTTCATACAAAAACTTCAATATCTCAATAACTACATCACTGATGGTCTTCATTTTTGGCATACATATTGATCATGAGATGTTCGAACAGTTCCTGCAGACTGGTGGCGCCACCTATACTGTTTGATTTTTTACGATTTTTTCCTCTATTTTTGAGACCTTTGAGGATGCTGTCATCTGTTAGCGTGGCACAAATCGTAACGACTGGACCTAGAATCTTCATTTTCGACACACTGAGAGACCTATGAAAAGTCTCCATGGAAACCAGAAATTAGGTCTCTGTTACCCATATCCTTTGAGCTATGGGGCCCAAAATTACCCCCCAGAATAGTAAAAAATTTCATACAAAAACTTCAATATCTCATTAACTACATCACTGATGGTCATGATTTTCGACATACATATTGATCATGAGATGTTTCATCAGTTTGTGCAGACTGGTGGCGCCACCTGTATTTTTCAATGTTCACGAATTGTTTTCTCCATTTTTGAGACCTTTAAGGATGTAGTTATCTGTCAACAGGGTACAAATCGTAACGACTGGACCTAGAATCTTCGTTCTTGACACACAGGGAGACCCATGATAAGTCTCCATGTAAACCTGAAATTTGGTCTCTGTTACCCATATCCTTTGAGCTATGGCACTCCAAAGTACAGCTCAGAATAATGGAAAATTTGATACAAAAGCTAAAGTATCTGAACAACTAATGCAGAGATAACCATAATTGTTTGCATGGATATTGATCATGGAGTGTTTCATAAGTTTCTGCAGACTGGTGGCACCACCTGTATTTGTTCGTTTTTTTTTTACGAAATTTTTCTGTATTTTTGAGACCTTTAAAGATATGAACATCTGTTAACAGGGCACAAATCATAAAAACTGGACCAAGAATCTTCATTCTTGACACACAGGGAGACCCATGAAAAGTCTCCATGGAAACTTGAAATTAGGTCTCTGTTACCCATATTCTTTAAGCTGTATGGGTCCAAAATATCCCCCCCCCCCCCAGAATAATGGAAAATTTGATACAAAAACTGCAGTATTTCAATAACTACAACACTGATGGTCATGATTTTCGGCATACATATTGATCATGAGCTGTTCCATCAGTTTCTGCAGACTGGGTGTGCCACCTCTATTTTTTTTCAAATTTTTACGAATTTTTTTCTTTTTTTTGAGACCTTTAAAGATGTGGTTATCTGTCAACAGGGTACAAATCGCAACAACTGGACCTAGAATCTTCATTCTTGTCATGCAAGGAGGCCCATGAAAGGTGCCTGTGGAAACTTGAAATTAGGTCTCTGTTACCCATATCCTTCAAGCTATAGGACTCCGAAGTATCCCTCCGAATAATGGACAATTTGATACAAAAACTGAAGTATCTGAACAACTAATGCAGAGATCACCATGATTTTTTGCATGGATATTGACCATTAAGTGTTTTTATTAGTTTCTTCAGACTGGTGGAGCCACCTGTATTTTTGTATCCGCCAAAACGAAGTTTTGCGGATACTATGTTTTTGACCGAGTTCCTCCGCCGCGGTGGCGTTCGTTTCCAGAGAGCTCCTCGGAGACTAATGGACCGATTTTTCCCAAACTTACACCTATTATCGGGTCACATGTGAACTGGTGCCTAACCAATTTGCATTGACCTCTGACCTTTCCTCTCTATCCAGTGTCCATTTGTGGGTCTGTTTCCACTCATAAACCCTCATATCTCGGGAACCGTTTGACCGATCAGGGGTTACCTGCAAAGATTTTTGCACAGTGTTTGTCTGTTTGTCTGCCATGGGCAAAAATCGCTCATATACATGTAGTGGTTTGACTTTTCTGCCTAAAATTTTGCAGGTGTATACAACTTGGACAGCTTTCTGGATTTGTGGTAGGTGGCACAACCTACATACACATTTAGGCTGCAGACATTCATGCTAATATGCAACATACCTCACTCTATTTCCCCTTGCCACTAAATCCATGCCTCACTATCCGATTTTGGCAGATACATGTAGTCACTTGTCGGTTACCCGTATTCTAGTTTTAAAAGTTTACACATTTTTCTCTATTTTTGAGATATATAAATACAGTCTAAATCTTGGCCTGTTGGTTAATCTGTTTGATGCTTCAGTTGAATGGGTATATACTACTGATACGATGTGGGGTGTGGGGATGTCCCCACACTGTATCACAAGCAGTGCTGATGTTGGTGGCTGACAATGTTCCAAGACCAATTTGATGATAGAAGCCTTTATTCACAGGACAGAGTCTGGGCCAGTCTTTGCTGAGGCCCTGCAGTGCCCAGCTAGACATGGTCCCTCTCTCTCTCTGACTCTCTGTGCGCACTACAGATAGTTTTGTTACAGAACTGTCATGTGACATATGAGACCTACATATCCATATTTCTGCATTTCGTCATAAAAGCTAAACCTTATTGGATGACCCAAAGTAGGTCACAATTACATCAGAGTTATAAGTGTTCTTCCTCACTTCGTGAGATCTGATTCGACAAAAGTGCTACGGAAAATCCCAAGTCTGACCTGACATACATCCAGTTATAGACTGACCTACAAGTCCTATTTCCAAACTCGTATAAACATAATCTGCCTGCCTCATCATAGAAACCAATTTAGAGCTAATTTGGGAGAGAACATTTAGGCTCTACAAACATACTGAATTGCCATTAGATACTTGGTCGTCTGATGAACATTAATAATTCTTTGGCTCTGTCTGAATATCAGAACAGACTGAAACCAAGATTGATTTTTATTGTTTCTGAATGATTTTAGATCTTAATTAATGAAATATTGAAATATTCCTTTAAATATGTGTTAAGTCACATATACACCCTTTCTCACTCCATAACATATCCCTCTGGTATTCAGAATGAGGCTCCGGCCTCATCGGCTAAGTCAGAGAAAAATGAGTTATTTCAAGAAGGATAACCGGAATGTAGATGACAGAAATACATAATGTGTAAAGATCAAGATATACTGCATAAGTCTGAATTAACTGCGAGAACAGTAGCCAGAATGTGAATGAACTTGCTGGCACTAGTGACAGTGTGTTGGATATATGTCTGTAGAGAGTAAAGTATTACATCACTGAGGTGTAATAGATTGCACATATCAATATAGATGTGAAGTACATGAACATATGTCACAGTTCCAGATGTAACAATGTAAGGAATAAAGTAGTGCATGTTTTAAATTGATATGAGTACAACAACAATGCTTAAGCTGTCCTAAATAAGCTGAGAACAACATATATAATTATATAGCTATACATACATGTTCTAAAGACATTTTTTTTCGTGAATTGACAATCCTTAACTATCTTAAAGAGAAAATGCTGATTTGTAAGAAAATCAGGAACAACATTGCAACTATGATGACATAATTTGACATCTTAATATAAGCATTAAAACTTCAGATGTAAGTATGACACATCTAAATAGAATTAATAAATAAACATCTTAATAGATATGATGATAACATCATACACAGATTATACAAGTACTGTGCATACTGAATAAGCAATGGAATAAGTCAAAGTATGTGAACCATTTGAACATACAGTGAGTGATGTTGCATAAAGATGTTCTGTCGAACAGCAATATGCATTGCCAATTATAACAAGTGAATTAGCAATGCCTGTAGCTAAACATATAATTCCTATGGAAAAAGTGATCATGAATTCCTAATCTGACAAAGTATATACTCTTGTGCCTAAGAGTTTAACATATACATAGGTACATGACAATCTGCTCTGTGTGTTGATCAGTACCAATGATTCAAAATACATCTTGGCTTTCATACTTGGCATTGGGACAAGTTGAATTGAGAATAATGGAAGGTTGATTTGCTACACCTTTAGCAAAACACAACTGGTGTATGGTACCAGCGGATAAGTACATGACAGACATGAGGTCATTCCTAACAACAGAGGAATGATGTATATATATTCCCATTGATTGGCCAATTTTTGTGCATGAACAAGGCGAAATATGTGTGAAAATGTGATGAAAAATTAAATAATTCACTGACAGTTGCACGTATCGATCTAGACCATATGGATTTTGATGGTAATTTTATTGTGAGCTCATTATGTGTAAGATCAAACATACATCTGTAGAGTGATGATTTAAAGCATATGATAAATGTTCAGGATCAAAATCCTTGTCACTCCACATTTTGGTTTATGGGTTAACAGTAGCATGAATGCATGACCAGAATGCATTTGCTCATGAAACATGTTTGTCATAGTATGTGTAAATGTGAATTCCTATGAGAAGAATTCCTGGGCTAACCTTCATATTTTTGCCTGGCATATCCAGCTATTAATGAGGTTATACATATCAAACCCTTGTTTTAGGCAATAATGTGACCACAGGTCAGTGCATTATTGATTTTTGGAGTCATCACACTCCCCAGTTTGTCCAATTCCCTATATATTGGGGGGCTGCCTGTGAACCCGTGTTTGAGGACCAAACTGTGACAATTGAAAATAAGCATTGCATTGTGCTTTGGTGACACAATGTGCTACCATTCCATTAAAATAAGCCAAGAGTACATTATCATACCTGTTGATTTGGTATGGACCAACACATGAGAAAATCTCAATATAAATGAATGCTAAAATGCTGATGGTTTTGCATATTGCTCCACTCTAGGAATTATTGTATTAAAATCAATACAGCCATTTGTGACATTGCATATTAACAACTGAGATAGACATAACTGCATCAAATCTAACATTGACAGTTCTACACCTTTTGCTGTGGTCTTGTAAACTTATTCCTAACCATATCAATAAGATAGAGACATTATATTATATCATATTACAACTATGACACATCAATAAGAGAAAGTTATAGATTACTACATTCATATGAATATTTTTTTTTGTGTTTAGTTTTACAACATATTCATGCAAAATATTATGAAATGCCCCAAATTTACATTGGGCATGTAAAATTCAGAGTCTCTGGTTTTGTTTTTCATTACCTCAGGCAATCTTGTCTTTTTTGGGTCTTAAGTTGTCTTCTCTGCTGACTTGGGTGGTTTCTTTTTCTTCTTTGAGTCATGGTACGGGAGGTGATGCAGAAGATAGCGGTAGAACGGCAAATCTGCTTCTAGTAGTTGCAGGAACATAGCGAGGACTTGTTGTGAGATAACACACAGTGCACATGGTATGGCCAGTAGTATTGTTGACATAGGCCCGAAGCTGGCTTGTCCCGATATTGATTTTTTTTTTGTGGCTGGTCCAAACAATGATGATCTCAGGTTGAGATATCACAGCACTTTTTTTTAGCGAAAAAAGTCATTTTAGCAACTTTAAGTCACTTAAAGCAAAATAAGGCTCAACAGTGTCCTTGTGGTTTAAAGATCCAGAGAGAGTCTTTGATCTTCTCAAGCAGAGCACTGAGAAACTGCAGCCAAGTTAAAGTTTGAAGAAAGAGTTCTTAGCAAAGTTTGATACCTTTCAGCAGCAGAGATGACATTCTTGATGTTAGGCTGTGATCCGGTACCTGGGTTGAAGTTCCAATGCAGTTGTGAGAAGGGAGACCAGTCAATGGCATCTGTGGCTGTGAGGGGTGGGGGGATCTTCATTCTTCACTCCAGCTGGCAGCATTGTTGGTTTTTCTGGCGCTGATGTGCTGGAAGTGAATCCCTGTTCATCCACCATAATGATACGGGACCTGGTCTCCACCATAATGATACAGATGTGGGGTCGGGGATGTCCCCACACTGTATCACAAACAGTGCTGATGTTGGTGGCTGACAATGTTCCAAGACCAATTTGATGATAGAAGCCTTTATTCACAGGACAGAGTCTGGGCCAGTCTTTGCTGAGGCCCTGCAGTGCCCAGCTAGACATGGTCCCTCTCTCTCTCTGACTCTCTGTGCGCACTACAGATAGTTTTGTTACAGAACTGTCATGTGACATATGAGACCTACATATCCATATTTCTGCATTTCGTCATAAAAGCTAAACCTTATTGGATGACCCAAAGAAGGTCACAATTACATCAGAGTTATAAGTGTTCTTCCTCACTTTCGTGAGATCTGATTCGACAAAAGTGCTACGGAAAATCCCAAGTCTGACCTGACATACATCCAGTTATAGACTGACCTACAAGTCCTATTTCCAAACTCGTATAAACATAATCTGCCTGCCTCATCATAGAAACCAATTTAGAGCTAATTTGGGAGAGAACATTTAGGCTCTACAAACATACTGAATTGCCATTAGATACTTGGTCGTCTGATGAACATTAATAATTCTTTGGCTCTGTCTGAATATCAGAACAGACTGAAACCAAGATTGATTTTTATTGTTTCTGAATGATTTTAGATCTTAATTAATGAAATATTGAAATATTCCTTTAAATATGTGTTAAGTCACATATACACCCTTTCTCACTCCATAAAACTACCATTCTGATGATAAAATTTCCTTTTGCGAATCTCTTCCCAGTCAGCTGAGCGTCATGACCCATGGGTCACTTGTTATATCTTCTCTTAAACATGTAGTGTCCGTAGACAGAACATTGCCACCAATATTCATCATATGGTTAAACCAAAATGGTTGAAGTTTGTGCTCTGAAATTTTTTTCCTGATTCCCCTAGGGGAAGGTTGTTTACACAACAAAGAGACTCACATGTGCAATGATTTTGAAAATTTCACCTAACTGCAAAACAAAGTGTACACCTGGTTGTGAACTAGACGTTTAGCTAATATGCTTCATTTACAGACAGATGCATCAGGTGTTGGACTGTTGGCATGGGGGCAGCAATACTACAGTACCATGAAGATTAGATATTTCCAGTTGCTTAAATGCTAACAAGAAATTGTTACCCAGAGAACCACCATACTCCACACTAGATCATGAATGTTTGTGAATTTAGTTTTGACTGAGTGATAGGGTAACCCTCCAACTTTGTTCTTTACATGTGATGCCCATAAGATATGTTACAGTGTTATTCTGAAATTATATAATATATCTGGGGCAACACTTGTCAGAAACCATCCTCTTTGAGACTTTGAAGAAACACACATAGGAGTCCCTGCTTGGTGCCATATACAGGTGTTTTTCACACCTATATTGAGGCTGTACCTGAAGACCCAAACACCAGTTGTCATGGCCGGGCAGTTAAAAAATGACCAGTGTCAAACACTTGGGGTTGCAGTTCTACTAAGATTAGCCATAGTTAATTAACAAATCAATCACACAGTACAGTCACACTGATCATCCCTACTACTAAGCATACACATGATATAGCCTGTTCGAAACATACATGCAGACTGCCACAAAGCCTGTAGTTTCCTATATATAAAAACTATGTCTGCAGCCAAATTGTGTATGTAAGTTCCCCCCCCCCCCCCACCACAAAATCAAGAAAGCCGTCCAAGTTGTATAATGCAAAATTTAAGGCAGATAAGTCAAACCACTACATGTATATGAGTGATTTTAGCCCGTGGCAGATAAACAGATGGACACTGAGCAAAAATGGTTGCAGGTGGCGCCACCAGTTTTGAGTATGATAAAGAGCTATGTGAGAACTATACACGTGCAAAACTTTGGCCCAATCTGTCAAACGGTTCCCAAGATATGAGCTTGGATGTCTGCTGCATAAACTAGAATGCAGGTGGTGCCACCTGTCATAAAATTAAGAGAGCTGTCGGGGATGTATAAACCTGCAAAATTTTAGGCAGATATGTCAAACCACTGCCAAAATATGAGTGATTTTATCCTATGGAAGACAAACAGACGGAAGCTGTGCAAAAATGGCTGCAGATGGCGCCACCAGTTTTGCGTATGATAAAGAGCTATGTGAGATCTAAACACATGCAAAATTTTGGCCCAATCGGTCAAATGGTTCCCCAGATATGAGCTTAGATGTCTGCAGCGTAAACGTGAATGTAGGTGGTGCCACCTGTCATAAAATCAGAAAAGCTATCCATGATGTATACGCATGCCAAATTCAGGTGAATTAGTCAAGTCACTGCAGAGATATGAGTGATTTTAACCCAAGGCAGATGAACAGATGGACACTGTGCAAACATGGCTGCAGGTGGCGCCACCAGTTTTGTGTATGATAAAGAGCTATGTGAGATCTATACACATGCAAAATTTTTGCCCAATCGGTCAAACGGTTCCCGAGATATGAGCTTGGATGTTTGCAGCGTAAACGTGAATGTAGGTCGCGCCACCTGTCATAAAATCAGAAAAGCTATCCAGGATGTATACACATGCCAAATTTCAGGTGAATTAGTCATATCATTGCAGAGATATGAGTGATTTTAACCCAAGGCAGGCGAACAGATGGACACTGTGCAAACATGGTTGCAGATGGCGCCACCATTTTTAGCTCAGCTGACTGAAAGTCATCTGAGCTATAGCGATCACTCTTTGTCCGTCGTCCGTCTGTCTGTCCGTCTGTCTGTCCCTCTGTCTGTCCGTTAACCAGGCACAAATCGTAACCGCTAGAACTGGAATCTTCTTACTTGACATCCAGGGAGGTCCATGAAAAATCTCCTTGGAAACCAGAAATTAGGTCTCTGTTACCCATATCCTTCGAGCTATGGGGCCCCAAAGTACCCCCCAGAAAAGTCCAAAATTTCATACAAAAACTTCAATATCTCATTAATAACTTGACTGATGGTCATGATTTTTGGCATACATATTGATCATGAGAGGTTCCATCAGTTCCTGAAGACTGGTGGCGCCATCTGTATTTTCCGATTTTTTACGAATTTTTTTCTCTATTTTTGAGACCTTTAAAAATGTGAACATCTGTTAACATGGCACAAATCGTAATGACTGGACTTAGAATCTTCATTCTCGACACACTGAGAGACCTATGAAGTCTCCATGGAAACCAGAAATTAGGTCTCTGTTACCCATATCCTTCCAGCTATGGGGCCCCAAACTACCCCCCAGAAAAGTAAAAAATTTCATACAAAAACTTCAATATCTCATTAAATACTTGACTGATGGTCATGATTTTTGTCATATATATTGATCATGAGATGTTCCATCACTTCCTGCAGACTGGTGGCGCCACCTGTATCGTTCAATTTTTTACGAATTTTTTTCTCTATTTTTGAGACCTTTCAAAATGTAAACATCTGTTAACAAGGCACAAATCGTAAAGACTGGACCTAGAATCTTCATTCTTAACACACTGAGAGACCTATGAAAAGTCTCCATGGAAACCAGAAATTAGGTCTCTGTTACCCATATTCTTCGAGCTATGGAGCCCCAAAGTACCCCCAAGAAAAGTAAAAAATTTCATACAAAAACTTCAATATCTCATTAACTACTTGACTGATGGTCATGATTTGTGGCATAACTATTGATCATGAGATGTGTCATCACTTCCTGCAGACTGGTGGTGCCACCTTTATTGTTCGATTTTTTACAATTGTTTCCTATATTTATGAGACCTTTAAGGATGCTGTCATCTGTTAGCATGGCACAAATCGTAACGACTGGACCTAGAATCTTCATTCTTGACACACTGAGAGGTCCATGAAAAATATCCTTGGAAACCAGAAATTAGGTCTCTGTTGACCATATCTTGAGCTTTGGGGCCCCAAAGTAACCCCCCCCCCCCCCCCCCAAGTTGTCAAAAATTTCATACAAAAACTTCAATATCTCAATAACTACATCACTGATGGTCATGATTTTTGGCATACATATTGATTATGAAATGTTCCATCAGTTCCTGCAGACTTGTGGCGCCACCTGTATTGTTTGATTTTTTTACGATTTTTTCCTCTATTTTTGAGACCTTTAAGGATGCTGTCATCTGTTAACGTGGCACAAATCATAAGGATTTGGACGTAGAATCTTCATTCTCGACACACTGAGAGACCTATGAAAAGTCTCCATGGAAACCAAAATTAGGTCTCTGTTACCCATATTCTTCGAGCTATGGAGCCCTAAAGTACCCCCAAGAAAAGTAAAAAATTTCATCCAAAACTTCAATATCTCATTAACTACTGGAATGAAGGTCATGATTTGTGGCATAACTATTGATCATGAGATGTGTCATCTGTTCCTGCAGACTGGTGGCGCCACCTGTATCGTTCGATTTTTTACGATTTTTTTCCTCTATTTTTGAGACCTTTAAGGATGCTGTCATCTGTTAGCATGGCACAAATAGTAACGACTGGACCTAGAATCTTCATTCTCAACACACTAGAAGACCTATGAAAAGTCTCCATGGAAACCAGAAATTAGGTCTCTGTTACCCATATCCTTCGAGCAATGGGGCCCCAAAGTACCCCCCCAGAGTAGTCAAAAATTTCATACAAAAACTTCAATATCTCAATAACTACATCACTGATGGTCATGATATTTGGCATACATATTGATTATGAGATGTTCCATCAGTTCCTGCAGACTGGTGGCGCCACCTATGTTATCTATCAAGAGGGTACAAATTGCAACAACTGGACCTAGAAACTTCATTCTTGTCATGCAAGGAGGCCCATGAAGTGTGCCTGTGGAAACTTGAAATTAGGTCTCTGTTACCCATATCCTTCAAGCTATAGGACTCTGAAGTATCCCTCAGAATAATGGACAATTTGATACAAAAGCTGAAGTATCTGAACAACTTATACGGAGATCATCATGATTCTTTGCATGGATATTGACCATTAAGTGTTTTTAGCTCAGCTGACTGTAAGTCATCTGAAGTATCCCTCAGAATAATGGACAATTTGATACAAAAGCTCAAGTATCTAAACAACTATTGCAGTGATCTCGATTGATTCTTTGCATGGATATTAATCATGGAATGTGTCATCAGTTTCTGGAGTATGGTGGCGCCACCTGTATTTTTTTTATTTTTAGGAATTTTTTTCTCTATTTTTGAGACCTCATAAGATGCAGTCATCTGTTAACATGGCATAAAAAAAGTAACAACTGGACCTAGAATCTTCTCTCTTGACATCCTGAGAGGCCCATGAAAAGTTTCCTTAAAAACTTAAAATTAGGTCTCTGTTACCCATAACCTCTGAGCTATGGGGCTCCCAAGTACCCCCCAGAATAATGGAAAATTTGATACAAAAGCTCAAGTATCTGAACAATTAAAATATAATTATCACCATGATTCTTTGCATGGATATTGATCATGAAATGTTTCATCAGTTTCTGCATTCTGGTGGCGCCACCTGTATTTTTTCAATTTTTAGCTCAGCTGACTGAAAGTCATCTGAGCTGTAGGGATCACCTTTTGTCCGTTGTCCGTCCGGCCATCCAGGCGTCTGTGTGTTAACAGGGCACAAATCGTAACCGCTAGACCGGGAATCTTCTTACTTGAAATCCTGGGAGGTCTATGGAAATTCTCCTTGTAAACCTGAAATTAGGTCACTGTGACCTATATTCTTTGAGCTATGGGGTTCTGAAGTACCCCCCAGAATAATGCAAAATTTTATACAAAAGCTCAAGTATCTGAACAACTAATGCATTAATCACCATGATTCTTTGCATGGATATTGATCATGGAGTGTTTCATCAATTTCTGGAGATTGGTGGCGCCACCTCTATTTTTTTTTATTTTTTACGATTTTTAGCTCAGCTGACTATAAGTCATCTGAGCTATAGTCGTGGTCCATTGTCCGTCGTCTGTCCGTCCGTCCGTCCGTCCGTCCGTAGATGTGGCACGTTTTGAAACCGTAAGACCTAGGAATCCAAAATTCGGCATAATGTTAGATCTCCTACCAAGCCGAAAACTGGGTGTTTGCAACTTCGTTCCTTTGAGAAATTAAGGAAAAACCTCAATTTTTTATTAAAAACCTATTTTCACACTTCAGGACTGCCTAATATCAAAACCACTCATCTGTTTTTCCTCATATTTACCATAAATATTCCTCTATATAGTTCCTATGTACATGCCAGAAATTATGTCTGTATTATTTAATTTAAAAAAGTTATGGGCCCAAACATAATGCATTTTGTAAAAAATCAGAAAAGATATTTGATCACTTAACACAAAAAATGTTAATGCTATGGACCTTTTTTCCAGTAATATAACTTTAATTAATCAAAATTAAATTGTAAACCCAAAATTAGATGAAAATCTTTTAAATTTTTTAAAATATTAATAAAAATAAAAAATTGGTACCTTAAATTTTGCCCAACTTTGACCATGGCACGTTTTTTTCCTGTAAGTACTGTGGATTTAATTTTCACAGCATGTTTTTGTTAGCATTTCAACTGTTAACACAAAAAATTTGAAACCAGTTGATCAAAAACTGTAGATTTTAATCAAGTTTTCAAGCACCATGTAACATATTGTTTACATCAAGCTAGTGTTATGCAGTTTGCAAGAGCTCAGCTCCCCAGCTTCAGCTCTAAGTTCCTTAAATTCGGCATACAGTTAGATGTCTCCAAAATGCCCTACCATGCCAAGAATTTGGTCACTAGGACATTCAAGATATTAATGAAAAACTTCATTTTTCCATTAAAAACCCATTGTTACACTTCAAGACTGCCTAATATCAAAACCACTGATCTGACTTTAATCATAAATAATATACATATTTTTCATTCTCTATGCACATGCCAGAATGATGTCAGTATTGTGTAATTGTTTTAAGTTATGGGCCCAAACATAATGCACTTTGTAAAAAATCAAGAAATATATTTACTCCCTTAACAAGAGCATTGCTGAAGCTAGAGATTTTTTTGTCAGGGATGTAACATTATTTAATCAAGATTCAATTGAATACCCAAAATTAGTTCTGAATTTTTCAAATTTTATTTAGTATAAATATAAAATTAGTACCTTAAATTTTGCCCAACTGTGACCATGGCACGTTTGTTTCCCGTGAGCACTGTTGATATAATTTTCATATCATGCACACATAAGCATTTCAGCTTTTTAGTTTAGAAAGCTTAAAAGAAATTGGCCAAAAATTGTAGCTTTTATTAATGTTTTTTATGAGACCCTGTCAGACTTTGGCTCTCTCCAGCCCCTCTTGAGTCACCTGTATGTTGACCTTGTTGACCTTTCATCAAATTATGCACGCTTGAGGCGAGGCATACATGGAATCCAGGCAGCTTATGGCAAGCCACAGTTGATCCAGGTGTCCAACCCAACTCATCTAGTAGTTTTAACCAAGAACATAACAAAAAACAATAAATTAATAAATTTTTATTGGTTTTTAATAACAAATTAAAGAAAAATAGAAAAGGAATTTGTTAGTTTATAATAACAGGAAATTAACTTGCAGTTACTGATGATATAAGAATCTTGTATCGATGGGTAGAATGTCACATATTCCAAATAACACCATGCAGTCACCTATGGCATTTTTCAGTTCAATTTTAATGATAAAGAAGTAAATCATATTATTCATTACTAATCATTAGGGATCATATGAAGGTGTCTAGTGTGTACAATGATGTGAAATTAGTCCAAAATGAATTTTTTACAGTTATTTTTTAATATAAATAAAAGCCATAAAACCAGGTACTTATGATCATTATTTAAATGTGTGAATTTTGTATATTCTGGATTCTCAACATCATTGTTTGGTGAAAACTGAATAAATTCCAGACATGGTGCAAATACTTTGTAATTGTATTTAAATACAAATATGATTTTGTACTCCATTATAAAATTTCTTGCATAAAGAATGGGAATTCAGGTAAAAATGAAAATATATGAATACTCGTGCAAATACTTTCAAAATGTATTCATGAATGCATTCATGAATATATTCTTTAATATTATTTTAATAATCAAATCAGTTATATTTCATTTTAAAAAATCATATGATTCTCTTATTATTTTTAATAAAAATTATATTTGGGACAATATTTGTATTTTTTTTTAATAAATAGTTAAACTCTTATATTATATGTTGTGCTTATAAGTTATATGGCCAAGTCAAAATCTGTGTGACAATAGTACTCCATTTGTTAATAAAATAAATGAAATCAATCCTCTTCCCTGTCTCCAAAGGTACTATCAAAATCATACATAAGCTAAACAACAACAACTCATAATACAGCTTATATTTATTACCACACAAAACCAGCATGTGCCTCATTTCTAAATAATATTTTTTTATCATATATAACAGCTGAGCGTCGTGACCCATAGGTCCCTTGTTTTTCTCTACTTTTGTGATCTTTAAACATTTGGTCATCTGTAAACAGGGCACAAATCATAATGACTGGACCTAGAATCTTCTGTCCTCACCTCCAGGGAAGCCCATAAAAGGTCTACATGGAAACCCGAAATAAGGTCCCTGTTACCCATATTCTGTGAGCTATGGGGCCCTGAAGTACCCCCCAGAATAAAGATTTGGTCATAAATTAACAGGGCACAAATCATAATGACTGGACCTAGAATCTTCTGTCCTCACCTCCAGGGAAGCCCATAAAAGGTCTACATGGAAACCCGAAATAAGGTCCCTGTTACCCATATCCTTCATGCTCTGGGGCTCCGAAGTACTCCCCAGAATAAAGATTTGGTCATCTGTTAACAGAGCACAAATTATAATGACTTGACCTAGAGTCTCCTTTCTTGATATGCTGGGAGGCCCCTGAAAAGTCTCCTTGTGCACCTGAAATTACATCTCTGTTACCCATATCCTTCATCCTATGCGGCTTTGAAATACCCCCCAGAATAAACATTTGGATTTGTTAACAGGGCACAAATCATAATAACTGGACCTAGAATTTTATTTTTTGACATGCTGGGAGACCCCTGAAAAGTCATCTTGTAAACCTTGAAAATAGGTGTCTGTTACCCATATCCTTCATGCTACAGAGCTCCATAGTACCCCAATGAATATTGGATGATTTTATACAAAAGGTCAAGTTTGGAAAAAGTATTTCATTCAAATTTGACATTCAGATGATAAAATTACTTTTGTCAATGTCTTCCTGGTCAGCTGAGCGTCATGACCCCTGGGTCACTTGTTTGTGTATGTTATAAAGCTCTCCATGGGCTACATTTGTGCAAAAGATATGTGGGTTTATGTGTGGAAACAGACGCACGAACAGACGCAGAGCACAGAGGAAAGGTCAGAGGTCAAATCAAAATTGGGGCGCAGCAGTTCACATGTGACCCGAACATAATCCAGGGTTTCGTAAAATTCCGCCCAGCGGTTACGGAGGAGTTCTCTGGACACCTGCGCGGCGGGGGTGGCGGTGTGCAGCTGAAAACATAGTATCCGCAAAACTCTGTTTTGGCGGATACAATAACTTGTACTCACTCAAAGTTTACAGAAATTTCATGAATAGTAAATGTTTATAAATTTTATTTTACAGGATTATGTGAATTGTGCTTATCATTTTTGCATTTTCTTATATATATTTTGAAGTATTAGTATTGCTTCAGAATTGAAAAAAGACAAACTGAAAATTCAGACACATTAATTTAATCACTTCCAGAGTAAATGTATTTGCATGCCACAACAGGTGAGAACTTGACATACTGCCAACTGCAACAATCCATCAACAGCTTTGTGTTGACATGACAAACTTCAGAATTTGATAGAGTGCACACTAGGCATCACTAGGCAAAGGTGATTACTCTGGGCATCACTTAGCACATAGAATAGGTGATCTGAGCCCTTGGATAAAACCTAACTTCTACACTTCAGTGCATTAGCAAATCATTGAATGACACTACAAACTTGTATATAAATAAAAGTACAATATCATTTGTAGCAACTAACTTAGGAAGGGAAAATTGTACAAAGCTGCTTGACATATAATTTAGCTATTTTATAATTTATACACTCATGTTTGTTTAATATTCATATTTTTCAGCTGCTGACTGCACTCTTACTGACCCATCATCAATCACTGATGAAAAACAATGCAAGGCATGTCCAGAATATCAATGGCATACAGGTGCATGCAGATGTAAGTTAACCCTTAAACATTGGCTGCCTGGCATTTTATCAGATTCTTAATGCACAGTAAATAATGATGGCAAATTTATAACTAATACATGCTACATTAACTATATATGAAAATATATTATTCTGAGAATACACAATGGTTTCACAGGGTGCAGTGGTCTGGATGGTTTGAACAGATGGTGGAATGGATGCTGTAATGATAATTTTCCAATTCATAATGATAAAATAATCCTCAGTCTTGTTATCCCTCGACAGAGAGGGGGATATTGTGGTCAGCTCTGTCCATCTGTCTGTCCATAAATACTTTTATGCAAATCTCAAAATATTTCACTCTGATCTACTTAAAATTGTAGTAGCAGGTGCATCTTATGGGTCTCCAGAGCTGATGAGGTTTGAGTCACACTTGAATGCCTTTTTGGATATTTTTATGCCCCTGCCACAAAGAGGCTGGGGCATATAGTTTTACCCATGTCTGACATGTCCTTCCATTATTCCGAAATCAAACAGTTGTACGGACTTAGTTTCGCAGTGCCTGCAGATCTTGGCCTGATTTTTTATGTGTTGACAGATAATGACCAGTCACAGATCGAGTTTGTGTTTCGCCCAGTTGACCTACTTTTGACTGTATGACAGCTCCTGAACATAGAAAATTTCATGAAAAATAGTAATATTCATGACAAATGCACGGCCTTTTTTTCACAATGCTTGCAGATATTGGCCTTATTTGTGGTGTGTAGCAGCAAAATGACCACTTACAGATCGAGTTTGCGTTTTGTCCTGGTTGACCTACGTTTGACTGTATGAAGGCTTCTGAACATAGAAAATTTCATATGAAAATAGATATTTTCCAGACAAATACACATGTACCGACTACTTTTTGCAGTGCCTGCAGATATTGGCCTAATTTGTGGTGTGTGGCAGCAAAATGACCACTTACAGACCGAGTTTGCATTTTATCCTGGTTGACATTCTTTTGACTGTATGAAGGCTTCTAAACATAGAAAATTTCATATGAAAATAGATATTTCCAGACAAATGCACATGTAGACTATTTTTCGCAATGCCTGCAGATATTGGCCTGATTTTTGCTGTGTGGGCAGATATAGACCAGTTACAGATCGAGTTCCATTTCGTCCCAGTTGACCTACTTTTGACCGTTTTACGTCTCATAAACTTAGAAAATTTCATGAAAAATAGAAATTTCATGACAAATACACATGTACGGACTTTCTTTCGCAATGCCTGCAGATTTTGGCCTGATTTTAGCTGTGTGGGCAGATATAGACCAGTTACAGATTGAGTTCGCGTTTCGTCACGGTTGACCCATTTTTGACCGTTTTACGTCTCCTAAACTTAGAAAATTTCATGAAAAATAGAAATATTCATGACAGATCCACATGTACTGACTTTTTTCGCAATGCCTGCAGATATTGGCCTAATTTGTGGTGTGTGGCAGCAAAATGACCACTTACAGATCGAGTTTGCATTTTATCCTGGTTGACCTTCTTTTGACTGTATGAAGGCTTCTAAACATAGAAAATTTCATATGAAAATAGATATTTTCCAGACAAATACACATGTACAGATTTTTTTTGCAATGCCTGCAGATATTGGCCTGATTTTTGCTGTGTGGGCAGATATTGACCAGTTACAGATCGAGTTCGCGTTTCGTCCCAGTTGACCTACTTTTGACCATTTCACTGCTCCTGAACATAGAAAGTTTCATGAAAAATAGAAATTTTCATAACAAATGCATATGTACTGACTTTTTTTCCTCAATGCCTGCAGATACAACCCTGATTTTTTTATGTGGGCAGATAATGACAGTTACAGATTGAGTTCACGTTTCTTCCCGGTTGACCTACTTTTGATTGTTTTTTTTCAGCTCCTAAACATAGAAAATTTCATGAAAGACAGAAATTTTTTTCAAAATGCACATTTTTTTCACAATGCCTGCATCTACTGGCATGATTTTTGGTGTGTTGCTTGATAATGACCCGTTACAGATCGAGTTTCCATTTTGCCCTTGTTGACCTACTTTTGACCATACAACACCTCCTGAACTTAACAAAATTTTCAAAATTTTACAAATGTTTCTAATTTGCCCCAGGCGGGGGCATTTGTGTCGTTCCGACACATCTAGTTTTCACAATGCCTAAAGATATAAACCTGATTCTTTGGGTGTAGGCAGATTATAACCAGTTACAAATTGAGTTTGTGTTTAGTCCTGTTTGACCTACTTTTGACTGATGACTGATGGCTCCTGAACTTTGAAAATTTCAGAAGTAGAAAATAGTTAATAGAAAATTTCCTGACAAATGCACATGTAGGGCCCTTTTTTCAGCAATGCTTGCAGATATTGTCCTAATTTTTTGTATGTGGGTGCATTATGACCACTTACAGATCAAGTTCGCGTTTTGTCTAGGTTGACCTTTTTTTTGACCGTATGACGACTCCTGAACATAGAAAATTTCATGAAAAATTGAAATTTTTTTTTTTTTTGATAAATGCACATGTACAGACTTTTTTTTCGCAATGCCTGCAGATATTAGCCTGATTTTTGGTGTGTTGGTGCATAATGACCTCTTACAGATCAAGTTTGCATTTTGTCCTTGTTCACCTTCTTTTGATCATATATTTAGCTCAGCTGACTGTAAGTCATCTGAGCTATAGCGATCACTCTTTGTCCGTCAGCTGTCCGGCCATCAGGCCATCTGTCCATTAACAAGGCACAAAAATCGTAACCACTAGACCTGGAATCTTCTTACTTTACATCCAGAGAGGTTCATGAAAAATCTCCTTGGAAACCTGAAATAAGGTCTCTGTTACCCATATTCTTCAAGCTATGGGGCTCGGAATTACCCCCAAGAATAATGAAAAATTTGATACAAAAGCTCAATATCTGAACAACTTATGCATTGATCACCATGATTCTGTATTTTTTTTCAATTTTTTTCTCTATTTTTTAGACCTTTTAAGATGTGGTCATCTGTTAACAGGGCACAAATCATAACCGCTGGACCTAGAATCTTCTTACTTGACATCCAGTGAGGTCTATGCAAAATCTCCTTGGAAATCCAAAATTAAGTCTCTGTTACCCATATACTTTGAGCTATGGCGCTCCGAAGTACCCCCCATAGTAATGGCAAATTTCATAGAAAAGCTCAAGTATATGAACAACTAATGCATTGATCACCATGATTCTTTGCATGGATATTGATCATTGAGAGTTTCATCAGTTTCTGATGACAGGTAGCGCCATCTTTATTTATTTATTTTTTTTTTTTACAATATTTTTTCTTTATTTTTGAGACCTTTAAAGATGCTGTCATCTGTTAACAGGGCACAAATCGTAACTGCAGGACCTGGAATCTTCTCACTTTACATTCAGAGAGGTCCATGAAAGTCTTCTTGGAAACCTCAAATTAGGTCTCTTTTACCCATATTCTTTGAGCTATTGCAGGGATAGAAATAATGGAAAAAAGTTACATTCCCCTGAGGGAATTCTGAGCAGTGCTGTTACATTCCCTATTCAAAAGTTACATTCCCTCATACAGAATTGGTTTATATTTGTAAAATGAACAACACAACTTGTTCTAGAGCCTATCTTTATCTTTATATTCTGTTCCCTATGGATCTTGAGCCAATGTTCCATTTCAAATACAAGGTTTTTCCTTCTCATTCATGCATATTATTGGCAGCCAGGTCCCTTATCTTTGCTCACAATATGGCATATTTTCCTGCATTTAAAGAATATAAAAAGAAAAGTTAACCTTAGAAAGGTTTTGAACTGGGCTTATGCTTTTCCCTAATAACTGATGGGAGCCCTTTGTCTCAAGATCCACAGTATACATCGTTGTGCAGATAGGAAACTGCAACAATCATATTTGTTGCTCATTAAGGAAGTTCAAAAGTGGCAAATCAGTATTGAAACTTGTTGTCATGTTATGAAAAACTGAACTTATGAAAAAAGACATAGCATATACATTTATGTAAGGCTCTATTCACCGTTAAATTGATTAATTAAAAATAAAGGTAAATGCAATTTAGGCAGTTGGCCGTGCCAGCGTACGTTGCCCTGGTACTTTGTCTGTTTGTTCAGGTCTGTAGCTATAAGAAGTAATTCTTTGACAAGTGAGAAAAAAAAATGCCCAAATTTCTTTTCCCGATAAATTTAAAACAATTAGTATTTGGAACTAAAAGTAACTTTTCCATGTCATTTATGCATGAGCGTATAGCCACACGGAACTATGCTACCTGTGCTGTGAGCCTTAAAAAAATTGCGGCAAACGCTTCCTTATCACAATGGTTTAGCAGACACCAACATTTCAATAAAAAAAATCAAACTGATTATTATAACGGAAAGTATTTGTCTGTACACCTGATTCATGAAATTTTCATGTTACGTAGCCATGAAATTAGGTCTCTGTCACCCATATTGTCCGAGCTATGGGACTCAGAAATAACCCCCAGAATAATTGTAAATTTGATACCAAAGTAGGGCACAAATCATAATCATGGGGCCTAGAATCTTCTTGACATCCTGAGTTCCTCAAAAGTTCTCCCAAGAAACCTAAACTTGGGTCACAGTGACTTATATTCTCAGTTTTGGTTTATGTTTGAGCACCCAAGAAATAATGCAAAATACACACAAATTGTCAGATTCCTCATGAAACGCTGGTTAGATTGTCATCAAAGTTGTTGTGCTTATGGGTATTGATGAACTTAAGCTAATATGCATGAACAATGAATGATGCTACCTATCTCAATTAGTTGTTTGTGCAAGGACATTATCAACATGTCATTCGATACATCTAGTTATGAATTTTTTTATGCAAAATTTTAACATATGTTACATGATATCTCAAAAAGTTTCACTCAGACCTACTTCTAATTACAGTACCAGATGCATCTTAAGAGTCTCTAGAATTGATTTTGTTTTGGTCATACTTCAATAATTTTTAGATTTTTTATGAATTTTTAAATGCAAGATTTTAATATCAAATGCAATGTGATATCTCAAAAATTTTACTCAGATCTACTTCTGATTGTAGTAACAGTATCTCGCATAATTTTGATTTCCAGGAAAATCCACGCATATATAATAAGGTCAGAGGTCACCTGGCCAACCTAGGTGTCAACATGGTGACTTGCCAAAAATCTTATGGATTTTCATGAAACTCTGTATACATAATTACCAATAAAGATTCTCACCTGAATTACATTATCATCAAAATTCATGTGTATTAAATGAGGTCAGAGATCACTGGATACACAACATGCATATTATTTGATTTATACAAAATTTTAACATTTCACATGTGACACACATCTCTTTGCAAGATCTTTCCTTTAGATGGGGGCATATCTTGAATATCTCAAAACATGAACAGGTTAAGGTCATAGATAGATTTATTAATCAATTTAATACTTAATGTCAAACATGTGTATGATATGCAGTAACTTAAAAAGTGTTACTAAAATCCATCGTGGATTGTGGGATTTATTAATGAATTCAATACTTATTGTCAAACGTGTATACAATGCAGTAACTAAGTGTTACTAAAATCCATTTCTTATAAAATAGGCATGTATGTTTCCTTTGAGAAAAACTTCCATTTCTCAGTAAAAACCTATTGATACACTTTAAAACTGCCCACTATGGAAACCACTGGTGGTATTGTATGCATGTTTTATATAACATTGCCTGCATATATTTCCTATGTACATACCATAAATTAGGTAAATATTGTGTTAATTGTTGAAATTATGGGCTCCAACATAAAGCATGATGTAAAAAATCAGGAAATATATCCTTTTCCCCCCAAAGGATATAACTTTATTTAATAAAGATTAACTTATATACCAGAAATCAGATAAGAATTTTGTAATTTTCTAAAGTTATTAGCATAATTATGAAATCAGTACTTTAAACATAGCACATTTTTTCCCTATAAATACTGTTGATTTGATTTTCATAGCATATTCACATAAGGATTCAATCTGTAAAACTGAATTTTGAAAATAAAAGCTCTCAAATAAGGCAAGTTGAATTTTTTTTAGGCTCTTATTGTTTTCACTTGCTTTTTCAAGCAGCCCACTTTGGTCACTGGAGGTCATTCAGTGCAGCTCTCTCTGCTTACCTGATTCATAATTGGTCACTGGGGAGCAGGAGTCACAGGTGTACAGTTATTTTATATCACCGCACCAAGTGTAATGCAAAATTTGTTTAAAAATGTATTTCCTTAATTGTGAAAGTAATTCTACTCAGTTGTTCAAAACTGTTCTAAATTGAGGAGTAATCCACAATGCCATGTAACAAATTAATTTCCTTTTAAATAATTTTAACAAAATTAAATATAATTTAACCCATCAGGAGACATAATTTGACAATATATGAGCCAAATATAAATAAATAAAGTGCAATTTAAAATGTTAAATTCTGAATCAAGTTATATTTTGATATTATAATGATACTTCTAGAAATATTTGATCATAAGAGACTTCTGCACCATTGATATATTCCATAAAAAGTGCACAGTTTTAGTTTGCCAAATATATATTTGATATTTGATTATCACTAGTTACGAGGACTATTTCCTCTTAGTTTTTAAATGCTTATGTATATATGTAAAAATAATAAAATTTTATAAAATTCAGCTGAGCGCCATGACCCAAGGGTCCCTTTTTATGATACAAGTAAATATATTGCCGACTGTGCTTAAATTAGTGACACAGAAGCAAAGGAAGCAGAAAAGTGAATATCTATATTAATATAACCTATGAAGTAGTGTCTCAGTTTTGATTAATGTGTCTCCTTTCAGTAATTGAAACAGCTTGTGACACAGCAGCAAGTCTTACCAACGAGAGAGATTGCTTATCTTGTGATAAAGAATGGAAAGCAACGGAATGTAAAGGTAAGACAAAAACAAAAAAATATGAAATCAGGAAAGAGCTAATAATGCAGCGATTCAGTTTTTAACATTAACCAGTAGTTCTTAAAATATCAATTTAACCCTCCTCCTGCTGAATTGATTTTTTCCTTATATGTGCTGTATACTGAATTGTTTGCAGTTTTTTTGCCTTAGGAGTGCTGAATGGATGCTTTATTTGCAGCATCTGTATGTACTCTTTTTTTGGTCCCAATGGTCAATACCTGTAGTATTGTATACCAGATTGAATCAAGAATGCTATAGTGAGAAATTTTAGGATATCCTTATATATATATATATATATATATTTATATGATTGCCATGGCAACCAACTGAAATGTGAGAAATAAAACGTTTAAATTTTTTTTTGTCATTCCAATTAAACAGTTTCTTGCAGAAGTTGTTATCTGTCTTTTAAGTTTTCAATCTCTTAACATATGTCTTTGATAAGATATCCTTATATATATATGGTTGCCATGGCAACCAATTGAAATGTGAGATATAAAAGAAATGTTCTTTGTGTCATTCTAATTTAAAAATTTCTCGCAGTAGTTGTGTTGTGCTTTTTAAGTCATCAACCTCTTAAAATAGGTCTTTAAAAATTCTTTTTCTGTGGAAGAGAGTGGAAATAATTATTTTATCTATATAAATATGAATAAATTTACTTGGAACACATTGGAGACAACAGTTTTGGAAGGATTTTATTTTCTTACTTTTTTTCTTAAAAAAAAAATACTTTGCTTACAGGACATCGTCAAAATGTGTAAGCTTCATTAAAAAAATGCAAAAAACTTCATAATAAACAGTTAATATTAAAGAAAATTTATATAATAAAATAATAATGCAAGGACTACAACTTGCGGCACGTGTTGACATGCAAGGAACGTGACGATTAAATCGCTAAATCATTCCAATAATCAGATAATGTTCACCCATGGGAGAGAACTTCTCTACACGTTATTATTCAAGTGACTTTTTTACTTTTAACTTGTCTTACCTCTTACATATACGAGTTTTTTTTTTGGTTACAGTTTACATTGATTTCATGCTCTTTTCTAGTCAAATATATATTTCATCAATTCATCACGTGCGCGTGCCGGTTTGAAGTCCGACACCGCGCAGTCCGGTCCGTCATATCACCGTTTGCCCACTGCCGTAACAGATCAGTCAGTTCCTCAAGATCTATAATGAAACTGGCTGTCATTTTCATTGAGTTAATAAGAAAAACTTTACCCATTAGTCGATCAGAATCCATAAATAATTGCGCTATTTCCTCATTGTAAACAATAACAGACGCCGCCATGATTGACCTACTTCGCGGGTCATGACCGGTCATGTCCCGTACACATGATAAAAATGTGATCGCTATTTGCACACGGTTTGTCAAATAACCTTCCGGGAAAACGAAACCATTCGAATGGAAATCCCCTTGAGTGATCCCGCATAAAATTTCATACGGATTGACGGGATAAGAATTTTTTTATTGGCCTATAAACCTAGCACCCTCCCAAACCGTATATATACGTATCCCGCATGGCGGGGATGCGGCGCGTCGCCCGTATATATACGGGTCCCGCAGGAGGAGGGTTAATATTTCAGCTGCCATGGCACAGTCTTTGTCTTTCTCTTTCAGTTTGCATCTCAATTCAGCTGTGGCCAGATGGATTCTCACCAAATATGTTCACATGCTAGACTACCATTTGAATTTGCCCCTTGTATATAAAGGCTGTCTGATATCAGCAATGTAAATCATAGATTTATTACTAAGTGCAAGGAGCATATGTACCTATTTTCTTGAGTACCGTTATGTCTACATCAGTTCGTATCCTTCATTAGTTCGCACACTATAAATTTCCTGAAACATATTTTTCTATAATACATATATGAATTTGTACACCAACATACTGTGCTGATATTAGCTATTGCTGGTGACCACCGGCAGTCCGTATGAACCATAATTGTTGCTATGATTAAAACGGCTTTGCATGCGGAGATGAATCAAATGTCGACGCTGTTCATCTGATAACTACACATCTTTATGTCCTATTGCGTGGCAGTAACATGATAATTTATCGGAACAATTTTATCAGATTTGCGACTTCATGTTTGTAAACAGGAAAAACTGTCACCTAACTGATACCGATGGGCCATCTTTGCTTCAGACTTGTTACAACATGAATGTGATTTAAACAATAGAACTTGAGGTAAAAAATGTGTTTTAATTGATAATATTTTGTTTACTTAATAATAGAACAAGATGACCAGAGGTCACGCGCTTGCCGGAAATGGAAATGATACAGACAGATAGACAGAGAGTGCATGTAGAAACAGTCATATGAATGAGCAACATTGTCGGGGCAGCAGAAACGGATAATATGTTTATTTATGCATGCTGACCTTTAACAGCTGCATATCTTTCTAGTGTAAAAGGGACCAAGTTCAAAATTTTTTCCTGAGATCCCGTTTATCTTGTTTGACAAGAAGCAGTGAGACGTTTTCAGGTTTGTCATGTCAAGCTGGCCAAATGATATGAAATGCCGAAAACCAGACCTGTCTAGCTATAAAAGCCGCTGAGTTATAAGCATTTGCATGAAATCTCGTGTTTTCTCGTTTGACGGGAAATGGTGCGAGCTTTGGCGAGATTTCCAGTTTTGTCATGTCAGGTTTGTCAAATATTACAAAATGCCGGAAACTAGACCTGTCTAGCTGCAAAAGTCGCCGTCTTATCAGCATTTACGTGAAATCATGTTTTTTTCTCGCTTGACGAGATATAGTACGAGATTTGGCAAGACGAGCAGTTTTATTATGTCAAGACGGCCAAACGTTACGAAATGGCGAAAACTAGATCCGTCTAGCTGTAAAAGTCGCCGAGTTATAAGCATTTCCGTGTACTCTCGTGTTTTCTCGTGTGACGAGATATGGTGCAGGATTTGGCCAGTCTTGAAGATTTGTCATATCAAACTCTCTAAATGTTATGAAATGGCGAAAACTACATCTGTCTAGCTGTAAAAGTCGCCGAGTTATTAGCATTTCTGTGAAATCTCCTTTTTCATCGTTTGACGAGATATGGTGCGAGATTTGGCCAGTCTTGCAGGTTTGTCATGTCAAGCCGTCCAAATGTTAATGAATGCCGAAAACTAGACCTGTCTAGCTGTAAAACTCGCCGAGTTATAAGCATTTCCGTGAAATCTCGTGTTTTCTCGTTTGACGAGATAGGGTGCGAGATTTGGCCTGACTTGCACATCTATCGTGTCAAGCTGGTCATGTGGAAGGAAATGCCGGAAACCAGACCTGTCTAGCTGTAAAACTGGCCGAGTTATAAGCATTTCCGTGAAATTTCGTGTTTTCTCGTTTGACGAGATACGGTGCGAGATTTTGCCAGACTTGCATATCTGTCGTGTCAAGCTGGTCTAGTGGAACTAAATGCCGAAAACCACACGTGTCTAGCTGTAAAACTGGCCTAGTTATAAGCATTTCCGTGAAATCTCGTGTTTTCTCGTTTGACAAGATACGGTGCGAGATTTGGCCTGTCTTGCAGCTCTGTCGTGTCAAGCTTGTTTGGTGGAACGAAATGCCGAAAACCAGACTTGTCTAGCTGTAAAAGTCGCCGAGTTATAAGCATTTCCGCGAAGTCTCGTTTTTTCTCGTTTGACGAGATATGGCGCGAGATTTGGCGTGACTTTCAGTTCTGTCGTGTCAAGCTGGTCATGTGGAACAAAATGCCGAAAACTAGATCTGCCTAGCTTAAAAACTGACAAAGTTACAAAAAAATGGTCGTTTTATTTCCAATTTCCATGATTTTTGCCCAAAAAATGTAACCATGGTAACGGCAAATTTAAGTTAGCTACATATCAAAAGAAAGGCCAGGTGATGACGAAAAAAATGAGCTATTGCAGAAGTGGATAAGCCTATTTATGGCGAAGTTATAGAGCAAAAACCGTTAACCACACCTGTCGTGACCTTGACCCTTGACCTTGGAGCAATGTTGACCAAAAACAATAGGGTTCCAGGGTGTTCGGTTGTCAATCGTCCCTGTAAGGGTCATGTCGATTGCTGCAAAATTGTGGCCAGGAGAGCGCAGACAAACACACAAAAAAACAAAAAAACAAACAGACAAATGGACATACGCAACTGACCAACATGCTTGCCGGAAATCTTCCGGCAAGCAATAAGAAAGATTTGTAACTAGGACAAAAATCACATTAGTTGATGATCATATACTGGTAATCCACTCGGGACAAACCTCGCACGGACCACTGATCACAGGCATGACCTGGTGCTGCAAGACATCTAAGGTTAAATGGAGATCGTCAGAGTGCTTTGAACCGCAGCTACAAAGGATATACCGCTGTCTTCTAGAGGTTTTTTTTTATAAATCCTGGTAATGTCCGTGTAATAATTTATTTTTTTACCCCGCTGTATGAATCTTATTAGAATCTCCCAAATAAAAACTTACATGTGTCGCGTTGGCTTCCATGGCCTATTGGTTAGAGGCGCATGAACCGTTAGAAAGTTAACCTTATTCCCGGGTTCAAGTCTGTCACATTTTTTCCCCTTTATGTTATTCCCCCGTCTCAATTTAGAAATATGAAAAACATATATTTTTCATTTATTTCTTTCCACTGGAATTACCAAACGTGTAAAATAAACATTTAATTTATTGAAATATATAAATAAATCTGGTGAGATTACATATTCACGGCTGTTATAAGTTCACTTGCCGCCAGGTGGCACCAGGAATAAATTTCATTAACGCCCTGAGAAAATCACCATTGCTTTTTTCAAGGGCGTATTCTGAAATCAATACAAATATGTTAGTAAATGAATTAAATGTTGCCATGAATTATTACAAAACAATAGCCCATTTTCTTACCGCTAATGATGCTACGCACCGATGTTCGCCGTGAGATACCCCTGGCTAATGATGTTTTCCTTTCATGTCCAAACTGTGAAACCCTTCGAAGATCGTTGCTTGTTTGTTTACCAATAATTTATTTGATCTGTAATATTAAGGTGATCAGTGACTCCTGTCAATTTCGTTTGCACCCTTGCCATGATTAAATAAATTTGTTAACATATTAATTAGGTACAAATTTAACAGTTTGGGGTTATAAATTACTGTAGTTCCATTGCCGGTAGCAGGATTTTTTGACGATCTTTATGATCTTTTGTGCCGGTCATATATATATATAACACTGGTTTATAAAATGCCAGTTACAGGATATAATGGATATCTTTTTCGTCACCAGCAGCGCTCACATATTCTCGAACAAGTGTTGATTAATAATTAACATGAGGGTTTCCGTAAATCCTCTATTATCGCCCACCGCCGATTCTCAGGTGTCAGACGATCTTCTCTCCTGCAATTTTCTAATATTTCATATTTTACATATAATAACACACTGAGAAGAATAATTATTTTTTCCTGTACGAATTCAAGTAGAAATTACGGTAATTACTTCCTTGGTCACCATGATTGTTAGCATGAATATTGATCATGGAGTGTTCCATCAGTTCCTGCAAACTGGTGGCGCCATGTGTATTTTTTCTTATTTTTACCCATTTTTTTCTGCTGGACCTTGAATCTTCTAACTTGACATCAAAGGAGGTCCATGCAAAGTCTCTACGGAAATCTGAAATACAGTCTCTGTTACCCATATCCTCTGAGCTATGGGACTCGTAAATACCCCCCAGAATAATAAAAATGTGATACAAAAACTCTGCAATAGTTTCCAGAGAACTCCTCTAAGATCCTTGGACCAATCTTTCCGAAACCCAGCATAGTTGTTCCTTCACCTATGTTGTTGTGCCTAACAAAGACAGGTGGTTCCACCTGCAGTCCTTTCTGTGCAGTACGAATCTGGGTGTCTTTTAGATAACAGGCCATATCTCAGGAGTGGCTCAATGTATTGTGCTGAAAGTTTGCATGTACATAGATCTTGGATCTCTATCTCTTAATTGCGACTGGTGGTGCTACCTACAATACTTTTTGTGTATTGTCCATCTGTGCATTTGCCATCTGTTAATCTTAGTGGTTCTTCAATGTATTGGGTTAAAATTGTGCATGTTCATAGATCCTCAATACCTACATCTCGTAAACAAGATGGGTGGCGCCGTGTGCAGTCGTTTTCGCTTGGTGTCCATCAGTATAGTTGCTTTGGTGAAAATTGCTCATATCTCAGGAATGGTTCAAGATATTGGTCTGAAATTTGGCATGTCCATCCATCTTGGAAAGTTTTCTCATAAACCAGACAGGTGGCACCACATACTTTCCTGGTTTTGTAGAATAAAAAAATGCCCTTTTCTCAGGAGTGATTTGCTGTATTGGCCTGAATTCATGCATACCCATAGATCTTGGACTCCTCCATCTTGTACTCAAGACTGGTGGTGCCGTCTAGGTGCCTACATGTGCTTTGGGTGAAAATTGCTCATATCTTAGGAGTGGTTCAAGATATTGGTCTGAAATTTGGCATGTTAATCCTTCTTGGAGAGTTTTCTCATAAACCAGACATTTCTAAGGACACTTCACAAAATTCATGATTTTTTAGCTCTCTGGCGGTCATTTTGCTCATTGTTAAACATTCCTTGAATTCAGCTGAGCATCATGGCCCATGGGCCTCTAGTTTAAAACATTTTAAAAACTATCATTAAAAAACAGTCATTAATTTTCATTTTACGGATGGCTTGAGCACTCTCTCATAAGATTTTTTGTTGTAATTTAACAATGATTTCAAGAAAAGCAACCCAAGTCCCTGCCAAATGGCATCTGGAAATCCTCAAAACTTGTTCAGACCAAACCAAGATAATGTTCTCTACATGTTTTCATGTTGATATGGTTAGTTACTGTGTGATCCTGTTCGAGGTCTTTCCTGGATGTAAGACTCCCATTGTTGTATGAATAATTGTGCCTTGACCATGTTCATTTAGCCTGGAGGATGTAGGAAAATGGTAGGGAGAAATCCCTATAGTTCTAAGCATATCAAATTCTCAGTCATACTTTGTCTCGGAATTTCTGTGACAGTGCTTGGATATAGTGAAACAAAAATTACTACAGGTTTACATTAAAGGGAAGAAGCTTTTAAAAGATTCAGTTTATGTTACTTTTGCATATGAGTTAAGAATTTTAAATCATAACAAAAATTGTCTGGCATCTGCACGGGCAGTTTTGACATACATAAATTGCGACAAACAAAAATCATGAGAGATTATATACCTTAGGGGAAAAATTATTATTCCTAAACTTAACTTGAACTTTCATATGTTAACTTAATAATATGGCCCAAAAGAGCAAGTTGAAAATTTGAGTGGCATTCTTAATCATTGTTGCTTGGCACTGAAATCATAGTTTACACACCAAATTGTAGCATTGTAGTTGGCATGCTGAACCTGTTAAAGCTGTGATAAAATTATAGTTTGGCAGGTAGTGGTAGAGACTATAGGGTTAAATCCACAAAGGACTGACAGTGCTTCAAACTGATGCACTTCGAGGACATTTTCCATTATCTAAAATATGCATAATATTAATATGTTGTAATATATAGAAGGCATATTAGCTTTTATAGTAACTGTATCCTTTTTCTTCTTTTTGACATTACCTTTATATGTTTATTGATAGACCCAGCACCTTGTGCAACTGCTGCAACTGAAGCTGACTGCTACTGTGGTGGCTACTACTGGAACGGTTTCAAGTGTGTGGGTAAGTCCAGCTACTGTATTTATAAATGTGACAGCTAGTGTGGATGAGGTGACCTCATGTATAGGACAATCTTGAGGGAACATCGCCAATGAACTGAACTAAATATCAAGTTACCTTGTAGAGATTGCACGTAAAGGAAACATGACGCATGAAAACGAGTGATTTTAAAGTGAAATTTAAGTTGCCATTCAAGGTAAGCAAATTTTTTCCTGAAGATAGTTTTCCCTTGGCTGGCATCTTGTCAAGGAAGCGTTCACGCAAGACACGCTGGGACTGAATAGGTGGCTTTTCTGTTTACCACCCTCCGGCTACAGGCGTTCTTTTTATTCTAGTCTTCATTTTATAAGCAGCTATGTCAGGATTAATTTTGCTAGGTGCAGCTGATTATCATTACCATCAGGCCAGAGACAGAGTCGGGGTGCGGCCTTTAATCCTTTACTGTTTGTATTTGGTTGTCATCCCCCCTTAGGCCATTATTTTTTAATTAATTGTTTCTCGAACAGAGCTGAAAAAAACATTAGGGCAGGAGGAGGGAAAAAAATAAAAATAAAAACTGAAAAAACCTATCATCGTTAATTAATTTTGTTAACGAGTAATGTCAATATTTATGCTACTGGCTTTTGCAAACAAAAATAAACAAAATAAGAGACTTTTTAAATTGTTTATAAAATTGTTTTCATAACACAAACTTGGTACACGTAATTACCATATTCTATAAAATAGGTAGTGATTTAATAATCTCTGATCCAGGTGTATGTTCTTTAAGTATTTATTTTGTGCAAAATTTTACTTAACACTCAATTGAGTCTTTTGCATCAGTTTTAAATATTACTCATAAACATATTTTAACAAAAATATCATAACACATCATTATTTAACCTTGAGAAACCTTTCTACAAACACAAAAATAAATTCCCCTCATATTTATATGAAATATTATAATCATAAGGGTTGATATACAAATGAAAGGCGTTGTCCAAAAGGAGGACGTTTAAGAAACCAGGATAATTTAACAATCTAAAATAACTTTTTTTTAGATAACAACAGTTCAAATTTTCAAATTTTTGAAGTAAAGCTTTGTTAAAATTTAAAATTATGGTGTTTGGCTTCATTTTCTGTCAGAGAAACGATACACATTCAGAGGAACTTAACAGATATGTTACAGATAAAATGAAAAAAAAAATAATGAATGCCAAGATATTATTCCAGGAATCTGTCACAAAATTTCAATGTTTAACTTTCTCTGATAATTTTTTGTACAGGTAAAAAAGGAAATGAAAATACTAAATCAACATTATTTAATGTCGGAATACCTTAAGAGTAAATAATAAGAACCTTGAAAATAAAATTTTACCGTGAAACCTATGTATTGCTATTATAAGGATAACCCACAGCCATTTCCCTCATAAAATTACTTAATAAAAAAGAAAAATCAATATGGTTTTTTGTCAGGTACTCTATTGACAGATGCTAGATATAGGACTTTTTCCCATTCATTTCATAATTTTTATTAAACTTGTATTGAAATCAAAGAGCAAACTGTCTGTTCAGTACAAGATTATTTATATATATTTCGCCAATAAGAGCTTTCACCCTTTATTGGAATATGAAAAAAAATACTGCATGTTTTATGAAATGCCAACAACTGTATATTCTCTATCTTAATCCGCGGATTCAGTTAGAAATCTATCGCTCTAAAACCTTGTAATCCTCGCTGAACTCGCACAACGGCTTAATATAGGTGATTCTCTTGATGTTATAATTGTGCTAATGACGTATATGGCCAATAACGGAGAGCTGTAGGTCATTCTCGATGGGGAATAGACAGATATTCTTTATCTGATGTATAAAAGGAACTGATGAATTCTGTCATGTGTTTTACTTTATAATTATAATCGATAAACTCTGATGCATTTAGATAAGTATGTGGATGTATCACTCATTAAAATATTTTCACATTGGTGTTTATTTCTTATCATCTATATGTTCCCTTTTAAATAATATTAAAAAAGAATACATATTTTGTCAATATTCGGCCTGGATTAACCGATCGCTAAGTCGTGCAAGCTTCGTCACCTGACGTCATCATGTCAATACCTGTGGCATTTAGGTACATATGCGGATGTATCACTCATTAAATTATATAAATCCCTTTCTGTTTGTTATTAAGCGTCATTGTTATGTTCGCCTTTGAGTTATATTAATAAATCAACCTCAACGTAATAATAATAGGAAGCCTGTTGGATCAACCACAACAATTACTTGTATGTGTGGATTTAACTGGAACCAGAATTTGAAATGAAAAAACGAACATTGAGCCACGACTCCGGACATGATATATTTTTCTATAAGGATACACAAATCGTATGGGATCATATGTAATTTCCAATGCAAATGGCAACGATCCCCGGGACAATGGTCTCAAAACTGGTACCAATATATCCGCGGAACCACGTGCTTTGTGAGAACAGAGTTAACGTAATACCAAAAGCGCTTTAAAAGATATTAAAAATGCTCCCTTGGAGAAATAAGTGGTTCCTTCCTCTCTAAATGGAGATTCCATTCCCAGAGTCCGTGCCTGAAGTCCGTAGCCTCGAATTCAGTATTAAGAGAACTGAGCTGAGTTCGTTCAAAAATGCCCTGACAGTTTGCATTTCCCCTTAGGGCTCATTATCTACAAACATTTATGCACGGAAGTCGGCAACATTCGTAGGGAGTGCCGTTTAATGTCTTAGGTTATGCAAATGAGTTGACATGAATCCTTGGGAGGAAACAGAGTTTGTCTGACAGTGTGTCTGTCTAAGAGACTATACCAAATCGTTTGTCCAGCCAAGGCATGACGCGTCGATGTGGTTACCGGGGATACAGTCGGGAGTATTGTTACCTAAATTAGCGATAAGCGCTGAAGTCAGGTCAAACATTGTCGGTACATTTCACACAAAGGTCAAACGAAAATTTGGCGGAAACACGTGGGAAAATATTGATATAAAATATATTTTGAAAACTGCTACGTTGGCGTGACCGGCGGAAATAAAAAAAAAGTCGAAATTTCATTTTTATTTTTATTTCATTTTTCCAGTTTTTAGGGTCGGCGGGTTCGAGAAACAACACATTAAAAAATAATGGCCTTACTGTTCACATTAATTTTAGTTTTCTCACACTTTGAATTTTGACATACTGTACATTAATGTTATGATTGATAACCTGATGAGTTTTTGGTGGATCCTTGTGAAATTTTTAACACAATTCACAGAGATACCAAGGAAGAGGTCAGTGACTGAATCAATCATAAATTTCACATATATCTTTTAATAGAACCAGGTTAATTCTGGTTGGTATAGTGCCTTTGTTGTTTTAGCAGATTTGTACATAAATGTCTGCAGTATATCCAAGTGAAGACAGACATAGTAGAATTGAGAACCAATAAGGGAATTATCCTTCGCCGGTACCTGGTGTATTGTGATGGAAGATCTAGGTAAAACAGGTTAATGAAATATGATTAAGATTATTAGAGTAATGTGGGTGTGGAGTGCTGAAATAAATTAGACAAAACCATATTTGTTTTGTTCCAAGATAGGTATAAGAATAATAATTGTATATTTAACCTGAAATATTATGTTGATTGCAAATAAGGATTAAATTTCCACATCCTACCTGTTCAGGTTTGGAAAACTAATTTAGACCAGATGAGCTTCAAATAAAGAAGGGAAAAAAGTCACATTCACAGATTTACTCATCAAATATACAATTACTCTGCCCCAAGCAGATAATAATTTTATGCTCGCCGCACCATCAGTGTTTTGTGTGTTGGGCGCCAATAAAAGGAAATGATACAGGGGGGGGGGGGGGGACAGAACTATAGTATATTCACAAATTTTTAAAGCCCAAGACCTGCCTGGTTGAAAAGAAGGCAATGATAACCAAAATCAGAGTTAAAAACTGTCCCGACAAATAGAATACTTGGAGGGCGGACATCGGTATTAGTACGGCGGCGCTGGGCGATAATTAAGGTAACACTGTGTTCTGGGAATCTGGTACTCTTAACGTATGGAAACCCATAGCCGGCAGCGTGAGGACCTTGCTAATAAGCAGATTCAATTGAAACAAGTAGTTTAATTTTATCTGCAGTATAACCAGTTCATGAAGACGCGGAATTAACTAGGAGAGGGCGAATATCCAATATGGCCGCACTGCTTACAAGAGGGCGAAAGTTCAAGGTCGCTAGATTTTGAATAATGATTACAGAGGACCTCACTTTGACAAGTAGGGTCACGATTAGTTAATATATGTTACATACATCCCCGTCCGTATTCTAACTGGACTAAAAACTCCATTAAATATTATATTAAGAATGATTTGGGGCGACCATATGCACTGCAAACCGGAAGTAAGTACCGGCCAATAGCAGTCCAGGTCATTGTTTGAGAAGACATGCCCGCGCTGGGACAAGATCACTCGTCAACCAGGACTCGGCAACCATCTACCACTAGTACCAAGAGAAACAACGACCAGTGAATTCATCTGTCAGGAAAAACGACAACCAGCAATGTATTATCTGGAAGAAAACTAGTAATATTGGAACGATACAGAGAATGACCCTGCGCAAGGAAGACACGCAGATTCGTGAAGCGTTCCGTAATTTTTATTTTACATATAGCTTTACCTTCCCGAAAAGGTATTTTTTAATTCTTTCATATATGAAATATTAATATAAATACGTATATTTTTATTGTTTAATTTCATTAGAACCCCCCCCCCTTTTGGTACATATGGAAGAGAAAAGCGGAAAAAATTGCGACTTTAACATCTCGATGTCAGCTAGCAACGTACTGAATAACGTTACGGCGGATAAGATATTTTTTTATATGTTTTCATACCCATTGACTGTTTCATCAAACATCATGAGCATAGTTAATGATGATCATGCTTTTCTCAATTGTTAAGCATAGCTAGTATTGATCAGGTTTTTCTCAAGCGTTTAGCATGGCTAGCCTATAATTCATTAATCACTCCTACTTTTCACAAGTATTAAACATACCTAAATATAGACCACGCTTTTCTCAAGTGTTAAGCATAACAAAAAACTGACTGTGCTTTTCTCTAGTGTTAAGCATAACAAAAAACTAACCGTGCTGTTCTCAAGTGTTAAGCATAACAAACATCTGACCGTGCTTCTCTCAATTGTTAAGCATACCTAAATACTCAGCATGCTTTTCTCAAGTGTTTATCACCTAAAAACTAACCGTGCTTTTCTCAAGTGTTATTTAGCACACCTAAAAACTAACCGTGCTTTTCTCAAGTGTTAAGCACACCTTAGACCGACCGTGCTTTTCTAAAGTGTTAAGCACACCTAAAAACTGACCGTGCTTTTCTCAAGTGTTAAGCATACCTTAATACTCAGCATGCTTTTCTCAAGTATTTATCACCTAAAAACTAACTGTGCTTTTCTCAAGTGTTAAGCACACCTAAAAACTAACTGTGCTTTTCTCAAGTGTTAAGCACAACTAAAGACTGACCTTGCTTTTCTCAAGTGTTAAGCACACCTTAAGACTGACCGTGCTTTTCTCAAGTGTTAAGCACACCTAAAAACTAACCGTGCTTTTCTCAAGTGTTAAGCACAACTAAAGACTGACCGTGCTTTTCTCAAGTGTTAAGCACACCTTAAGACTGACCGTGCTTTTCTCAAGTGTTAAGCACACCAAAAGACTGACCGTGCTTTTCTCAAGTGTTAAGCACACCTAAAAACTGACTGCTTTTCTCAAGTGTTAAGCATAACATAAAAGTGACAGTGCTTTTCTCAAGTGTTAAGCATAACAAAAAACTAACCGTGCTTTTTTTCAAGTGTTAAGCACACCTAAAAACTAACCGTGCTTTTCTCAAGTGTTAAGCACACCTAAAAACTAACCATGCTTTTCTCAAGTGTTAAGCACACCTATAAACTAACCGTGCTTTTCTCAAGTGTTAAGCACACCTAAAAACTGACCGTGCTTTTCTCAAGTGTTAAGCACACCTAAAAACTGACCGTGCTTTTCTCAAGTGTTAAGCACACCTAAAAACTGACCGTGCTTTTCTCAAGTGTTAAGCACACCTAAAAACTGACCGTGCTTTTCTCAAGTGTTAAGCACACATCAAGACTGACCGTGCTTTTCTCAAGTGTTAAGCACACCTTAAGACCGACCGTGCTTTTCTCAAGTGTTTTTTTTTTTTTTTTTCTTTTTTTTATTTTTTTTTAATTTTTATTGAAACAAACAAGATACAATGAACATACAAAAACAGAGTGGACATATACATATACTTAAACAAATCACGACAAACAACAATAGACATAGAAAATTACATAAAATATAAAGATGGTTTGGCTTTAGTATTAACATATATGATATTAACAGTTTCCTTCAATTGATTCCCAAAGTAAACACCAATTACTATCTCTCTTATTTTGAGTGCATTCTACCCTTTTTTCAAACTTCATGTAATTTTTAAAGTTTTCTATACTAAGCATATAACTCTCCTTTGTCTTATAAATAAAATCTTTGACATGTAGGAAAATTTTATTCTCTTTTTTATGATGTTTCTCTGGTATACCAAAGATAATAAATTTCTCACATATAAATTCTGGTGATATATTATAAAAACTAATGACTTTTGCCATAATAACTTCACCACATCACATCTTAGAAATAAATGTGCATAATCCTCAATATGTAATTGACAGCATCTGCAGTTAGGGGTTTCTGTAAGACCAAATTTAAATAATTTTCCATTTAAATATAAATAATCGTGCAAAATTTTATACTGAAATTCCCACAGCTTTTTAGCTTTACATAAGGAAGCAGCATTTAAAAACAAAGTTTCCCATTCTTCTTCTGATATATTATACCTTATACTCAATTTTTCTTTTGTTGTATGTTGCCCACTCTTTATCCGATCAATAAAAAAATCATAAGCTTGTTTTGATTTAATTTTCTCTATAGATACATAACTCTTTTTTATCTTACATTGTTTCAATCTCTCCTCGTTCTCTGCATTTTCTATCTCAGTTTTGTAAATCAATCCCCTGCACTGTTTTAAGATTGCCCTATAAATTAAATAATCACAGGTTTTTGCTCCTTTGTTGACCCAATATTGGAAACTAACTGGATTTCCATTGCTCTTATACATTTGATTAACATACACTAATCCTTTATGAAAAAGAGAATTCACAAAAATACTTTGCTTGTTAATTTTAATGTTTTTGTTATTCCAGATACAAGGACTTAACAAATTTTGCCCTCTAATTTCTTTCCAAGTCATCAATATATTAACATATATATCTGGCAACACCTTTCTCAACTGATTTTGTTCATAGTCACATTTAAGTAAAAGTTTTGTACCTCCCATTCTTTCACAAAATATACCAAGGAGTAATTTCCAATCTTTCTGTGTTCTATTAAAGTACCTTTTGATCCACATAACGTGCTGTGCTTTTATAAAACTATCAATATGTAACATATTTAAACCGCCTTCTCCTATTGGTTTTACCAAAACTTCTCTTTTCACTTTCCCCCTAGTTCTCCCTTTCCATATAAATATCCACATTAACTTACTTAATTGATCCTTAAATCTTTTTGGTATAATAAAGTTTGATAATATATGTGTTAGCTTTGAAAAACATAAGGTGTTAGATATTAGTATTCTTCCTTGTAGGGTTAAATTTCTTTGTTTCCATATGTTAGTTATCCTATAAATACTTTGAAGTTTATCCTCAAAGTTGCGTCTATCCATTATTTCAGTATTACACGATATATGAACTCCCAACACTTTGACACAATCTTGCCATTTTAGACCAAAGGGTTTTTCATCATTATTCTTACATTGTCCCAGCCACATTGCCTCGGTTTTATCTTTGTTCATCTGTAATCCTGAGTACCATGTAAATTCATTGAAAAGCGACATAACCCTTTTCAAAGAATCAATATTTTTTACAATTACTGTGGTATCATCCGCGTATAAGGTCAATTTCAGTTCTTCATGTTGAGTTTTTATTCCTTGTATATTTTGATTATTACGAATATTAATAGCCATTATTTCTAAACACATTATAAATAAATATGGTGATAGCGGATCTCCTTGTCTAACCCCCCTTTCTATTTCAAAATATCCTGAAGAATGGCCATTATTTATTACACAAGCCTGAATATCATTATATAACAATTTAATCCATTTAATAAAGGAATCCCCAAAATTAAATTTCTTTAATGTAGCATATATAAATTTCCATTCTAAAGTATCAAAAGCCTTTTCATAATCTATAGTTAATAATATTCCATTTAATTTTCTTGAATCAATATAATATATGGCGTCTAAAATAGTTCTTACAGCTTCCGTTGTTGATGTGTCTTTCATATATCCATACTGATTCTTGTGTATCAATTTTGATAATACTGATTTAAGTCTGAATGAAAGAGCTTTTGTCATAATTTTGGAATCCGTATTAAGAAGGGAGATTGGGCGCCAGTTTTTTAGTTTTGTACGATCTTTATCTTTTTTCTCAATTAATGTTATAACTGCTTGCCTCTGTGATGGTGTCATTATACCTAAATCTAAAGAATAATTAAAACTGTGGACCATAACGTTTCCTAGCTTCTCCCAAAAACATAGTATAAATTCAGATGAGAGTCCATCATTTCCTGGCGACTTATTTTTCTTAAAGGTTTTTGTTGCTTTTAGACATTCTTCTACAGATAAATATCCTTCACATGACAGTCGCTCTTCTGTAGTAAGTTTTGGAATATTATCATTATTTAGGAAAGGATTTGTATTTAAATGTATTGAATTTATATTTCTAGATGAATAAAGCTTTTTGAAAAATCTTTTTTCTTCCTGAAGAATATTCTGCATACCTGTAATCATCATGCCATCACTATCTTCTAATTGTTTTATATATTTATTATTCCCATTCCTTTTCTCTAAGCTATAGAAATATTTTGAATTTGTCTCTCCCTTCTCTACCCATCTAATTTTTGCCCTTGTACTTATTCCGTCTACCTTGATTTTGTAAATTTCATTTAATTCTTTTTGTAATTCACTATACTTTTCTTGATTGCTTTCATCATCTTCTAAAATTTGAAGCTCTCCAATAATACTTAATTCTCGTTCTTTTAATTCTTTGCTTTTATTTTTTGCATATTTTATAGTTTCTTTTCTAATTTTATATTTGATCAATTCCCAGATTAGGTTTGGATTAAAATCGTCTTTCTCCTGAAGCCATTCCTCTATCTTTGAATTCATTAAATCTCTATATTTTTTATCTTCTAAAAGTTTGTTATTAAACTTCCAATATCCTCTCCCTCTTTTTTCATTTTCATTTTTATTAAAAGTAATTGTGATGCTTGAGTGGTCGGACTTAAACGCTGGTAGTATTAAGGTATTCATTACACGTTCTTGCACACTATTAGATATAAGAAAATAGTCTAACCTGCTGTAAATCTTTTTTGATCTTTGTCGCAATGTATACTGTTCTTTTTCTGGATTTTTCATTCTCCATATATCTTTCAAATCTAAACTGGTTTTTATCTTCATTATCTCAGTTACAACTCTTAATTTACAAAGACCTTGACCCCCCTTTTTATCCCTTAATGTTAAAGCACAGTTCCAATCACCTCCAAGTATAATGTTATCATCAGGTTCAATTTCCATCTCTTTCAGCATTAATTTTAGGTCTCTGTAAAACAAAATTTGTTTTCTTTCCTCATTTGGTGCATACAAGTTTATAATATTCCACATATTATTATTTATATCTGCTTTGAAGATTATGATTCTTCCTTCTTTGTCTGTATATTTGTTAACAATTTTACACTGAATTTTATTGGAAATAAAACAGGCTACCCCCCTGCTGTTACTGGTGCCGTGACTAAAAATAACTTCTCCTCCCCACTCATGTTTCCAATAATTTTCATCCATATTTTCGCTGTAAGTTTCTTGTAACATCACAATATCTGATTTATGTTTCCTTGCCCAACTGAATATGGCTCTTCTTTTCTTTAAATTTCTAAAACCCCTAACATTCATGCTTAATACATTAAAATCTGACTCGAAGTAGTTGTAGGTGTATGTAAATTATCATGTGAAGTATCCTGAGTGTACCAGGTATAATATGCTTAAATATAATTTTCCCACAAAATTTTTGGAAATATAAATTAATGTTACATTCTACCTGATATGTTTTACATCTCACAAGAGACTCTTCTAATATATCTAAAAGCACAAACCTATAGGAACTCCACTTACAAATTATGTAGCTTCCACTAAGCATAAAACAAATTAATATAAATACAATGAATACATAGGTTTCAAAAGTGATTATGTTATTTTTGTCATCTCTCTGACTTCTGTAGTAACAATGAAGGTACACAAAACAGTGAAGTTCCACCATCGAGCTAACCGGTGTGAATTCTGATAGCCCGGTGTGTTACTGTGTCCAACATACTGGTCTCGAGATACACTTTTGTTATTAACAAAACGGTCTGACATTTTGTCTTCATAACAGTATAAATGATTAAATTCAGTTTGCCCCATATAAAAGCTATTCAAGCATATACCGGTACTTTCTGCAATGGCATTAATAAAAATAGAATTTATAAATGGATATCAAAATCACAAATTCAAGATTAAAAAAAAAAAAAAATAAAAAAAATAAAAAAATAAAAATACATGAATAAATAAAGACCTTTCACTAGGCAAACATTTTGCTTCCCACAATTTCAATAATAAAGATGAAATGTTTACATAGATATCACAATCACCATGTCACAAACATTAATAAATGATTAAATAAAAGATCTTTCAAGCATTTAGATTCCTGCAATTGCTTTTATAAATTTAACATTGAAATATGTATCAAGATCATAAATTCACAAAATAAATAGATAAATAAAGTTAAATAAGATGTAACCAGATTTCTCCATCAAGGACGTTGTGGAGTAATCCACTTGCTGCAATTTCATGAATGTAATTAAATCTGAGAAGTGAATAAAGTACATAAATATGCATACATATAATTACTTAATATGCATGTATTCAAACCCTGACCAATTAAAAATAAACTGTTTTAATATCTCTGCCCAATTGCTGGTATTATACAGATCTACTAACAAGCTTTGTCAACAATGCCATAGTTTCATATATATAATACAATTTACCTTATTTCACAAATTCAGAAAACAAGCTATCTTGAAACTTAAGACAGCCTTATAAAATCACAAAGATCGAATGATCATTTCATGTTACAATTATACGTATGAAAAATACATATACATATATGTAACGTTTTGTTACAAATGGTTCCAAAAATAAACTTACATAATGTTTATGTACAGTCTCTCATAACCAGAACCACCGTCTCTGACAGCTTAAGCTGGTTTTGACAATGTCCAGAAGGTGTCGCCCTCAGTTACAACCCGCCTGTCCGCAAAGACGCCATTCACTGTTCAGCTGGTCACATTGCCTATTGTAGGAATATCAGAGCCTTGGCTCGCCGTTTCCCCGACACGAGACTGTTCAATGGGCACTTGTTTCCCATCAATGATCAGTCGGCCTCTTGTGAACCTGGCTTTCTGATTATTTGCGTGGGCTTCATTCATGAGCGGAATGGCCTTTTTCTTCAATGCTAAGTCCATTTTAGTAAGATCCTCGGTCACCATATTCTTCCCACCTGGCCCACGCCTTTTTGTTTTCGTCAATAGCTCCTGGCGGTCCTCTCTACTAAATAATCTCACAATAATGTGCCGGTCTCGATTGTCTTTCCATGGACCTATTCTATGGGCTACTTCAATTTTCTCACTGAGCATGTCTGCTCTCCCGGCTCCTTGTTTTTCAAGTGCTTTGACCACTTTCTGTCTGACATTTTCACCTTTTTCCTCTTTTACTCCTTTCACTCTGACATTATATTCTCTGCTGTGTCTCTCGATTTGATTTAGTTTCTCCCGTATTTCACCTTTGTAGACCAACAATTCTCTCTGGTTATTCTCAAGTTTTATCTCTAGTTCTTTCACCCGTTGTTCCAGCTTAAGTTTATCTTCTCCAAGTTCTTTAACCTGTGCCTGTGTAAACTCAAGACTCGTTTGTAATCCTTTCAGACTGTCAAACTTTTCAGTAAATTCATCTCTGATCTTCTTACATTCCGCTTTGATACCACTGGCCACCCTTGTAATTAAATCTGTTAGTCTCCGCTCAAGCGTGCCGAGCTCTGTTGGGCTCGCCTCCGCCATTTGTCCCTGATCATCAGACAAACTTTCAGTTTCTCGCGTCAAATACGCTTCTATTGTCTCTGAAGACTCGCTCTCACTAGCTTTTTCTCCTCCCCTCCCTCTTTTACCTTTTGGTGGCATTTCTAGACCTTTTTTCACGTGTTTACAATTCGCTTATATCCAGAGACCTTTCTCTCCACGTCTCATACCGCCATGTTGGTCACGTCTGCTTTTCTCAAGTGTTAAGCACACCTAAAAACTGACCGTGCTTTTCTCAAGTGTTAAGCACACCTAAAAACTGACCGTGCTTTTCTCAAGTGTTAAGCACACATCAAGACTGACCGTGCTTTTCTCAAGTGTAAAGCACACCTTAAGACCGACCGTGCTTTTCTCAAGCGTTAAGCACACCAAAAAACTGACTGTGCTATTCTCAAGTGTTAATCATATAAAAATCTGAACATGCTTTTCTCAAGTGTTAAGCATATAAAAAATCTGACTGTGCTTTTCTCAAGTGTTATTTAGCACACCTAAAAACTAACCGTGCTTTTCTCAAGTGTTAAGCACACCTTAGACCGACCGTGCTTTTCTAAAGTGTTAAGCACACCTAAAAACTGACCGTGCTTTTCTCAAGTGTTAAGCATACCTTAATACTCAGCATGCTTTTCTCAAGTATTTATCACCTAAAAACTAACTGTGCTTTTCTCAAGTGTTAAGCACACCTAAAAACTAACTGTGCTTTTCTCAAGTGTTAAGCACAACTAAAGACTGACCTTGCTTTTCTCAAGTGTTAAGCACACCTTAAGACTGACCGTGCTTTTCTCAAGTGTTAAGCACACCTAAAAACTAACCGTGCTTTTCTCAAGTGTTAAGCACAACTAAAGACTGACCGTGCTTTTCTCTAGTGTTAAGCATAACAAAAAACTAACCGTGCTGTTCTCAAGTGTTAAGCATAACAAACATCTGACCGTGCTTCTCTCAATTGTTAAGCATACCTAAATACTCAGCATGCTTTTCTCAAGTGTTTATCACCTAAAAACTAACCTTGCTTTTCTCAAGTGTTATTTAGCACACCTAAAAACTAACCGTGCTTTTCTCAAGTGTTAAGCACACCTTAGACCGACCGTGCTTTTCTAAAGTGTTAAGCACACCTAAAAACTGACCGTGCTTTTCTCAAGTGTTAAGCATACCTTAATACTCAGCATGCTTTTCTCAAGTATTTATCACCTAAAAACTAACTGTGCTTTTCTCAAGTGTTAAGCACACCTAAAAACTAACTGTGCTTTTCTCAAGTGTTAAGCACAACTAAAGACTGACCTTGCTTTTCTCAAGTGTTAAGCACACCTTAAGACTGACCGTGCTTTTCTCAAGTGTTAAGCACACCTAAAAACTAACCGTGCTTTTCTCAAGTGTTAAGCACAACTAAAGACTGACCGTGCTTTTCTCAAGTGTTAAGCACACCTTAAGACTGACCGTGCTTTTCTCAAGTGTTAAGCACACCAAAAGACTGACCGTGCTTTTCTCAAGTGTTAAGCACACCTAAAAACTGACTGCTTTTCTCAAGTGTTAAGCATAACATAAAAGTGACAGTGCTTTTCTCAAGTGTTAAGCATAACAAAAAACTAACCGTGCTTTTCTCAAGTGTTAAGCACACCTAAAAACTAACCGTGCTTTTCTCAAGTGTTAAGCACACCTAAAAACTAACCGTGCTTTTCTCAAGTGTTAAGCACACCTATAAACTAACCGTGCTTTTCTCAAGTGTTAAGCACACCTAAAAACTGACCGTGCTTTTCTCAAGTGTTAAGCACACCTAAAAACTGACCGTGCTTTTCTCAAGTGTTAAGCACACCTAAAAACTGACCGTGCTTTTCTCAAGTGTTAAGCACACCTAAAAACTGACCGTGCTTTTCTCAAGTGTTAAGCACACATCAAGACTGACCGTGCTTTTCTCAAGTGTTAAGCACACCTTAAGACCGACCGTGCTTTTCTCAAGTGTTAAGCACACCTAAAAACTGACCGTGCTTTTCTCAAGTGTTAAGCACACCTAAAAACTGACCGTGCTTTTCTCAAGTGTTAAGCACACATCAAGACTGACCGTGCTTTTCTCAAGTGTTAAGCACACCTTAAGACCGACCGTGCTTTTCTCAAGCGTTAAGCACACCAAAAAACTGACTGTGCTATTCTCAAGTGTTAATCATATAAAAATCTGAACATGCTTTCTCAAGTGTTAAGCATATAAAAAATCTTACCGTGCTTTTCTCAAGTGTTAAGCACAACAAAAATCTGACTCTGCTTTTCTCAACTGTTAAGCACAACAAAAATCTGACTGTGCTTTTCTCAAGTGTTAGCATGACAAAAACATTGTGGTTTTCTAAAGTGTTAAGCATAACATAAAAGTTACAGTGCTTTTCTCAAGTGTTAAGCATAACATAAAGTGACAGTGCTTTTCTCAAGTGATAAGCATAACATAAAAGTGACAGTGCTTTTCTCAAGTGTTAAGCATAACATAAAAGTGACAGTGCTTTTCTCAAGTGTTAAGCATAACATAAAAGTTACAGTGCTTTTCTCAAGTGTTAAGCATAACATAAAGTGACAGTGCTTTTCTCAAGTGATAAGCATAACATAAAAGTTACAGTGCTTTTCTCAAGTGTTAAGCATAACATAAAAGTTACAGTGCTTTTCTCAAGTGTTAAGCATTACATAAAAGTGACCGTGCTTTTCTAAAGTGTTAAGCACAAAAAAAAATCTGACCGTGCTTTTCTCAAGTGTTAAGCACAACAAAAATCTGACTGTGCTTTTCTCAAGTGTTAGCATGACAAAAACTGGTCGTGGTTTTCTAAAGTGTTAAGCATAACATAAAAGTTACAGTGCTTATCTCAAGTGTTAAGCATAACATAAAGTTACAGTGCTTTTCTCAAGTGTTAAGCATAACATAAAAGTGACAGCGCTTTTCTCAAGTGTGTTAAGCATAATATAAAAGTTAGTGCTTTTCTCAAGTGTTAAGCATTACATAAAAGTGACTGTGCTATTCTCAAGTGTTTTCTCAAGTGTTAAGCACACCTTAAGACTGACCGTGCTTTTCTCAAGTGTTAAGCACACCTAAAAACTAACCGTGCTTTTCTCAAGTGTTAAGCACAACTAAAGACTGACCATGCTTTTCTCAAGTGTTAAGCACACCTTAAGACTGACCGTGCTTTTCTCAAGTGTTAAGCACACCAAAAGACTGACCGTGCTTTTCTCAAGTGTTAAGCACACCTAAAAACTGACTGCTTTTCTCAAGTGTTAAGCATAACATAAAAGTGACAGTGCTTTTCTCAAGTGTTAAGCATAACAAAAAACTAACCGTGCTTTTCTCAAGTGTTGAGCACACCTAAAAACTAACCGTGCTTTTCTCAAGTGTTAAGCACACCTAAAAACTAACCGTGCTTTTCTCAAGTGTTAAGCACACCTATAAACTAACCGTGCTTTTCTCAAGTGTTAAGCACACCTAAAAACTGACCGTGCTTTTCTCAAGTGTTAAGCACACCTAAAAACTGACCGTGCTTTTCTCAAGTGTTAAGCACACCTAAAAACTGACCGTGCTTTTCTCAAGTGTTAAGCACACCTAAAAACTGACCGTGCTTTTCTCAAGTGTTAAGCACACATCAAGACTGACCGTGCTTTTCTCAAGTGTTAAGCACACCTTAAGACCGACCGTGCTTTTCTCAAGCGTTAAGCACACCAAAAAACTGACTGTGCTATTCTCAAGTGTTAATCATATAAAAATCTGAACATGCTTTCTCAAGTGTTAAGCATATAAAAAATCTTACCGTGCTTTTCTCAAGTGTTAAGCACAACAAAAATCTGACTGTGCTTTTCTCAACTGTTAAGCACAACAAAAATCTGACTGTGCTTTTCTCAAGTGTTAGCATGACAAAAACATTGTGGTTTTCTAAAGTGTTAAGCATAACATAAAAGTTACAGTGCTTTTCTCAAGTGTTAAGCATAACATAAAGTGACAGTGCTTTTCTCAAGTGATAAGCATAACATAAAAGTGACAGTGCTTTTCTCAAGTGTTAAGCATAACATAAAAGTGACAGTGCTTTTCTCAAGTGTTAAGCATAACATAAAAGTTACAGTGCTTTTCTCAAGTGTTAAGCATAACATAAAGTGACAGTGCTTTTCTCAAGTGATAAGCATAACATAAAAGTTACAGTGCTTTTCTCAAGTGTTAAGCATTACATAAAAGTGACTGTGCTATTCTCAAGTGTTAAACATATAAAAATCTGACTGTGCTTTCTCAAGTGTTAAGCCTATAAAAAATCTGACCGTGCTTTTCTCATGTGTTAAGCACAACAAAAATCTGTTTGTGCTTTTCTCAACTGTTAAGCACAACAAAAAACTGACCGTGCTTTTCTCAGGTGTTAGCATGACAAAAACTGATCGTGGTTTTCTAAAGTGTTAAGCATAACATAAAAGTTACAGTGCTTTTCTCAAGTGTTAAGCATAACTAAAACCGACCGTGCTTTTTCAAGTGTTAAGCACAACAAAAAACTGACCATGCTTTTCTCAAGTGTTAAGCATACCAAAACACTGACCGTGCTTTTCTCATATGTATGTGGGTGTTAGAGTAGGGTGGTTGGATCCGTGGGGACCATCCACATTTAAGTGAGACAGGGAAAGTATCTAGGGGACTATCCACAATTTTTGATTCAGTGAAGATGGATCCATTTGAACCGTCCACAACCTAGCGAGCCTTAGAGGAGGGTCCTGTGGGGATCATCCACAATTTAATGATTAAGGAGGATGGATCCGCGGGGATCATCCACAATTTAACGAGTCAGTGAGGATGGATGCTTGGGGTCTATCCACCATTAAGTGAGACGGGGGATAGATCTGTGGAAATCATCCACAATTTAGCGAGTCAGGGAGGATGGATCCATGGGGACCATCCACAATTTAGTGAGTCAGGGAGGATGGATCTGTGGGGACCATCCACAATTAAGCGAGTCAGCGAGGATGGATATGTGGGGACCATCCAACATTAAGTGAGACCAGGTATAGATCTGTGGAGATCATCCACAATTTAATGATTCAGGGAGGATGGATCTGTGTGGACCATCCACCACTTAGCTAGCCGGGGAGGACGGAACCATGGGGACCATCTACAATTTAGTTAGTCAGTGAGGATGGATCCGTGGGGACCATCCACCATTAAGTGAGACTGAGGATAGATCTATGGAAATCTTCCACAATTGAGTGATTCAGGGAGGATGGATCCGTGGGGACCATCCACAATTTAACGAGTCATTGAGGATGGATCCATGGGGATCATCAACCATTAAGTGAGACCAGGGATAGATCTGTGGAGACCATCCACAATTTAAGCAGTCAGGGAGGATGGATCCGAGTGGACCATCCACATATTCACTAGGACAAGGATGATGGTTCCGAGGGGACCATCAACAATCTTAGGTTAAATATCCAGTCACTTGGGTGGGGGGGCTTTCAGCCTGTGGCGTGTTGTACCCCACCTTCCCGTCAGTGGGAAAGAAGGGATAATTGCTGAATATGTTGAATATGGAAATTTTAATGTTATTTTTAATAAACCTCGGCCAGTTTTTCCCACAATTCCATGTCTTGTGCGCTTCTTTCAGCACTTTCGAGAACAGAGCAAGTGACTGGATGGGTATGAATGATATAATCAAGTTTTGATTAATTATGGGATAACTGTGAGCAGGTTCGGGTGTGTGCATGTTGGTGTGACAGAGCATAAATACAATTACCCTGCCCCAAGCAGATAATAATTTTATGCTCGCCGCACCATCAGTGTTTTGTGTGTTGGGCGCCAATAAAAGGAAATGATACAGGGGGGGGGGGGGGACAGAACTATAGTATATTCACAAATTTTTAAAGCCCAAGACCTGCCTGGTTGAAAAGAAGGCAATGATAACCAAAATCAGAGTTAAAAACTGTCCCGACAAATAGAATACTTGGAGGGCGGACATCGGTATTAGTACGGTGGCGCTGGGCGATAATTAAGGTAACACTGTGTTCTGGGAAATCTGGTACTCTTAACGTATGGAAACCCATAGCCGGCAGCGTGAGGACCTTGCTAATAAGCAGATTCAATTGAAACAAGTAGTTTAATTTTATCTGCAGTATAACCAGTTCATGAAGACGCGGAATTAACTAGGAGAGGGCGAATATCCAATATGGCCGCACTGCTTACAAGAGGGCGAAAGTTCAAGGTCGCTAGATTTTGAATAATGATTACAGAGGACCTCACTTTGACAAGTAGGGTCACGATTAGTTAATATATGTTACATACATCCCCGTCCGTATTCTAACTGGACTAAAAACTCCATTAAATATTATATTAAGAATGATTTGGGGCGACCATATGCACTGCAAACCGGAAGTAAGTACCGGCCAATAGCAGTCCAGGTCATTGTTTGAGAAGACATGCCCGCGCTGGGACAAGATCACTCGTCAACCAGGACTCGGCAACCATCTACCGCTAGTACCAAGAGAAACAACGACCAGTGAATTCATCTGTCAGGAAAAACGACAACCAGCAATGTACTATCTGGAAGAAAAACCCACCACCACCCCCTTCGCCACCGACTCAAGCACTCTGTGTTCTACTTGTTAATGTTAAAATTTTAAAGTTTATTGTTTCTAAACAGTATATTTGTCGAGGTGTAAACTGTTTACTTTTACTACTACTACTTTTACTTTTAATATGACCTATATATGGCGTGTTGTACCCCACCTTCCCGTCAGTGGGAAAGAAGGGATAATTGCTGAATATGTTGAATATGGAAATTTTAATGTTATTTTTAATAAACCTCGGCCAGTTTTTCCCACAATTCCATGTCTTGTGCGCTTCTTTCAGCACTTCCGAGAACAGAGCTAGTGACTGGATGGGTATGAATGATATAATCAAGTTTTGATTAATTATGGGATAACTGTGAGCAGGTTCGGGTGTGTGCATGTTGGTGTGACAGAGCATAAATGTATTTTATACAATGGAAATCACCAAAAGTGTGACAAAATGGTAAAATCTTCAACCAGTTATTCCACTTTTGTAGTGTTTACTTAGATTGTTTTGCAAAACTTTGGTACTCCCAGTAAAGCGTATATCACTTTTATGTTGCCAATCCAGGGGAATCCCCGTTGCATTGCATTATGGTTATCAAGTGTCATAACGATTTCAGACGTCTTTTGAGCAAACCTGTGAGCTTATGCGATGGTGCGGCGTAGAGCCTCGTCTGTACGTTAACCATATCTATCTCAAAAATGGCAGGAGCTAGCAACACCAATTCTTTTGCAAATAATCAGTCATCTGAAAAACTCTATATGGTTTTGTTTATTTTTTTCTAACTGCATTTTCTTGAATTTTATAAGGAAAAAGCTAAAAAAACTTGAAAAATCTTCTTCTGAAGTTTGTTCAAATGGTCTCTTTTCAGTGACTTTTGGCTAAGTAATTGGAAGCTGAATTTAGTCATATGCCATAACATATGCCCATTTCAGCTAAGTGGCTACAAAGATCTTCTCAAAAACCACTGGGCAAAATTCTTAAATCTAACACATTAATTATCCTCAGATGTTGATGATTCAAGTTTGTTCAAATGGTTTTGGTTCAGTGCTTTTTGACTGATTTACGGGAAGCTGAACTTAGCCAGTTTGCTGTATCTTCCTATATGAGTAATAAACCTGCGAAACGTTTTTAGCTCAGCTGACTATAAGTCATCTGAGCTATAGTTGTTGTCCTTTGTCTGTCGGCTGTCCGTCTGTCTGTTAAACTGGCACATTTTGAAACTGTTGGACCTACGAATCTGAAATTCAGCATACCATTAGATGTCCCCAAAATCTCCTACCATACCTAAAATTGAGTCAATCGGACTTCGTCCCTTCAAAATATTAAGGAAAAACCTCTTTTTTCCATTAAAAACCCATTGTTACACTTCAAGACTGCCTAATATCAAAACCACCGACCTGATATTGATCATTTTTTATTTATTTTTATTTTTTATTAAATTTCTCTTTATATTTCCTATGAACATATTAGAAGTTAGTTCAATATTTTATAAATTCTTGAAGTTATTGGCCCAAACGTAATGCACTTTGTAAAAATTCAGGAAATCTATTTACTCCCATAACTTGGGAATTACTAAAGCTAGAGACTTTTTTTCAGGTATGTAAGTATATTTTATCAAGATTCAATTGTATACCCAAAATTAGATCTGAATTTTTTCAATTTTATAAGTTATAAGCATAAATATGAAATCATTACCTTAATTAAATTTTGCCCCGATTTGACCATGGCACATTTTCTTCCTGTAACTGCTGTGGATTCAATTTTCACAGCATGTTTTGATTAGTATATCATCTAGTAACATCTGAAATTTGAAACTAGTTGATAAAAAAACTGTAGATTTTATTCAAGTATTAGATTTTATGTAGTTTGCTAGAGCTGAGCTCCCCAGCTTCTTAGGCCAGATCTCAGATCCAAAAATTTGACATACAGTTAGATGCCCCAAAATCCCCTACCATACCAAAATTTGGTCACTAGGACTGCATTCCTTCTAGATATTAAGAAAAAACTTCAATTTTTCATATAAAACCCATTGTTACACTTCAAGACCACCTAATATCAAAACCACTGATCTGACTTTGACCATATATAATATACATGTTCTTCTATACACTCTATATGCACATGGCTAGAAATGATGTCAGTATTGAGTAATTGTTTTAAGTTATGGGCCCAAACATAATGCACTTTGTAAAAATATATTTACTCCCTTAACATGAGAATTGCTGAAGGTAGAGATTTTTTGCCAGGGATATAACATTATTTAAACAAGATTAAATTGTATTCCCAAAATTAGTTCTGAATTTTTAAAATTTTATAAGTTATTAGCATAAATATAAAATCAGTACCTTAAATTTTACCCAACTTTGGCCATGGCATGTTTTTCCCTGTAAGCACTGTTGATTTAATTTTCATATCTTGCACATGTAAGGATTTTAACTTCTAAATTCTGAAGTTTAAAAGGAATTGATAAAAAACTAGCTTTTATGAAATTTTTTATGAGTCTATATCACACCTAGGCTGTACTGAAGCCCCTCTATATATCCCCACATTGACCTTTCAGGCAAATTATGCATGCTTGAAGCGAGGCACTCTGAAGCCAGCCAACATAATAATAAACTTTTTTTTTAATTATTGGTTTATGATCAGAACTTTAAAAATAAATGGAAAAGAAATTTATAGTTAATAAGTTACATTGAATTACCTTGCAATTACTGATCATTTATGGATCTTCCATGGATGGCCAAAATTGTATTTCAAATGACACAATGCAGTCATCATTGGGTATTTTTCATTTCAACCATAAAAATGAAAAATAAATAATTAAAAAATTGTTGTTTACTATTGGGAATTATATGAAGCAAGATAACGATAGACAAGGATGCAGTTGATTATATTAATTTAATCTAAATTTCCAGATCTTTTCCAGATGTTTAACTTGTTGGTAATATTAATTACAACATTAAATAAATAAATAAATATTTGAAAAATTTAAAATACTACTGAGACAAGTGCTCATTAAAGATTTTAATATATTTGACTTATAACTCATGGTTGTATCAGTTGTTACATGATACTGGCTAAATAATCAAAATTTATATTACTGATCCTTTATTTCAGTTAATAAAATTAAACATGCCCAACTCCAGTTTGCTGCTGGTATAATATTTTGGGTGTTTTGATCCTTGTATTAATTTTAAAACATGTACTAGTTTCATAGCTGAGAATACTTTTCTTTTTTTCCTGATACCATTTAAAAAATATGAATAATCAAATTTTTCCTGTTAGTGCTGTGGATTTAATTTTCACAGCATGTATACATAAGCATTTTATCTGTTAAAATCTAAAATTTGAAACCCATTGATCAAAAACTGTAGATTTCATTCAGGTTTTCAAGCACCATTGGGTTGTTGACACCAGGTCAGTATAAATACAGTGCACCGGTCAGTTACATAACACCTTCAGGTCTGACCTACTGCCACTGAGTGTCTTGGTCAGGCAGTAATTACCAGAGAGCCTCTCTTTCTCTCTCTCTTTCTCTCTCTTTCTGGCAGTCTAGCTCTCTTTCTCTCACTTTCTCTCTCTCTCTCTCTCTCTCTCTCTCTCCTGCTTTTTTTTCTTTCTCTCTCTCTCTCCTGCCTTTTTTCTTTCTCTCTCTCTCTCTCTCTCTCTCTCTCTCTCTCACCCTTATTGCCTCCCTTCCTCTCTCCATCCCATTCTGTTTACAGGTACTATAAACTAGATACATTAGCTATAAATGTTGATGCAATTTAGAAATGTGAAACAACTGAAATATTCACATGTACACGTTATACTGTATTTATAGTAACATTTGTAAACCTGGAAAAAAATTATGTAATGAAAAAAAAGGAGTTAATGCATATACCGTTAATTTTTTCCTGGCTCAGAAGAATGGGAAAAAACAGTATTTGCTTTGTTTCTCCATCTTTCTGCCTGTTTAAAATATTTAATGATCAGAAATACTCATTTTTTCTTATTAGCATTGTTGAATTAAATTTCATATCCCGATGTATATGCAAGGATGTTGTAACTCTAAGCATCACCTTCTTCATCCCACTGAGGCTTTGCTACTTAGCCCTGTGAACAATAGTTCTATGGTTATAGCATAAAATTTAATGATTGAAGAAAATATCTACAGAGAGACAGAGGCGTTGTAACTCTGATCATAACCTCCCCCCCCCCCCCCCCCCCCCCAATCAAATCATTGCACCTGTTGAGTGCGGATGTTATGGCAACTGTATACATATCATAAAATTGATAAAAAAAATGTTTACTAAATAAATTGGATCTCATTAGACATGTGTAAACTGTTGAACTGTCAACAGCTTATCAAAAAGGTAAACAATGGAAACGCATGGTCAGATCTCAAAATATTATTTGCAACATTTTCTTCAACCATATCAACCAACCATGGCCTAGATTACCTTTTCCTCTCAAACTTTATCTACATTTCATCATATTTTTTAAGATTTTAACCTTCCATGTGTTTCAGTACTGTTGACTATTTGTCCATAGGTACCTATGTACATGCCAGAAATTATGTCAGTATTGTGTAATATGTAGACGTGGTGGGCATCAAAATAATGAACCTTGTCAAGACCAAAGAGATATCATGTCATACAGTCACATATTCATTGATTCCCTCATCAGCTTAGTTAATAATAACCTTTTTGTCAGTCAGATTGAAATCTTGCAGTTTTCCATACACTATAGATTCTTCCGAGTCAACAAATAGCCATATCATCATTATACCACTGCTTAGTATACTGTCATTGCATTCATATTTGCTCAAATCAATTTCTTTTTTCAACCCCCTCCCAAATTAATAAAAAATAAACCACTTTATTTTACTCAATATTAATCCATCAGTCAGGTTATTTTATATATCATTTACTTACATATTACATTATATTCCATTATTAAAGCCCAACATGACCATGATATTCATAAGCTTTATCGACTCAATATAGTATCACAATTGGGATATATTTATAGTGCAGTCATGATCAGCTGAGCGCCGTGTCCCATGGGTTTCTTGTTCTACTGATGCCACTGTTTACCATTGGCAGATTGCCAGTGCCCTGATGTTGGCCATTAGCTAAGATGATGTCAACTCTATAAATAGTTTCGGCACAGTGCCAGGATTGGAAGAGGTGCAGCCAGGTACAGGTCAAGAGTTCACTCAGTGTAGTAGCTTGAGGCAACAATTTGTCTCAGTTCACTCTGGGGGAGGGGGGGGGGGGGCAACTGCCTTACTCATCTGAGCCTCAGCAGCCCAGTGCATCAAACTCAGGGGAAGTTTGATGTTTTGGCCTGATATTTTGACCTGTCTATGCATCTTTGATGGTATTCTCATTTACAAGACAGGTGGTGTCACCTACATAGACTTTTGCAGTGTATGCACCTTCTTATGAATTATGGCTGAATTATAAAGATTGAATTAAGTCATTTTACCATATATGGTAGTAGTGTAAAGCAGATTCATTTAGCCTAGCACCAGTTTATCAGCATCCCTTACATCATGCCTCTAGACCTTCAGATTTCAGGTTATCTATGGTTAATATTGACAAGAATGTTTTTTAAAAGCTTTTAAAAAATGTAGATTTATGATTTTAGATATTCTTCATACCAGGCAATGTTAACAATCACAGGTATACAGCTCTCTGTGGGTATATAAAGACAGCTATACATAGATTATAAATAATTGGTATCCATACTCAACTTAATTCAAGACTTTGCCATCAGTGAGATGTATCTGTATTATCATTTTGCATTCAATATGCATCTGTAGTAATATTTAGTGAGCCTGTGAGCTAATTTGATGTTGTTGTGATGTCCATAGTCCATCTTCTGTAAGTTAACCCATACTAATTGAAAAGGACTGGAGCTAGCATCATGAAATGTAATGTAAAAAATTAGCCATCTGAAAATTAAACTCTGCATTTTCTTAGATTTTAATGAGAAAAAAATTTAAAAACCTTTTAAAATCTTCTCAAACGAAACGGTCAAGCCAGATTGTTCAGTATTTCACAGAAATAATCTTTTATATCATATCTTACAAGTTTGTTCAAATGGTTCAAGTATGATATAAAAGATTAAAAAGTATTTTACCCTAAGTCTTTCAGTATGTGTAAACAGATTTACCAACAGGCCAAGATTGTGTCTGTAATTTTAAATAGGTTGAGAAACTGCCAACTGTTTCAGATTTGGCAACAGATCAAGAGTTCATTCAGTGCAGCCAGATATAGGTCAAGAGTCCAATCAGTGCAGCCAAGCACAAGGCATGTGATCACCTCATGGGTGACATGTGAACACCTCATGGGCACCATGTGATAACCTCATAAGTAGCATGTGATCAACTCATGAGTATGATGTGATCACCTCATGTGTGTCATGCCCCTCAGGGCTGCACTTGGAGCCAATCTGAGAGCTTATGCAATGGTGTGGCTACTATTTCAGATTAGGCAACAGGTCAAGAGTTCACTCAGTGCAGCCAGGTATAGGTCAGGAGTTCACTCTGTGCAAAGGTGCATTCTGTTTATAGCAGTGGTAGACTGCCCACTGCATCAGATTTGGCACCAAAGTTCAGCCTGGATCTATTTATAGCTTTGGCAGACTGCCAACTGTGCCAGATTATGCAACAGGTCAAGAGTTCACTCAGTGCAGCCAGGTACAGGTCAAAAGTTTACTCAGTCTAGCCAGGTGCAGGTCATGAGTTCACTCAGTGCAGTAGCCTGAGCAAGCAATTTGTCACAGTTCACTCGGGGCAACTGCCTTTCTCACCTAAGCCTGGTCAGCCCCAAGCATCAGACTCAAGGTAAGTTTGATGTATTGGCCTAATATAATGACCTGTCTATGTGTCTTTGATGGTTTTCTCACTCACAAGACAGGTGTCACCACCTACAATGACTTTTGCACAGTTTGTGTCCCTACGTTTTCTCAGGAGGGGTGTGATATATCAGTCTGAAATTGGGCATATGTATATATCTCTGATAGCTTTGTTGTATACAAGACTGGTGGTGCCAGCTACAATCATTTTTGTGTTTTGTGCACCCACGTCAGAATTTCAGCAGTGATCTTTGTGTAATTGTTTCATATTCAAAATAGTTAGTACTTGCATTGTTCATATACATGAAAAGTAATGGTCCAGCATTGAAGCATTATACCTGGTGTATTTCCCAATGCACAGGTTCGCATTAGGCCTGTAGGCCTTGTTAAACCTTGGGCTTGTGATCAGGATATCTCTATAAGGATTCACGGTAGGAATTTTATTTTTTCGGTGAAGATGTATATTGACTAAATCTCGGTCAAGTTCGAAGATGGATGACCTTGACCTATTTTTCTACGTTTTAGAGCTGATTATAGAAAAAACATTTAGAAACTTATTTCTCAGGAACCATTGGATGGATTTTCACAATACTTACTATGATCATAGGGACTGGTGGTCTGTAACTGCTGCACAAGTTTTGGGCGCCACCTACAATTTCTGAATTTTAATGAATTTTTCTTGGATTTTTCAACTTTGGCCTTGTGAGTGGGATATCTCTAAATGGATTCACAATAGGAATTTTATTTCTTTGGTGAAGATGTATATCGACAAAATCTCGATCAAGTTCGAAGAATGGTGACCTTGACCTACTTTTCAAGGTCACAGAGCTTATAATAGAATAAAACTTTGAAGCTTATTTCTCAGGAAGCATTTGGTGGATTGTTATGAATCATGGTACATACCTCTCCATTTTGAATTTATAACTGATACATGTACAGATATACATACATGTGAGAACAGATATTTAGTACTTGTTACTGTTACTACCTCTAAACACTGCTCTTTTGGCTGAGGGCTTTTGTCAGCTTCTGCTGATATTCTAGTTTTTCACAGACGTATCAACTTAAGTCCATATCATTAGGGACATAACACGCTTAACAGGAGGGAGCATATAATTGCATGCACTTGAATACTTCAGCCTGTAGAGGCGCTGACTCAAGGGACTGAGGGCCAGGATTGTGTACATTTTGTTTAAAGGATTGATCTGAAAAAGGAAATGGTATAAGTATAATAAGTTTAATAAGTTCAAGGATAGTAAGTTCTTGGTTTTTTAGGTCACAGGGTCAGGGTCACTGGCCCCCTGTTTTGAGAAGCTCAAAAAAAGATCTAGTATTAAGAGACAAATTCAGCTGTGTCTCAACCCATGTGTCAAAGGGGTATAGCCAGGGTCTGGGGGCATTTGTGGCTCTACTCTTATTCTAGAATTTCTAATTTTGATTTTGTTTTAAGCTGTTCCATTTTCAAATTTTTATGCATTATATATGCATTTATTTCGGTGTTCGAAATACTGGGCGCCTAGGTGCACAGATGCACCAAAAACAGTTATGTGCACCCACTGTATCACTGCAAGGTGCACAGTGTATCACTGCAAGGTGCACAGTGCGCACCTGAGGCCGGTTACTAGTACAGATCTGCTGGACCATTAGGGCACAGTCTAGATGATCAAACAAGAAAATATAAACACTATAACAGGATGCCACACTAGACACTACATGTATATAGATCCAGTGATCAGAGCTTCCATTCTGACCAGTTTTAAACCCTTAGCTTATTTTTTACTGCCCTGAAATATGTGTATAGATTATAATATAGCTGTAATAAAAATAACTTGTTTACATTAATGTTTTTGTGTACCTTGAAATTAATTTGTGCACCCAGTTGTATAAGCTGAGGTGCAAAGGGGCACATTACCATAAAAAGTTTTTTGTACACTGTATTTTATATATGATCACTGAACATTTATCTTTCTTCCTTGTAAAGCTGACACAGCCCTGACAACTTGCGATACGGATGTTACAACACTAAAAAAATGGGATTGCAAAGGCTGTGCCAAGAAAAATATGGAGACTGCATCAGCAACTGCAGTTGTATCATGGAATGAATTAGACACATTTTCCTGTCATGGTATGTAAAAGCATGAATGTTAATCAGTTATTTATTATTTCATTTATTATAATATGATTTATTCACTGGTTAGTAATAATCTTATAGTTGAAGGGGAACAGGAATAAAGCCATTTAAAATACTATGAAACCTATTAAGATACATTATGCATTGAATACACTTAAGGCAATTTGCGATACATGTTGATGATACATATGCTAAATTAAAAGGAGATTACATGTCCTACTGACATCATAATATGGGAAATAGTATAATGGTAGCAATATATAAAGTGAGCATTGATTTCATCAATAGCAAGGACCACTAGTAACATTCCTATGTTGTAGCTAGGCACATAGTCATACATGTGCTTATAGTGGAAGCACTGAAATGTATTTATACTCCTCATCCAGTTGATCATATAATATCTAAGCTACCAACTAGTTGTAATTTTCCTTATCTAATTCTGAATTTTGAAAATACAGAATTTCAATTTCTTTCTCATACATTTTTAAAAAAAACCTTCCTTAGGTTGCTGCATATGGCAATAAACCCAGAAGTTAGAGTGTGTATGAAAATCCTGCGACTTTTGTCACAGTGCAAGTAACTTGAGGGATAGTCGGATCTTGTGACCCAACTTACTTATCTTAAAAATCTATTCACATCAAATGCTAACATCCAGCACTGAATCCTTTGCATCTTACATTTAAAACCCCATTATATCTAATTGCCTCAAAATAATGATTGTATGGTATAATATCTCAGCTTGTAACATTTTACAAACATTATATAAAAATGTTTATTCAAAATCATTAACATATTTTTTTTATGCTGTAGGATGATTTTAATATTGCACTGCAGGAATAATATAAGATTATTTAAACATATATATATATTTATACATATTAGGGTTTTTTTTTTTTTTATGCCCCCGCCACAAAGTAGCCGGGGCATATAGTTTTACCCATGTCCATCATTCCGTCATTCCGAAATAAAACAGTTGTATGGACTTTTTTTCGCAATGCCTGCAGATATTGGCCTGATTTTTTGTGTGTGGGCAGATAATGACCAGTTACAGATGGAGTTCATGTTTCTTCCCAGTTGACCTACTTTTGACCGTTTTACAGCTCCTAAACTTAGCAAATTTCATGAAAAATATAAATTTTCCTGACAAATACACATGTACGGACTTTTTTTCGCAATGCCTGCAGATATTGGCCTGATTTTTGGTGTGTCAGCAGATATTGACCAGTTACAGATGGAGTTCGCATTTCTTCCTGGTTGACCTACTTTTGACTGTTTTACAGCTCCTGAACATAGAAAATTTCATGTAAAATAGAAATTTTCATGACAAATACACATGTACGGACTCTTTTTGGCAATGCCTGCAGATATTGGCCTGATTTTTTGTGTGTGCAGATAATGACCAGTTACAGATCGAGTATGCGTTTCGTCCCAGTTGACCTACTTTTGACAGTTTTACGGCTCCTTAACTTAGAAAATTTCATGAAAAATATAAATTTTCATGACAAATACACATGTACTGACTTTTTTTTGCAATGCCTGCAGATTTTGGCCTGATTTTTGGTGTGTGGGCAGATATAGACCAATTACAGATCGAGTTCGCATTTCGTCTCAGTTGACCTATTTTGACAGTTTTACAGCTCCTGAACATAGAAAATTTTATGAAAAATGTAAATTTTCATGACAAATACACATGTACTGTCTTTTTTTATGCAATACCTGCAGATATTAGCCTGATTTTTGGTGTGTGGGCAGATAATGACCAGTTACAGATCAAATTCATGTTTTGTCCCAGTTGACCTACTTTTGACCGTTTGACTGTGCTCTAACATAGAAAATTTCATAAAAAAGTGCACATGTATGGACTTTTTTTCGCAATGCCTGCAGATACAGGCCTTATTTTTGGTGTGTAGACAGATAATGACCAGTTACAGATCAAGTTCTTGTTTTGTCTCAGTTGACCTATTTTTGACCATTTGACTGCTCCTGAATATAGAAAGTTTCATGAAAAATAGAAATTTTCATAACAAATGCATATGTACCGAAGTTTTTTTTCTCAATGCCTGCAGAAACCACCCTGATTTTTTATGTGTGGGCAGATAATGACAGTTACAGATCGAGTTCGTGTTTCATCCCGGTTGACCTACTTTAGATTGTTTTACGGCTCCTAAACATAGAAAAATTTCATGAAAGACAGAAATTTTTATGGAAAATGCACATGTATGGACTTTTTTTCACAGTGCCTGCAGATACTGGCCTGATTTTTGGTGTGTTGCTTGATAATGACCTGTAACAGATCGTCCCAGTTGACCTACTTTTGACCATTTGACACCTCCTGAACCTTTTTTTCAAAATTTAACAAATGTTTCTAATTTGCCCCAGGCAGGGGCATTCATGTCGTTTTGACACATCTAGTTTTATAAAAAATGTGTTCAGCATCAGAAAAAAGTCTGTCAAGTTTGCAGTGCTTGCTATCTGTCTGTTATGCCTTCTTTCATTGGAATGACTGCAATCATAAAATTAAAAACAGAAACAAAGAAAAAATGGCACTGTTTAAAAAATTCTGATTCTCTCTGCAAAATACTGATTTTCAGTTAGTAGCCTACATGTGCTATAATACTGAAAAGCTCTGACATAAATAGGCATCTCTATATCTGGCAATATTGATCTAAAAAAGTCTAAAACAGGGCAAAATAACAAGTATGTAGATCGATGTAGATGTTTTTTCAGTGGTCTTTATTTTAGTTTAGGACAGTGTTGCATTCATATTTGTTTGCAGTCATTGTTTTTTTTTTCACAGTACGACAGTCTAAGATGCAAAGCATCTTGTGAAATGTATGTATCATTTAGGGGCTTTCAGATTTTCCTTGAAATCAGAAAAACTAAGGAAATTGTGCTGCACCAAATTGCCCTTGTCACAGGGCATGTTTAAAAAAATTGTTTGTCTTAAAGTACATCAGTAATGATAATTGTAGGTTTTCATTGCAAAGTAGCACCAAATAAATGCTTACACAATTCTCTTTAGTGTCTTTTACAATGACGAAATATTAATTTTCGTACAAAAGGTCTGTGAAAACAACAGCATGTGACTGTTTATACAGTAAAACACCCTTATGTATAATCCTTCTATTTAGTTCATTCATGTGTGTGTGTTGTAAGGAGTCTTAGTTATGAAAATATAAGTAAACCCAGAGTTTTCCAGAGAAACTGCAAGTTTTCTAGAGACTTTAACCCTTTACTGTTTACATTTATTTTAGATTTCCAACAAATTCTGACACTATTTATATTTACACTAACAGCCATATCTTTTCAAGCTTTTTTTGTATCTTTATCAAATTTTCAACAGTTCCCACTAAGAGGGTTTGCTGAAGATTATTGAAAATCATTGAAACTTAGAAATAATATGCAAAATTTTTGTCCTGAAAGAATCTATACATATCATGGCATTCTAGTTGCCCATTTAGAGTGCTCTTTAGTGGCTTGTAAACAGTAATAGGTTAAATAAAGCATACAGTTCCTCATTACAAAGCTTAAATGCACTACAAGGTCGATGATCCACTCTGTTTGCACCAACTGACCAATCATAAATTATAATCGATTATCAGCCTATCACCAGACTATTGTAGCATATAACCACTGCATAATTAGTGAAGATTAATGTGCATTGAATCACTGTACATGTATGCATACTTTTCTGAAACACTGTTTCTTTGAATATAAATTAATTTTTTTTATTACAGAATGCCCAGAAAAATGTACTGATTGCACCTACCTGGATGGTAATATTGATTCCTGCCAGGCATGTGAAGCAGGTTATTCTCCTCATCATGAAAAACTTGAGTGTACAGGTGAGGTTCATTCTTGACACACAGGGAGACCCATGAAAAGTCTCCATGGAAACCTAAAATTAGGTCTCTGTTACCCATATCCTTCGAGCTATGGCACTCCAAAGTACAGCTCAGAATACCGTATTCGACGTAATAAGCACCCCTCCCTTAATAAGCGCCCCTCCCCCTCACCGGCATTGGGAGATCACTTTATGAAACTAGAGGATGAGTCATCCTAACCTCACTTTTCTCCCTAGCCAATATAACACAGGAAAACGTAATGCTTTCATTTCTCCCCCCCAAGCTTAAAAGTTACCACCAGTTTTTATTCAGTTTCCGTTAAGCTTTATCATCTAATATAATAATAATATTAGTTACACATAACAGAATCAGTGGTCAAGTGTATCATAGATAACACTGAATGACGGTGTCCGTGAAGGCAGACCCTGCAGGTAGCCATGCTGATCGGGTGACCTGAATTCAGGTACGTATGTGGATGTATTATGCAATGAAATATATATTACTTACTGTATTTGCTCGTGTACAGGACGATAAATTATATCCTAAAATATTGGCAAAGAAGGGCGGCCGTCTTATACACTGGTACAAGTTTCTCAGCGTCCTCAGGGCCGCCAAGGAAAATTTACGGCAATTTGAATTATTATGTCGGCCGAACTTGACGCCTTGAATATCAGTGATAATGTCTGTATGGTAATATACACTCAATAAAGAACATTACAATGCTTTGTTTTTGTTTTAATTTATCGTTTATACATCAGATTTCCATGTGCACATAGCTAAATAATTGGTAAGAAAAGGTTTGCCCTTGCCACATTGACACAGGGATTTTAACTGAATCAATATATGAAAGCCCTTCTGACAGTAGAGCCAGTGAATTTACGCGACCGCGGATGGAATTGCGGAATTGACAGATCAAAACGGAATTCCCAATCCTGATAAAATATGTTTTAATGTTTTTTTTGCCAAAAAATATCTTGGCAATGCACTTAGAAACATGTACACAGTGATATAATTGTCGATGCCGCTGACAGCGTGCAGGACTTACCCGTGTACTCAAGATCCCAGTGCCCTTGGGTTAATCTGTGTGTATACAGCGCTTGCGCAAGGGATGGTGGGAACTTGCCTAACCAAGTGCCATCCAGTAGCATGTAATATGCATGTTAAAACAAGGATGAATTTTTCATATGGTGCTGTATTTACTGCGTAAAATGTTCACGAGTCCAGTGAATGCGGACGCTGTCAGCTGGCTTGCACACTGACATACACGGAGACTCGCTCATGGCACTTCAATAACAAGACAACCAGTAGCGCATTAAAATTATAAATATGAAGCGGCCTTTACTCAGGTGACAATGTTTGTCAAGCTGGTATTATTGGACTACGTTGAGAAATGAATGTATTATAATGGGTCAACAAAGTTCAAGAGGGGGACCTTGTTTCCGTGGGATATAAATATGACAAATTTTCTAACAATTTTAAAACAACCCGGATTTTGTATTTGGTATTTGCGCAAGGTGACTGACATAATCGGGGTACTAATGTCCCGTAAATTTTTTTTCATCGTTCAAATAAATACTGTTTTACATATTTTTATATGAACATTTTATATATTCTTCTACCTTATTAGGCGTTGACTTTTATACAAGCGTTCATTTATTACCATCCTTATTTTTCCTCTTCACCTGCAAAGGAAATCTCGAACTGTAGTCATTCAGACAATTCTCTCATGCAACACAAAATAAAATCGTCTGCAAATTGGTATCACTTGGATTACACAACCATTGTTAAATGATCATTGTTTTTTTCTGAATTGTCCTGAATGTGCTGTGAAGTCAAACACGTGTACACAAGCCGCAGTGTTTTTAATTGGAGGATCGTAATGCACTTTGGAAGTTGGCAGATGTGGGGGGGGGGGGGGGGGGCGGCGCTTATTAGGGTATAAAAGAAATTTGGAAAAATTTAATTTTGAGAGCGCCCGGGGCGCTTTTTACGTCGAATACGGTAATGGATTATGAGATACAAAAGCTGAAGTATCTGAACAACTAATGCAGAGATCACCATAATTGTTTTTATGGATATTGATCATGGAGTGTTTCATCAGTTTCTGCAGCCTGGTGGCACCGCATATATATTTGTTCGGTAGCCGGGGCATATAGTTTTACCCATGTCCGTCCTTCCGTCATTCTGAAATCAAACAGTTGTACGGACTTTTTTTCGCAATGCCTGCAGATATTGGCCTGATTTTTGGTGTGTGAGCAGATATAGACCAGTTACAGATCGAGTTCGCGTTTCGTCCCGGTTGACCTACTTTTGACCGTTTTACGGCTCCTGAATATAGAAAATTTCATGAAAAATATGAAATTTCATGACAAATACACATGTACGGACTTTTTTTCGCAGTGCCTGCAGATTTTGGCCTGATTTTTGGTGTGTGGACAGATATAGACCAGTTACAGATTGAGTTTGTGTTTTGTCCTGGTTGACTTACTTTTGACCTTTTTACGGCTCCCAAACTTAGAAAATTTCATGAAAAATAGAAATATTCATGACAGATACACATGTACAGACTTTTTTTCCCAATGCCTGCAGATATTGGCCTGATTTTTGGTGTGTGGGCAGATATTGACCAGTTACAGATTGAGTTTGCGTTTCCTCCCAGTTGACCTACTTTTGACTGTTTTACAGCTCCTGAACATAGAAAATTTCATGAAAAATATGAAATTTCATGACAAATACACATGTACGGACTTTTTTTCGCAATGCCTGCAGATATTGGCCTGATTTTTGGTGTGTCAGCAGATATTGACCAGTTACAGATGGAGTTCGCATTTCTCCCTGGTTGACCTACTTTTGACTGTTTTACGGCTCCTGAACATAGAAAATTTCATGTAAAATATAAATTTTCATGACAAATACACTTGTACAGACTTTTCTTCACAATACCTGCAGATATTGGCCTTATTTTTGGTGTGTGGGCAGATAATGACCAGTTACAGATCAAGTTCACGTTTTGTCCCAGTTGACCTATTTTTGACCGTTTGACGGTGCTCTAACATAGAAAATTTCATAAAAAGGTGCACATGTATGGACTTTATTTTGCAGTGCCTGCAGATACAGGCCTGATTTTTGGTGTGAAGGCAGATAATGACCAGTTACAGATCGAGTTCTTGTTTTGTCTCAGTTGACCTACTTTTGACCATTTGACTTCTCCTGAACATAGAAAGTTTCATGAAAAATATAAATTTTCATAACAAATGCATATGTACTGACTTTTTTCCTCAATGCCTGCAGATACCACCCTGATTTATTATGTGTGGGCAGATAATGACAGTTACAGATCAAGTTCGCATTTCATCCTGGTTGACCTACTTTTGATTGTTTTACGGCTCCTAAACATAGAAAATTTCATGAAAGACAGAAATTTTTATGGAAAATCCACATGTATGGACTTTTTTTCTCAATGCCTGCATAAACTGGCATGATTTTTGGTGTTGCTTGATAATGACCCGTTACAGATGGAGTTTGCATTTTGCCCTTGTTGACCTACTTTTGACTATACGACACCTCCTGAACTTAAAACATTTTTCAAAATTTTACAAAGTTTCTAATTTGCCTAAGGCGGGGGCATTTGTGTCGTTCCGACACATCTAGTTTTCTAATTTTTTTCTCTATTTTTGAGACCTTTAAAGATATGAACATCTGTTAATATGGCACAAATCATAACAACTGGACCTAGAATCTTCATTCTTTACACACAGGGAGACTTATGAAAAATCTCCATGGAAACCTAAAATTAGGTCTCTGTTACCCACATCCATTAAGCTGTATGGCTCCAAAATACCCCCCCCCCCCAGAATAATGAAAAATTTGATACAAAAACTCCAGTATTTCAATAACTACAACACTGATGCTCATGATATTTGGCATACATATTGATCATGACATGTTCCTTCAGTTTTAGCAGACTGGGTGTGCCTCCTCTATTTTTTTCAAATTTTTACGAATTATTTTCTCTATTTTTGAGACCTTTAAAGATGTGGTTATCTGTCAACAGGGTACAAATTGTAACAACTGGACCTAGAATCTTCATTCTTGTCATGCAAGGAGGCCCATGAAAAGTGTCTATGGAAACCTGAAATTAGGTCTCTGTTACCCATATCCTTCAAGCTATAGGACTCCAAAAGTATCCCTCAGAATAATGGAAAATTTGATACAAAAGCTGAAGTATCTGAACAACTTATCCAGAGACCACCATGCTTCTTTGCATGGATATTGACCATTAAGTGTTTTTATTAGTTCCTGCAGACTGGTGGAGCCACCTGTATTTTTTAAAGTTTACATTTTTTTTCTCTATTTTTGAGATATATTAATACAGATACAATCTCAGCCTGTTGGTTAATCTGTTTGATGCTTCAGTTGAATGGTTATATACTACCATTTAGATGATAAAATTTCCTTTTGCAAATCTCTTTCCAGTCAGCTGAGCCTCATGACCCATGGGTCACTTGTTAATAACAAATTAAAGAAAAATAGAAAAGGAATTTGTAAGTTTATAATAACAGGAAATTAACTTGCAGTTACTGATGATATAAGAATCTTGTATTGATGGATAGAATGTCACGTATTCCAAATAACACCATGGAGTCACCTATGGTATTTTTCAGTTCAATTTTAATGATACAAAATAAATCATATGATTCATTACTAATCATTAGGGATTATATGAAGGAAATTAATGATAGACAAAGATGCAGTTGATAATATTTATCTAGATTCCTACTGTGTCTAGTGTGAATTTAGTCCAAATGAATATATTACATATATATTTTAGCGAACCTGTGAGCTTACGCGATGGTGTGGCGTCGTCCGATGCTGTACATTAACCCATACTTTTTTGAAAACGGCAAGAATTAGCATCATCAAATTAAATGCATAAAATAAGTCTATCTTATTTTGCTTATTTTTTGGCTAACTGCATTTTCTTAGATTTTAATAGGGAAAAAGCTAAAAAGCTTAAAAAATCTTCTCCTCCGAATCTGTTCAGCCAAATTGTCCAATATTTTACAATATGGAACAATCTCTCTCAAGTTTGTTTGAATGGTTTAAGTTCGGTGATTTTTGGCCGAGTTACAGGAAGTTGAACTTAGTCATCTGTCCAAAAAAGCATACTAAAATTACAATCTCAGAAATGGTTTGAGCTATCATAACCAAATTTTATGCCAATGTTGGTCACATGAGTCATATCTGAAATTGAGGTATTGGTGGCGCCACCTGCATCGGCCTTTTTTTGTAAGGGATCCATCAGTGCCTGTATCATACTGAAGTCTACAAATAACTTCTCTGAAACGATATGGCCAAATTGTTTAATATCGCACAGAAATGATCCTAGGGTAGTGCTTTCTGAAGTTTGTTCAAATGGTCTCAGTTCAGTGACTTTTGGGTAAGTTATTGGAAGCTGAATTTAGTCATATGACATAGCAGCCCATTTTAGCTAAGTGGCTAAAAAAATCTTCTTCTCTAAAACCACTGGGCCAATTTCTTTAATCTCACACATTAATTATCCTTAGATGTTGATAATTCAAGATTGTTCAAATGGTCTCAGTTCAGTGACTTTTGGCTAAGTTATGGGAATCTGAATTTAGTCATATGCCGTAACAGCCCATTTTAGCTAAGTGGCTACAAAAATCTTCTTCTTAAAAAACCACTGGGCCAAATTTTTAAATCTCACACATTAATTATTCTTAGATGTTGATAACTCAAGTTTGTTCAAATGGTTTTGGTTCAATGAAGTTTGGCTGAATTATGGGAAGCTGAACTTTGCCATTTTGCTGTATTTTCCCATATGAATTATAAACCTACAAAATGTTTTTTGACTGATGATACTGAGGCCAGTTTGTTTAATATTTTGCAAGAATAATTCCCTGAATAATTCTTATAATAATTGTCTTTTATGGTTCCAAAGAATGAATTTTGGCTGATTTATAAAGATTGAATTGAGTCATTTTACCATACATGTTAGCTGTGTGAAGCAGATATATCTAGCCTAGCACCAGTTTATCAGCATCCATTACATCATGCCTCTGGACATTTGGATTTCAGATTATCTATGGAAAATATTGACAAGAATGTTTTTTAAAAGCTTTTAAAATGTAGATTCATGATATTAGATATCATCTGTACACTGACTAAAAATTTCTCAGGAATAGCAGGAGCTACCATCCCCAAATTTTATGCAATTATCTGTCACAAAATGTTGATGGATTCAGCTTATTTTTGCTATCTGCATTTACTTAGATTTTACAGGGAAAAAGCTGAAAAAAACTTTAAAAGTCTTCTTCTTGTAAACGGTCAGTAATTTACAGAAATGATCCCAGAGGCGAGCCCTCTCAAGTTTGTTCAAATGGTTTGTGTTTGATAAATTTTAGCAGAGTTAAATAACAGGCTAAGATTGTGTATGTTTCTTGAATAGGTTGAGAAACTGCCAACTGTTTCAGATTTGGCAACAGATCAAGAGTTCATTCAGTGCAGCCAAATATAGGTCAACAGTTCAATCAGTGCAGCCAAGCACAAGGCATGTGATCACCTCATGGGCAGCATGTGATCATTTCCTGGGTAGCTTGTGATCACCTCAGGAGTATCATGTGATCACCTCATTTTCATTCAGTGCAGCCAAGTACAGGTCAAAAGTTCACTCAGTCTAGCTAGGTGCAGGTCAAGAGTTCACTCAGTGCAGTAGCCTGAGCCAGTAATTTGTTACAGTACACTCAGGGCAACAGCTGTTCTCACCTCAGCCTGGTCAGCCCGGTGCATCAGACTCAAGGCCTGATATTCTGACCTGTCTATGTGTCTTTAATGGCTTTCTCGTTCACAAGACAGGTGTCGCCATCTACATTGACTTTTGCAAAGTGTATGTGCCTGCTCAATTTTACGAAGGAATTTGATATATCAGCCTGAAATTGGGCATATTTATACATGTCAAATAGCTTTGTCGTATACAAGACTGATGGTGCCACCTACGAAATTTTTTGTGTTGTGTGCACCCGTGCCAGAATTTCAGCAGTGATGTTTGTGTATTGTTTCTTGTTCAAAATGTTTAGTACTTGCATTGTTCATATATATGAAAAGTAGTGGTTCAGCATTGAAGCGTTATACCTGGTGTATATCCATATGCACAGGTTCGCATTACGCCTGTAGGCCTTGTTTTTAATATAAATAAAAGCCATAAAACCAGGTACTTATGATCATTATTTGAATGTGTGAATTTTGTATATTCTGGATTCTCAACATCATTGTTTTGTGAAAACTGAATAAATACCAGAGATGGTGTGAATACTTTGCAGTTGTATATAAATATGAATATGTATATGTACTCCATTATAAAATTTCTTGCATAAAGAATGGGAATTCAGGTTAAAATGAAAGTATATGAATACCAGTGCAAATACTTTCAAAATGTATTCATGAATGCATTCATGAATATATTCTTTGAAATTATTTTAATAATCATTTCAGTAATATTTCATTTTAAAAAATCATACAATTCTCTTATTATTTTTAATAAAAATTATAATTGGGACAATATTTGTTATTTTTTTTAATAAATAGTTAAACTCTTATATTATATGTTCTGTTTATAAGTTATATGGCCAAGTCAAAATCTGTGTGACAATAGTACTCCATTTGTTAATAAAATAAATGAAATCAGTCCTCTTCCCAGTCTCAAAAGGTACTATCAAAATCATACATAAGCTAAACAACTCATAATACTGCCTATATTTATTACATACAAAACCAGCATGTGCCTCATTTCTAAATCATATTTTTTTAGCTCAGCTGACTGAAAGTCATCTGAGCTATAGCGATCACTCTTTGTCCGTCGTCCGTCTGTCCATCTGTCCGTCCGTTTACAAGGCACAAATCGTAACCGCTGGACCTAGAACCTTGTAACTTGGGATTCTGAGAGGTCCATAAAAAATCTCCTTGGAAACCAGAAATTAGGTCTCTGTTACCCATATCCTTCGAGCTATGTGGCCCCAAAGTACCCCCCAGAAAAGTCAAAAATTTCATACAAAAACTTCAATATCTCATTAACTACTTGACTGATGGTCATGATTTTTGGCATACATATTGATCATGAGATGTTACATCACTTCCTGCAGACTGGTGGCGCCACCTGTATTTTTCGATTTTTTACGAATTTTTTCCTCTATTTTTGAGACCTTTAAAAATGTGAACATCTGTTAACAAGGCACAAATCATAAAGACTGGACTTAGAATCTTAATTCTTGACACACTGAGAGGTCCATGAAAAATCTCCTTGGAAACCAGAAATTAGGTCTCTGTTACCCATATCCTTTGAGCTATGGGGCCCCAAAGTACCCCCCAGAATAGTAAAACATTTCATACAAAAACTTCAATATTTCAATAACTACATCACTGATGGTCTTTATTTTTGGCATACATATTGATCATGAGATGTTCGATCAGTTCCTGCAGACTGGTGGCGCCACCTGTACTGTTTGATTTTTTACGATTTTTTCCTCTATTTTTGAGACCTTTGAGGATGCTGTCATCTGTTAGCGTGGCACAAATCGTAACGACTGGACCTAGAATCTTCATTTTCAACACACTGAGAGACCTATGAAAAGTCTCCATGGAAACCAGAAATTAGGTCTCTGTTACCCATATCCTTTGAGCTATGGGGCCCAAAATTACCCCCCAGAATAGTCAAAAATTTCATACAAAAACTTCAATATCTCATTAACTACATCACTGATGGTCATGATTTTCGACATACATATTGATCATGAGATGTTTCATCAGTTTGTGCAGACTGGTGGCGCAACCTGTATTTTTCAATGTTCACGAATTGTTTTCTCCATTTTTGAGACCTTTAAGGATGTAGTTATCTGTCAACAGGGTACAAATCGTAACGACTGGACCTAGAATCTTCGTTCTTGACACACAGGGAGACCCATGATAAGTCTCCATGGAAACCTGAAATTTGGTCTCTGTTACCCATATCCTTTGAGCTATGGCACTCCAAAGTACAGCTCAGAATAATGGAAAATTTGATACAAAAGCTAAAGTATCTGAACAACTAATGCAGAGATAACCATAATTGTTTGCATGGATATTGATCATGGAGTGTTTCATAAGTTTCTGCAGACTGGTGGCACTACTTGTATTTGTTCGGTTTTTTTAACGAAATTTTTCTGTATTTTTTAGACCTTTAAAGATATGAACATCTGTTAACAGGGCACAAATCATAAAAACTGGACCAAGAATCTTCATTCTTGACACACAGGGAGACCCATGAAAAGTCTCCATGGAAACTTGAAATTAGGTCTCTGTTACCCATATTCTTTAAGCTGTATGGGTCCAAAATACCCCCCCCCCCCCCCCCCAGAATAATGGAAAATTTGATACAAAAACTGCAGTATTTCAATAACTACAACACTGATGGTCATGATTTTCGGCATACATATTGATCATGAGCTGTTCCATCAGTTTCTGCAGACTGGGTGTGCCACCTCTATTTTTTTTCAAATTTTTACGAATTTTTTCTTTTTTTTTGAGACCTTTAAAGATGTGGTTATCTGTCAACAGGGTACAAATCGCAACAACTGGACCTAGAATCTTCATTCTTGTCATGCAAGGAGGCCCATGAAAGGTGCCTGTGGAAACTTGAAATTAGGTCTCTGTTACCCATATCCTTCAAGCTATAGGACTCTGAAGTATCCCTCAGAATAATGGACAATTTGATACAAAAGCTGGATATTGACCATTAAGTGTTTTTATTAGTTTCTGCAGACTGGTGGAGCCACCTGTATTTTTGTATCTGCCAAAACGAAGTTTTGCGGATACTATGTTTTTGACCGAGTTCCTCCACCGCGGCGGCGTTCGTTTCCAGAGAGCTCCTCGGAGACTAATGGACCGATTTTTCCCAAACTTACACCTATAATCGGGTCACATGTGAACTGGTGCGTATACATCCAGGATAGCTTTCTTGATTTTATGACAGGTGGCGCCACCTACGTTCACGTTCACGCTGATGACATCCAAGCTTATATCTTGAGAACCGTTTGACTGATCAGGAAATAAAATTTTTACAAATGTAGCCCTTTGATAGCTCTGTAACATACACAAAAAATGGTGGCGCCACCTGTAACAATGTTTGCACAGCGTCTGTCTGTTAGTCTGCCGTGGCCTAAAATCACTCATTTCTGTGTAGTGGTTCGACATAACTGCCTAAAATTTTGCAGGTTTATACATCGTGGACAGCTTTCTTGATTTTATGACAGGTGGCGCCTCCTACATTCTAGTTAACGCTGCACACATCCAAGCTCATATCTCAGGAACCATTTGACCGATTGGGCCAAAATTGTGCATGTGTTTAGATCTCACATAGGTCTTTATCATACACAAAACTGGAGGGGTTACCTGCAAAGATTTTTGCACAGTGTTTGTCTGTTTGTCTGCCATGGGCAAAAATCGCTCATATACATGTAGTGGTTTGACTTTTCTGCCTAAAATTTTGCAGGTGTATACAACTTGGACAGCTTTCTGGATTTGTGGTAGGTGGCACAACCTACATACACATTTAGGCTGCAGACATCCATGCTAATATGCAACATACCTCACTCTATTTCCCCTTGCCACTCAATCCATGCCTCACTATCCGATTTTGGCAGATACATGTAGTCACTTGTCGGTTACCCGTATTCTAGTTTTAAAAGTTTACACATTTTTCTCTATTTTTGAGATATATAAATACAGACTAAATCTTGGCCTGTTGGTTAATCTGTTTGATGCTTCAGTTGAATGGGTATATACTACCATTCTGATGATAAAATTTCCTTTTGCGAATCTCTTCCCAGTCAGCTGAGCGTCATGACCCATGGGTCACTTGTTATCATATATAACAGCTGAGCGCCGTGACCCATAGGTCCCTTGTTGCTTCATTCTTCCTGCTGAAGTGTTGAAATATTTCTTACCCCTTCCTGCTGAAGTGAGGGGATATTTCTTAGTCTTTCCTACTGAACTGTGAAGATTTTCCTTTTATCTTTCCTTCTGAAATCTGAAATGTAGTGATAGTTCTTTATCCTTCCTGCTAAACTGTGACAATACCCATTACCTTTTCTGTTGAGAGGCAGTTAATTAGTAATATTCCTTTAAACCATCTGGTTTTACAACTGAGCTCTACCCTTACTTGCTCTCATTTATTACTTGTAATATATATAACATGCATTACGATTAATTTTGGGGTATTTGCATTCGTACAGCTGTTGTTCAGTTCACAGTTTGTTTTATTCACTGCATAGTTTTCTTGTTGGTGGAACTCCTCATTTTTACAGCAGTGCACAATTTTATTTCAGCTTGCAAAAATGAAGGTTGTGCAACCTGTGATCATACTACACATGCCTGTTCAACCTGTTTAACTGGTTATACCAAAGTTTCAACAAAATGTGAAGGTAAGTCTGCTCCATTTTGGAAGATAAGATATGATTTAAAATTACAGTTGAGCAAGAAAAGCCTAAAAATTGTTTCAGTTTACTCAGCTGACCCTACATGACAGCAGTAACCACATATATTAGTACATCTGACTACTAGTCAACTGCATGAGCTACAGAGATGGTCCTTTGTCCATCCATTGGTCAGACCCATTTTGAAACTTTTAGAATTACCGATCTGAAATTTGACAGACTGTCAGATGTCCCTCAGGTTTCCTACCAAGCCCAGTACTTGGTCACTGCAACTCTGTTAAAGAAAAACCTCCATTTTCCGTTGAAAACTTATGGTTATACTTCAGGCATGCTTATATAAAACCACTGGCATTCTTTTTACCATGTTTGGCATACTGATTTTCTCTCTCTCTCTCTCTCTCTCTCTCTCTCTTTTTTTTTAACTTTTTCAGAATTGCCTAGCAGTGGTACCAAATCACTTTACAGAATGATAAGCAAGTACTGCAATTTGATGAGCAGATTTGTGTGCTGGAGGTGATAGCCATTGAATTCAAAATATATTTTTTTTAAACCAAGGGTTTAACCTGTATAAATTTCCCACTTGGGCCTTGCATATTTAATAAATAGTTTCTCGACTGAAGAAATGAAAAGTGGTGGGGAGGATGAGGGAAAATAAAAATAAATATAATACAAAAGTTAAAAATGAAAAGCACCATTTTTTCCCATATAAATTTTACAAATGATGAAATGAATAGATGAGAGCTATATGTGCTTTCAGTAATCTCAGTATCTGAAGAAGATCCTCTTTACTTCCTTAAAATACTTTTATAAAAACATTTTTGTAAAAACAATCAGTCCACTTTCTTATCAAAACAGCTGGAAAGTTTATAATGACCTGTATGTGAGACTGGTTGCAAGAGTTCAGAGTTAATTCCGATGTATGTAATATGGTCAGTGGCAATACAAAGCTTACAAGTAATAAAGGAAAGTTTAGGCAAATGAAAATGGCCATGTAATATACCATTAAAAAAAAAAAACGCACATTAAAGCAATGTCAAGGTTCATCAGGGTCATCCAGTCAGAGAGATCAAATAAAAGTAAAAGCAAACGGCCCTTTTATCTTAATATCAATGAAATCATCTTTAAGATATGATCTGTTGTCAATCAGTAAACAAAACCTCACAAACACAATACAAAAAGCATAATATATAAAATATGGTAAAATATACCCCTCAGGAATTTATCCAAATAATCAAATGAAGTAAAAGTTTACCCCTCAGAAATGTAAACAATTGCACATAAAAAATCAAGCTAATATAAATATTTCATGAATGTTTTGCAACAAGGTTCGTACATCAATCACTTGACAAAAGATTCTGAGCCCTTTAAACAGCGCCTTTACGTGGTTGCAGTATTACGTGGTATTGGCCGCTCTAAATAACACACATGCAGGTGCCCAATGCTATTTTTAGCATTTCATTTTGTGATAATTTGATTGACAGTTTGTTTGCTTGTGACAATCTTTCAGAACATCAGTGGAAAAAGACCCCGCCCAGCAGCCCCAGAAAGAGAGCCCATCAGAGATCCATAGTATACTACGCGTATGCGTGTTTAGTACGATTCATTCATGTGATTTCATGGCAATAAAAATGGTTTGTGTGCAACAATTTAAGTGTTCACAAATGCTATGCGACAAGCAAACACACGGCGATAAGATACCCAATTTACCAAAAGTAGCTTATTTCATACTGAAATTCCATAATCAAACCTTGTAATGACATGTTTGCAGCCATTTTGGCAGAACTATAGAAACCGGGCTTCAGCCTAGCGCCGGTGAAACGGGTGTCGCATAATAAATTGTTTCCTGGAAAAGGCCGATACATATCATTTTCCTCAGAATTCCTGTATTTAATTTTGCTCATAGCTGGAGTTTATTATATTAGAGGAGGAGTGGTCCGGGGAACCTGGGTTCCCCGTCTGAACGGGGGTGTGGGGGCGGAGCCCCCACCTAAAGCTTAATTTTCCTGTTAAAATAGTAAATGGTTTCCCATTTTCGCGATAGATGCCTCTTCAATCGCAGATATAAATGAACAAAACTTGCTCCTGCTGGTATCTCGTCTTCACCGCTCACTTAGTAGCGTGTAGGGCTCCTAGTCCAGAGATCGTAGGTTCGATTCCCGATTCAGGCGACTTCTGATGCTTAGTAGTTGTTTATGTTAGAAGAGTTGAGTGTAGGGACATCTACAGGGAAAAGTAGGAGTTAAAATAGGGAATGAGAGGTGACAATTTTATATATATGTTCCTCAATACAAGCGAAGCCCGCGTTCTATAGTGGCTCCGCCATTTTAATAAAGATATTTAAAAAAGTAAGAAACAGAAACAATTGAAAATGATAGGGAAAGTTATCACCTGATAAAAATAAAAGACATATCATGGAGTTTACCCTGAAATCCAAGCTGTTTAACAAAACATCAACAATCGAGCGTCTCTCCCTGTCGAGCATCTCCCAAATTGAAATTAGACGGAGGTCATCACTTATACTGGTGGTAGCATATAGTAGCACATAGTGGCAATTTAGAATACTGTTGTAATCAGAAAAATATGCTGATATCAGCAGTGGCACCTAGTGGCTGTTTAAGAGACTATTGTTAAACCCATACATGTGTGAACCGTCGGATGCTGCCTACTTGTCACCGCTGAATAACGGACGTGTGTGGAATTCTTACATATTTTCTTTCTGGAATTCAACAGAAATGAAATGTTCAACAGGGATGGAATTTTTATACAAATAATTTTAGTTCGCAGTGACTGCTGTGCAAATTTTCTTTTGCCTCACAGGACTGTCAAATTGATTAGCAAAAGGCGATGCAAACCCTAATACACTTTTGTTTTATTAATTGTTAAACAATAATCAACAATTATTTGTTGGCCATGACATCAAAGTCAGTTTTTCTATCACTTCAGCAAATATAGTTGATCTAAATATCAAAAACCAGACTTGAATATATAAAATGAAAAAAAAGTTATGATATTTTTAATGTGTCAAATGTAGCTTGTTTACTGTGTTATATTGTTGCAAGTGGATTTCTAATTTTTGTAATAATACCCCTATACAAAATGATACCTGGGACTGGGGATGTCTGTCATCACTGATATATTTTATGAAATATGCACATTCCTTTCAGAAAAAAAACTAGAAGATGCTAGTCAAGAATTCAAAAAAATTACCACACTACAGCTAATATGCCTGATGTTATGCAGAGTTGACATTTACCCTATATGTCTTTTTAAATGAGGACACCAAACTAGGTAATGGGCTCAGTTTAATTTTGTTACTTCCTAATACACTACATTAAAGCATACTGTTAAAATTAGGCCAAAAATTCTACTCAGGCAAGTTTTGATACAATAAATCTGCTTTCACAGATTGTTGTAAATTTTCCGCAAGATTGTGTAGTGTCCGTAGACACTATCTCACTGCTTTTACAAATGTAATTATCCTCAGTTCTTAATTTTCTTTAGAAATTGTAACAGTCACTGTTTAGAAAAATATCAAAATAATTTTCAAGTTTCATTCGATATGATATACAAATGGGCCAACATGTACAAATGTAGTGTCCCTAGACATGTAGTGTCCGTTGAAAAGCTGATTTAAGAACAGCTATTGTCTCCATCTACAGTAAAAACAAACTATTTATTAGCCAAATTATCATTAAATTATCCAGGTGTCAAGAAAAAAAACTAACAAATAAAGCTCAGTTTTTCTTTGCCATTATTTGAAGATCATAACATACAAGTTTTTATGAGCAAAGCACCCTGAAATATATTCAAGTAAATGATGCCCATTACACATAATTTAAAAACATGTTCTTCAGAAACTGTTTCTTTAGAAATTATAGTAGTCACTGTTTAGATAAATATCAAAATATTTTTAAAGTTCCATCCTATATGATATACAGATGGGCTGACATGTACAAATGAAGTGTCCGTAGACACTGATCTTAAAACAGCTATTTATTAGCCAAAATTGTCAGTAAATAACCAAGGAATCAATAAAATTCAAAAGTTAATAAATAGATCCCAGTTTTTCTTTAACACCATTAGTGGAATAGCCAAGTTTTAATACCCTTTAATATAATATACTAAGTATTTAATTGCAATTACACATGGTATTTTAAATACATTCATACATTTACTGTTCATTGATTTACTGTATTAAAAACAAACAGAACTTTATTTGTCTTGATCATTATGTGTCTTTACCATTATCTCATGTTCCTTAATTTGAAACTGGGTAACAGACAAGGGGAGCTATCAACATTTTGAGTAGTGCCAGGATGAAAAGCAGCCATTATTAATTTTGAATAAGCAAGGTCATCAGTGGTCATTCTGAACCAATCAGGAAGCTACTGGTATCAGACTTCCAAGGAGTTTTTGACACTTATAAGAATAAACAGCATTTGATAATGCTGCATTTTAAATAAATTTCTCAATCTGATACTGATTCTTATATAGGATTCTTTATCATTATCAAGTTTATTGAGAAAGGGGTTTTTAACCATAGTTTATAGAGAAAGTTGAAAAAAAACACTTATAAGTTATTCTTAAGAATTAACACATGCACATTTGATAATATAATGCATTTTATTAAAAAAAAAACTTTGAACAATGGTCATATAGGTTCATTTTAATAAAATTTATAAAAACAGGTTATTTGAAAGGATATGGATTGACTCTAAATGAAGAACATTCTTTCAGTCTGAATAAGTTATGTTCTTTATCAACCCAGATCAAAAGATGTGATGCAGGGTGTCCATATACATTAAAGAGATAAGGTTTATAATTTTACATCGTTAAATCATGTTATTCAAAAAGGATTGGAATTATTAGCATAAGTATCATAAAAACAATCAGTTCAAAATGACATTAATAAGTTTATATGATGCTTCATCTAAGTGTTAAAGTTTCACATTTGATACTTCTTTCAGTTACCATCATTAAGGATAAATTGACATACTGTTTAGGACCTGCTGCACTACCTTATATATAGCTTATAAATAGATCATTATGGTTGATGTTTATATCTGAAGTGTGGACTTTTATTACTTTTAAATCTGTGTAACAGTGACTCTTAAGTGTTAGATACTTTTATTGTGATGTAACTATAGATTATACCTACACTGGTTCATGTAGTGTCCGTAGACAAAAAAATGCCAGTTTAACATCCTGTCAAATTTGTATTTGCTGGAAATTTACTTTTCTAAGGCTGGTTTTAGATTTTACATGCTTGATTGTTCACAGTATTTTAGAATTTAAAACTCTCCAGCCTAACAGAGGAGATTCACAGTAAATGTTTCTGAGTAAATTTACAACAAATAAAATTTTCATATTTATCACATATTTACAGTACAAAGAGTAAAATATGAAAATACTCATTCCATAAATTCATTGTTTATGTTGGTTATATCAGTGTACAGAATCACTGAGTATATCAGTCACACAATTAAAGTGTTTTACAGGTACCCATTAAGAAATTTTTATATCTTCTCTTAAACATGTAGTGTCCGTAGACAGAACTTTGCCACCAATATTCATCATCTGGTTAAACCAAAATGGTTAAAGTTTGTGCTCTGAAATTTTTTTCCTGATTTCCCCTGGGGAAGGTTGTTTACACAACAAAGAGACTCGCATGTGCAATGATTTTGAAAATTTCACCTAACTGCAACATAAAATGTACACCTGATTGTGCACTAGGCGATATATATATATATATATATATATATATATTTATATATATATATATATATATACAGACGAAGCCACTTAATTGCAAGAGGCTTTTGTCAAGCAAATTTGTTGCAATTAACCGAAGTTGCATTAAGGCGAAGTTCACCGTCTACCATATGTAAAGGGAAGCCGAATGATTGATTGGACCGCCAAATATCTAATTAATTTAGCATTTGTTTTGTAACACTATTCGTATTGTGATAAAGAATAAAAACACCAGTATTAGATAACTTTACAAGAGAACGCATTAAAAGCCAAGCCATGGATAGTTATTAAAGATCACATATACAAAAAAATATACAAAATATGCAAAAGTCCGATGTAATTTACATCATGTAAACACCTAAAGAACTATGTGATTTGCTTCTGTTATACAGTGAGTTGAGCTGTGTCCTGCACGTGTCTCCAGTGCGTAAAAGTTTTCTATCTGGCACTAAGACTTGTCTGACTGTTCCAAATAATATGCTTGACATATTTTTAACCTACCATTGTTAACCCACTTTAAAGATATGTGTGCTGTGAATGTATCGAACTGCATCACTGAGCACAGAGTAATTAAGGTCCTTTGTACACGTGCACCAGCAGTTATCATAGCGACTACTTTTGAAGTTCTGGTCTATGATCTTTATTGGGGATAACACAAACACAACTCACAAAATCATTGAAGTACTTGCATTTAACATGAGTTTTCTACATTTCTGCCCATGTTTTCCCTTGCGTTAATTGGAAGTTTGCGATAATGAGGTTTCCGATTACGCGGTGCGTTTTTAATGATAACATATAGGAAATAGTTTTGGTTTTCAGAATTTATTGCAAATAAGCGCCATTTTCTGTTAACCGACTTGCAAATGAGTGGCGTTGTCTGTATGTATATATATTCTATTATCTGTCCAGGATGTATAAACCCATGGGCTAAAATCACTCATATCTAAGTAGTGGTTTGACTTATCTGCCTTAAATTTTGCGTGTTCATACATCTTGGTTAGCCTTCTTGATTTTTTTGGCAGGTGGCGCCACCTGCATACACATTTCAGCTTCAGACATCCATGCTAATATGCAACACACCTCACTCTATTTCCCCTTTCGACTCAATCCATGCCTCACTTCACCCTTCCACTCTGATTTTGGCGGATACACGTAATCGCTTGTTGACTATTCGTATTCTAGTTGAAATATATTCTTGCCTTAGGAGAATGGAAAATAAAGTGATCAGCTCTGTTCATCATCTCTCTGTTATCATTAAATATAAATTAATTATGAAATTAAGCACTGTTGAAATAGTTTTCATATGTTGTATGTGTTTGGAATTAAGCTATTTAAGTCTGAAATTTGAAAGATAATTATTTATTCAGTTGTGTATTATTGCAGATGTTAAACTTTAAAAAAAAATTATATTTTGAACTTTTTATCCTCCAAGCATTGTTGAATTAAGTGAAAATCCTATGTATATACACTATAATAATACAGATATGTTATAACTCCCACCATTTCACATGTACCCCCCCCCCCCCCCCACCTCCCCTGTTACCATCATCAGACCTTTCATTTGTGGACTGGGGACATTAGTTATATTTTAAATGTATACATTTTATAAAATAAAAAATACATATATTTAGCAATATATATTATAAAAAAATAGATCCAATTGAAAGAATGTGTAAACTACTGAAATGGCAGCAGTTAATCAAAAAGCTAGGCCACAAAATATTATTTGCAACAATTTCTTTGCTCATCAATACAAACAAGTCATATAAACCAACCATGGCCTATATTACCTCTTCCTGTATCACTTTATCTCCATTTCTTATTATTTTGGTTTTTTACCTTCAAGGTCAACTTCAGCTGAGCACAGTGACCCATGGGTCCCTTGTTTTACAACAGCAAACCTTTGAGCTTATGCAATGGCACAGTGTCGTCCGTCCGCCATCCAAGGTTGGCTCTCCGCAGTCCATGGCTGTAAGTCATAAACTGTCGGAGCTTGCAGCTCCCAATTACATGTAAGAATTAGTCATATGTGAAACCTGGTGCCCTAGAGCTTATTATTGGCTAATTGCATTCATTTAGGTTTTATGGAGAAAAAGCTTAAAAAAACTTTAAAAATTTTCTTCTCTAAAACTGTCTAGCCAAATTGTCCTTTGAAATGTTCTTTGGAACAATCTCTCTCAAGTTTGTTTAAATGGTTCCAGTTCAGTGATTTTTGACTGAGTCACAGGAAGTTGAACTTAGACATTTGCATGCTAAAATTGCAATCTCAGAAACATTTAGAGCTATCATCATCAAATTTTATGTTATGTTGGTCACTTGAGTCATATCTAAAATTGAGGTATTGATGGCGCCACCTGCATTGGTCTTTATGTACAGGGGTCAACGATGCCCTAAGCATACAGAGGGCTACAAAAAACTTCTTCTTTGAAAGCCTAAAGCCAAATTGTTTAATATTGCACTGATATGCTCATAGGATAGTGCTTTCTTAAGTTTGTTTAAATGGTCCCTGTTCAGTGCCTTTTGGTTGAGTTACTGGAAGCTAAATATAGTCAAATGTTATAGCAGCCCATTTCTGATCAGTGCCTACAAAGATCGTCTTCTCAAAAACCACTAGGCAAATCCTTTAATCGTACACATGAATTATCCTTAGATGTTGATAATTAATATTTGTTCAAATGGTTTTGATTCAGTGATTTTCTTAGGTTTTATACAGGAAAAGTTAAAAAAATTTATATAAATCTTCTCCTTTGAAACCTTCCAGCCAAATTGTCCAATATTTCAAAGAAATGATCCCTAGATCAATCAATCGCTAATTGTTTGAATGGCTCCAGTTGGGTGATTTTTGGCCGAGTTACAGGAGGTTTAACTAAGTCATCTGTGCAAAAAAATCATACTAGACTGTAAATCTCAGAAACAGCTAAAGCTGCCATCACCAAATCATATGCCAATGTTTTTCACATGAGTCATATCTGAAATTGAGGTGTTGGTAGCGCCACCTACATTGCTCATATCTGAAATTGAGGTGTTGGTGGCGCCACCTACATTGATCTGTTTTTTACAAGCAAAAATGTAAGTTTAGACTCTTCTAGCTTATATACTGTATTTTTTAAGAAACTGTTAAGCTGATCAGTTTAAACTTTACAAGAATTGTTCTTTGGTATTGTTCTGTCAGTTTTATAGGAATAGATTGGGTAAAAGCAGCTTTAAAATAGCAGTGTAGCCAATAAAAAAAAGGCTTTCAGTGAAAACAGGTAAAGCAGCATGGCAAGTTTCAACATGTCAAGTCGAGAGGTCAATCAGTGAGCTCAGGTGCAGTCCAGACATCACCATGGCAACTGACCTGGCTCTGCATGGTGTCCAGATACAGTCTAGATGTCTAGAACCTGCCAGCTGTGTCAGATTTTACAAAAGTTCAAGTTACGATTGTATAGATCTAAAAATAACTTTGGTAGATTGCCAACCATTTCAGATTTGCCAACAGGTCAAGTTTCAGTCTGTAAAAGCCAGTACGTGGTAAGTTTCAGTCTGTCAGAGCCAGTGGTACTATTACATGTGGCACATTCGGTACCCTTGACCTGGAGGAAAGCTGAGCCTCCATTGCCAGGATGCATGAGTAGGTGTGACTCAATACCAAGGCCAAAATAGGAACTTGTTTTAAGATTTTATAGGGAAAAAGCTAAAAAACCATTTTAAAATGTTCTTCTCTGTGCTGCTTAATTGTCCGTTCATTTGTCCCAATATCCCTAGCCGTGACAAACACAACTCAGTAAGGGCTCTCCTACTGAGTCGTTACACAAGCCAAATTGAGGACTGCCCTGCAAGATCACGCCACGCTTGATAACCGGTGCTCTGCATACAGTCAGCAGGCAGACCACAGGCAGAAATCTCCCATACATGCAGAATATACAAATATATTGGGTTATTACGGAATATTTCGCACACATGGTAGGTGTCGTTGGAGAGATAAGAAACTTATTAAAAGGTCTAATTGGTTTATTTGAAGTGACATGATACTTGTAAGCAATGAGGCGTTGTCAAAAATGAGGAAAATATTTGCATCCTTATAGGGCCTTATAATGCGATCCTCACAGTTAGATGTCCAGGCACTCTGGCAGGCCAGTGATCAGGCCACAATATCAGAGGGCCGATCTGGTGCTACAATATCCCTCCCTTGCAAAAAGAACATATATAATATCCTGACTGACACATCCTAGTTTTAAAATGTCCTAGTCCTAAACATGCAGGAACAAAACTTCCATTTGGCTGAAATTATAATGACCTGTAAGCCTTGTTAATATATTTAGTACAAATTAAATAGTGAAAATTGTTAACTGCAATTCTTCTGAGCTATTGTGATGGTCCTTTTTCTTTTGGCTGTCCGTTGATTGGGCATGTTCGAAGCCATTGAAATTATGATTCCAAAATTCAATCTTCAGTTTGATGTCCTTAAGTTCTCTTACCAAACCCAAAACGTAGTCACTGAGACTTTATTCCTTCAAGAAATCAAGGAAAAACCCCAGTAAAAACCTATTGTTACACTTCAGGAGTGCCTAAAATTAAAACGACTGGCGTTTTGTTAATTTTGGACATCTATATTCCCCAGAAATTATGTCAGTATGGTGTGAAATTTCAGAATTTTCATGAATTTCCAAGTGCATCAGTGTATAAACAAAAATTGTAGCCTCTTTTCTGTCCACAAAATTTGAAGTTCTCTGTCATAGGCAGATTCATAGTGCCTTGACCAATGGTCCCTTATTTTTATGTGTTTGGCAATCGGAAAACAGGTTGAAAGCTGAGCCTGTCATGTATAAAAATGCATGGTTAAACCTGTCAACTGGCAACAAAGTCATGCCTTCTGTTATTCTTATGAGAATAACTCTGTAAACATTATATTTTCTTTAAACAAAATGGCACTGCCTAAAAAATCATTTTGTTCTGCATTTTAGTTCAGTTACTAGAATACTGTAAAAGTTGGCTGCTCTGATGATGCTAGCAGGTACCTTCAGCTGTTTAATTGAATAAGTCCTTTCATTTAACTGTCATCACCATTTTTCCTTACTTCATATTTATATGGTTTGAGCCTTTTAGGCCACATTTTTCATTTATTACACAGCACCATATATACCTTGGTTTGATTTGACATCATCTTATATGCTTTATCAAATTTACTTTTTTTTGTCAGCCTTTTATTTCATTTAGGAAAGTGTTTTATTTTATTTTTCAGCTCATCTCCACTATCTTCCTTACTCTATAAATACATGTGGGTATATTGATATGCAAATAACAGTCACGTACATTTTTGAAATACTGATACATAACTAATGTGTAATCATTAGAGGCTAATGCATCTTTATGTAATCCATAAAATTGCACAGTCAACACCATTGTTAGGATTTTATTCAATTATTCAATGATCAGTTTCTGCTTAATGCAATGAACCACAATTCCCTTATGATTTCCTCACGAAAATGGCAGTGTGTAAAGAATACAGATTTTCTAAGCAAAATACTAATTTTCAGCTCATAGAATACTGAAAATACTCTAACAAAAAAATTGTACCTCTGTTTTAAATAATTGTGCTTACTGAAAATATTGCTAAAGATCATTCTTTTATTTTGTAGCATGTCCTGCAAATTGTGACAACTGTGACTCTGGAAAGACTACATGTGATCAGTGTAAAACTAGCTATATATGGGACTCTACCAGCAAAGAGTGTGTAGGTAAGAACAGAGCAGATGGAGAGTTTATATATCGCATAATTTTCCAGGCCAATGTTTGCATCATAGCTTTTTAGCCCTCAGCCCTTAGGCTGATGGGCTATTGTCCTCACCCAAGCTGTCCGTCTGTCCGTCCGGCGTCCGTTAACTTTTACCTTGTGAGCGGGATATCTCGAAAAGGATTCACCGTCAGATTTTTATTTCCTTGGTAAAGATGTATATCGACAAAATCTCGGTCAAGTTTGAAGATGGGTGACCTTGACCTATTTTTCTACATTTTAGAGCTGATTATAGAAAAACACTTAGATGCTTATTACTCAGGAACCATTTGGTGGATTTTCACAAAACTTACTATGATTATTAGGACTGATAGTTTGTACCTGCTACACAAGTTTGATGGTGCCACCTACAATTTCTGATTTTTTATTAATTTTTATAGGATTTTTCAACTTTGGGCTTGTGAGCGGGATATCTCTAAAAGGATTCACCGTAGGAATTTTATTTTTTCGGTGAAGATGTATATTGACAAAATCTAGGTCAAGTTCGAAGATGGGTGACCTTGACCTATTTTTCTACGTTTTAGAGCTGATTATACAGGGATTATTCTAGGCCCTTTTTAGGGCCGAATTTCTGCCCCTTCCCCCTTGAAAAATTTTTGTTATTTGTACAAAATTCCCCTCTCCAACAACGAAAAGTCCCCCTTACCTATTAAACTACGTTAAAATATTCCCCCATCAGTAAGAAAAGGCCCCAAGTTATAATACCTAGAATAACCCCTGTTATAGAAAAAACATTTAGAAGCTTATTTCTCAGGAACCATTGGGTGGATTTTCACAATACTTACTATGATCATAGGGACTGATGGTCTGTAACTGCTGCACAAGTTTGGGGGCGCCACCTGCAATTTCTGATTTTTAATGAATTTTTGTTGGATTTTTCAACTTTGGCCTTGTGAGTGGGATATCTCTGAAAGGATTCACAATAAGAATTTTATTTCTTTGGTGAAGATATATATTCACAAAATCTAGGTCAAGTTCGAAGATGGGTGACCTTGACCTACTTTTCAAGGTCACAGAGCTTATAATAGAATAAAACTTAGAAGCTTATTTTTCAGGAAGCATTTGGTGGATTGTTATGAATCATGGTACATACCTCTCAATTTTAAATTTATAACTGAGACATGTACAGATATATATCCATGTGAGAACAGATATTTAGTACTTGTTACTGTTACCACCTCTAAACACTGTTCTTTTGGCTGAGGGCTTTTGTCAGCTTCTGCTGATATTCTAGTATAAAACTGTTTAATCCATGTTGACACCAGTGACATCTGACCCAAAAACCCATTGGTTGACAGGAATTTTACTTGCATAGAAGTCATCTGACCCCTGACATTCGCAGACCTGGCAACTGGTCCGATTTAATCGTACTTAGTCCAATTTTTAAGATTTTTTGCTGGAGAAAATCGTATTAGTACAATTTTTGTATATTCTTGGATAAGAAATTCATTATGCTAATCAAAAGATTTCCTGTCTTTAAATTCTGATCAAACTTCATGTGCTCATTTGTCATTCATTCATTCCATTACTTCATTAATTCTGAGAGGTTAAAACTCTATCTATTGTGTCTTTTACTCATTGATCAGCATTCTGTAAACTTTGTGTGTGCATGTGCTAATAAAATGTAAACTTCAACTGTGGCATGAGCATGCGACACAAAACGGACCCCTTGCAAACCAGTTTCTATTTCCTATTGCTGTGTCTGCAAATTTATTGAAATGCATGTGTCATCCTTTAATGAGAGCAATTTCTGGGACACCCTGTGTGGTGAAATGCAGCCGTGAACAAAAGCTAGTGCATATAATATAAACGCAGGTGCTTGACCACGGCTTTGGGTTAAATCTCCTGTGAGTGAGCTCAATTGAACAATGTATAAATGGGTCGACATTTGACCCATGCATCCATTGGTTGACCTCGATTTTATTTGCATAGATGTCATCTGACCTCTGTTCCGCCTTGTGACTGTCTGACCTTTGTTTTTGCACAGAAGCATGTTCCCACTTTGGTAGGCTGGAAGTGATACCTATCATCAAAGTGAAACAAAGAGCAACACATTTGTTTTTAACTTACCAAACAAATTATCTGCATTCATTAAATGGACTGTATGCACTTTAAATGTGCCAATTTTCGACCATTTGATCCAAAGCATAAGATAATACCAGGGCTAATAGAGTGCTGGCGATGTCAATATTTTACATTGTCAGTAAAAGTAAAGTCTGTCAAATTGCTGTTTACAGCCGGTTTCATCTGAAAATGCGGTGAAAAATAAAATAAATAAATTGTTTTGCCCTCTATCCTGAAATTTTTGTCCATTTATGTAGGGCATTTCGTCATCATGAAATGTAAAGAGATCTTCTTCACTTTCGTTGACAGCAAAGTCCTTTACTTTTTGGAGAAAAATGCAAATATTTTCAAAGAAATATGATATTAATGTGATATTCAGTGAATTTCATGCAAAGTAAACATGTGTTTTAAGTTATCAGAGGTTACCCATATGTTAATTACTGCAGCTATATATTTAAAATAATATTTATAATAAATGTGAAGGTGCCTAGTATTATCCATTGAGGCCCATGACAAGGTTTAAGGAATTGACTAGCATTTTTATTGTATTTATTTTGTAACCTCTTATTTATTTAATTACGTCTTAATTTAATTCATGTTGGTTTTCTAAGCTTTTCATGGACCTCTTATTCAATTTATACTAGTGAGAAAAATCTCTTTTTATTACACCAAATAGACCTGTCTGACACTTCTGCAGAATACATGTTGTAAAAAGTAGACTGAATTCTCATATTTTAAAACAATTCTGTTTGTTCACTGTTTCTTTACTCTCATGAAAATGAGGCCCTTTAGTTATGTTTTCCTCATTACCAGTTCTCCTTTGAAAAGTAACAAATAGAAAATTTCTTTGCAAAAAAAAAAAAAACAAAAAAAAACAGGTGAACACAAGAGGATGGAACAGATTATTATAGCAGTCAAAAGAAAACACGAAACAGAAGTTTGAAAACAATTTTATTTTCTCTCCTCAGTTTGAGCTATTTGCTGGTCAATTTGGAAATTGGTTAGCACATCCTGCTTATCAATTTCAAAAAGTAATTCAAGCCTTGTATTGCTATTAACTTTTGTTAGAAATATGCCAAAAAACAGCTGATTTTGGGCCATTCAAATCCTCGAAATGCAGGGGCTTTGCCCCTGGACTCTACCAGGGGCCCTAAGGTGGGCCCCTGGACCGCACCCATCTAGTGTGGCTCGCACTGAGTAATATATATACAGCTTTCAAATGTTGGCAGGTCTGCATTCGTCTCTTTAGCAAACCATTAGCTTAAGCGATAGTGTGACGTTGAACATCATTCGTCCCTGTACGTTAACCCATACTAACCCATAACAGCAGGATTAGGTGTTTCTAAATTTTTATGTCATTTAAAAAAAATATCAGATTTTGCTTTTTTTTTTGGCTAACTGAATTTTCTTAGATTTTACAGGGAAAAAGCTAAAAAAGCTTCAAAAATCTTCTTCTCCAAATTGTTCAGCCAAACTGTCCAATATTTCACAGAAATGATTCCTGGAACAATCTCTCTCAAGTTTGTTTGAATGGTTTAAGTTTGGTGATTTTCGGCCAAGTTACAGGAAGTTGAACTTAGTCATCTGTCCAAAAAAACATACTAAAATTACAGTCTCAGAAACGTTTGGAGCTATCATCATCAAATGTAATGCCAATGTTGGTCACATGAGTCATATCTGAAATTGAGGTGGCGCCACCTGCATCAGCCTTTTTTTGTACGGCGTCGTCAGTGCCCGTATCATACCGAGGGCTACAAAAAACTTATTGTTTAATATCACACAGAAATGATCCTAGGGTAGTGCTTTCTGAAGTTTGTTCAAATGGTCTTAAGTTCAGTGATTTTCGGCCAAGTTATGGGAAGCTGAATTTTATTGTTGCAACAAAATCTTCACCAAGTCGGACAAAGTGCTGTACAAAATGTTGTAAATTTTCAGTGACAATGAAGCCTTTCAAATTTCTGATTGTAGCCCTCTTTTGAAAGAAAAACATTCAGAAGAATAAGAGGAAGTTGTGTTCTTATGCCCTCTGTATTTAAATTGGTTGGCTGTCTGTCCCATCATCACTGTAAGGTGATGAAATGTTAATATAATACCCATCCCCTGGAACCTGAAGATCACAAGAATAGAGGAATTTCCATGAAATGGTCCTGCTCTCATGTCTGCAAAATGTGTCAGTTTATATAACGTATTAGGCCAAAAAAATTAAAGTCACGGTTCTCAGGCACTGCCAGCATCAATTTAAACCCCTGCATCAAAAATTTTTATTTTGATTTTCAATAAAAACTTTCCAATTTTGAGCTGCTGCTGCTCCGAGGTTTCTTTCAAGAAGATAAAACCATACAAATATCCTTTGTTTTGAAGTGCTTTAACTTATTGAAAAAAATAAAACTGTTATTTAACTGTTATGCTTTTCCCTTATCATTTGACATTTTCATCGCAACATACTAAAAAATTTAAAATAAAAAAAGCGCCCGCCCGCATTGATTTCTGAAAAAAAGTGCCTGAGAACCATACCTTTTTTTTTATTTTGGCCTTATATATATTGAAAGTTGTCTCTTATATTATACAAATATAAACCACATAGTACCTATGAAAGGATCTCTCAAATGAAATTGTCATGTAAGGCAGACACATGTAATAACAATGTATACAGCAGCATGTTGCATCAGTTTTAGCCGCACAGTGCATTGCAAAAGGATCTTCATTTACAGGACATTCAACACTGTCATTGACAGCACATTCAATTTTCCTTTAAAATTCTATTCTTTGAAATAAAGTGTGGACATAAGTATAACAAAGACAGTGATAAGTCATAAAATATTAAATATAATGGCCTTCATATCATAGGCAAAAGGAAGGGGAATAATTTGAGTATAAATTCAATCAAGTCATTTTCAAGATGGCATCTATACTGAATTTCAGATTGTGTAGATCACAAAATATTTCAACTTGATATGTTTCCATACATGATGCATTGTCTGATACCAAATATCTGAGAAACTACTGCAGCCTTCAGTTTCAAATTTCACAGGAATATTGATCATGTGACTGCTAAATGATTTTGACCTCCAGGTGGTGCCACCTGTGTTGATCTATTTTCTGCAGGTTGTAATGGTCTTTTCTACTTTTTCCAAGATAAGTCAATAAGTATTAATATTTTGGCCTTCATATCATAGTCAACAGTCATTAAGTATTTATTTATTATAATCTGCAATAACAGTCTCCTCTGAGCCCCTTGGACTGATCTTTTCTGAAACCTGTATACTTCTTCCCTCACCTATGTAGTTGTGCATAATAATTACAAATGGCGCCACCTGCAAACTTTTCTGTGCAGTACGAACCTGGGTGTCTTTTAGATAACATCCCTTATCTCAGGCGTGGGTCAACGTATTGAGTTGAAATTGTGCATATCTTGGACTCCTCCATCTTGTACTCAAGACTGGTGGTGCCATATGCAGTTATTTTCCCCATGGTGTTCAACTACATTTTCTTTTGGTGTAACAGTATGCTCATATCTCAGAAGTGGTTGAAGGAATTGGAAATTTGGCATATCCATCAATCTTGAAAAGTTTTCTTGTACACCAGACAGGTGGCACCACCTACCTTCCTGGTTTTTTTTTAAAGAATAACTTTGTCTTTTTACTGAGGATTGATTTGCACTATTAGCTTAAAATTGCGCAAATTCATTGCTCTTGCACTCCTCGGACTTGTACTGAAGACTTGTGGTGCCATCTGCAATCTTTTTCCTGTGGCATCCATCTGTACATATGCTATGGGTAAAAGTGCTCTTATCTCAAGAGCATTGGTCTGATTTTGGCTTGTGCATCCTTCTTGGAAAGTTTTCTCCTAAACCAGACAGGTGGCGCCTTCTAACTTGGGCAATAGAACAGTGTCCACTTGGAAAGGAATGAATGGTTTTTTTCACATTCACGTTTTATTTTTTAATCACCCGCCATTATGCACAATAATTCACAGAGTGAACGTTAGACCCTTGGGTCTCTTGTTAGATTTTACAGCATCAGCACAGATCTGTATGTGTAGGTAATTAATTTTGTATCAAATCATTAAATAATTTAATAAAAGACAGGTATGTCCTGCCTTGAGCTCCCACCTTACAGGGTCCAGGTGACTGCATTTATGTTACAGGTGACTGACAGCAAGGTGTAAAACACAGGTAATTACCCAGGACTACTCATGTTTGTTGATGCAATGGTAGTGCATCAAAGATGTTGTTTGACATCTGACTAAGTTGTAGAATGGCTCAACAACAACAACTGTGATTACTTACTAGAAGCAGTCTGCTAAGTGTGAACAAGAAACAGAGCTGACAACAATCGCAGCTGGCTCTCAGCTCCTTTGTACTTCAAGGTCATTGGGAGGGAGTTTCAAAGGTCTTCAAATGCTACTAGATTCATAGTTTTTTTATGCCCCCGCCACAAAGTGGCCGGGGCATATAGTTTTACCCATGTTTGCATTCCGAAATCAAACAGTTGTACGGACTTTTTTTTCCAATGCCTGCAGATAATAGCCTGATTTTTGGTGTGTGGGCAGATAATGACCAGTTACAGATCGAGTTGATGTTTCGTTCCGGTTGACCGTTTTTTGACCATTTTACGGCTCCTAAACTTAGAAAATTTCATGAAAAATAGAAATTTTCATGACAAATACACATGTACAGACTTTTTTTCGCAATGCCTGCAGATATTAGCATGATTTTTGGTGTGTATGCAGATAATGACCAGTAACAGATCAAGTTCATGTTTCGTCCCGGTTGACCTTTTTTTGACCATTTTACGGCTCCTAAACTTAGAAAATTTCATGAAAAATAGAAATTTTCATGACATCTACTAATGTACGGATTTTTTTTCTCAATGCCTGCAGATATTGGCCTGATTTTTTGTGTGTATGCAGATATTGACTAGTTACAGATCGAATTCGCCCTTCATCCCAGTTGACCCACTTTTGACCGTTTTACGGCTCCTAAAAATAGATAATTTCATGAAAAATATACATTTTCATGACAAATGTACATGTACAGCCGTTTTTAGCCCTGAGCTCATAGGCTGATGGGCTATTGTCATCACCCAAGCTGTCCATCTATCTGTCCGTCCATCTGTCTGTCCGGTGTCCGTCTGTTCCGTGTCTGTTAACTTTTACCTTGTAAGCAGGATATCTATGAAAGGATTCACCGTTAGAATTTTATTTCTTCAGTGAAGATGTATATTGATAATATCTTGGTCAAGTTCGAAGATGGGTGACCTTGACCCATTTTTCTCCATTTTTGAGCTGATTATAGAAAAACACTCAGAAACTTATATTTCAGGAACCATTGTGTGGATTTTCACAAAACTTACTATGATCATTGGAACTGATGGTCAGTTTTTTGCTTCACAGTTTTGGTGGCGCCACCTGCAATTTCTGATTTTTAATGAAATTTTATCGGATTTTTCAATTTTGGCCTTTTGTGCAGGATATCCCCAAAGGTATTCAACACAGAAACTTCATTACTTCAGTGCTATTGCGTTATATTTACAAAATCTTGGTCAATTTCAAAGATGGGTGGTCTTAACCTACTCTTCAAGGTCACAGAGCTTTGTATAGAAAAAACTGAGTAGCTTATTTCTCAGGAAGCCTTTGGTGGATTGTTATTGAACATGGCACATACATCTCCAATTTCAATTTATAACTGATTATCAGCTTTTGCTAATATTCTAGTTTCGCAATGCAATGCTAACAGATACTGGCCTAATGTTTGGTCTGTGGCAGCATAATGACCACTTACAGATCGATGGTTCGTGTTTCGTCCCAGTTAACCTATTTTTGACGATATGACAAATACTGAACATAGAAAATTTCATGAAAGACAGAAATTTTTATGAAAAATGCACATGTAAGGACTTTTTAGCCCTCAGCCCTTAGGCTGATGGGCTATTGTCGTCACCCAAGCTGTCCGTCCGTCCGTCTGGCGTCCGTTAACTTTTACCTTGTGAGCGGGATATCTTGAAAAGGATTCACCGTCAGAATTTTATTTCCTCAGTAAAGATGTATATCTACAAAATCTCGGTCAAGTTCGAAGATGGGTGACCTTGACCTATTTTTCTACATTTTAGAGCTGATTATAGAAAAACACTTAGATGATTATTACTCAGGAACCATTGTGTGGATTTTCACAAAACTTACTATGATTATTAGGACTGATAGTCTGTACCTGCTACACAAGTTTGGTGGCGCCACCTACAATTTCTGATTTTAAATGAATTTTTATCGGATTTTTCAACTTTGGCCTTGTGAGCAGGATATCTCTAAAAGGATTCACTGTAGGAATTTTATTTTTTCGGTGAAGATGTATACTGACTAAATCTCGGTTGAGTTCGAAGATGGGTGACCTTGACCTATTTTTCTACGTTTTAGAGCCGATTATAGAAAAAACATTTAGAAGCTTATTTCTCAGGAACCATTGGGTGGATTTTCACAATACTTACTATGATTTTAGGGACTGATGGTCTGTAACTGCTGCACAAGTTTGGAGGCGCTACCTACAATTTTTTATTTTTAATGAATTTTTCTTGGATTTTTCAACTTTGGCCTTGTGAGCGGGATATCTCTAAAAGGATTCACAATAGGAATTTCATTTCTTTGGTGAAGATGTATATCGACAAAATCTCGATCAAGTTCGAAGATGGGTGACCTTGACCTACTTTTCAAGGTCACAGAGGTTATAATAGAATAAAACTTCGAAGCTTATTTTTCAGGAAGCATTTGGTGGATTGTTATTAATTATAGTAATAACAATTTTAAATTTATAACTGAGACATGTACAGATATACATCCATGTGAGAACAGATATTTAGTACTTGTTACTGTTACCACCTCTGAACACTGTTCTTTTGGCTGAGGGCTTTTGTCAGCTTCTGCTGATATTCTAGTTTTCACAATGCCTGCAGATACTGGCCTGATATTTGGTGAGTTGCTTGATGATGACCCGTTACAGATTGAGTTTGCATTTTGCCCTTGTTGACCTACTGTTGACCATACAACACCTCCTGAACTTAAATTTTTTTACAAAATTTAGCAAATGTTTCTAATTTGCCCCATGCGGGGGCATTCGTGTCGTTCCGACACATCTAGTTTTACAAATCACTATAAATTTGAGGGGATTTAAGCTGAGATATCATTTGCTATGACACCATGACTGCTCTAACATCCTGGTTGAACTCAAGCTAGGCCACGCGGAGGGAAAAACTAGACTGCATGTCTGTGTTTCAGGCAAGAGTGCTGCCATCTTCCAAGCATCGACATAATGTGTGTTTAATATAGTGCAGATATAGCTCCCCCTAAAAGCGCACAAATTTAAACCAGGCTGAAAAAACCACTTCCACATACATACAGTATTATTATAACAAAGACACTGCAAAGAAGAGCATCCCTGTGCATGGGGGCATAATAAAATTGTCTGTATTAACTGTAAGCCTGGTCAGTGTGAAATATCAGCTAGGTCCCATGACCTTGATTATATGACCTCAAAATCAATGGAAATACCCTGCATTCAATATGTGACTCCTATGTGCATATGCTAAATTTACAAAATTCAGCTGAGCGCCTTTCGCCCATGGGCTCCCTTGTTTTATGATTATATTGCATTGAATTGGAAATTTTTTGAAATTCTTTGGTTGCAGACTGTGTATATGAAACAGGAGAAGAATGTACAGGCTGTAGTAACCCTACAAAAACAGCAGGGTTCTATTTTGACGACAACAACCTTTGTCAAGGTGAGTTTGCACTTTTATTAGTTGATTTTAATTTGTTTACAGTAAAATAGATATAAAATAAAAATAGCCTGTTTTCACAGATATTAGTGTAACTGTCACTGACGCTCTTAATGGACATGTATCATGCCTTTATTGATAATTAGTTTTCTATAAGATTTATCCTTTTTGATAGTGGTTCCTTATGCTGTCCTCTTAAGAATATCAGTATTCTGCATTATGTGGCATCTAACCACCTGGTATTTTGTATTATTCTGGCAAAGACAATATCTTTGTGAGGTTCCCACAGGTGATTTGGTGCTCAGATGTAAATCATGTGTCAGATAATTAGATCATCTGCTGCAGCAGTTGCTTAAAGTAAAACTGGCTCCCGATACAGTACAGGACAATACTACCTAATGGTTTATAATAATGCCATGAGCAGTAAGTCTTAGTCACTAATATATATTATAGATACATTAGACTTTACAGGCCAGTTAGATCAGTTAGTTAGGCTGGAATATACCCTGATAGTTTTAATAATAAAAAATGAAAGCGTTAAAACCAGACTTGAGCTGTAACATAGTTGCCAAACCTGCCCAGGTGACTGAAAAATACAGTATGCACAATTCTGTAAAAACAGGGCAAGATTAATTTTGACAAGACCAGGTTGGTTGGAGGTTTTCAAATGCCATCCAGTACAAAAATTAGACTCTTTCACTTGAACAAGTTGAACAAGTGGCATTTGCCAAGAATCCAATTATTATTCTCTTTAAACCATAAATGCAGTGCGATTTGACAAGATTTGAACTCTTTTACTGAGAGAATGCTTTATCTTAAAAAAGTGACTGACTTAAAAAGATTTGCTTGCAACCTAGATAATTTTAATGTGACTGCAAAAGAAGACATTTGAAAAGATTTGCTGTTGTTTCACTGAAAGCTTATCAGATGCTTGCAGAAAATAAGACCTGTAAAATATGTAGCATAAGTGATATTGAATTATTAGCATTTTCTCAAAATCTCCCTTTTTTCGCATATGATGGAAAACTTCAAGATTTTAATTGCAGGTATTTCCTCCCAGTGCAGAAAACTCTGGCTTTTAAAGTGTTTAAGACAAAAGTAAGACTCAATATATAGGAAATTTAGAACTATTGCCCTAAACTATGTAACCATGACTACTGCAGAATGAAGCTGCTCATCCTCAGGAAGAAGCCTATGGATCCTAGTTTTAAAATTAAATGCAGTCTTAAAAAGTTGTGATACTGAAAATGGTACTGTGATACTGCTCAAAAATGCTTTTTAGCCAACCTGTGAGCTTATGCGATGGTGTGGCGTCATCCGTTAACCCATACTATCTTGAAAACTGCAAGAATTAGCATCAAGAAATCTTATGCACAAAATTAGTCATCTAAAAAACTTATTTTTTGGCTAACTGCATTTTCTTAGATTTTATAGGGAAAAAGCTAAAAAAGCTTAAAAAATCTTCTTCTCCAAATCTGTTCAGCCAAATTGTCCAATATTTTACAGAAATGATTCCTAGAACAGTCTCTCTCAAGTTTGTTCGAATGATTTAAGTTCGGTGATTTTTGGCCGAGTTACAGGAAGTTGAACTTAGTCATCTGTCCAAAAAAGCATACTAAAATTACAATCTCAGAAATGGCTTGAGCTATCATCACCAAATTTTATGCCAATGTTGGTCACATGAGTCATATCTGAAATTGAGGTATTGGTGGCGCCACCTGCATCGGCCTTTTTTGCACGGGGGTCATCAGTGCCTGTATCATACTGACAGCTACAAATAGCTTCTTCTCTGAAACGATTGTTTAATATCGCACAGAAATGATCCTAGGGTAGTGCTTTCTGAAGTTTGTTCAAATGGTCTCAGTTCAGTGACTTTTGGCTAAGTTATAGGAAGCTGAATTAAGTCATATGCCATAACAGCCCATTTTAGCTCAGTGGCTACAAAAATCTTCTCCTCAAAATCCACTGGGCCAAATTCTTAAATCTCACACATTAATTATCCTTAGATGTTGATAATTCAAGTTTGTTCAAATGGTCTCAGTTCAGTGACTTTTGGCTGAGTTATGGGAAGCTGAATTTAGTCATATGCCATGACAGCCCATGTTAGCTAAGTGGCTACAAAAATCTTCTCAAAAACCACTGGGCCAAATTCTTAAATCTCACACATTAATTATCCTTAGAAGTTGATAATTCAAGTTTGTTCAAATGGTTTTGGTTCAATGAGTTTTGGCTGAGTTATGGGAAGCTGAACTTTGCCATTTGCTGTATTTTCCCATATGAGTTATAAACCTACAAAACGTTTTTCGACTGATGATACTGAGGCCAGTTTGTTTAATATTTTGCAAGAATAATTCCCTGAATTATTCTAATAATAATTGTCTTTTATGGTTCCAAAAAATGAATTTTGGCTGAATTATAAAGATTGAATTGAGTCATTTTACCATATATGTTAGCTGTGTGAAGCAGATACATCTAGCCTAACACCAGTTTATCAGCATCCATTACATCATGCCTCTAGACATTAAGATTTCAGAATATCTATGGAAAATATTTACAAGAATGTTTTTTGAAAGTTTTAAAAAAATGTAGATTTATGATATTACATATCATCTACACCCAATCATAATTTCTCAGGAATAGTGAAGCTACCATCCCCAAATTTTATGCAATTATCAGTCACATATCAAATGTTGATGGATTCAGCTTATTTTTGCTATATGCATTTACTTAGATTTTACAGGGGAAAAGCTGATAAAAACTTCTTCTTCTTGTAAAGAGTCTAGCCAAATTCTTCAATATTTTACAGAAATGATCCCAGAGGCGAGCCTTCTCAAGTTTGTTCAAATGGTTTGTGTTGGATAAATTTTAGCAGAGTTACATAACAGGTCAAGATTGTATATGTTTCTTGAATAGGTTGAGAAACTGCCAACTGTTTCAGATATGGCAACAGATGGAGAGTTCATTCAGTGCAGCCTGATTTAGGCCAAGAGTTTAATCAGTGCAGCCAAGCACAAGGCATGTGACCTCATGGGCAGCATGTGATCATTTCATGGGTAGCATGTGATCATTTCATGGGTAGCATGTGATCACCTCATGAGTATCATGTGATCACCTCATGTTCATTCAGTGCAGCCAAGTACAGGTCAAAAGTTCATTCAGTCTAGCCAGGTGCAGGTCAAGAGTTCACTCAGTGCAGTAGTCTGAGCCAGTAATTTGTCACAGTACACTCGGGGCAACAGCCTTTCTCACCTAAGCCTGGTCAGCCCGGTGCATCAGACTCAAGGCCTGATATTCTGACCTGTCTATGTGTCTTTAATGGCTTTCTCGTTCACAAGACAGGTGTCGCCATCTTCAATGACTTTTGCAAAGTGTATGTGCCTGCTTAATTCTACGGAGGAATTTGATTTATCAGCCTGAAATTGGGCATATTTATACATGTCAAATAGCTTTGTCGTATACAAGACTGTTGATGCCACCTACAACAATTTTTGTGTTGTGTGCACCCATGCCAGAATTTCAGCAGTGATGTTTGTGTATTGTTTCTTGTTTAAAATGTTTAGTACTTGCATTGTTCATATACATGAAAAGTAGCGGTTCAGCATTGAAGCGTTATACCTGGTGTATATCCATATACACAGGTTCGCATTAGGCCTGTAGGCCTTGTTCATTCTTTTGAGACTACAGTGTCACCTGTTGGCCAGGTCTGACAGAAAACAGGGGTTCTACTCTTGCTTGTGGAGGAAATACTGGTCAAGGCTGAACACCTTGCTTTCTGGCATTCCAATAGTTGCCATTCATTAACAATTCAGACTAAACATATAATTTAACTAAGCATATAATTTAATTTTAAAAAAAATAGGTCATATACAGTATGCTGACTTGAGAAATTAGGTTATCTAATTTCTTATTATTTCCTTTGGTTAGTCATTTTAACAGATGTTGATGAATTTCAAATTGTCATGATCTCCAGGTTGTACAACAGGATGTCTCTCGTGTACTGCTGATGACAAGTGCCAGTCATGTGTCAATAGTTACTACTTGAAAGATGAAGCATGCACAGGTAAGAAAGAAATCTCATTAAAAATTCTTCTCTACAGTGTCATTGTAAATGCCTTAAACAAAAAAAAAACTGTTGATGACTCTTTGCAGGCATGTTTCTTAATTCTTATCCATTGGAGTTTCAGTGATAATTATGGTCTCATTTATATAAATTTTGCATTTGTGCATTCCAATCCCTGTTATTTTATTGTGTGTGAATGCTGGATAAAGTTGCTTGAGCAGTAGAAAGTCAGACTGCATGGCTTAATGTGCTGAGGTCTTAGTCCTTATTGTATCTGCCAAAACAAAGTTTTGTGGATACTGTGTTTTTGACTGGATTCTGGCGTTTGTTTCTTGAGAACTCTTGAGTCCAAGACCCTTGGTCTCACAAAGAATGGTGGTGCCACCTGCAGTCCTATTGTGCAGTATGAATCTGGTTGTCTTTTTGATAACTGCCAATATCTCAGGAGTGATCCAATGTATTGAGCTGCAGTTTTGCGTGTCCAAAGATCTTGGGTGTTAGATATGTGATCCAAGTGCAGCCATCTACTGGCACTTTCTATAACTAACCTAATTGTAATAATGGTGTCACCACCAGGTGGCTTTTATATGTGTCAGTGTGCTGTGTGCACATTGTATAATGTTCTACGTAGCAGAATAAAAATGGCTGTCTCCCCAAATGGACTGTGTTTTGTGTTCTCTCAATGTAACTTATGACCTGCGCTTAAGTATACAAAATTGGTGACGAGGATGGGATGGTCGTGTGAATAAACAGGTTGGAGTCCTGTAAGTTGCGACACAAGAACACTTTTGGAGTTTATTTGAAGTTTGAAGTTATGGCAGTTGCTTTGAGTGGTCTCCCAGGACTGGCGCCATTTGATACTATAGGGGATCCCGCCGGTCTGGAGCAGAGGTGGAATAAATGGCGCGAAGAATTTGAGCTATACATTGCAGCCTCTGCAGTGACTTATACAACCCAGAATAGAGCGCTATTACTTCATTTGGCTGGACCTGGAGTAAGGGATGTGTTTAGTACGTTTCCAGTTGAGGAAAAAGGAGAGGCCAAAGACTTTCAGAAAGCCATGATGTGTCTCGACAAATATTTCAAATTGAAGAAGAATGTACCGCTTTTCAGACAGACATTACTGAACACCACACCGGAGCCTGGAGAGACAGTTAATAACTTTGTTGTGCGGTTGAGGAAACTTGCTGACAGCTGTGAGTATGAAAATAGAGATGATCAAGTAAGAGACCAAACTCTACTTCACATTAAAGATAAGGCTCTAAAAGGCAAGTTATACCGTCAAGATGAACTGACTCTCAGAAACTACTTGAAATTGTAAGCCAATACCATGATAGAGAGGCTCTTATTCTAAGTCTCGGAAAGAGACTGTCAACTATGTCAGAGTGCAGAGCTCCAGAAATCCTATATCCAACAATGTAAGCTCTGGAAACTGTTACCAGGGTAACAGGCCTGGCCACATGGCAAGAGACTGCAGAGTATCCGATCACATACGTTACCCCTGGCCACATGGCAAGAGACTGCAGAGTATCCGATCACATACGTGTCAGATATGCGGCAAAATGGGACATTTCGAAGTCTGCTGTCACAGCAGGCAGCACAGCAGTGAGCAGAAACAAGGTCGTGCTGAAACATGGGGTGATTACCCCAGGGGAGGTAACAGGGGCAGCTACTTCAGCCAGCATGGGGGCCGCTATTCAAGCCAGCGTGGATCAAGTCACAGGGGTTATTAAGGCAGGGGTCCTAATAACAACAGACGGCCTGTGCACAGTGTTGACGTAGAAGAGGATACAGAAGAAACCGAAAACAATGAGGACTCTGTGTATGAAATGGAAAACTTATAATATTAGGGGGAAAGTAGCTCCATTCTATGTGCCTGTTGAAATTGAAGGTAGGAGCTTTCAAATGGAATTAGATACAGGGGCAGCCCTTTCAGTAGTAAATTTACATGATTACAACAAGTATCTGTCACATGTACAAATGGAGGAAACTGGGGTTAAACTTAGAACATACACACAGGAGGTCATTGAACCAATAGGAAAACTGAATGTTGATGTTGAGTATAAAGGGAAATCTTACAAAGCTGAGCTTTATGTGGTAAAAGATGGTGGTCCTCCTTTGTTTGGTAGGCAATGGCTTGAAATCATAAAATTAGACTGGGGAGACATTAAACTGATTAACATGGTAGACATGAGTTCAGATATAACAGAGTTGGTCCATAAACACAATGAGGTGTTTGAAGAAGGTATTGGGAGGCTGAAAGGTATAAAAGATTCCATTCATGTTGATAAATGTGCTGTTCCTAAATTTCATAAAGCAAGGCCAGCACCTTTTGCCCTACGTCCAAAAGTAGAAGAGCAGTTAGACAAACTGGAAATTGAGGACATTATCAAGAAAGTGAGCCATAGTGATTGGGCAGCACCTATTGTAACACTTATAAAGAGAAATGGAGAAGTTCGCATTTGTGGCGATTTTAAGGTTACAATCAACCCAGTGTTAAATGTTGAGCAATTTCCATCGCCACGTATTGAAGAGATTTTTGCAAATTTGGCAGGGGGTCAAAAATTTACCAAAATTGATCTGGCAAAAGCATATTTGCAAATGGAAGTCCAAGAAAAACACAAGAAATACCTCACAATCAATACATGTAAGGGTCTATATCAATAAGAGAGACTTGTTTATGGAGTGGCAAGTGCTCCAGCTATTTGGCAATGTGCCATGGATCAGGTCATTCAAGGTGTTCCTTTCACCCAATGTTATCTGGATGATATTATCATCACAGGTAGAACGAAAGAAGAACATTTAAAAAATCTAGATCTGGTTCTGTCCAAACTAGAACAGTATGGTCTAAAGGTGAACAAGTCAAAATGCGAGTTTTTTAAAGAAAAGGTAGAATATTGTGGTCATGTAATAGATGCCCAAGGGCTGCACAAGTCAAAAGAAAAAATTGATGCAGTTCTGAACGCACCAAAACCGGAGAATCGTGACAACTACAGTCATTTCTGGGGTTAATCAACTACTACAGGTGCTTTCTGCCTAATCTATCCACAGTACTTAGACCTCTGAATGAGTTGTTAGAGCAGGAGAAACGATGGGAGTGGGGTATAGAGCAGGAAAAGGCTTATTTGGAAAGCAAGAAACTTATATGTTCTGAGACAGTGTTAACCCATTATGACCAACAATTACCTGTTACCTTAGCATGTGACGCTTCCTCTTATGGGATAGGAGCTGTGATCTCGCATGTAATGACAGATGGGAGCGAACGTCCCATTGCATTTGCTTCTAGGTCCCTGAGTCCTGCTGAAAAGAATTATTGTCAGTTAGAGCGTGAAGCTTTAGCTATTGTCTGGGGGGTTGGTAAATTTTATCAATACCTACAAGGCAGACGCTTCACCCTGATCACAGATCATCAGCCGCTGACCCACATTTTCAGCCCTAGTAAGGCTATTCCAGTTACAGCAGCAGCGCGAGTTCAACGCTGGGCAGTATTCCTCAGTGGGTTTACGTATAATATTAAGTACAAAAGCACTAAACTACATGGTAATGCTGATGGACTGTCCAGAGTTCCAATTCATTACAATAGCAGTGTCTCTGCAGATGACAAATTGAGCATGTTTCACATAAATGATATTTCTTAGCCAATCTTAGCTAACAAGCTAAAATCTGAAACTTCCAGGGATAGTATTTTTATAAAGGTTACTGAAGCATTGCAGAAGGTTGGCACCCAGAAATTGGTAATGAGCCTGAGCTCAAGGCATATTTTACACGGCAGAATGAATTGTCACTTTCAAATGGGTGTATCCTATGGGGTTTATGTGTAATAATACCACAGAAATTGAGGCCCAAGGCCCTTGAATTGCTTCATGAAGGGCATCTTGGTGTTGTTAAAGTGAAAAGAGTGGCAAGAAGCTACATGTGGTGGCCAGGAATAGATCAGGAAATTGAAAATCTTGCTAAAGCATGTCCTGGATGTCAGGCTGTTAGAAACCAACCAGCAATAGCTCCAGTACACCGCTGGGTTTACTCAGTGCGTCCATGGCAGCGTATTCATGTGGATTTCGCTGGGCCCTTTATGGACAAAATGTTTATGGTTGTAGTTGATGCCCACACCAAGTGGCCCGAGGTTGCGGTAATGAATTCTACATCAGGAAGCCGTACAGTTGAAGAGCTGCGAAATATTTTCGCAAGGTTTGGGTTACCACAACAAATAGTCAGCGACAATGGTCCGCAATTTCTTGGTAGTGATTTTCAGGAGTTTGTGTCAATGAATGGCATACAGCATATTACTGGTGCACCCTATCACCCAGCAACAAATGGTTTGGCTGAGCGTTTTATCCAGACATTTATGAATGCCCTACGTGCACATAGTAATCAGTACACCCTTAATCAAAAGATCAATAACTTTCTCTTAGCTTACAGAAATGCACCTCATGCTGTAAAGGGCCAAAGTCCCACAGAGCTTATGCTTGGTTGCAAAACCAGACTCCGTCTGGATCTACTGAAACCCGATCTGCGTGATTTTGTGTTTAGGCGGGAGACATATGTTCCCCACCGACAGCATAGAGATCTCCGTACCTTCACAGAGGGGGAAAGAGTTATGGTTAGGGATTACCGTCAGGGAACATCAAAGTGGGTGGCAGGTGTGATAACAAGTAGAGAGGGACCCATGTCATATGTTGTCCATATTGGTCCTGATTTGTTTTGACGCGACATATTGATCAAATCATTAGTGGTAGTCAGGAGGCCACTCCTGAAAACAGTAAACAAAGTCAAGAACAATCTGTGTTTAAGCCAGATACACTCAGTGTAACTGATACCCAAATAACATCTGCAGAACAACCAAATGTAACAGTTGCAGCACAGTCACCTCTTATGTCCGAAAACCAGAGCGAGACCAAAACAGACCCACAGGCTGTTACTGATACAAACACCAGGCGTTATCCCGTTATCCCTTGCGTGGATCAAAGCCTCCTGCACGTCTTGATATGTAATCTTAGTAATCAGTATTTTGCTGGTCTGAAGTTATTGTTTGGAAAGTCCACAGGTTCAAGATTTAACTTCTCACGTTTCTCTACGTGAGGAGGAGTTATTAGATATGTGATCCTATTGTTTGGAAAGTCTACAGGTTCAAGATTTAACTTCTCACATTTCTCCACGTGGGGAGGAGTTGTTTGATATGTGATCCAAGTGCAGCCATCTACTGGTCCTTCTATAACTAACCTAAATGTAATAATGGTGTCACCACCAGGTGGCTTTTATATGTGTCAGTGTGCTGTGTGAACATTGTATAATGTTCTACGTAGCAGAATAAAAATGGCTGTCTCCCCAAATGAACTGTGTTTTGTGTTCTCTCAATGTAACTAATGACCTGCGCTTAAGTATACAAAATTGGGCATCTCCATCTTGTATTCATCAAGACTGGTTATGCCACCTGCAATGATTTTTGCATGGCGTCGATCCATGCATTTTCCATGTGTTCGTCTTAGTTATTTTTCAACATATTTGGCTGAAATTGTGCATGTCCATAGATCTTTGATATCTCCATCTGGTTTTCAAGACTGGTGGCACTTATCTGCAATCGTTTTCCTCAGGCTTCCATCCATATGTTTGCTTTAGGTGAAAATTGGTCATATCTCAGTACATTGAATGGTCTAAAATTTGGCATGCACATCCATCTTGGAGAGTTTTCTCGTAAACCAGACAGGTGGTTCCACCTGCCTTACTGTTTCTGAAGAATGCATAAATGCCCTTTATTTAGGATTGATTTTGCCCTATCGGCCTGCAATAGTGCGTGTCCATAAATCTTGAATACTTACTTCCTCCTTGTATTTAAGACTGGTGACACCATCTGCAGTTGTTTTTATGAGTGGCATCCATCCATCTATTTACTTTGGTAAAAATCGCTCATATCTGAGTAGTGGATAGATGTATCAGCCTCAAATTTTGGCAAGTTGATCCATCCAGGATAGCTTTGTTGTAGACCAAGCATGTGGCGCCATTTTCTGTTGTTTTGTAGAATACATTGAAGCACTTTTTCTCAGTAGTTGATTGAAATCTTGCATGGTGTGTCCTTTTGTGGATCACCGGTGCTACACATTTCAAGTCATGTCATGTCAGGAACATTCCATGCCTTACTTTGCCCATGCCTCTGAGATATGGCTGATACATTTAATCACTTGTCGACTACCCATATTCTAGTTGTTTCTCTCAAATTATCTGATCTGCCAGTATCCAAAGTCTTGTCATATAGTGGTCTTGAGAGGTCTTGGTTAACTTTGTGAATTTTGCAGTGAGGAATGGAGCATCAGTCCTCTGCTTGATTTTTTTTTTTTTCTTCAGAAATCATCATAAATTTTATAAACAAAACAGAGATTTGTCTTAAAATTGACCTTGACAGTCTTGAAAAGCTGAGGGAAAGGTGTACAAACCTGTGTAAATATCCTTCCAATTTGCCATATTAAAACCTGTACCCAACATCCACAGTTATCCTCAGTTAGTACAACAATGACTTCGTTAAATACTTTTGACTTACATAATATGAAAATGATGTGCAACCTTAACCCTATACTGCTTGCCATAGTGCTTGTTTGAATTATATCTAACTATTTTGTAGCTTGTGCTGCTTCTCCGAGTGATGGTACAGTTGATGAAACCTCTTGTGGTGCATGCAATGCTTTCTTCTACTCAACCAAAGGAGTCTTTTGGGATTCTGACACAACAACATGCAAATGTATTATATCTTATTTTTTTTAAGTCCATTTGAATTGTATGAAGATAATGTGAATTGTTGGTGAATGCCTACCACAAACTTCATTCAGGTGGTGCCAGTTCATATTTTGGCCTCAAATTTGTCAACAAAATGTTTCAAACTTTTGGACAAATTTTAAAATCCTTGATCTTTATCATAATTTATCATGATTGAAAAGTTCTCATTAATGCTGTAGAAAGGTGAGTATTTGAACATGTTAAATTTTTATGTGTTAGTTGTTCATGTGATCATCTCATTTTTAGCTCAGATGACTTATAGTCAGCTATAAGTCATCTGAGCTATAGTTGGTGTCCATTGTCCGTCGTCCTTCCGTCCGTTTCACTTGCACGTTTTGAAACCGTTAGACCTACAAATCCAAAATTTTACATACTGTTAGATGCCCCCAATATCTCCTACCAAACTGAAAACAGGGTCACTGTGAGTTCGTAACTTTGAGAAATAAAGGTTCTATTGTATTCACTAGCATTGTCAGACTGCTGGCAGCCCACTAATGGTCACTTGAGCACAATTAAGAATTTTGAATCAAGTTTTGTTTTCAAATATTTATTGTTAAAATGTTTTGCAAATTTCATAAGATATTTTTTGTGGTAAAAAATTAATACATTTGTATGCATAATATGGTGTTACCTGACAAAATAAGGGATATATGATGATTCAGTTAAGAATTATGAATCAACTTGTATATTTAGATATTTATGTTATATTGGAAATGAATAAAAATTATAAACTTGAAAAAAATTGGTCATAAATTGCAAAAAAAAAATGTGTTCAATTATTGCAAGCCTCAGCAGAATGGTAAATAACTGATTGGCTTTGTTTGTCCTGTATGTATATGCAGAGGTGTTGTAATTCCCATCATTCCCCACCCTCCCCTGACATTGAGTCCATGCACCTGTGCACTAGGGACATTTGTTTTATTGCAACTGTATAAAATTTATTAAATAAAAAAAAGTATAAGAAAATAATTAAGATCTTTTTGAAACATATATTCTTGCTTCAGGAGAATGGAACATAAAGTGATCAGCTCTGTTTATCATTTAATATATTTAATTATGCACTTTTTTCCTATAAGCACTAATGAACAACTTTCATTTGCTGTATGTATATGGATTTAAGCTATTCAAATCTGAAATTTGAAAGCAGCTTATATATACTTTATATATATCTCCATATATGTTATTATTTTAGATTTTTACCTTCAAGGTTAACTTCAGCTGAGTAATGTGATCCATGGGTCCCTTATTCATATATTATTTATAACCTCTATGTAAACCTTTCTTTGTCCTGAATTTTTTTAAACAACGAAATAAGAGCAACAAAATGTTGTGCATCTCTTTTCTAATACTTCAAATAACACACCCGCCAAGTGTCAACCAGCAGTTAAATATTACCTTAATTTAACATGTGTTTTGTCCTCTCTGCATTGATAAGTGCCCTGCCTGAGAAAGTGGGAGCCCTGTAGTAACACCCTATGTACATACTGGTATATGTAACCATGTCCTCCATTAAATATTTTCCCACATGTCTCTGCCAATGCTGGAGGGCTGTGGGCCTTGCAGCATCCTTCATTTCCTGTCAAATGTTCTTAGTTTGTACTTTGTATAGAAACAGCTGATTAGGTGGCTGTTGTTATTTTAAGTTGAGAGTCAATGTCAGAAAAGTAATCTTAACAGGAAAAGTTTAAAGAGGCCTTTTTCAATATCTGACGCCTATTAACTGACGTTAATCCAGAAAACATGAAAACCACTACACAGACTGTTTTGTTTAAATTCAATCATGTGTTTATAAAATTTTGGAGAATGTAAAAAAATTCCAAACATATTCAACAAGGATATCTGGTGGCAAACCAGACCATTCAGAGCTTTGCAAATGGCATGTTGCAGTTAGTGCCCTTTAAACTTCCACACATAAGCAATCAACTACGGCTAAGATTACATTTTTTTCCATTTGTCAACATTGCTGCTCTTACTAACAGCTTTTATATATATACAAGCTTATATACTGATCACAGAGGCATTGATTATAAGAATTTTGTTTAAACACGAATTACCTTTAGTTCATTTATATGTATAATTAAAGAGTAAGTAAGAAATCACATAAATGCTATAAACAATTAAGCTGAATAGGTGGCTGTAAGTTTGGTTATAGGAACTATAGGTAAGAGTTATAATGGAATCTTACCGGATGACTACTGTTTCAGCCTGCTTAACAAACTGCCTGGAATGTTCAGATGCAACAAGCTGTAAGAAATGTAGAGATGGTTATTATTTCAAGTCTGGAGACAGCCCTGCATGTACAAGTATGGATAAGCTTAATATTCATTTAATTATTATTTTATGAGTTTGCTGTTTAGAGTTTTAACTGCATGGTTCATTTAAATATGTAATCTGTACAGCTTTGTGACTGAATACTAATACATTTTTGTTCACATATAATATTCTCCAAAGTCTTTTTATTGTCTTCAATTGTGTAAATCTGTGGTGTTAACAGATGCTTCTCACAAATGTAAAATTATACACTGTTATTTCTTATGTTAACCTCCTGCTAAGATAAACTCATTTTCATATGTAATCCCTTGGATATGATAGGTTGCCATGTAAGTGGCCAATCATAAATATGAACATAAGATAGGCAAAAACTTTTTTACTCTTTTCTGACCCACCAACCTACCCAAGAAGTACTGGTTGATATATATGTGTTCATGATTGACATGTTATTCTGCAATGATTACCTCATTGTGAATAAATATATAATAGGATGACACATAGGATGGATACTTAATGTATATATAAAAGAAAAAAGAGGTTCAATTCTTTTTCTTATTATTCAAAGAAAGCACTATAATACTTACTTCGAGGTCTTTAACAAAATATTTCAAATATTTGTGAATATTTGTGGGTTTACTCAGATGACAAATACAAAACAGATATTTTAACCTTTACTGTTTACAGGCTCACTAAATTGCACTCATATTGGCACATAGACCACCCTAATATGGCTAGATTGTCATAGGTGAAACATTGCAGTGCATATTTATTTTATGTTTCAAAGATTCCCAATAACCTAAACCAAACTCTCTGAGAATTGTTAAAAATTTGGTAAAGATTTAACAGAACCTGATAAAGTTATTGCCTGTAATGTAAATATAAAACTAAGATAAATGTTAATAGGAAAGGGTTAATTCAAGAATTAAAATTAAAGAAAAAAAAGACTAATTTTTTTTAATTAAGAGTGTGAATTTCTTCCTCATTCTGTTGTGTTTATTCAGTTGATATTGTGTTTAAAGCTATATTTCACATCCCAATAAATCTAGTGACAGTCTATTTTAGCGAACCTGTGAGCTAATGCGATGGCACGTCGTCGTTTGTCTGCTGTCCGCCATTCAAGGCTGGCCGTCCACTGTCTATGGCTGTAATTCAGAAACCGTCGGAGCTAGCAGCTCCAAATTACATGTTAGAATTAGTCACATGTGAAATTGGGTATCTAAATTAATTTAGATTTTATAGAGAAAAAGCTTAAAACTTTAAAAATCTTCTTCTCTGAAACTGTCCAGCCAAATTGTCCAATATTTCACAGAAATGTTCCCTGGAACAATCTCTCTCAGGTTTGTTCGAATGGTTCCAGTTTGGTGATTTTCGACCGAGTTACAAGAAATTGGAACTTAGTCATTTGCATGCTAAAATTAGGATCTCAGAAACGGCCTGAGCTATCATCATCAAATTTTAAGTTAATGTTGGTCACTTGTGTCATTTCTGAAATTGAGGTATTGGTGGCACCTTCATTGGTCTTTTTGTATAGGGGTTATAGGTGCCCGAAGCAGACAGAGGGCAACAAAAACTTCTTCTCTGAAAGCGTAAAGCCAAATTGTTCAATATTGCACAGAAATGCTCCTAGGTCAGTGCTTTCTTAAGTTTGTTCAAATGGTCTCTTTACAATGACCTATGGCCAAGTTATGGGAAGCCAGGGTTGGTTTCAGGGCACGGGATTGCGGGAATCCCCCTTAAAAGCAAATAATCCTCCCTTGAAAACAAAGAGTACACCCCCCCCCCCCCAAATTTGTAAACAATGCTTTCAACCGGCAAATTTCCCCCTCAGAAACTCTGCAATATGGTCACTCGTCACATTATATTAGTATCATGGCGGCACCTGGCATCTGTTGGAGAGACTAATACAAATCTGGCCAAGAAGACTTGAGTTGGAAACTTTATCTTGACGAAAGCAACTTACTAGCAAAAAAAGAAAAAGGCGGCAAGACACAGATTAAATTTGACATTGGACATAGCCCTAAATACCCAGTTCGGATTAAAATTCAAGAAAATCAAATGTTTATAAACCACGAGAATACGTCCCTGATTATAGTTAAATGTCAGTACGCCCTGTGATTTATAAAGAGGTTGACCACAATGTATTATACATGCTCATGATTCACACTAAAGCAAGGGTGTGCGCAGTATTTTTTAGCATAGGGGAGGCTTATGACTGCAAAAAGTCTGAGGCCCCCCCCCCCCCCCCCCCCCCTTTAGCAGAGACAGTCACACTATGACCTATATAGCTTCCCCCGCCGGTGTTAAAGTGTTTCAAATTACAAAGCCACAGTTTTTAAAAGTTTTTGCCTATGTATAGAGTTAGGCCTATACTTTGCGTTGGGAATGACAGTCACTGACAATTGGAAATGTGTCTATTCAATCAAATTATTTAGATTATTTAAAACGCAATGATGTTTGATCAGAAAGGATATATTTCATTAAGTTCTTTTTTTGGAGATAATATATTAAGGCTGTGAATGAGACTAAGCAGGGCCTCCAAGAGAAATATTTTGAGGAGGTTCAAAAGGTTTTCAGCCCCCTCCTTTTTCTTTGTTATAATATCCATTCAGTTTTACAGATGTAATAAACTCTCTATTTGATTTAAATCCAAGGCTATAACAGTTTACAGAAGCAGTGTACTAAAGAATGGACTGTAACAGAGGGATGCATAGTTTTCTTCATTTAATGCAACATATATTATATCATATATATACATTATTCACATGCTAAACTGAAATAAAAATCATATGGAGGTCTTCGCAGGCATCCCTATAACCTGAGGCTCAGAGCAAACAAGCTACTGTACATGAGGTTACCCACACTACAGTATGTGCTTCTAATGCTATTTGTACTTTTAACAACAATACTACCACAATAACGACAAAACCAATTGAAACTTGGAAGAATAACAAAAATGTTTGCAGGAACATAATAAGGGGTTAAAATAGTTTGATAAATCATCATGTGCCGCCGCAGCCAAGTTGAGTACATATGCGTCAGCTTGTTACATACTTTGACAGGTGTTAGATCGGCAGTGGAAGCTGAATCGATGGCTACTGTGATTCTGCATCCACACCTGGTCTTTAACAATAATAGGAAGCTATATGGGTTCTGATAAGTTGATAATCGACAATGTATATATATATAGCATGCATATGTTGGGAGCCTAGGGTTTATAAACAAATTGAAAGCGACCCCCCCCCCCCCCCCACACTCACACACACACAAAGAAAAGCACCCTGATAAATTTAAAAAAAAGAAAGGGGCATCCCCACTGGATTGTTTTATATATCGCATGAATAAAATAATAAATTTTGTTCCTTGAATAAGTATATTTACGAACACTTAACAAGAGCAACTAACCTACATTTTATACCTGATCTAGGCTTACAACAGAGTAAACAAGTAAAATGAAAACAAACGGCATGTACTTTCGGAAGCAAAGTGTACGTATTTAAAAGCCCTCCAGACCATCTAGAATGAATGCAAATAAATATTAATTTTGGTTAATTCCTTCCATGTACGGATCTGTTGTACTAAATATAAAATTTGTCATTCTGTTATATACCGTAACTATTGTGCCCCAATACTTGGTATATATTTCTACATTTCCATGCATTCTAATGGGCCTAAATAATTCATAGCCCATCCAGGCTCTGTGGACCTGATGGGTTAAAACCTATATAAACCAGCTAATGCTGTTTAATAGACAAATGAGAGACTAATTTTTAGTATGTTCTGGTGTTCTTCACATAGGAAACTCCTGACAGGTCTGGGCCCCTTTTGTAACTCACTATAAGAAACTATAGATTTACATTTCCTAAAAAACACATGACTTCATTATTTTCGAGCTTTTCTTGTGCCTCATTGAAAATTCCTAGGCAAAAATAAAATCAAGTGAGACTTCCACATTTTCAGACATTTCATTGGACCCTAGAGGAAATTCCTGGGTGGTTTGGGTCCCTTAATTTAGACCCCCCAATTTGGATTAAAAACTCCATATACATGTTTCTAAAATGTGAAATGACAAACAGGATGCGCATTTCTGTCGCCCTATATCTGAACCTTGCTGGGTCTCCTTACTTAAATTTATATAAGCTAAAATAAAAACTAAATGAGACTTCTACATATTCAAACATATTCTTCTTCTCTATAGGAAATTCCTGGTCGAACGGGCACCCCTACGGCCCGTCGTGCCCCCGTTCCGGTGTACCTGCTGACTTCACCGCTCATAGGACCTGCTTTAAATTAGATAAAAACCTGTGGGGATTGAAAACCAGATACTGAAGTTACCTAAAACAACCATGCAGAGAACCAGTATTTAATGGCTAACCGCCAAGATTGTCAGGCTCTATGACTTATGCAATTGGCAGCAGCTTCCAATGAGGATTTTGTTTGGTCCATCTAGAGGGTGTCATCCCATACTTTAACAAAATCAAAAGAGTTAAAACTATGCCCTCGGCCTTACAAATACAACTTAGTGAGCTTGTTTTACAAAAGGTTAAGGCACGCCCTGACAATTTATGAAATTGCGTGCCCCCTATAAATTGATTGAACAGATTTAAGGGGAGGGGGGGGGGGGGGCGCCTGTTGCACCCCCCTCTAAATACGTCCCTGAAAAGTATTTTTTTTTAATATATTGAATATATATTTTTTTAATTTTCATTCAAGTTTTAATATTAATAAATATGTTGGTTCACCTGATCATTTTTTGTTACACTTTACATGGAATAAACAGAAAATACTGAGGTTACCAGTAAACAGTAAATAAACTGATAATGCCTATTCATTTGTCCCTGTATTTTCTGCTGTATGTGTCATGCCATCTATATCTGTTTGAATGTATTCTTGAGCGCAGTCCATGGGGTAACCATCAATTTTATCATTACTAATCAATTCCCCCTAAAAAAATTTTAATCCCCCAAAATAAATTTTAGGGGGGATAAAATTGAAATCCTGAAACCAACCCTGGGAAGCTGAATATAGTCAAATGTTATAGCAGCCCATTTCTGCTCAGTGGCTACAAAGATCTTCTCAAAAACCACTTGGGCAAATTCTAAAATCTCACACATGAATGATCCTAACATGTTGATAATTCAATTTTTTTCAAATGGTTTTGATTCAGTGATTTTCTTAGATATAAAAATCTTCTCCGAAATTTTTTTTAGCCAAATTGTCCAATATTTCACAGAAATGATCCTTAGAACAATCTCTTGCAAATTTCTTTGAATGGCTCCAGTTCGGTGATTTTTGGCCTAGTTACAGGAGGTTTAACTAAGTCATCTATGCAAAAAAGCTTATTAAACTTAAAATCTCAGATACATCTGGAGCTGTCATCACCAAATTTTATGCCAGTGTTTGTCACAAGAGTCCTATCTGAAATTGAGGTGTAGGTGGCGCAACCAACATTGATCTGTTTTTTACAAGCAAAAATGTAAGAGTAGACTCTTCTAGCTTATACACTGTTTTTTTTTTTAAGAAACTGTTAAGTTGATTAGTTTAAACTTTACAAAAATTGTTCTTTGGTATTGTTCTGTCAGTTTTATAAGAATAGATTGGGTAAATTCAGCTTTAAAAAAGCAGTGTTGCCAAATGAAAAAGGCTTTCAGTGTTTGAAAACAGATTTGGCAGCATGGCAAGTTTCAACATGTCAAGTCAAGAGGGCAATCAGTGCACCCAGGTGCAGTCCAGACATCACCATGGCAACTGACCTGGCTCTGCCTGATGTCTAGATACATTGTCTAGACATCTTGAACCTGCCAACTGTGTCAGATTTTACAATAGGTCAAGTTACGCTCTGTATCTATAAATAACTTAGGCAGACTGCCAACCATTTCAGATTTCCAGCAGGTCAAGGTTCAGTCGTAAAAGCCAGTGGTAAAATTCAGTCTGTAAGAGCCAGTGGTGCGGTTACATGTGGCACATTAGGTACCCTTGACCTTGGGGAAAGCTGAGCCTCGATTGCCAGGATGCATAATCGACTCAATACCAAGGCTAAAAGAGGGACTTGTTCTTAGATTTTATAGGGAAAAAGCTAAAAAAAATTTAATTTTTGTCTCTGAAACTGCTGCCAAATATTCCATTTATCTGTCCCAATATCCCTCCGTGGCAAAAAGAACATATAGGAAATATCCTGTCTGATACATCCTAGTTTTAAAATGTCCTAGTCTGAAATGTGCAGTTCAAACATGTCCATTTGGCTGAAATCATAATGACATATGTAGAAATGCAGGACATGAGAGGATCAATATTAAATTAAAAAAACATTAATTCTTCCAAACTTTGCACAGGTTCACTTTATTTTTAATTTCTTAAGTCATCCCAAGAAAAATTAAGTTGAATTACACTTCAGTAAATCTTAGTTGAGCCCAGATAGAAGGGACAACTTTAAGCAGTTATGCTTTTACCCACCCACCCTTAAAACTTTTTTACTTTCTTTAAAAAGGTTGATAAGTAAATGTTTTCTGTTGATCTTTCCCTAACATTATCTCAGTGATTTATATGGCCAGGAATGAAATTCAATGAAAAACTAAGATTTTTTAAAGAAAATATCTTACTGGAAAAATAATTTTCATCTGCCTCATCATTTGAAGAATGCCTTCACCTAGAAGGAATAACCTTGTTGCACATCCAGGTCATGTAAATAGTATTATATAGACAAATTTAAAAAAAATGCACCATGTTGACCAAAAGGATCATTGCATTCTCACACCTGCTTTTGTTAGTGCACAGTGCACAATTAATATCCCTGTTTACACATAAATGAGTGAGCATAAGTCAGAAAGACTTTCTAACACCTGTAGTCATTACTGTCAATAGGGAAAATTAATTTCCATAGCTCAGTTATTTACAGGACATGCCTCATGCATTACAGCAATGATTACTTATGTTGTTACAGAACATAAGAGAATGGGATAAAATGTTTTTCATGATTTATATACATGATCATTTTTAAACCCCTGAAGTCTCTAAATGGAAGCAAAACCAGTGTCTGCATTATTAAATCATGTCAATTTTTTTTATTTTTCATGTAGAATGCATCGATAAATGTACCTCCTGCACAAGTGGAACAGACTGTAAGACATGTGACACTGGCAGATACTTCAACAGGACTTCCAACACTTGTAAAAGTGAGTTGTACCTTAATAACTTCTGAAAAAGAATGATTTTAATTATCAATAAATTAGCTCATCCTAAATGATAGGAATATCACTGCTAGTAGAATGCCAAAATGCATCAGATTAAATCATGTTAATATTGGAATGTAACAAGTGTTAAAGGTTCAATTAAAAAAACTTGAAATAAAAGATTGATCCCTAATACTGTTCACATGGAGGACTATCTGTTAAATATAAGCATCAGTCTGTGAAATCACATGAGTTACATGACTGTATCACATTGTGCTGCAGGCTGTGATACAAAGTGCAACACCACTGCAAGTGCGTGCACAACAACTAATGGATGTTCAGTGTGTGAAGATAAATATTACTTGCAGGACCAGGCATGTATTGGTAGGTATATTTAATTACTAAATGTTTTTTACCTGAACTAATTTGACATTGACTTTCCACTGCTTTTCATTATGCAACCATTCTGTAACACTGATAACTGCCGATTTAACTACATTATTCCATAATCAGGTTTCTTAAGTGTTCTTGATTTCTGTTCTAGTCTCTTGGGTATGAATCTTGGGAATGAAGATGTCTTTCAAACTCTATGCCACATTTGTCATGTACGCTGTAAAACTAATTACAGTTGAAATAGAGCCCCAAATGAACATTTGCAAGTCATCAGTGGTGAATGGATTGCACAGTCTGATGAACCTTTACTTAATCATGGCCAGTATAATGTGAAAGTTATATATAACACTGGTATATATGACATAAAAATGCAAGTCATCCAACCTGCTGGATACATGTAATCGCTTGTCGACTTAACCGTATTCTGGTTTTCTATAAGGATACACAAATCATATATGGGGTACGTTATATCAAATGGTTGGTCCTGAGCTTCCCGACAAATTACTAGCGTGTACTCTTGATACAATAGTTTCAGAAATAAAATTGTCTGCAAATCAGTTTCACTTGGCTAAATAAGTTATTAATTTTCACAACCCTTCTGAATTGCTATGAATGTGCTGTGAGGTCAAACACATGTACACAAGCTGCAGTGTTAGAGGATCTTAACGCACTTTGGAAGTTGGCTGATGTGGTTTGGGGGGGGGGGGGGGGGGGCATTATTTAGGGTATAAAAAATATTTGGAAAAATTCAATTTTAGAGTGCCAGGTGTGTTTATTACATCAAATACAGTATTTCTGATACTAGTATTAATTTTATGTTCAATCCACACATCAGAAATCCACAAATGAAGTGCTGAGTCAAAGGGGTCACTGGGCCTGTCTGTTTTGGTATGAATCTCTAGATTTGTATAGTATTCATTGCCAGCCTCTGGCTAAAACCATCCTACATCAGGGTAACATCACATTTTTTTCTATCTGCAATAAATTAAATAGGATTGTTTCTTTTTCACAGCCTGTACAAACTATTGATGCAAATTGCATTTCCTGTAGTGATAGTTCTGCTTGTCTCGCATGTGAGGTTGGCTACTTTGCAAAGGATGCCAAGTGCATAGGTAAGTCTTTGTTTTTAAACTATATATTGCAACCCTTAATTTCAGTGTTTTACTGGAGTGTTCTGAAATTTCTACAATATCTGATTTTAACTGATTAAAACCCGCGATACCACTAGTAGCCACGTCACCTGACCCCCCCCCCCCCCCCCCCCCCCCCCCCCCCCCCCCCATCATTTCAGAACGGACCAAAACGCACTCAGGTTGGACACTAAGAACTCCCGGTTTTAGCTCAGTCTTGGAGGTAAACTTCGCATTGGACAACATTTATTTTGGTTCTTTATGGTTCCGGGAAACCCCTACCGTAAAGTTGATAATTTTTTTATTCATTTACCGGGAAAATTCTCATAAGTATTCATGAAATTCTAGTGTAGACTGTTGGAAAGCTGATCTGTTGAATGGCGTCGGCAAGGGACAACTGTGATGTCAACAAATGCAATGTTTCAACTGAACATGCGACGTTGTGTTAACAATAAACCATACCAAACTTCCACAAAAGATTGGTATCTAACTTCATTATTATCATTCTGTACTTCAAATGTGAATATTTCTCATTCCTTAAGACATTTTGTGTGTTTATGTTGCCTGTTATGAAGGCTGAGCAATGTCATCAATTTTCAAGATGGCTGCCGTGGGACTTGCCGCTCGATAGACATCATGCTTTGTCAAATTTCAGAATGTTTTGAACAAAATAAATATAAGATAAAGTTCAATAAACTTTAGTTACTCAAATTAGAGAATTTTCTCTTATGTCTTTAGATAAAAAAGATGTCTGACATCGTTTTGACATTGGATAACCATAATGCATTGCTACGGGGATTCTACTTGATGGGCAACATAAACGTGATATACACTTTACCAGGAAGTACAAAAACAATCTAAGTCAACATAACAAAGGTGGAAAAAAAACGGTTAGAAATGTTAGATTTTACCATTCTGTCAGACTTTTGGCAATTTTCCATTGTATTTATACATATTTGATGATTAAATCTGTGAATGTGACTTTTTTTCCCCCGACTTTCTTTGAAGCCCACCTGGTCTTAATTAGTTTTCATACCTGAACAGTTAGGATTTGGCAATTTGATCCTTATTTGTAATCAACACAATATTTCATGTTAAATATAAAATATTTATTCTTATACATATCTTGGAACAAATCATATATGGTTTTGTCTATAATTTATTTCAGCACTCCACACCTACATTACTTTAATAATCTTAATCATATTTCATTAACCTGTTTTACCAAGATCTTCAATAACAATACACCAGGTACCGGTGGATGATTATTCCCTTATAGGTTCTCAATTCTGCAACGTCTTCACTGGGATATACTGCAGACATTTATGTACAAATATGCTTAAACAACAAAGACACTATACTTACCTGAATTAACCTGGTTCTATTAAAAGATATATGTGAAATTTATGATTGTTAAAGTCATTAATCTTGTGCTTGTTATCTCTGTAATGTGTGTTAAAAATTTCATAAGGATCCACCAAAAATTGATCACATTATCAATCATAACATTGATGTACGGTGTCAAAATTCAAAGTGTGAGAATCCTAAAATTAATTTGAACAGTAAGGGGGGTGTTTTGTGACAACCAAATACAAACAGAAAAGGGTTAATTTCTCAAAGGAACAAAGTAGCGAAGACCCAGTTTTTGGCTTGGTAGGGGATTTTGGGGACATCTTACATTATGCTGAATTTTGGATTCTGAGGTCTTACAGTTTCAAAACTTGCCACATCTACAGACAGACAAAAAAAAAAAAAAAAACAGCAAAAATTATAAGAATTATCAATGGTGCCACCAGGTTTCAGGAACTGACAAAACTAGTCATGATCAATATTCAAGGCAAGATTCATCACAATCCATCCATATAACTGTCAAGATACTGGAGGTTTTGTATCAAATTTTAGCGAACCTGTGAGCTTATGCGATGGTGCGGCGTCGTGCAGCGTCTGTACATTAACCATAGCTATCTCAAAAACGGCAGGAGCTAGCATCACCAAATTTTTTGCAAATAATCAGTCATCCAAAAAACTATATCGGATTTTGTTTATTTTTTTCTAACTGCATTTTCTTAGATTTGATAGGGTAAAAGCTTTAAAAATCTTCTCCGAAACTGTCCAGCCAAATTGTCCAATATTTCACAGAAATAAATCCCTGGAACAATCTTTCTCAAGTTTGTTCGAATGGTTCCAGTTTGGAGATTTTTGGCCGAGTTACAGGAGGTTGAACTTTGTTAACTGGGCAAAAAAGCATATTAAAATTAAAATCTCAGAAACGGCTCAAGCTATCATCACCAAATTTTATGCCAATGTTGGTCACATAGGTCGTATCTGAAATTGAGGTATTGGTGGCGCCACCTGCATCGGCATTTTTTGTACGGGGTCATCAGTGCCTGTGTCACACTGAGGGCTACAAACTTCTTCTCTGAGACCATTTGGCCAAAATGTTTAATATTGCTCAGAAATGATCCTAGAGCAGTGCTTTCTGAAGTTTGTTCAAATGGTCTCTTTTCAGTGACTTTTGGCTAAGTTATGGGAAGCTGAATTTAGTCATATGCCATAACAGCCCATTTTAGCTTAGTGGCTACAAAGATCTTCTCAACAAAAACCACTGGGCCAAATTCTTAAATCTCACACATTGAATATCCTCAAATGTTGATAATTCAAGTTTGTTCAAATGGTTTTGGTTCAGTGCTTTTTTGGTGAGTTACGGGAAGCTGAACTTAGCCAGTTTGCTGTATCTTCCTGTATGAGTTATAAACCTGCGAAACGTTTTTCAACTGATGCCACTGAAGCAAGTTTGTTAAATATTTTACAAGAATAATCCCTACAATAATTCTTATAATAATTGTTGTTAATGGTTCCACATGAATGATTTTTGGCTTAATTATGGAGATTGAATTGAGTCATTTTACCATATATGTTAGCTGTGTGATGCTGTTACATCTAACCTGGCACCATTTTATCAGCATCTATTACATCATGCCACTAGACATTTAGATTTCAGGTTATCTTTGGTTAATATTGACAATAAAGTTTTTTTAAAAGCTTTTAAAAGTTATTTCAAGTAGGGACCACTATTGTATACAGATGGCAGCACTTGGTTTACCATTGGCAGATTGCCAGTGCCAGGATTGGAAAAAGTGCAGCCAGGTATAGGTCAAGAGTTCACTCAGTGCAGTAGCTGCATTCTATTTATAGCTTTGGCATATTGCTCACTGCATCATATTTGGCACCAAAGTTCAGCCTGAATCTATTTATAGCTTTGGCAGACTGCCAACTGTGTCAGATTATGCAACGGGTCAAGAGTTCACTCAGTGCAGCCAGGTACAGGTCAAAAGTTCACTCAGTCTAGCCAGGTGCAGGTCAAGAGTTCACTCAGTGCATAAGCTTGAGGCAGCAATTTGTCCCAGGTCATTCGGGGGCAACTGCCTTACTCACCTAAGCCTTGTCAGCCCAGTGCATCAAACTCTGGGGAAGTTTGATGTATTGGACTGATATTTTGACCTGTATATGCCTCATTTACAACCTACATTGACTTTTGCTGTGTATGCGCCTGCTTATTTCTACAGAGGAATTTGATACATCAGCCTAAAAACGGGCATGTTTATACATATCGGGTAGCTTTATAGTGTACAAGACAGGTGGCGCCACCTACAATAATTTTTGCACAGTGTATGTCCCTGCTTATTTTACAGGAGGGGTTTGACATATCAGTCTGACATTGGGCATATGTATATATCTCTTCGTTGTATATAAGACAGGTGGTGCCAGCTACAATCATTTTATCCACCAAAATAGAGTTTTGCGGATACCATGTTTTCAGTCGGACGCAGATGCTGCATCCATCACCGCATAGGTTTCTAGAGAACTCCTCCATAACCACTGGGCAGAATTTTATAAAATTCGGAATTATGATCGGTCACATGTGAACTGCTGTGCCCTCATTTTTGGTTGACCTCTGACCATTCCTCTCTGCCCAGCGTCCATTTGTGCGTCTGTTTCTCCACATAAACCCACATATCTCGGAAACCTTTTGATTGATAAGCCGAAAGATTTTGCACAAATGTAGCCCTTGGAAAGCTTTATCACATACACTAAAAATGGTGGTGCCACCAGCAACCATTTTTGCACAGCGACCATCTGTTCATCTGCCTTGGGATAAAAACACTCATATCTCTGCATTGGTTGGACTTATCCACCTGAAATTTTGCATGTGCATACATCCTGGACAATTTCTTGATTTTATGACAGGTTGCGCCACCTCCATTCACGTTTAAGCTGCAGACATCCAAGCTCATATCTCCGGAACCTTTTGACCAGTTGGGCCAAAATTTTGCATGTGTATAGATCTCCCATAGCTCTTTATCATACGCAAAACTGGTGGCGCCAACTGCAACCACTTATGCACAGGGTCCATCTGTTCATCTGCCTTGGGATAAAATCACTCATATCTCAACAGTGGTTTGACTTATCCACCTGAAATTTGGCAGGTTTATACATCCTGGACAATTTTCTTAATTTTATGACAGGTGGCACCACCTATATTCACTATCACTGCAGACATCCATGCTAATATGCAACACACCTCACTCTATTCCCCTTTCCACTTAATCAATGCCTCACTTCACCCATCCCACCCTGATTTCTGCAGATACAAATAGTCGCTTGTCGACTACCCATATTCTAGTTTTAAAATGTCCTAGTTTTAAACTTGCAGGTCCGAAATGTCCATTTTGCTGAAATCATAATGACTAAGGTAGATATGCAGGACTCAAGAGGATCATTATTAAATTTTAAGAATAGATCTCCATACATACTCCCAAACTTTGCACAGGTTTGCATTAGGCCTGTAGGCCTTGTTTAAAATTATTCTGGGGGGGTACTTACAAGCCTCATAGCTCATTTGATATAGGTCACAATGAACTCATTTCAAGTTTCCAAGGAGATTTTTTTATTGACCTCCCTGGATGTACACTTAAATGTTTCTAGGTCCAGGGGTTATGATTTATGCCCTGCAGAAGGACAGACATAGGGACAACAGACAAAGTGCTATACCTATACCTCAGTTGACTTAAGTCAGCTGAGCTAAACTAGAATATCAGCAGAAGCTGACAAAAACCCTCAGCCAAATGAACACATGTTTATAGGTGGTAACCGTAACAAGAATGAAATATTTGTTCTCACATGGATTTATATCTGTACATGTCTCAGTTATATATTTAAACTGGAGAAGTATGTAATGCCTTTGCAAGTATGGTAAGACCGATTTCATGCAGAACTTAGAGATCAGATCATGTTTCATAACAATCCACTCAGTGTTTTCTGAGAAATCAGCTCCTATGTTTTTTAGCTCAGCTGACTATAAGTCATCTGAGCTATAGTCGTGGTCCATTGTCCGTCGTCCGTCCGTCTGTCCGTCCGTCCGTCCGTCCGTCTGTCCGTCTGTAGATGTGGCACGTTTTGAAACCGTAAGACCTAGGAATCCAAAATTCAGCATAATGTTAGATGTCCCCAAGATCTCCTACCAAGCCGAAAACTGGGTCTTTGCGACTTCATTCCTTTGAGAAATTAAGGAAAAACCTCAATTTTTTATTAAAAACCTATTTTCACACTTTAGGACTGCCTAATATCAAAACCACTCATCTGTTTTTCCTCATATTTCCTATAAATAATCCTCTATATAATTCCTATGTACATACCAGAAATTAGGTCTTTATTATTTAATTTAAAAAAGTTATGGGCCCAAATATAATGCATTTTGTAAATAATCAGGAAAGAAATTTTATCACTTAACACAAAACTTGTTAAAGCTAAGCACTTTTTTTCCAGTAATATTACTTTTATTAATCAAAATTAAATTGTATACCCAAAATTAGATCAAAATCTTTTAAATTTTTAAAAATATCAGCAAAAATAAAAAATTGGTACCTTAAATTTTGCCCAAATTTGACCATGGCACGTTTTTTTGCTGTAACTGCTGTAGATTTAATTTTCACAGCATGTTTTTGTTAGCATTTCAACTGTTAACACCAAAAATTTGAAACCAGTTGATCAAAAACTGTAGATTTTATTCAAGTTTTCAAGCACCATGTCACATATTGCTAGTGTTATGCAGTTAGCTAGAGCTCAGCTCCCGAGCTTCAGCTCTAAGTTCCTTAAATTTGGCATACAGTCAGATTTCTCCAAAATCCCCTACCATGCCAAGAATTTGGTCACTAGGACTTAATTCCTTCGAGATATCAATGAAAAACTTCATTTTTCCATTAAAAACCCAATGTTACACTTTAAGACTGCCTAATATCAAAACCACTGATCTGACTTTAATCATATATAATATACATATTTTTCTATACATTCACTATGCACATGCCAGAAATGATGTCAGTATTGTGTATTTTTTTAAGTTATGGGCCCAAACATAATGCACTTTGTAAAAAATCAAGAAATATATTTACTCCCTTAACAAGGGCATTGCTGAAGCTAGAGATCTTTTTTGTCAGGGATGTAACATTATTTAATCAAGATTCAATTGAATACCCAAAATTAGTTCTGAATTTTTCAAACTTTATAAGTTATTAGTATAAATATAAAATTAGTACCTTAAATTTTGCCCAACTGTGACCATGGCACGTTTGTTTCCCGTGAGCACTGTTGATATAATTTTCATATCATGCACACATAAGGATTTCAGCTTTTTAGTTTAGAAAGCTGAAAGAAATTTGCCAAATATTGTAGCTTTTATAAATGTTTTTTTATGAGACCCTGTCAGACTTTGGCTCTCTCCAGCCCCTCTTGAGTCACCTGTATGTTGACCTTATTGACCTTTCATCAAATTATGCACGCTTGAGGGGAGAATCCAGGCAGCTTATGGCCAGCCACAGTTGATCCAGGTGTTCAACCCAACTCATCTAGTAGTTTAAACCAACAACATAACAATAAACAATAAATTAATAATTTTTTATTGGTTTTTAATAACAAATTAAAGAAAAATAGAAAAGGAATTTGTTAGTTTATAATAACAGGAAATTAACTTGCAGTTACTGATGATATAAGAATCTTGTATCGATGGGTAGAATGTCACATATTCCAAATAACACCATGCAGTCACCTATGGCATTTTTCAGTTCATTTTTAATGATAAAGAAGTAAATCTTATTATTCATTACTAATCATTAAGGATTATATGAAGGAAATTAATGATAGACAAAGATGCAGTTGATAATATTAATCTAGATTCCTACTGTGTCTAGTGTGTACATTGATGTGAAATTAGTCCAAAATGAATTTTTTACAGTTATTTTTTAATATAAATAAAAGCCATAAAACCAGGTACTTATGATCATTATTTAAATGTGTGAATTTTGTATATTCTGGATTCTCAACATCATTGTTTGGTGAAAACTGAATAAATACCAGACATGGTGCGAATACTTTGTAATTGTATTTAAATACGAATATGATTATGTACTCCATTATAAAATTTCTTGCATAAAGAATGGGAATTCAAGTAAAAATGAAAGTATATGAATACTCGTGCAAATACTTTCAAAATGTATTCATGAATGCATTCATGAATATATTCTTTAATATTATTTTAATAATCATATCAGTTATATTTCATTTTAAAAAATCATATGATTCTCTTATTATTTTTAATAAAAATTATATTTGGGACAATATTTGTAATTTTTTTAATAAATAGTTAAACTCTTATATTATATGTTCTGCTTATAAGTTATATGGCCAAGTCAAAATCTGTGTGACAGTAGTACTCCATTTGTTAATAAAATAAATGAAATCAATCCTCTTCCCTGTCTCCAAAGGTACTATTAAAATCATACATAAGCTAAACAACAACTCATAATACAGCTTATATTTATTACCACACAAAACCAGCATGTGCCTCATTTCTAAATAATATTTTTTTATCATATATAACAGCTGAGCGTCGTGACCCATAGGTCCCTTGTTTCAATTCTAAGCTCTGTGACCTTGAAAAGTAGGTCAACCATCTTTGAACTTGACCTTGAAGATATTGTTAATATGCATCAGCACTGAGAAATTAAGTTCCTGTATTGAATACCTGTGGAGATATCCTGCTCACGAGGCCTAAGTTGAAAAATCCAATAAAAATTCATTTAAAATCAGAAATTGTAGGTGGCACCCCAAAACTTGTGTAGCAGGTACAGACCATCAGTGCAAATGACCATAGTAAGTTTTGTTAAAATCTACCCAGTAGTTCCTGAGAAATAAGCTTCTAAGTTTTTTTTAATCTAAGCTATATCCCAGTGAAGACGTAGCAGAGTTGAGAACCAATGAGGGAATTACCATCCGCCGGTACCTGGTGTATTGTCATTGAAGATCTAGTTAAAACAGGTTAATGATATATGATTAAGGTTATTTAAGTGATTATAGGTGGGGAGTTCTGAAATAAATTACACAAAACCATACATGATTTGTTTGAAGAAATTTATACAAAAATAATACTTGTATATTTGACATGAAATGTCATTTTTATTTCAAATAAGGATAAATGCAGTTGCCTACCTGGTAAGGTATGAATAACTAATTAAGACCAGTTGTACTTCAAAGAAAGGTGACAAAAATTCAAATTCACAGATTAATACTTCAAATATGTATAAAATCCCATGGAAATTGCCAGAAGTCCACTAGAATGTTAAAATCTAACATTTATATATGTATTTCAACCTACCTTATGTTAACTTAGATCGTTTTGGTACTGCCAGTAAAGCATGTATTTCCCTTTTTGTCGCCCCCTGACATTTTTTTCCGGAGAATCCCCATGGAATTGCATGATGGTTAACAGTGTCAAAACGATGTCAGACGTCTTTTTTTTTTAAAACTTAAGACATACCGTTTCCCCCCCGTGGATAATCCACACTTTTTCTCCATGAAATTGAAATAAAAAACATTGGTGCATATTATACATGGAAGCATTATTCCAAACTATTTTCCCTATCACATTGGACATCTTATTGTGGGCCAATGGTGAGTGATAATAAAGGATTTTATGCAAGCTAAGTGTATACGTACTCACTGAACTTTATCAAATTAGGCATAAGAAAACATAATAATAGGTTTTATTTACTGTCATAATTTCACAAACTTATATTTACCTGTAATGTGGCTTACAGCTGAAGAACATTGATGATTTGTGAACTGAAATATGCATGACTGTGCATGGTTTGGCCGACTTCATTTAATGTCATTGTCAGTTGGTAGATAGTGCTGTGTGCACCAGCACTGGGGTTGTTATACCAGGTCATCAATTCTCTTAGGATATTATCCGTGATACACTTAAATACTTCCTAAACAAATTGAGCCAAGGGAGGAATAATTGCCTAGTGGTTCCTTTAGTTAATTAATTACCCTATTTTTTTCATCGTCATGGTCAGATGAATCGGTTGTACAAATTAATGTTATCACGGCCATGGTGTTATAACTGGATAACAAAGGTTGGGAATTTTTTTAGCAAACCTGTGAGCTTATGCGATGGTGTGGCGTCGTCCGGCGTCCGGTGTCTGTATGTTTACCTATACTATCTTGAAAACGGCTAGAGTTAGCATCACGAAATTTTTATGCAAAATATTTGTCATCTAAAAAACTCTATTGGATTTGGCTTATTTTTTTGACAAATTGCATTTTTTAGATTTTATAGGGAAAAAGCTAAAAAAGCTTTAAAAATCTTCTTCTCCGAAATTGGTCAGCCAAATTGTCCAATATTACACAGAAATGATTCCTTGAACTGTCTCTCTCAAGTTTGTTCGAATGGTTAAATTTCGATGATTTTTGGCCGAGTTACAGGAGGTTGAACTTAGTCATCTGTCCAAAAAAGCATACCAAAAAATTACAATCTCAGAAACAGCTAGAGCTATAATCACCAAATTTTATGCCAATGTTGGTCACATGAGTCATATTTGAAATTTAGGTATTGGTGGCACCACCTACATTGATGTTTTTTACAAGCGAAAATGTAATTTTAAACTCTTCTAGCTTATACACTGATTTATGATGAAACTGTTAAGCTGTTTGGTTTAAACTTTACAAGAATTATTCTATGGTAGGGTTCTGCCAGTTTTATCAGAATAGATTGGGTAAATTCAGCTTTAAAAAAGCATTGTAGGCTTTCTGTGTTTGAAAACAGATTTGACAACATGCTGAGTTTCAGCAGCCAAGTCAAGAGGTCACTCGGTACAAACAGGTGGGGTCCAGACATCACCATGGCAACTGACCTGGCTCTGGCGGGTGACCAGACAATGTGTCTAGACGTCTAGACACAGCGTCTAGACATCTAGACATTCTGTCTAGATGCAGAATTCCCAGATTAATCAGAACTATATTTTCAACTGTTTGAAAAAACTTGGTTTGCATTTTTAGCGAATTGGGTTTATCATCAGGTCACATGTAAACTGCTGCCCCCTCATTTTTGGTTGACCTCTGACCTTTTCTCGCTGCCCAGCATCCATTTGTGCCTCTGTTTTCACACATAAAAGCACATATCTCGGGAACCATTTGACTGATCAGGCTAAAAATTTTGCACAAATGTAGCCCTTTTATAGCTTTATTACATACACAAACAATGGTGGCACCACCTGCAAACATTTTTGCACAGCATCCATCTGTTCATCTGCCTTGGGATAATATCACTCATATCTCAGCAGTGGTTTGACTTATTCACCTGAAATTTGGCATGTGTATACATCCTAGATAGCTTTCTTGATTTTATGACTGGTGGCACAACCTACATTCACTTTTACGCTGCAGACATCCAAGCTCATATCTCGGGAACCGTTTGACCAATCAGGAAAAAAAATTTTAGACAAATGTAGCCCTTGGATAGCTTTATAACATATACAAAATTGGTGGCGCCACCTGCAGCCATTTTTGCACAGCGTCCATCTATTTGTCTGCCTTGGGTTAAAATCACTCATATCTCTGCAGTGGTTTGACCAAATTACCTGAAATTCTGCATGTGTATACATCCCGCATAGCTTTCTTGATTTTATGACAGGTGGTGCCACCTACATTCACTTTCATGCCGTACACATCCATGCTTATATCTCCAGACTCTTTTGACCAATCAGGAAAAATTTTTTACACAAATGTAGCACTTTAGATAGCTTTATAACATACACAAAAATGGTGGCGCCACCTGCAGCCATTTTTGCACAGTGTCCATCTGTTTGTCTGCCTTGGGTTAAAATCACTCATATCTCTGCAGTGGTTTGACCAAATAACCTGTAATTCGGCATGCATATATATCCTGGATAACTTTCTTGATTTTATGACAGGTGGCGCCAGCTTCATTCACGTTCACGCTGCAGACATTAATGCTTATATCTCCGGACTTGTTTCACCAATCAGGAAAAAAAATTTACACAAATGGAGCCCTCGAATAGCTTTATAACATACACAAAAATGGTGGCGCCACCTGCAGCCATTTTTTGCACAGTGTCCATCTGTTTGTCTGCTTTGGGATAAAATTGCTCATATATCTGCAGTGGTTTGACTTTTCAACCTGAAATTATGCAGGTTTATACATCTTGGATAGGTTCTCATTCAAATGTGGCGCCACCTACAATCATGTTTACGTTGCAGACATATCCATTCTAATATGTAACACGTGTAACACTATTTCCCCTTGCCACTCAATCCATGCCTCACTTAACCCGTCCTACTCTGATTTTGGCGGATACACGTAGTCGCTTGTCGACTACCTGTATTCTAGTTTATTATGGAATGTTTCATCAGTTTCTGCAGACTGGTGGCCCCACCTGGAGTTTTTGCGAATTTTTACACATTTTTAGCTCAGCTGACTGAAAGTCATCTGAGCTATAGCGATCACTCTTTGTCCGTCGTCCGTCTGTCCGTCCGTTAACCAGGCACAAATCGTAACCGCTGGACCTAGAACCTTGTAACTTGGGATTCTGAGAGGTCCATAAAAAATCTCCTTGGAAACCAGAAATTAGGTCTCTGTTACCCATATCCTTCGAGCTATGTGGCCCCAAAGTACCCCCCAGAAAAGTAAAAAATTTCATACAAAAACTTCAATATCTCATAAACTACTTGACTGATGGTCATGATTTTTGGCATACATATTGATCATGAGATGTTACATCACTTCCTGCAGACTGGTGGCGCCACCTGTATTTTTCGATTTTTTACGATTTTTTTTCTCTATTTTTGAGACCTTTAAAAATGTGAACATCTGTTAACAAGGCACAAATCATAAAGACTGGACTTAGAATCTTAATTCTTGACACACTGAGAGGTCCATGAAAAATCTCCTTGGAAACCAGAAATTAGGTCTCTGTTACCCATATCCTTTGAGCTATGGGGCCCCAAAGTATCCCCCAGAATAGTAAAAAATTTCATACAAAAACTTCAATATCTCAATAACTACATCACTGATGGTCTTCATTTTTGGCATACATATTGATCATGAGATGTTTGATCGGTTCCTGCAGACTGGTGGCGCCATCTGTACTGTTTGATTTTTTACGATTTTTTCCTCTATTTTTGAGACCTTTGAGGATGCTGTCATCTGTTAGCGTGGCACAAATCGTAACGACTGGACCTAGAATCTTCATTTTTGACACACTGAGAGACCTATGAAAAGTCTCCATGGAAACTAGAAATTAGGTCTCTGTTACCCATATCCTTCGAGCTATGGGGCCCAAAATTACCCCCCAGAATAGTCAAAAATTTCATACAAAAACTTCAATATCTCATTAACTACATCACTGATGGTCATGATTTTAGACATACATATTGATCATGAGATGTTTCATCAGTTTGTGCAGACTGGTGGCGCCACCTGTATTTTTCAATGTTCACGAATTGTTTTCTCCATTTTTGAGACCTTTAAGGATGTAGTTATCTGTCAACAGGGTACAAATCGTAACGACTGGACCTAGAATCTTCGTTCTTGACACACAGGGAGACCCATGATTAGTCTCCATGGAAACCTGAAATTTGGTCTCTGTTACCCATATCCTTTGAGCTATGGCACTCCAAAGTACAGCTCAGAATAATGGAAAATTTGATACAAAAGCTAAAGTATCTGAACAACTAATGCAGAGATAACCATAATTGTTTGCATGGATATTGATCATGGAGTGTTTCATAAGTTTCTGCAGACTGGTGGCACCACCTGTATTTGTTCGTTTTTTTTACGAAATTTTTCTGTATTTTTGAGACCTTTAAAGATATGAACATCTGTTTACAGGGCACAAATCATAAAAACTGGACCAAGAATCTTCATTCTTGACACACAGGGAGACCCATGAAAAGTCTCCATGGAAACTTGAAATTAGGTCTCTGTTACCCATATTCTTTAAGCTGTATGGGTCCAAAATACCCCCCCCCCCCCAAGAATAATGGAAAATTTGATACAAAAACTGCAGTATTTCAATAACTACAACACTGATGGTCATGATTTTCGGCATACATATTGATCATGAGCTGTTCCATCAGTTTCTGCAGACTGGGTGTGCCACCTCTATTTTTTTTCAAATTTTTACGAATTTTTTTCTTTTTTTTTGAGACCTTTAAAGATGTGGTTATCTGTCAACAGGGTACAAATCGCAACAACTGGACCTAGAATCTTCATTCTTGTCATGCAAGGAGGCCCATGAAAGGTGCCTGTGGAAACTTGAAATTAGGTCTCTGTTACCCATATCCTTCAAGCTATAGGACTCAGAAGTATCCCTCAGAATAATGGACAATTTGATACAAAAACTGAAGTATCTTAACAACTAATGCAGAGATCACCATGATTTTTTGCATGGATATTGACCATTAAGTGTTTTTATTAGTTTCTGCAGACTGGTGGAGCCACCTGTATTTTTGTATCTGCCAAAACGAAGTTTTGCGGATAATATGTTTTTGACCGAGTTCCTCCGCCGCCGCAGCGTTCGTTTCCAGAGAGCTCCTCGGAGACTAATGGACCAATTTTTCCCAAACTTACACCTATTATCGGGTCACATGTGAACTGGTGCCTAACCAATTTGCATTGACCTCTGACCTTTCCTCCCCATCCAGTGTCCATTAGTGGGTCTGTTTCCACTCATAAACCCTCATATCTCGGGAACCGTTTGATCGATCAGGAAATAAAATTGATACAAATGTAGCCCTTGAATTGCTTTATAACATACACAAAAAATGGTGGCGCCACCTGTAACCATGTTTGCACAGTGTCCATCTGTTCATCTGCCTTGGGTTAAAATCACTCATATCTCTGCAGTGAATTGACTAATTCACCTGAAATTCGTCATGTGTATACATCCAGGAAAGCTTTCTTGATTTTATGACAGGTGGCGCCACCTACGTTCACGTTCACGCTGATGACATCCAAGCTTATATCTCGGGAACCGTTTGACTGATCAGGAAATAAAATTTATACAAATGTAGCCCTTTGATAGCTCTGTAACATACACAAAAAATGGTGGCGCCACCTGTAACAATGTTTGCACAGCGTCTGTCTGTTAGTCTGCCGTGGCCTAAAATTACTCATTTCTCTGTAGTGGTTCGACATAACTGCCTAAAATTTTGCAGGTTTATACATCATGGACAGCTTTCTTTATTTTATGACAGGTGGCGCCACCTACATTCTAGTTAACGCTGGACACATCCAAGCTCTTATCTCAGGAACCATTTGACCGATTGGGCCAAAATTGTGCATGTGTTTAGATCTCACATAGGTCTTTATCATACACAAAACTGGAGGGGTTACCTGCAAAGATTTTTGCACAGCTCCTGTCTGTTTGTCTGCCATGGGCAAAAATTGCTCATATACATGTAGTGGTTTGACTTTTCTGCCTAAAATTTTGCAGGTGTATACAACTTGGACAGCTTTCTGGATTTGTGGTAGGTGGCACAACCTACATACACATTTAGGCTGCAGACATCCATGCTAATATGCAACATACCTCACTCTATTTCCCCTTGCCACTCAATCCATGCCTCACTATCCGATTTTGGCAGATACATGAAGTCACTTGTCGGTTACCCGTATTCTAGTTTTAAAAGTTTACACATTTTTCTCTATTTTTCAGATATATAAATACAGACTAAATCTTGGCCTGTTGGTTAATCTGTTTGATGCTTCAGTTGAATGGGTATATACTACCATTCTGATGATAAAATTTCCTTTTGCGAATCTCTTCCCAGTCAGCTGAGCGTCATGACCCATGGGTCACTTGTTTCTTTCTTTTTTGAGACCTTTAAGATTGGGACGTCCATTTACAGGGCACAAATCTTACCACAGGATCTTGAATGTTTTAACTTGACAACCAGGGAGGTCAATGAAGAGTCTTCAAGGAAACCTGAAATTAGGTCTCTGTTACCAATATCCTTGGAGCTGTGCATGGGGCTCAGAAGAACCCCCTAGAATTATAGAAATATTGATACGAAAGCTCCAGTATCTTGTCAGTTATTGCACTGATGGCCATGATTCTTTGCATACATATTGATCATTTGCATACATATTTTGGGTCAAAGGTGAAAGTCACAGAACCTGCTTCCTAAAAAAGATCATGGATGCATTTCAAGCCAAACTTTTTACCCAAAACCTTCTGTCTTCCTTTATGGATGATTACTCCAGTTTGGGTGGACAGGTTAGTTTCAAACTGATCACAGGACCCATATTTGGAAAAAGCTCATAAACCTATCCTTAAAGACAAATACAGCTGAGCGTCAAGACCCATGGATCCCTATTTTTTTCCTGAAATTTCAGTTCCAATGGTAATACAATCTTGGGTAGCTTTATCTTCTGAAAAAGACTTGTGGTAGCAACAACCCATTTAGTTTGAAGGGGTTCTTGTCAAGGTATGGGGATCAACTGCAGCATCTCTAACTATCAAATTTAATATCACTGTTAACCAGTAAATGGCATTGACATGTGGAAACAGTAATCTGATTGTGAAATCTTTTATTATGGCAAGGAAGAAATATTCTCATTGCTTCTATTTTATAAAAGTGTTCCATTTATTGTATCCCCAGACAATGTTGGAGGATACTATGTTTTCATACCAGTCCCGCCGCTGCCGCATATAAATCTTTTTGCAACGATAACTCAAAAAATATTTCAGGGATCTTTACCAAACTTGGTATATGTATAGATATGGGTGAGAGGACGACGCGTATTGAAAATAAGGTCATGACCTGTACTAGGAGAGTGGCCTTGACCTTGAATATTCCCATATTTGTTGAAATTCACACAAAATCTTTAATATCCCAGTAAGGGATACATAGAATGATCCAAAAATCAAATTGACCGAAGATCTTGGATAGCTTTGTCTTTTGCAGAAGTGGGGTGGCGCCACCTTGTGTTGTTTTCTTGTTAAAATGATGTGAACGCAATAACGAATTTGAGGTACAGTCACTAAACCCACAGGTTTGATGCATCTTATCAACGGCTAGGTCAAGTTTGAACATGGGTGACCTTGATGCATTTTTTCAAGGTCACAGCAGGGATCGATTATGTTAAAATGATTCAAGGGCAATAACTCAAAAAAATTAATTGTCTGTAGATACTATGGCACCTGTGGTGCCAAGAAATATCTAGTTTTTAGCCCTCAGCCCTTAGGCTGATGGGCTATTGTCGTCACCCAAGCTGTCCGTCCGTCCGTTAACTTTTACCTTGTGAGCGGGATATCTTGAAAAGGATTCACCATCAGAATTTTATTTCCTCGGTAAAGATGTATATCGACAAAATCTCGGTCAAATTCGAAGATGGGTGACCTTGACCTATTTTTCTACATTTTAGAGCTGATTATAGAAAAACACTTAGATGCTTATTACACAGGAACCATTTGGTGGATTTTCACAAAACTTACAATGATTATTGCAGGGTTTCCGCTAGGGTTGAAAAAGTGTGTCCGTTTTTACTTTGTGACAGGGAGTGAACCTAGCGTGGGGGCGAAGCCCCCACGGGGGGAGAGTGTTGGAGGGGTTTCCCCCCTCCCACGGTGTGGAAATTTTACAAAATCAAGGTTGAAAACAACGTTTCTGATGTTCTTTTTCAGCTTAGTATCACGCCCATGGAAGGCGTAAAAATATACCAGTAAAACAGTAAAATATTCGTTAGGCCTTCATGTGATGCAGCATGCACGTACAAGTCGCGTCTCCCTGACATATGTGGGCCCACAAACTGGCCTTTTACTTAACTATTCCTTGGAAAGGATTCGCCTAAACATCTGTTTTGGAAACTTGCGCAAACCGAATTGACGAAGATAAATATAATAAATATCGGGCCTGTTCTGCCCAAGCGATGTCCACATTGTTTGTTTTTATTATATCATGCACGCTTCCTGTGTATCCCCAAGCTATTGACCAATTCAACAAACCCCTCCAGGGACTAACGGTTTCCCGTGCTCCCAGATTACCCGCGCCTGGTGCTTACCGCGTAATCTCCGCTGACCGGGTGTTCACGATGGGCCCGCACTACAGCCGGCGTTTTGTCGGCTGCTGCAACGCATTCAACGGCCGGCTGCTTTTCTCAAAGTTAAATGACAAAAAATATATATTGCTGTCGCATGCTTTTACTTAAAATTTGTGCAATATCCTTGAAATTTAGTGTGTTAGGCCTACTCGTTATAGGCCCAACATTTGATTCTGCGAAATCCCCGATTGCGATCGTGTCCGAGACGGCCCAATCATTGACCAGCATAACCTGTTTCTGCACGTGTGACATTCAGTTGAATTATTCAGAACTTCCTCGGACGCTATTGGCTTCCTTTAGTCACAAGTTTTTATTTCAATAGGGAATTCCCTCATGAATATTCGCACATAGAACAGCGCATTCACTACGCTCTGGCCTTTTGAAATTTGTTCGGTAAAGTCAAGACAAAAGCCCTTTGCATTGTGACCTCGCTGCAAGGCTCGCGGTATGTTAATATGTCAAAGCAGCGATGTCCACAGCGACTGCATGATGAAAATGATTCACCTTCTTCAAATTTTGAAAAATATATCATCACAACCAAATAAAACACAAATTAAATTTCCATTATCGATAGGTTTATCATTTTTACTGACTACAGAGACTGAATGTACGGTTGTCGAACGATTAATTATAATATCACACCTTTGGCCGGTAGCGCATGTTCAGGGCCGACATCGTACGTCCGACATCGTACGTCCACAACCTATGGTTACACAACTGATTACCTTCTCCAGAAAATTAAATGGCGAGACAGCATAAAAACTATTTGCGCAGATGTTGTACATGTATAAGGAATCTTTTTACTGATCTGTTCTTTTCAAAGTTTTTCAGACATTGTCAGGACAGTGACTGAGTGGCACCGAACAGGCGACAGGGGCGCGCAAATCTGATACATAGTTTGAAGATGATGAAGACAGCACGACACTCGTGCTTGAGTTATTATTAAGCTCTCTCAGCCTCTTTGGCTGGGGGAATTTTTAATGACCCTCGCGGGGGGAAGAGTCCGTTTACCGGCCTAAATTTTAGGGTTGCGGAAACCCTGTATTGGGACTGATGATATGTATTTGCTACAAAAGTTTGGTAGCGCCACCTACAATTTCTGATTTTTAATGAATTTTTATCGGATTTTTTAACTTTGGGCTTGTGAGCGGGATATCTCTAAAAGGATTCACAGTAGGAATTTAATTTTTTCGGTGAAGATGTATATTGACAAAATCTCGATCAAGTTCGAAGATGGGTGACCTTGACCTATTTTTCTCATTTAAGAGCTGATTATAGAAAAAACATTTAGAAGCTTATTTCTCAGGAACCATTGGGTGGATTTTCACAATACTTTCTATGATCATAGGGACTGATATTCTGTAACTGCTGCTTAAGTTTGGGGGCGCCACCTGCAATTTCTGATTTTTAATTAATTTTTCTTGGATTTTTCAATTTTGGCCTTGTGAGCAAGATATCTCTAAAAGGATTCACAATAGGAATTTTATTTCTTTGGTGAAGAAGCATATCAACAAAATCTGGGTCAAGTTCAAAAATGGGTGACCTTGACCTGCTTTTCAAGGTCACAGAGCTTATAATAGAATAAAACTTATAAGCTTATTTTCAAGAAGCATTTGATGGATTGTTATGAGTCATGCATGGTACATACCTCTCCATTTTAATTTTATAACTGAGACATGTACAGATATACATCCATGTGAGAAGAGATATTTAGTACTTGTCACTGTTACCACCTCTAAACACTGTTCTTTTGGCTGAGGCCTTTTGTCAGCTTCTGCTGATATTCTAGTTAAATGATTATTACAGCACTGTCCTTTTGTATATTTAATACTGCCTTGATTAATTTCAGCATGTCCTGAAAACTGTAAGACATGTGATAGTGCCACATCTTGTACTGCGTGTTCAACAGGGTATTGTTGGGATGCAAAGAAGAAGAAATGTCAATGTAAGTATTTATTTTTAAGACAGAATTGTAAGTATATGTTATGTGGGCCAATACGTGTGTGTTATGACCTGACAGCATTAGAGACAATAGTCTTTCCAGTATTTTTTTATAGTTTACTGTCATAACCAGTTACGGTGATCTAGTAAAATTCGTTTTATCAGTGGTTGTTCTTCTTGGATTACTTTGCCCAGTCGGCTACCCTCACACAATAGTATGTTCACATATAAGGAAAATTAACATGGATCTTTAGGTTGGAAATATAGTTGATCAGATTTGTGTGGCCTGAGGCACTGAGCTGCCCTGATTAATCAATTCAAGACAGAATTACTCAATTTCCAATTTGAAGTCCTGCTATTTCCATATACTCACTGTTTGCACACATGGTTCCCGTTGGGCCTTAAAAATTTTATCTTTATTTCAGAGCATTTTTAAGGCCTTGAAAGCATCTTAAAAATGCCAGGAATCCTGACATAGGTCTTAAAAAGGTCTTAAATTTGATTTTACCCATACTGGTATGATGAATGTGCACACACAGTTAGGTGATCCAGTGTAAACTTGAGACAGTTTAGGAGAAGTTGCCATGGTTACTTGTAGAAGTAAGATCTCCGTAGATTCTTAGGACAGCTTTTTTGCTGACACCAGTCCCAACTTGCAGTGATCACCATTTGGGATCCTCAGTAGTTTTAAAGCATAGTAGGGCAATTAAAGAATTCTATGTATAAAAGGGTCTTGTATTTTCTGTCAGCTGGTCTTAAAATTAATAAAGTCTTAACCACCATTGTGCAGTGAATTGTTTCCCTTCCAACAAACTCCTATATTTTTTCTGAGGTGCTCCCATAATATTTCTGTGTTTCAAAGGAACCTAATGGAAGCCTTATTGTTGACATTTGAGATTAAAAGAAAAATTTACATTGTTTTAAGGTCAGACTTCAGAGTCAAAATTATTGAATCAGATTAAAACATACTCCAAGCATTCAACTTTGATTGACCATAGGGCATAATTTTTGTCCACAGGATGAGATGAGACACCAATACAGGTTGCCATTGCAGGGGGTAGAATTTTGTTAAATTTTGTGAGAGTCACAACTGGCTCTCACAAACTCATGTTGCGCTTGTCACAATAGTCTTTTTAAATTTTTGCATTTAACAGTCATAACTTTCTTATCTCATATTTTACAGTTTAAAACAAGTATAAAATCCACATGGAAATATTTTTTGATTAGCAATTTCAGAGTTTTTATCAGCAATTTATGTATTTATCAGTGGTTGAAATAAAGTGTTGAAATGTTGTCATGTACACTATCTGGTAATATATAAATAAATATATATATAGATATTTATATTTAACTGTAAAAATTAATCAATCACCAAAATGGTTAAATTATATATATATACATTTAATAGTGGGCAAAACATAACTATATTAGTAATAAATATCAAAATTAAAATGTATGATCACCTTATGATTTTTAGCTCAGCTGACTATAGGTCATCTGAGCTATAGTCGTGGTCCATTGTCTGTCGTCCGTCCGTCTGTCTGTCCGTCCGTCCATCCGTAAGACTGGCACGTTTTGACACCGTTGGACCTACAAATCTGAAATTCGGCATACAGTTAGATGTCCCCAAAATCTCCTACCATGCCAAAAATTGGGTCAATAGGACTTCGTTCCTTCGAGATATTAAGGAAAAACCTGAATTTTTTATTAGAAATCTATTTTCACACTTCAGGACTGCCTAATATCAAAACCACTCATCTGGTTTTCTTCACATTTACCATAAATATTCCTCTATATAGTTCCTATGTACATGCTAGATATTAAGTCAGTATTATATAATTTAAAAAAGTTATGGGTCCAAACATAATGGACTTTGTAAAAAAAATCAGAAAGATATTTGGTCACTTAAGACCAAAAGTGTTAAAGGAAGGGACTTTTTCCAGTAATACAATTTTAATTAATCAAAATTTAATTGGATACCAAAAATAAGATCAAAATCTGTTAATTTTTTTTAAATATTGACAAAAATATAAAATTGGTACCTTAAATTTTTCCCAACTTTTGCCACGGCACGTTTTTTTACTGTAAGTACTGTGGATTTAATTTTCACAGCATGTATACATAAGGATTAAATCTGTTAAAATCTGGTATTTGAAAATAAAAGCTGCAAAATCACTGATCTGTTTTAGTATTCACATTCTTTCATACATTTTCTATGAACATACCAAAAATTAGGTCAGTATTGGACATTATTTTGAAGTTATGGGCCAAAACATAATGCAATTTTTAAAAAAATCAGGAAATATATTCACTCACCTAACATGAGAGTTGCTGAACCTAGAGACTTTTTTTCAGGAATATAACTTTATTTAATCAAGATTCAATTGTTTACCCAAAATTAGATCTGAAATTTGCAAATTTTTCAAGTTATTTGTAAAATAAAAAATCAATACCTTTAAATTTTGTCCAACTTTGGCACTGTTGATTTAATTTTCCCAGCATATATGCATAAGGATTTAATCTTTTAAAATCTGAAATTTCAAAGAAATTGATTGGAAAGAATAGTTTTTATTCATGTTTTCATTCTCCATGTCAAGTGTTGTTTACATCTAGCCCACCTTGTAGTACAGCCTTCACTTGCATTATGTAACCCACCCCAGGCAGCTTGCCTTGGCCCAGCTTGGCCACTACTAGCAGGCTTCCCCTCTGCCCTGCACTAAACCCCCCCCCCCCCCCCAGCTGGTGCATAAACTAGATGAATGTTATTATTTTCTGCTTTTTATTTTATTCTAGGACATGCTACATTTTAGATTTTGTATTGTACCACCAGGGTTACAATGATTAAAGTGTACATTTAATTGTGTCCACAAAGTGGTGTATTGCTATGAAAGTGTGGATGTTCATCAGATAAGTAATTCCTTCCTTGAGAAGAGTAAAAACTTCACCAGGTGTGAAATTGACTAAATTCCAGTAATAAATTAAAACTGAGATAGTAATTAGCATAATGATATTGTTTGTCCCTCATTCAACCAACAGTGTGTATACTTTATTTGAAAAGATGTTTTATTTTATCAAATTTACTTTTATTTTATTTTGGTGAATAAAATTAAGCATGTACTGAAAACTCCAATGGGCAAACTTTTTAATAGTGATTCAAGGAATATTCTTGTAGATGCCATTTTGTGGCATTATTTTCTTTTAAATTCAGTTTAAACATTTATGATTTAAAAATAATAAAATATATGTGTATGCATAATATGTTTTTGCATTACTGTTTTTCTTCAGGACAGTCTTGTCAGAGTATTAGTTTGCAATCATATATTTAGATCTTTACTATAACCAAGTAGGAGGGCCCCTTTCCTCTTAGCTTTTCATATTCTTATATAAATGAAAAACATTACAATAGAATATTTCTACATCCACCTTCGTGCTGCCCTCACTTTTCCCTTCTTCGAACCCCATCCCAAAGTCAGCCTCAGTAAGCAAGAACAAGATGAATCAGATATTAATACTTTAATATTTTGAATGACTATTTGTCCATAGGTACCTATGTACATGCCAGAAATTATGTCAATATTGTGTAATATGTAGACATAGTTGGCATCAATAATGTACCTTGTCAAGACTAAAGAGATATTGTGTCATACAGTCACAAATTCATAAATCACTTCATCAGCATAGTTAATCATAACATCATATCTGTCAAATTGAAAGCTTGCAGACTACCAAACACTTTAGATCCTTCAACAAATAGCTTTATCATCATTCTACTACTGCTTATAACTGCTGTCATTGCATTCATATTTGCTCAAATATATCACAATTTTCAACCCCTCCTAAAAAAATAAAAAATAAACCACTATATTTGACTCTATTAATCCATCAGTCAGGTTATTTCATTTATCATTTACTCATTACATTACATTCCTTTATAATAGCCCAACATGTCCATGATATTCATAAGCTTTATCGACTCGATATAGTATCACAGTGGAGAAACATTTATATTCCAATCACGATCAGCTGAGCGCTGTGACCCATGGGTCCCCTGTTAAGTCCTGGTTCAGTTGAAGATTGTAAATATTATATATATAATCCAAAATTTAATAAAATCCCTGATGAAATAAAAAAAAGAAAATTTCAAGTCTATTCCTTGTTGTGTCATTTGCACTTAGTACAATTATATAAAAAGCTTCAGTAAGCAATACATGGGTCACCTTTGAAACTTAAAGACACATGTTCACTTCGCATGGAATTAACTGAATATTATATTATTATCCTAGTTCTTTTAAAAATATTTGCATTTCCACCAAAGCAATAAAGTTTAAATAAGTGTGCTGTCAACAACAGTTAGGAAGATCCTTTAACAAAACGGTGTGAACTACCTTCTATAACGTTGTGTCTGCTTTATTTTGACTGATTTTTAGTAACTTGACAAGTTCATTTGAGAAGTCTATTCACATGTGCTGTTTTTTTTTTTTTTAATTATATTTGTATGATATAATGGATAACCTCTCAAATAAAATTCTAAACATAAATGACTTTTCACCGGGATTCCCCCCTTGTCTCGGTACCGCAGGCAGGTATAAAGGCCAATGTGAGCGTTTCATCACCTGTGACAGAACGAAATGCCCAGAAAAGCGTACCAGATTGAAAGTGCATACAGCCCGTTTAATAACGTGGATAACTTGCTTTGTTAAAATAATCACAAATATTTTGCTTTCTGATTTACATTGATGAACGCTTTATAGCATGTCGAGTCCACCGAATTGGGACCTTTTTGTCATTGAAAATCACAACGGTCAGACAGATCAGGGTGTCAGAGGTCAGATGACCTCTATTCAAATAAAGTCAACGTCAACCAGTGAATGCATGGGTCAAGTGACGATGATGCAATATCAACCAATGGGTGTTGAGTCAGGTGTCACAGGTGTCAATAGGATTAGCTTTCCGGGAAACTAATGCAGCAAGAATTTCGTGTTAGTTTATGCATCCTTCATTGAAGCTCGCTCAGTGAGAATTGACCAAACCCTGGGGTCCTTTGTCGAGCACCTACCCGTCAGATTTGTTTTTAAACTTACATGTTAACTGTTATTTACGGCTTCATTTCACCACGTAGGGTGTCCAAGGAATCGTTCCCCTCAAAAGTGGAGACAGGCGTTTTAATTGATTGCATACACGGCAATAAGATATGGAAACTGGTTTGCAGTGGGTTAATTTTGCGTTGCAAATTGCGATGCATTACTGCTTATTTGGAGTGCTGAAGTCTGATTGTCACCATGTATATTAAAAACGAGGAGTGCGCGCAGGTGCATATGTATGATCTGGAGCAAAATTGTTTCTGTAAATAAACTGAAAAATGTGGCGATCATGCCTGAAATTTACCTCTATGTCAGTTGTTTGTACATGAGTCGCATGCAATTCGCGGTAATCGATTTTAAGCGAGTCTATATGAGGGTCAACCCGCGGGACTGGCGTGAAACTCTACCCCTGCTTCGTGACGCTCTTCATTAATAATGAGTGGGCAGATCAGCATAAAATGACATGTAATTAAGTGTATGGTAAGATGATATAACATTGTTGCATTGCATGTATACTTGTAGCTGCCACTGGATGTAACACTTGTGCTGAAGGGTCAGATGGGAAAATAACTTGCAGTGAATGTGCCATTGAATATAGTCTAGCCATCTGCCAAACATGCAGTGACAGCAACTGCATAAAATGTGATTCAGATCCTGCAAAATGTCAGACATGTAAAGATGGATATTATCTTGATCGGACTACTTGCAAACGTGAGAAATTTTTTCCATTCTATTATCTATAAATCCCTAAGAACCTTTATGTATAGGTTTATGTTGGATCCACTATCCCAGAAAGGCAAACATAATCGAAAATTTGGTTGCTCAGACAACTTTTTCCGGAAGTTTTACTTGCCCTTGGCAAGTGTTGCTACAAATGTTGAACCCGGACATGGGTGAAACAAACTGTAACAACCAAGCCAGGTTTTACCTGTGGTTTGATGAAATGGGAGAAGTACAGGCACAGAAATAAGGCAGGAAGAAAAGGAAGCAGAACAAGCAGAAATTGTGCTGCATCCTTTCATTGGCTTACTTATAGTGTAATAGCTCATTGCCTGTTGACATAAACTAATTTCTCGCCATTCATTTTTGTCAGCTGGGGTGACAGCTTTTTAGCTCAGCTGACTGAAAGTCATCTGAGCCATAGCAATCACTCTTTGTCTATCGTCTGTCCGTTAACCAGGCACAAATCGTTACCGCTGGCCCTAGAATCTTGTAACTTGGGATTCTGAGAGGTTGATGAATAATCTCCTTGGAAATCAGAAATTAGGTCTCTGTTACCCATATCCTTTGAGCCATGGGGCCCCAAAGTACCCCCCCAGAATAGTAAAAAATTTCATACAAAATCTCATTAACTACATCACTGATGGTCATGATTTTTGGCATACATATTGATCATGAGGTGTTCCATTAGTTCCGGCAGACTGGTGGTGCCACCTGTATTTTTCAAATGTTCACAATTTTTTTACTCTTTTGAGCGAACCTGTGAGCTTATGCGATGGTGCGGCGTCGTCCGTCGTCTGTACGTTAACCATAGCTATCTCAAAAATGGCAGGAGCTAGCATCACCAAATTTTTTGCAAATAATCAGTCATCAAAAAAACTATATCGGATTTTGTTTATTTTTTTTCTAACTGGATTTTCTTAGATTTTATAGGGAAAAAGCAAAAAAAGCTTTAAAAATCTTCTTCTCCAAAAACGGTCCAGCCAAATTGTCCAATATTTCACAGTAAAGATCCCTGGAACAATCTTTCTCAAATTTGTTCGAATGGTTCCAGTTCCGAGATTTTTGGTCAAGATACAGGAGGTTGAACTTTGTTAATAGTGCAAAAAGCATAGTAAAATTTAAATCTCAGAAACGGCTGTAGCTATCATCACCAAATTTTATGCCAATGTTGGTCACATAGGTCATATCTTAAATTGAGGTATTGGTGGCGCCACCTGCATCGGCCTTTTTTGTACAGGGTCATCAGTGCCTGTATCACACTGAGGGATACAAAAAACTTCTTCTCTGAAACCATATGGCCAAAATGTTAAATATTGCACAGAAATGATTCTATGGTAGTGCTTTCTGAAGTTTGTTCAAATGGTTTCTTTTCAGTGACTTTTGGCTAAGTTATGGGAAGCTGAATTTAGTCATATGCCATAACAGCCCATTTTAGCTCAGTGGCTACAAAGATCTTCTTCTCAAAAACCACTGGGCCAAATTCTTAAATCTCACACATTAATTATCCTCAGATGTTGATAATTCAGGTTTGTTCAAATGGTTTTGGTTCAGTGCTTTTTGGCTGAGTTACAGGAAGCTGAACTTAGCCAGTTTACTTTATCTTCCTATATTATTTATAAACCTGTGAAAAGTTGTTCAAATTATGCCAGTGAAGCCAGTTTGTTAAATATTTTACAAGAATAATCCCTACAATAATTCTTATAATAATTGTCATTAATGGTTCAACATGAATGTTTTTTTGGCTTAATTATGGAGATTGAATTGAGTCATTTTACCATATATGTTAGCTGTGTGATGCTGTTACATCTAGCCTGGCACCAGTTTATCAGCATCTATTACATCATGCCACTAGACATTTAGATTTCAGGTTATCTTTGGTTAAGATTGACAAGAAAGTTTTTTTAAAAGCTTTTAAAAAATTTAGATGTATGATTTAAGTTATTCATCATACCAGGCAATGTTACAATCATGGATATTCAGCTCTCTGTGGCTATATAAAGACAACTGTATGTGGATTATAAATTATTGGTATCCCTACTCAACTTAATTCAAGAATTAGCCATCAATGAGATATATCTGTATTTTAATTTTGCAATCAGTATGCATCCATAATAATTTTACATATATTCCTGATTTCTTTTTTATAAAAAAAAGTCAGCTGAAAAGCATTTTGTATTGGGAAAATAAATTTCAAAGTTATTTTAAGTAGGATCACTTTTGTGTTCAGATGGCAGCACTTGGTTTCCATTGGCAGATTGCAAGTGCCTTGATGTTGGCCATTAGCCAAGATGATGTCAGCTCTATAAATAGTTTTGGCACAGTGCCAGGATCGGAAGAAGTGCAGCCAGGTATAGGTCAAGAGTTCACTCAGTGCAGTAGCTGCATTCTATTTATAGCTATGCAGACTGTTCACTGCATCATATTTGGCACCAAAGTTCAGCCTGAATCTATTTATAGCTTTGGCAGACTGCCAGCTGTGTCAGATTATGCAACAGGTCAAGAGTTCACTCAGTGCAGCCAGGTACAGGTCAAAAGGTCACTCAGTCTAGCCAGGTGCAGGTTAAGAGTTCACTCAGTGCAGTAGCTTGAGGCAGCAATTTGTCACAGGTCACTCGGGGGCAACTGCCTTACTCACCTAAGCCTTGTCAGCCCAGTGCATCAAACTCTGATGTATTGGACTGATATTTTGACTTGTCTATGCGTCTCTGATGGTATTTTCATTTACAAGACAGGTGGTGCCATGTACATTGACTTTTGCACAGTGTGTGTGCCTGCTTATTTCTACAGAGGAATTTGATATATCAGCCTGAAATTGGGCGTATTTATACATATCGGATAGCTTTGTCGTATACAAGACATGTGGTGCCACCTACAATAATTTTTGCACAATTTGTATCCCTGCTTATTTCTCAGGAGGGGTTTGATATATCAGTCTGAAAATTGGCATATATGTATATCTCTGATAGCTTAGTTGTATACAAGACTGGTGGTGCCAGCTAGAATTGTTTTTGTGTTGTGTGCACCCATGCCAGAATTTCAGCAGTGATGTTAGTGTAATTGTTTCTTATTCAAAATGTTTAGTACTTGCATTGTTCATTTACATGAAAAGTAATGGTCCAGCATTGAAGCATTATACCTGGTGTATTTCCCCAATGCACAGGTTCGCATTAGGCCTGTAGGCCTTGTTTTCAAATTTTTACGAATTTTTTTCTCCATTTTTGAGACCTTTTAAAGATATGGTTATCTGTCAGCAGGGTACAAATCATAACAACTGGACCTAGAATCGTCATTCTTGTCATGCAAGGAGGCCCATGAAAAGTGTCTGTGGAATCCTGAAATTAGGTCTCTGCTACCCATATCCTTCAAGATAGAGGACTCCGAAGTATCCCTCAGAATGATGCAAAATTTGATACAACAGCTGAAGTATCTAAACAACTAATGCAGAGATCAGCATGATTCTTTGCATGGATATTAACTATTGTTTTTATTAGTTTCTGCAGACTGGTATTTTTGTATCCGCAAAAAGAAGTTTTGAGGATAACACGTTTTTGACGGGGTTTCTCCGCCGCCGCCGCCCATTCATATTCGGAGAACTCCTCTGAGACTACTGGACCGATTTTTTTTTAAAGTTACGCCAATATCAGGTCACGTGTGAACTGTTGCCTAACCAATTTGCGTTGACCTCTGATCTTTTTAGCAAACCTGTGAGCTTATGCGATGGCGCAGCGTCATCCATCCGTCGTCCGCCGTCCAGGGCTGGCTTTCCGCCATCCATGGCTGTAAGTCAGAAACTGTTGGAGCTAGCAGCTCCAAATTACATGTAAGAATTCGTCACATGTGAAACTTGGTGCCCTGGAGCTTATTATTGGGTATCTGCATTAACCTAGATTTTATAGAGAAAAAGCTTAAAAACCTTTAAAAATCTTCTCTGAAACTGTCCAGCCAAATTGTCCAATATTTCACAGAAATGATCCCTGGAACAATCTCTCTCAAGTTTGTTCGAATGGTTCCAGTTCGGAGATTTTTGGCCGAGTTACAGGAGGTTGAACTTAGTCATCTGTCCAAAAAAAGCACACTAAAATTAAAATCTCAGAAACGGCTAGAACTATAATGACCAAATTTTATACCTATGTATGTCACATATGTCATATCTGATTTTGAGGTATTGGTGGCGCCACCTACATTGATGTGTTTTTTACAAGCGAAAATGTAATTTTAAACTCTTCTAGCTTATACACTGATTTATGATGAAACTGTTCAGCTGATTGGTTTAAATTTTTCAAGAATTATTCTATGGTAGGGTTCTGCCAGTTTTATAAGAATAGATGGGGTAAATACAGTTTTAAAAAAGCATTTTAGCCAATTGAAAAAGGCTTTCTGTATTTGAAAACAGATTTTACTTCTTGCAGCCAAGTCAAGAGGTCACTCGGTACAAACAGGTGGGGTTCAGACATCACCATGGCAACTGACCTGGCTGGGGGGGGGGGTGTCTAGACAATGTGTCTAGACGTCTAGACACAGCGTCTAGACGTCTGGACACAATGTTTAGATGCAGAATTCCCACATTATTGGAACTATATCTTTCAACTGATTGAAAAAACTTGGTTTGCATTTAAGCGAACTGGGTTTATCATCAGGTCACATGTGAACTGCTGCGCCTTCACTTTTGGTTGACCTCTGACCTTTCCTTGCTGCACAGTGTCCATTTGTGCGTCTGTTTCCACACATAAACCCACATATCTTTGGAACCGTTTGACCAATCAGGCTAAAAATTTTGCACAAATGTAGCCCTTTGATAGCTTTATAACATACACTAAAATGGTGGCGCCACCTGCAACCATTTTTGCACAGCGTCCATCTGTTCATCTGCCTTGGGATAATATTACTCATATCTCAGCAGTGGTTTGACTTATCCACCTGAAATTTTGCAGGTTTATACATCCTAGACAGCTTTCTCGATTTTATGACAGGTGGCGCCACATACATTCACATTTTCTCTGTAGACATCCAAGCTCATATCTCGGGAACCTTTTGACTGATTGGGTCAAAATTTTGCATGTGTATAGATCTTACATAGCTCTTCATCATAGGCAAAACTGGTGGTGCCACCTGCAACCATTTATGCACAGCGTCCATCTGTTCATCTGCCTTGGGATAATATTACACATATCTCAGCAGTGGTTTGACTTATCCACCTGAAATTTTGCAATTTTATACATCCCTGACAGGTTTCTCGATTTTATGACAGGTGTCGCCACCTACATTCACCTTTACTCTGCAGACATCCAAGCTCATATCTCGGGAACTGTTTGACCGATTAGGCCAAAATTTTGCATGTGTATAGATCTCACATAGCTCTTGGCGCCACCTGCAACCACTTATGCACAGCATCCATCTGTTGATCTGCCTTTGGATAAAATCACTCATATCTCGGCAGTGGTTTGACTTATCCACCTGAAATTTTGCAGGTTTATACATCCTGGAAAATTTCTCGATTTTATGACAGGTGGCACCACCTACATTCACGTTTAAGCTGCAGACATCCATGCCAATATGCAACACACCAAGCTGTATTCCCCTTGCCACTTAATCTATGCCTTACTTCACCTGTCCCACTCAGATTTCTGCGGATGGGCCATTTTCATAAAAAGTGACAAATAACGGAACAGACATTTTCAAAAATTTTTTGATCAGGAATTACAATATTTTTACACAGAAATAAAATATATGTCCACACAAAATGTGTGTAGAAACAGCAAAGCTAGATTAGAAAATTCAACAGAAATGATACAAAAAATATTTTTTCCATTTTGTCTATGCCGTTATGACAATAACGGTAAAGACATGAAGTTTATATTTATACTATTAAAAAGATGCAAAAAATATTTAAATTTATTAAAAGTCAATCATGAGTCAGGGTAACATAATATTTTTTTCAGTTAAAGATAATTCACTAACACAAAATTAATCATGAGCTGAATACCCAAATAAATTGTTTGGAATAATTAACCTTGACGTCTTTACCGTTATCAGTTGAAGTCTTTACCATTATCTCATTAACAAGACAAGTTTCAGTGTCAGCAACCTTGTAGCTGTTACATGTGAAACTTTCTACATATATCCAGCTTGTTTTACTGAATTTTAAAAACCAAACAAAGTAAAATAGATCACCCATGGTTGTTACTCATATACAGTTTTCTCAATGTTGAAATAACATAAGTACCTGCTCTCATTGTTTTAACATAATATATTTAAAACATTCAAATTACACAAACCTAGTCTGAATGCTATTATATAAAACTTATTACATCTTAAATGAACATTAGTTTGTGTAAAATCTTTACTTTATTCTACTGGAAGTGGAATATTTTTTTCAAATTTTAGCTCAGCTGATTTTAGCATGCTGACCATAGTGATAGGTCTTTGTCTGTTTTCTGGTTATCCAGGTGTCCCTCCCTTAGCAAGGCACAAGTCCTAACTTTAAGACACAGAAATTCATGCTTGAAACATGTTTTGAGCACTGTGGAAGTCAACCTTTTCTGAGGATGTGAGGCCATTGAACAAAAATTTTCCATTGGACAAATGGCACCAGTTCTTCAAAATTATTACCATATATTGTAATAAAATATGGTCTGCTCACTGATAATAGAGAGTTTATGAGCTGAGTAAAATATGTGGTTCCACCTGTACTTTTTCTGTTATTCTAATTGAATTTTTCTTATATTTTTAAGACTTCTAAAGTAAAGCAAATTGTGCCATTTTCCCAGCAGTGATTTCATGTGTTTCCCCCAAAAAATGTGATATGCCTATTGATTATATAGATATTCTTGTCAGTTGAACAAGTGGTAGCAGCATTGTGCCACCTATTTACATGCCATTTTATTTTTATTTTGAGACTTCTAAGTTATACCAGTTGTGTATTTTCCTGAGATGATGGTTCATGCATTTCCTGAAATTTTGTATGCTTAGTGATCATGGTTAGTGTAATTGGCTTAACAAAACAGATGACTAGAGGTCACTTTTTCCAAATATTAGGCATCTATTAATTGTATTTATCCTTGACTTTTGAGACTGCCAAATTACAGCAACTGTGTCAAATTAGTACTTTTATGTATGACACTGACAGGAAGCAGTACGTGACATATATCAGAGTATTTGCAGGTATTCATTTTATATTAGACTATCAAACTGAAATCATGTCCATTAATCAGACATCATTTGATTAAAATTGTCCATTAATTAGAAATTATTACATCAAATTTTTAACAAGACTGGCCTCCACCCAGGGTAAGCTCTCTTAAGGCTTAATGGGATAGCTGTGCCCCAGGCAACATTCAATCGCAAACAAATCCACCTTTCGGGGTTTCCTCAGTCCTATGACCCAGCAATTGATGTGATAACACACCCAGGACCTGTAAGTGTGGTAGTCACTGGGCCTGGTTAACAGGACATAAATCATAAATGAGATGAATCGTGTGCAACCGCCCTGTTAAACTCTTAAAATAATAGTTACATACATAGTTAAGTTAGTACTTAAGAAATGAAGATGTGTACCTGCACCAAAAATGATAAAAAAATTTGTCAGTGTCTTGGGAACTCAAAATCCCAATTTTTTGGCCTACAATTTCAGGAAACATGTCAGACTGCACTCTCATGTAATACCAAAAAGGATTTTGTAACCAAGCACATTTAATTAGGTTAAGTGCTTTACAAGTTTCTTTCGGATTACTGATTTACACTCACAGAAATTCTAACATAAAAAGTTAAATAAATGCCACCTTAACTTGTGAATTGCTCAGGGGTTTTAATCATTCATTCAGTGCATTGATTATTTTATGCATTTTTACATCAGTTAGCTTGGTATACCTAAGTAAAGAATGCAGCGTGGAGTTCTGATGAATTCTGATGTCAACAGGTTAACTTTAGAATATCAGATGTACACAAGGCTACATCTGAAATGTGAAAAGTAAACTTGCTTTGAATGCAGATTATAGACATAAGGCATGATCATCCCCAAGTCTGAATTGACATTCCTACTTGTTAATTCAGACAAGTAAATATTTGGTTTTACCAAAGGAATCATGGCATTTTCCCCCCAAAAAAACTCTCCTTTGTAAGCTTGATGTGAAGGGCTAAAACAATAAACAGTTTACAACTTCATGAGGAAATATGTCATATGACCTCTAACAAATGCATGGTATGTTTGATTATTTGGTGTTCCTTTTTTAAGTAGAGGCATATTCTTGTATTATCATATAAAATATATTTAATTTCTTTCTCTCAAAATAAACTGACACATAATATTATTATACAGGAAATACTGTGGCAAGGTTACAGCAATAAATTGTACATATTGTGAGCTCAAGCTCCGGGTCTTTGTCACACAAATCTTTACCGTTAATACATATTCATAAAAGACACAAATATGGCCTGTAGGATATGGTTATGTACAACAGCTTGAAAAGTAGTTCCTCAACACAGCCTAAACACTATGCATATTCAACAGTGACAGATCCTGTCATTTAACTCCTGATGATTCCATGTCTATCAATGATAACGGTAAAGACATCCAATTGTTGTGACATCCACTAACACTGTGGTTTGAAACCAACTTTTACAGTATAAAAAACACTAGCAGGGTCCTGCTTGTGGTCAGTATACCTGTCTCATGTGCTGATTCTTGTGCAGATGACATTACCTGTGAGCTTATTAAAAAATTAAGTTCAAATCTCATAATTAGCATAATATGATAACGGTAAAGACAAGCACATGTATAATTTATGGTCACACAAATAAGGACTTCCCATATACATGTATTTTGTAATACCATAATCATGACATGTTTCAGCACCAATTCAAGTGATATACTTAAATAACAGATATAGTCCCAGGTGGCCTCTTTACTAAAAGTAATTATTTTCTATCTTTCAAATTGTTGTATTCAATTTTGGACATATAACGGTATGGACATTTATGTTACTAATGATTTCAAAAATCTTTTAAAAAATGTAAATATATACCTATTTAATTTTTTTTAGTTCCGCATTTTAGTTTATACATGACAGAATACCAAAATTGAAAAAATGATAAAGTATAATAGGTTTTAAAATGATGGACATTTCTTTACCGTTATTTGTCACATTTTGTGAAAATGGCCTGGATACACATAGTGGCTTGTCGACTACCCATATTCTGGTTTTAAAATGTCCTAGTCCGAAACTTGCAGGTCAGAACAGTCCATTTTGCTGAAATCATAACGACTAAGGTAGATATGCAGGAATTAGGAGGATCAATATTAAATTTTAAAAATAAACCTCCATTCATACTCCTAAACTTTGCACAGGTTCGCATTAGGCCTGTAGGCCTTGTTTTTAATGGAATTTGTGTCAAATTTGAAATGGATAAACACTGGCTCATGATCAATATACATACAAGGTTTCTGGACACTAGACTAAATCACAGCTGAGAAACTGATATGATTGCTGCCATTTTCTGAAGACGATTTTCTGTAAAACTAACCTTAAAAGGCTTTATTGGTCAAGTTGAAATATCACATAATTATATGTTGTTACTTATTAAACTTAATGTGTTTTATAGGGAAACCAGTGAAAAACAGCACTTGAAATAATTTGGAGAAATTTACTTTGTATTGATATCAAATGAAGTTTCAAAATATTTTGCAGAGTGCCCAGGACTAGATAAATGCTTAAAGTGTTCAGGCAGCACTAAATGTGACTCCTGTGCAGGTGGCTTCTGGGACACCAAAGGAAAGACTTGCAAAGGTAAGGAATAAATCTTCATCCTTAATTCAACAGTCCCAGCTGGCTCAGGTTACCATGAATCATGTCTTTCAGAAATGTGCTAGTAAATGTGTGTGTCTGTGACCCACAATATCTCTTTCAGATGTTCTAGCTGTTGGGTCGGATAAGCAGATTTCTGGTTGTTGGACCCTAAGCAGTCAACTTGTTACAGTCATTGGCTAGTGTATATTGTTATACATATGCTTACCTGTAACTGTGGAGGCGGTGGTGTAATGGTTCAGATCTCGGTAAGACCCCCCACCATGCCAAGACCCTTAGGCAAGGTCCCAACCGCAAGTGTGCCTCTGTCCACCCAGCAGTAGAAATGGATACCAGTAAATACTGGGAAGGTAACCTGCGATGAACTAGCGTCCCATCCAGGAGGAGTTTAACTCCTAAGTCGCTTCACGCTACCAAAAACTAAGCTCCAGCCTGATGAGCCATTAGGCTCGGGTAGTGCCAAGCAGACTTTACCTTTTTTTTATTTTACCTGTAACTATAATTAACCTAAGCCTGAGCATAATGTATTATACACTGTTGCCAACTTAGTTAGAAAAGATATGGGCTAGTTCAGAGTATTTGCAGAAGACTCAGAGTCAATTCTGTCTGTGGGACCTAATTATAAGCAATCCCCTTGTTACAGTCATTGGCCAGTACTGATTATAAAATATGCCTACTTGTAACTAAAATTAGCCTGAGCCTGAGCATAATCTATTGCCTTCTGTTGCCAGCTTAGTGATAAGTGTACGGCTAGTTCAGAATATTTGCAGAAGACTAAGAAAGGGTTCCCGCGGGGCCTTAAAAAGTCTTAAAAGGTCTTATTTTTGATTTTGCATTTTTAAGGCCTAGAAAAGGTTAATGATTAATATAATTAGGCCTATATGAAGAGATCAACGTCCTCTTTTGCATCCTATCACACGCTAGTAACGAAGTGTTTATAATATTCAAAGTTCTATAATCTGATCAGTATTTGCATTTGTACAATTAATGTTCAGTTTCGTTCATATACGTCCAATACGGTGGGACGCACAAGGACAAGTGTGACAAATAGGTAGATAGACATTAAAAAAAAACATTTTAAACTTAAAGAGAAAAAACTTTCAATCTTAGTCTTTTTACGGAATAATAAAAACGATTCACATATACGTATGTGTATGTTTATCCACCATTTGGACGTTCATAGCCTACTTATAGGCCCCATGTTATGGTTAGTAGAAAAGCCTGGGCCTAGCCTGATATCCCCCCCCCCCCCCCTTCTGCTAAGTACATGTATGCTAACGGCGCAGTGTCGTTCAATCTGTAAAGGTGTTATTGAGGTACGTAATTCCTAGTCTGAGTGGCCAGCCATGATGCCGCATGCTACGTATCTCTATCTATAAATGATTTAGAACTCCGTAACTCTTCCATTTTTAGCTCAGCTGACTGAAAGTCATCTGAGCTATAGCGATCACTCTTTGTCCGTAGTCCGTCTGTCTGTCTGTCCGTCTGTCCGTCCGTTAACCAGGCACAAATCGTAACCGCTGGACCTAGAACCTTGTAACTTGGCATTCTGAGAGGTCCATGAAAAATCTCCTTGGAAACCGGAAATTAGGTCTCTGTTACCCATATCCTTCGAGCTATGGGGCCCCAAAGTACCCCCCAGAAAAGTCCAAAATTTCATACAAAAACTTCAATATCTCATTATCTACTTGACTGATGGTCATGATTTTTGGCATACATATTGATCATGAGAGGTTCCATCGGTTCCTGAAGACTGGTGGCGCCACCTGTATTTTTCGATTTTTTACGAATTTTTTTCTCTATTTTTGAGACCTTTAAAAATGTGAACATCTGTTAACAAGGCACAAATCGTAATGACTGGACTTAGAATCTTCATTCTCGACACACTGAGAGACCTATGAAAAGTCTCCATGGAAACCAGAAATTAGGTCTCTGTTACCCATATCCTTCCAGCTATGGGGCCCCAAACTACCCCCCCAGAAAAGTAAAAAATTTCAAACAAAAACTTCAATATCTCATTAAATACTTGACTGATGGTCATGATTTTTGTCATACATATTGATCATGAGATGTGTCATCACTTCCTGCAGACTGGTGGCGCCACCTGTATCGTTCAATTTTTTACGAATTTTTTTCTCTATTTTTGAGACCTTTCAAAATGTAAACATCTGTTAACAAGGCACAAATCATAAAGACTGGACCTAGAATCTTCATTCTTGACACACTGAGAGACCTATATAAAGTCTCCATGGAAACCAGAAATTAGGTCTCTGTTACCCATATTCTTCGAGCTATGGAGCCCCAAAGTACCCCCAGGAAAAGTAAAAAATTTCATACAAAAACTTCATTATCTCATTAAATACTTGACTGATGGTCATGATTTGTGGCATAACTATTGATCATGAGATGTGTCATCACTTCCTGCAGACTGGTGGTGCCACCTGTATTGTTTGATTTTTTTACGATTTTTTCCTCTATTTTTGAGACCTTTTAGGATGCTGTCATCTGTTAACGTGGCACAAATCATAACGACTGGACCTAGAATCTTCATTCTCGACACACTGAGAGACCTATGAAAAGTCTCCATGGAAACTAAAATTAGGTCTCTGTTACCCATTTTCTTCGAGCTATGGAGCCCTAAAGTACCCCCAAGAAAAGTAAAAAATTTCATACAAAAACTTCAATATCTCATTAACTACTTGAATGATGGTCATGATTTGTGGCATAACTATTGATCATGAGATGTGTCATCTGTTCCTGCAGACTGGTGGCACCACCTGTATCGTTCGATTTTTTACGATTTTTTCCTCTATTTTTGAGACCTTTAAGGATGCTGTCATCTGTTAGCATGGCACAAATCGTAACGACTGGACCTAGAATCTTCATTCTCAACACACTAGAAGACCTATGAAAAGTCTCCATGGAAAACAGAAATTAGGTCTCTGTTACCCATATCCTTTGAGCTATGGGGCCCCAAAGTACCCCCCCAGAGTAGTAAAAAATTTCATACAAAAACTTCAATATCTCAATAACTACATCACTGATGTTCATGATTTTTGGCATACATATTGATTATGAGATGTTCCATCAGTTCCTGCAGACTGTTGGCGCCACCTATATTGTTTGATTTTTTTTTACGATTTCTTCCTCTATTTTTGAGACCTTTAAGGATGCTGTCATCTGTTAGCATGGCACAAATCGTAAAGACTGGACCTAGAATCTTCATTCTCAATACACTGAGAGACCTATGAAAAGTCTCCATGGAAACCAGAAATTAGGTCTCTGTTACCCATATCCTTCGAGCTATGGGGCCCCAAAGTACCCCTCAGAGTAGTCAAAAATTTCATACAAAAACTTCAATATCTCAATAACTACATCACTGATGGTCATGATTTGTGGCATAACTATTGATCAAGAGGTGTTCCATCAATTCCTGCAGACCGGTGGCACAACCTGTATTTGTTCGGGGTTTTTTTTACGAATGTTTTATCTATTTTTGAGACCTTTAAAGATATGAACATCTGTGAACAGGGCACAAATCATAAAAACTGGACCTAGAATCTTCATTCTTGACACACAGGGAGACCCATGAAAATTCTCCATGGAAACCTGAAATTAGGTCTCTGTTACCCATATTCTTTAGGCTGTATGGCTCCAAAATACCCCCGAGAATAATGGAAAATTTGATACAAAAAGTGCAGTATCTCAATAACTACAACACTGATGGTCATGATTTTTGCATACATATTGATCATGAGCTGTTCCATCAGTTTCTGCAGAGAGGGTGCGCAACCTCTATTTTTTTCAAATTTTTACGAATTTTTTTTCTCTTTTTTCGAGACCTTTGAAGATGTGGTTATCTATCAAGAGGGTACAAATTGCAACAACTGGACCTAGAAACTTCATTCTTGTCATGCAAGGAGGCCCATGAAGAGTGCCTGTGGAAACTTGAAATTAGGTCTCTGTTACCCATATCCTTCAAGCTATAGGACTCTGAAGTATCCCTCAGAATAATGGACAATTTGATACAAAAGCTGAAGTATCTGAACAACTAATATGGAGATCATCATGATTCTTTGCATGGATATTGACCATTAAGTGTTTTTAGCTCAGCTGACTGTAAGTCATCTGAAGTATCCCTCAGAATAATGGACAATTAGATACAAAAGCTCAAGTATCTAAACAACTATTGCAGTGATCACCATGATTCTTTGCATGGATATTGATCATGGAATGTGTCATCAGTTTCTGCAGTATGGTGGCGCCACCTGTTTTTTTTTTTTTTTATTTTTACGAATTTTTTTCTCTATTTTTGAGACCTCATAAGATGCGGTCATCTGTTAACATGGCACAAATCGTAACAACTGGACCTAGAATCTTCTCTCTTGACATGCTGAGAGGCCCATGAAAAGTTTCCTTAAAAACTTGAAATTAGGTCTCTGTTACCCATAACCTCTGAGCTATGGGGCTCCGAAGTACCCCCCAGAATAATGGAAAATTTGATACAAAAGCTCAAGTATCTGAACAATTATTATATTGATCACCATGATTCTTTGCATGGATATTGATCATGAAATGTTTCATCAGTTTCTGCATTCTGGTGGCGCCACCTGTATTTTTTCAATTTTTAGCTCAGCTGACTGAAAGTCATCTGAGCTGTAGGGATCACCTTTTGTCGGTCGTCCGTCCAGCCATTCAGGCGTCTGTCTGTTAACAGGGCACAAATCGTAACCGCTAGATCGGGAATCTTCTTACTTAAAATCCTTGGAGGTCTATGGAAATTCTCCTTGTAAACCTGAAATTAGGTCACTGTGACCTATATTCTTCGAGCTATGGGGTTCTGAAGTACCCCCCAGAATAATGCAAAATTTAATACAAAAGCTCAAGTATCTGAACAACTAATGCATTAATCACTATGTTTTTTTGCATGGATATTGATCATGGAGTGTTTCATCAATTTCTGGAGATTGGTGGCGCCACCTATATTTTTTTTATTTTTTACGATTTTTTTTCTCTACTTTTGTGATCTTTAAACATTTGGTCATCTGTAAACAGGGCACAAATCATAATGACTGGACCTAGAATCTTCTGTCCTCACCTCCAGGGAAGCCGATAAAAGGTCTACATGGAAACCCAAAATAAGGTCCCTGTTACCCATATTCTGTGAGCTATGGGGCTCTGAAGTTCCCCCAGAATAAAGATTTGGTCATATATTAACAGGGCACAAATCATAATGACTGGACCTAGAATCTTCTGTCCTCACCTCCAGGGAAGCCCATAAAAGGTCTACATGGAAACCCGAAATAAGGTCCCTGTTACCCATATCCTTCATGCTCTGGGGCTCCGAAGTACTCCCCAGAATAAAGATTTGGTCATCTGTTAACAGAGCACAAATTATAATGACTTGACCTAGAATCTCCTTTCTTGATATGCTGGGAGGCCCCTGAAAAGTCTCCTTGTGCACCTGAAATTACATCTCTGTTACCCATATCCTTCATCCTATGCGGCTTTGAAATACCCCCCAGAATAAACATTTGGATTTGTTAACAGGGCACAAATCATAATAACTGGACCTAGAATTTTATTTTTTGACATGCTGGGAGACCCCTGAAAAGTCATCTTGTAAACCTTGAAAATACGTGTATGTTACCCATATCCTTCATGCTACAGAGCTCCATAGTACCCCAATGAATATTGGATGATTTTATACAAAAGGTCAAGTTTGGAAAAAGTATTTCATTCAAATTTGACATTCAGATGATAAAATTACTTTTGTCAATGTCTTCCTGGTCAGCTGAGCGTCATGACCCCTGGGTCACTTGTTTTAATATCGCACAGTGCATGCGTAGTAACTATTCACCTGTTCGCGCGACGTTGGCTGAATGCGAAGATTACAACTTCAGGTCTGCACAAATAATAAGAATATTAAGCCATAATATGAGTACATCATTATGGGCAAATGCCAGTTTAATAACCAGTGGCTGGTTGATGCTAAATACAGTGGGTGGATTCAGCCGGACCATGCCTGTAAGTACCATGCTTTCTGTACGTGGTGCAGAAAATCGTTCAAATTAGGAACGATGGATGTCAAAGCCGTCGACAGTCATATGAAGAGTGAAAAACATGCAAAATCGGGATCATTGGAACAGTCAATCAAATTGAATCCGATCACCAATAACGCGTCGGCTTCAAGTTCTGCAGGTTTAGCTGTCGCCCATTCACCTACTCCATCGTCATCAAGCCTGTCTGGACAAACGATAGGTGACACCGCACAACCTGGGACTGGTGGAAGCAAGATTCAGCATACGTTCGTTCCATCAGAAACGCTGAGAGCAGAAGTCTTATGGACCATGCATACTGTTTCCCGCCATAATCCGTATAACTCCAATCAATAGATTGAATCATTTTTTTGTCTCATGTTTCCTGACAGCGGAATGGCTAACAGTTTTGCTTGCGGGGAAGACAAAACTGCCTACATTACCAAATATGGTTTGGCGCCTTTTATCCAAACAAAGTTAATCTCTCAAGTTGGGGAAAGTCACTTTGTTCTGATGTTTGATGAAAGCCTTAACAAGGCCATAAAAAGCAAACAACTTGATTTGCATATCAGATACTGGGTAACTGATGAGAGTGGAACACGTGTCCAGTCCAGGTACCTGGGATCCGAGTTCCTGGGCCATGGAAGAGCAAATAGATTTTTTTAAAATTGAGCCATTTTTTAAGAAAATGTTCAGGCCAGTTACCTTGCAGGGTAAAACAGATTTTTTTAAAGTTGTGACATTATTTAAGAAAATGTTCAGGCTGCAGCTGCCTTGCAGGGTAAAACAGATTTTTGAAAGTTGTGACATAATTTAAGAAAATGTTCAGGCTGCAGCTGCCTTGCAGGGTAAAACAGATTTTTGAAAGTTGTGACATTATTTAAGAAAATTTTAAGGCTGCAGCTGCCTTGCAAATTAAAGCAAAGAACTCGTGAATCAGAAAAAATAAATTTTTAGAAAGTTGAGCCATTATTTATGAAAATGTTTTAGCCAGTTGCCTTGCGAAATAAAACAGATTTTGTGGAAAGTTGTGTCACTATTTAAGAAAATGTTCAGGCAACAGTTGCATCAACAATATTTTAAACTCCCATTGGTACATCCTATGTCAATTTTCTAACTTTTTTCAGACATCATTTGACATTCACTGAAGTCGGACCTTGCATGGCAAATAAACTATGTTCTTTGTCTGTTCTTTTGTGTTATTTGCTTTTTTTGCACAGACTATCATGATACCAGTCCCAACTTGCAGTGATCACAATTAGGACCATCAGTAGTCTTAAAGCATGGTAGGGCCATTAAAGAATTCTACATATAAAAGGGTCTTAAATTTTCTGTCAGGTGGTCTTAAAAAGTCTTAAAAAGGTCTTAAATTTGCTTTGCCAAGAGGTGCAGGAACCCTGTAAGAGTCAATTCTGGCTGTGGGCATAGGCGACGAATGGTCTGAAAAGGGGGACAAGAGGGGACAAGTTTATAGGCGCATATATATATATATATATATATATATATATATATATATGTGCATGCATGGATACATAAATGTAATGTGTATATGGCCTGTATATCAGGGATCACACCAGGATTTTTTCACAGCTTAACGGCAGATAAAAAGTATGTGAAAGGGTGGTTCACGGGGCTAAAGGGGGGTCAGGGAGGCATTGCCCCCCTGGAGCCACATCTAATTCGGTATAGCAAAATGCTACAAAGTGCTATTTATGACAACAGAATATGAAAGTCCACACCGTACTTTTTATTATGAATATGCTTGTAATCTGTCAAATATATTCTCGGTCAAGTTCGAAGATGGGTGACTTTGACCTATTTTTCTGCGTTTTAGAGCTCATTATAGAAAAAACATTTAGAAGCTTATTTCTCAGGAACCATTGGGTGGATTCTCACAATACTTACTATGATCATAGGGAGTGATAATCTGTAACTGCTGCACAAGTTTGGGGGCGCCACCTGCAATTTCTGATTTTTAATGAATTTTTCTTGTATTTTTCAACTTTGGCCTTGTGAGCGGGATATCTCTAAAAGGATTCACGATAGGAATTTTATTTCTATGTATATCGACAAAATCTTGGTCAAGTTCGAAGATGGGTGACCTTGACCTAATAAAACTTAGAAGCTTATTTTTCAGGAAGCATTTGGTGCATTGTTATGAATCATGGTACATACCTCTCCATTTTAAATTTATAACTGAGAATGTACAGATATACATCTATATGAGAAAGATATTTAGTACTTGTTACTGTTACCACCTCTAAACACTGTTCTTTTGGCTGAGGGCTTTTGTCAACTTCTGCTGATATTCTAGTTACCATATGCAAAACAGGTGACGCCACCTGCAACCATTTTTGCACAGTGTCCGTTTGTTTGTCTGCCATAGGATAAAATTACTCATATCTCAGCAGTGGTTCAAATATCTGCCTAAAATTTTGCAGGTTTATACATCCTGAACAGCTTTCTTGATTTTATGACAGGTGGGGCCACCTACATTCTAGTTTATGCTGCAGACATCCAAGCTTATATCTCGAGAACTGTTTGACCGATTGGGCCAAAAATTTGCAAGTATATAGATCTCACTTAGCTCTTTATCATACACAAAACTGGAGGGGCCACCTGCAACCATTTTTGCACAGTGTCCATCTGTTTGTCTGCTGTGGGCTAAAATCACTCATATCTCAGTAGTGGTTTGACTTTTCTGCCTAAAATTTTGCATGTTTATACATCTTGGTTAGCTTTCTCAATTTTTTTGGCAGGTGGCGCCACCTACTTACAAATTTTGGCTGCAGACACCCATGCCAATATGCAACACACCTCACTCTATTTCCGCTTGCCCCTCAATCCATGCCTCACTTCACCCTTTCCACTCTGATTTTGGCGGATACATGTCACTTATTGACTACCCGTATTCTAGTTTATAAATGTTCTGATTTTTGGTAACATTTTTATATATCTATAATGATAGCCGTCAGTTAAACTTAAAGCAAGCAAGATGTTAGAAAGCACTGAATTATTTGATTAAGATAACACTTTATAGTTATGAATATTACACAAAATATTCCAAAATGTAACCATTTCCTTAATATTCCTTGAACATGAGAAATTAAATCTCATACAAAAAGAATGTATCTTATAATCATTTTATAAGATATTTTTTAATACAGCTGGAACATTTATATAAACATGGCAGAACACCCTGTAAAAAATTCTGAAAAATATAAAATTTGAAAGTGAAGGTATTTTTAAAAGTAAAGTAAATATATGGGGAAAAAACATGAAATTTTATCTCATTTAAGTTTCCAATTCTATTACATATAAATAAATAAATTGTTAATGCCCTTATAAATAAATTGTTAATGCCCTTAAGGAAAAGGCTTGATCTTGTCAATCTGAATACATGAATCTATAAAGTGACATCACATTATCAGACCACTAGAAAGTATATCATCCATGCACATGCACGTAGTGGAGGTTAGTGCAACAAACCCTTGAACTGGATTCTGGGCATTCTCCGCTTTCACTTCATTTTTCTCCGTTTATTCTATTGTGAAAATTTTTGAGAATTTCCCAGGTAATTAATAAAAAAATTATCAGCTTTACTGTAGGTATGTCCTGGAACTGTATAGAACCAAAATTGTGTCCAAATTTAATTTTACCTCCGAGACCCAGCTAAAACCTTGAGTTCTTAGTGTCAAATCTGAGTTCGTTTTGATGCATTATGAATAGATGGATAAGCCGATGTCATGTGAAGTAGCTAATAGTGGCCTCTTAGATGTAAGAGTGTTAAAGGATGCTTTATTTGCAGCATCTGTATTTCACCTTTTTTGGTCCCAATGGTCATTACCTGTAGAATTGTATACCAGACTGAATCAAAAAGGCTAAAGTGAGAAATTTATAGATATCCTTATATATATGTAAGGTTGCCATGGCAACCAATTGAAATGTTAGAAATAAAAAATTTATTTTAAATAGTTAATATTAAAGAAAATTATATTATAAAATAATACTGCAAATTGCGGCAAAAGCTGATATGCATTAAACTAGGCATATAAATCACAAAATCATTCTTATAAAATTAACCCTTTGAAAAGAACTGTTCTACACATTATTAATCAGGTGACATTTTTACATTTTAATTGTCTACATAAACAATTTTTGTTTTAGCTCAGCTGACTATAAATCATCTGAGCTATCATAGTCGTGGTCCATTGTCAGTCTGTCCGTCTGTTAGTAGGTCTGTCTGTCCATTAGACTGGCATGTTATGATACCGTTAGACCTACGAATCCAAAATTCGACATACTTATAGATATCTCCAAGATCTCCTACCAAACCAAAAACTAGGTTTTCATTCTTTAGAGAAATCAAGGAAAAACCTCAAACATCTATTAAAAACCTATTGTCATACTTCAGGACTGCCTATTATCAAAACCACTTACTTGTTTTTAGCTCAGCTGACTGTAAGTCATCTGAGCTCTAGCAATCACTCTTTGTCCGTCGGCCGTCCGGTCGTCTTTCCGTTAACAGGGCAAAAATCTTAACTGCTGGACCTGGAATCTTCTAACTTTACATCCAGAGGGGTCCATGAACAATCTCCTGGTAAGCTTAGAATAAGGTCTATGTTACCCATATCTTTGATCAATGGGGTTCTGAAGTACCCCCCAAGAATAATGGGAAATTTGACACAAAAACTGAATGACTAATTTATTGATCACCATGATTTTTTGCATGGATATTGATCATGGAGTGTTTCAACAGTTTCTGCAGTCTGGTGGTGCAACCTGTAATTTTTTCAATTTTTTACGATTTTTTTCTCTATTTTTTTAGACCTTTAAAGATGTGGTCATCTGTTAACAGGGCACAAATCATAACGACAGGACATAGAATCTTCTATCTTGACATGCAGGGAGGCCTATGATTTGTATCCTTGGAAACCTAGAATTAGGTCTCTGTTACCCGTATTCTTTGAGCTATGGGGCTCTGAAATACAACCCCCAAATGATGGAAAATTTTTTAAACAAGAGCCTTAAGTATCTGAACAACAAAAGCAGTGATCACCATGATTTTTTGCATGGATATTGATCGTGGAGTGTTTCATCTTTTTCTGCAGACTGGTGGCGCCACCTGTATTTTTTTATTTTTTTTGCAATTTTTTCTCTATTTTTTAGACCTTATATCATGCGGTCATCTGATGACAGGGCACAAATCGTAATGACTGGACCTAGAATCTTCTAACTTGATCTGCAGGGAGGCCCAAGAAAAGTCTCCTTGGAAACCTGAAATTAGGTCTCTGTTACCAAAACCTCAGAGCTATGGGGCTTCCAAGTATCCCCCAGAATTATTGAAAATTTGATACTAAAGCAGCTTTTAATACGATTTTTTTTCTCTTCTTTTGTGATCTTTAAACATTTGGTCATCTGTAAACAGGGCACAAATCATAATGACTGGACCTAGAATCTTCTCTCCTCACCTCCAGGGAAGCCCATAAAAGGTCTACATGGAAACCCGAAATAAGGTCCCTGTTACCCATATTCTGTGAGCTATGCGGCTCTGAAGTACCCCCCAGAATAAAGATTTGGTCATATATTAACAGGGAACAAATCTTAATGACTGGACCTAGAATCTTCTGTCCTCACCTCCAGGGAAGCCCATAAAAGGTCTACATGGAAACCCAAAATAAGGTCCCTGTTACCCATATCCTTCAGCTCTGGGGCTCCGAAGTACTCCCCAGAATAAAGATTTGGTCATCTGTTAACAGAGCAGAAATTATAATGATTTGACCTAGAATCTCCTTTCTTGATATGCTGGGAGGCCCCTGAAAAGTCTCCTTGTGCACCTGAAATTACATCTCTGTTACCCATATCCTTCATCCTATGCGGCTTTGAAATACCCCCCAGAATAAACATTTGGATTTGTTAACAGGGCACAAATCATAATAACTGGACCTAGAATTTTATTTTTTGACATGCTGGGAGACCCCTGAAAAGTCATCTTGTAAACCTTGAAAAAAGGTGTCTGTTACCCATATCCTTCATGCTACAAAGCTCCATAGTACACCAATGAATATTGGATGATTTTATACAAAAGGTCAAGTTTGGAAAAAGTATTTCATTCAAATTTGACATTCAGATGATAAAATTACTTTTGTCAATGTCTTCCTGGTCAGCTGAGCGTCATGACCCCTGGGTTACTTGTTTAGATTTTTACCTTCAAGGTCAGCTTCAGTTGAGCACAGTGATTTTTGGGTCCCATTGTTTTATTTGCGTATAAACCTAGCACTCTCCCAAACCTTATCAATAAGTATCCGGCATCGCAGGGCATGCAGTGCCTCGCCAGTATCTGTACCGTTCCTGCAGAAGGAGGGTTAAGTCAATTGTATAAAAAAAGAATATAATTAATAGTCGATTATGTGCAACTTGAATATTATTGTGGTTCCTTTTTCTATTTAGATTGTGGAACTAACTGTCTTAACTGCAGCAGTGACACGACTTGCTCAAGGTGCGACACCACAAATATGTATTGGAATGCCACCGCCAAGGAATGCAAATGTAAGTTGTTGTGCATAAAAAGGGCCCTCTATTGGTCCATTTTATAGCAGGCATCATATAATGCATGGTTCTCACAGGTCTTCGAAACTGGGAAAAAGTCTTCAAAACTACAAACAAGTTCATGGCACTAAGCTGAACTTACTAAATTTTTAGCAAATGCAAAATGTACATATTTCTATTTATAAACAGTTATTTGTAAGTGTATCAGTATTTCAACCATGTGACAGTTATAAGAGTTTAACCCTTTCCCGTTTGTTTTTGGTTTTCACAAAACATCCCCCCTTACTGTTCAGATTAAATTAAGGTTTCTCACGCTTTGAATTTTGGCACATTGTACATTAATTCTATAAATGATGGATAACCTGATCAGTTTTTGGTGGATCCTTGTGAAATTTTAAACACCTTTTAAAAAGAAATACCAAGCAAGAGGTTTCAGGTTTTGGTTGCACCACCTGCATCAGCCTTTTTTGTACGGGGGTAATTGTTCATCTGTACATTAACCCATAATTTCTCAGAAATAACAGGAGCTAACATCCCCGAATTTTTATGCAATAATCTGTCACATGTCAAATGTTGTGGGAATCACCATATTTTTTGTGCTATCTGCATTTACTTAGATTTTATAGGGAAAAAGCTGAAAAACCTTTACAGTGTTCAGACAGACCCACGAAAACTCACTAATATATTATTTTGTTTTCGATATCCTTGAAAACCTTCTAAAAACATCGTATTTGTGCATGTACTCTCGAAAACCCTTGAATATCGGTACTTTTGTGTGAGTTGATATTGATGTCCTACTGGGGCGTGTGCTAAAACTACCCCTCGCACTTCGGCTTTTTTCTCGTGTTTTCTGTATAACAGCAGAAGAGATCTGGGAAATTACCGAATCCTTTTTTTGACTCGCACAGCTAATCTGCAGACGGTCTTTTGCCAAGGGTTACAGGGCACTGCCAAGCTTTATCTGTACAGGCCTACTGGTCTCATGTACACACGATGCAGATTTCTGATTTGCTCCAGCTTCTTTGCATGAGTGAAGTTCTGGGCCTCCAATTTGTGTTTTCCCGCATCAAATCGCTAACAAACTGTGAAAGAACAATGTCAACTTGTTTTATCCGGGCTGTAGTAAAGATCATCCTGTACAAATTTTGATAAAATATAGCTATAGGCCCCGGCATGTAATATAGATTTATAAACCTGGAAAAAATAAAAAATAGGCCTATTTGACACTTTGATTAACATTTTTATCATACAAAGTCTGTTTGAAAAAAATTGGGTGAAGCCTCATATGCATGTCCTGCACATGGCTTTGGTGGGAAACCTGTGCTGCAACATTAATTCGCTGATTCGGCCTGTCTTCTAACCGGTGTAACTGACAGCACGTTATGAATACCCATGCACATTCCGGTTGCTCTGTCAACCGTCAAGTCCAGAATAAAAAAAAAATCTAGGCATTCTTAAGCCTCGTAAAGGGAGGACTGGCCAAGAGAATTACCTGGATATTTGAGCTGGAATAGAACCACAGTCTGGGCTAGCGCTGGCCATAGAAACTGGTTAGCCACTGTGGCTAATTAGGTGGGAAAATCAATAGCCACAGCCTACTTCGGTTAGCCACAGGAAACGTTTAACAAATTTAATCTTTTCAGCTGATTAATACATTGCATATTATAGATCACAGCAACAGGCAGTAATTCCAAGACATTTAATCAGTAATAGGCAGTAATAGAAAAAAGTGATAAAAAATGATGAATAATAGTAATAGTAAGAGGATAATAAATTAATTGCTATTACTTTTAATTACTCTTACTGGCCTATTGGTTTACTATGGTGTGACAACTAGTAGCAATGCTGTTTAGGCCTCGGTAGGGTCTTAATTTACAGATACTGACTGCTTACCTCCAATAGGGGCATAACCACTAAATTAATTAGATGGCCTATCAATCCTGATAATTAAGGGTGGATGGCCTGTTGCCATCCGTGCACGTAGCTGTTCAGTATTTAAGGAAGTGCTGTCTGAAACAATGGGCAGGTTCTTCTTTTGTACTAGTCAAATTAACCTACCTTGGATTGTAACATATGTGACTCAACTCACCTAGGTTTGGTAAAAGATGTTACTCAAAAGCACCAACATTGATTCTAGTGAACGAAAATTAACTTTGCTATGATTATTCAAAGGCTGGGCATGGGAATTTAGCCGGCTGCTCACAGGACAAGGTACATTACCCATTACACATTTCACCCACTGTAATGAATAAAGCATACTGGGTAACCATGTTTATTGAGTGAAGTATGTATAATTGTCCAGCAGTTATCCAAGATGTTGACACCAGTGATAACACAGGTTAATATACGACAATATATATCCTTTTGTTTAAATGAAGAAGCCCTCCACTCCAGTCAAACTACAGGTCATTTAAAGTATTTATCTGAGCTAACATGAAAAATATACTCCTAGAATAAAGTTTGTTCTTCTTTTAGTATTTTTTATCTTTGTGCAGTCCGTAATACCAAAATAGGAAGAAATTTATACTAACAATAGCCATGGCACCTACAGCTTTTCATGACACCATTATAATAATGGTTAGTTATAGTAGTAATAAGAAAGCAATAGTAATAGTACTTATAGTAATACACTCTGTTACTGAAAGCTGCAATAAGCCCTGTGTGTGATTAAATGACGTTGAAGCAATAATTTCATGTTTAAACAATGGATCTATTTTTATTTTGGTCGTACCGACATTTCTTTTTCGGCACCATTTCTGTATGATCGCTCGATCGGTGGCATCATTCATAATGCGCTCAGACGACGGCCATCCAGTGTCAGAACATGTGAAGAATTCTGTTATCTTTACTGACATTACTTCTTCCTCACAAATCAGATTATATGTCCACACATGATGCTGTCTCTGACATGAAGCACAGGAACACGCGAAACGACCTTTAGCAGTTATAGCCGCCAAGGGTGACTATAAAATGTTAGATATAGCTGAGAGTACCTCCGTTAACGGTGCAAGACGTTTCGTCGCTGCAGGCGGCTATAGCAGTTATAGTTTAACTGAAGAACTTCTCCCTTCAAGGAAAGCATTTATTTCGCTGACTATAGCGGCGGGTGTTACAAGACCATAGGGCCACTGACGAAAATCTTTGATGGATGCCGGCTAATTACACTTTAATCAAGAAAACACATTACCCAGTACGCTTCATTTATTATGGTGTGTAAAATCAATCGCTGTTATATTGTCATATATTGATGCGTAAACCGTGTCACAACTTACAGATGATCAGCGAAATATACCGTCTTTCCAATGAGCGCTAAGCAATGTTCAACTACCCATCAATCAGAGCAGAGTTAGTTTTTGTTTTATAAGAATAAAGGGCATCTGTCAGAGAATTCTCAGAGAGCCGGAGAATTTTTATGGCTGTTCACGCAATGTTAGTTGAACAAAAACATCTCCAAATGTTCTCCTTGAATTCTTTGAGGATTTTCCCGACTTTTAGACAGACTCACATTAACGTGGTTTCTAGTTGATAAGTAAGTTGTAAACAAACACGATCATTGAATAATCGTTGGTATATTCAAGAGAGTATTTCAACTAGATTTTCATGGGGATTTGTGTATTATTTTTAATCGCCACCGTGGCAATTTCTGCAAAAAGTTTCCTCACATTTTGGACAAATTACTCGCATTTGGCGACATGGCGAGCGGCTAGCGCGAGCCCAGACAGTGAGCCTGCCTCATCGCTACCTATCTCTATAGGTGCTAATGTTTTCCTGTCTCATGTTATGTGATTTTGTATGCTTGATCCAGGGTGGTTATCCTTTTTTATGGACGGGCAATGGGATTAAACCTAAGGGTTCATGCTACCTCGCTAGGGCACACAGTCTCAAGCTCTGTTTGCATACATACCATTCATACCTCATAACCCATACATGTCAAGACAAGACAATTCTTTATGGGAAAATAGTGGGTGGTCCTTCCGGAATTTTAATTCCGACATACAAAATTACAAATATGGATATGTATGCAAATATGGGGGGCTTGATTCCGCCCCCCTGTGAACCAATAAGTATAAATTACAATTTTTTAGAGACAATTCTTATTGCTCAATTTATGTTTGTTACTGGTATTGAAAGTCCAACATGCTTAACTTTCAATCTGATGTTTGAACAAATGTACAGTCCATTTTAAATGGCTGGTGCAGGGGTGGAGGAGGGATTAAATGCGTTGTTGTGTCCAGACGATTCTAATGATTCTGACGAACATGGCCTCTGTTGAGACTTTAGTAGGATGTACGAAGTTCGTGCTGCGGCTGCGGAGCGTGAAATAGTCCCTTCCACTGATTGGGCCATCGGGCCCCACCACCTGCATTGCTAATTACAGCGCGAAGTTTGACATTGTTTTGGATACACTGTACGACGATCGATGTCATGCCCTACCATAAATGTCTTAATGACCTTTGTTCATTAATTATATTTATGGACGGGCAATGGGATTAAACCTAAGGGTTCATGCTACCTCGCTAGGGCACACAGTCTCAAGCTCTGTTTGCATACATACCATTCATACCTCATAACCCATACATGTCAAGACAAGACAATTCTTTAATTCCGGAATTTTAATTCCGACATACAAAATTACAAATATGGATATGTATGCAAATATGGGGGGCTTGATTCCGCCACAGAATGTGGGGGCGTTACTCACAGGAAGTGGGGAACGGTCCCGCAATCTTCCCCCAATACTAGAAACTGTGTGCCCCCTCCCTTTTTTTTTTTTTTTTTTTTTAAATATTTCTTGCCAATTATAAAGTCCATGTGGGATCGCAATGTGTGGCGTGCATACCTGTATTATGGTAAAAAAGTCCATGTACCATTTAATGAATTGGGTGATATGCATGTTAACCATGATCTTGAAGATGATAAAGAGTCCCAGTAGGTTTTATAAACAATAAGGTAACATGCATGTTTTGAATGAGGAGACTCGCATCAGGCATCAGTAAAATTAAAATTGTTTGATATAAATAATCGTAATCCCCTTTTGATATACTCTTCATTGCAGAGCTATAACTGGAATATAGAGGCCACTCTCAGGTCCTCCCTGTCCTAGTGTTGTTTGTACATTTTATTTTTTTTTATTTTTTTTTTAGAAATATGAAGGCCGCTCTCGGGTCCTCCCTATACTATATACTGTATTATGTCTAATAAATCAATATATATATGGAGACCGCTCTTGGGTCCTCTTTATACTAAATGCTGTATGTTAACATAGGCCAATATATGGAGGCCGCTCTCAGGTCCTCCCTATCCTATACACTGTATTATGATTACCGGTGCATAGACCAATATATAGAGGCCACTCTCGGGTCCTCCCTATCCTATACACTGTATTATGATTACCGGTACATAGACCAATATATGGAGGCCACTCTCGGGTCCTCCCTATCCTATACACTGTATTATGATTACCGGTACATAGACCAATATATGGAGGCCACTCTCGGGTCCTCCCTATGCTATACACTGTATTATGATTACCGGTACATAGACCAATATATGGAGGCCACCCTCGGGTCCTCCCTATCCTGTACACTGTATTATGATTACCGGTACATAGACCAATATATGGAGGCCACTCTCGGGTCCTCCCTATCCTATACACAGTATTATGATTATCGGTACATAGACCAATATATGGAGGCCACTCTCGGGTCCTCCCTATCCTTTACACTGTATTATGTTTACATTGACCAATATATATGGAGGCCGCTCTCGGGTCCTCCCTATCCTATACACTGTATTATGTTTACATAGACCAATATATCTATGGAGGATGCTCTCTGGTCCTCCCTATCCTATACACTATATTATGTTTACATAGATCCATATTTATGGAGGCCACTCTCGGGTCCTCCCTACCCAATACGTACTGAAAGCATTTGCATAACCTGAATATGGAGGCCACTCTCAGCCTCCATATACTGCTTTCTGTTACCATATTACTATGAAAAAGTAGGCCACTCTACTGTACACTGTGCAACCTTATGTATGAGTGGAATGCATTTGACCGCCACCTGCCCATGTCCCTAATCTGTGAATCAGATAGACCCCTGGCTGCTGCTTCGGTAGCAGCCCCTATCCTAAAGGAGTGCCCCTTGTATTTTCCCTCCAGACTTGCTATTGATACGCAGGCCCTAAGTGCCGCATCAAACTTTGATCTAATGTAAGGGGTTCCGCCAGGATATGCAACAGGGGACCCGGCACAGTTCCGCGTACTTGTAAAAACTGAAGGATAGCTGTGACTGGACACAGCTTGTCTTTACGTTGTAACGTGACCCTTTCCATGGAACCTGCTGACAAATTTTTGGAATTTCTAATTAGCAGACTGATCTGTCCAACTTTGCCTTTATTACCTAAGCACCTAACATCCTCAAATTGTAATACCTTTGTTTTTGCCTTTTCAGATTGGGCTACCAACTCCCCTACGCGGAAAAAACCGTAGAAACATGTCAAATATAGCGCTTTTAGCAAGGTTTTGTCAAAGAAATTGTAGTTTACTAGGGAATCTACCAGTTTCTGCAAGATTTCTGATGTGATAGGGAGTCTAGTGTCCATTGTGGGGGTTTGTCTTTTTGCGGCCCAAACAAGTTTCTTAATGGCTTGAGATTCTGTAGGGTCTGGTAGGGACCGGATCTTGTGAACATATGAAACCGCAGAACAGTATGATAATAAAGAGCTGCCTGACATCCCTTTCGTGTAGAGGTTTGTTAAAAACAGAAAGATGGTCGCAGCACTGACTGGAGGTCGTGCTTTGTCTGCTAATCCTAGACTGTCGCAGAATTCCCTAAGCTTACGCCATACATTGGTGTAGGCCCCCTTGGTCGATGTTGCTAAGGACTTCTTTAGAAGCGATATGCCTGCTGATTTCAGCTCAGCGATGCGGGCAGTGGAGGATAATGTGTTGGAATAGCGGCCATCGTTGGTCCTTCTTTTCGGAACCGCTGCATCTGTTATAGAAGAAACTGCCTCCTGAGTGATGTCCTCTAGCAGGATGTCAACCTCGGAGTCCTCGTCTGTGTCCTCAGCCTCTGCTGGTTCCTCTCGATTTTTGGTTTTTGACGACTGTGGTTGTTTCAACCTATCGCGCTTGAGCTCCTGCATTTCCTTCTGGGGCGACGATACCGACGACACCAACTGTGCCAGAAGAGCAGATGAGCTCTGTTCTTCAGTCCCACTATCTTGGTTCGCAGATCCACCTGTTATGCGTGTGGTAGATGTTGATGGCTGCTTGTCAGCCTGGTGCCGTCTTTTGCGGGGTTGTTGATCATCCTGCGAGTAACGTGCTGGTGTTTTTCGCACCCTTGCTCCCCTGCCAGACATCCTGTAATGTTAAAATATCAGAGCAGCAGCTTGGTCAGACAGCTGTGTGCATAGAAGCCTGATTTTGTACCAGTAAGTGGATTACCTTCGAAATATTACATAACTGTAATATAATACCAGCCCTTCAGGCATTTTAAATATATTTAAACGCACACCAATATATTGCACATAGCTACTAGGACACGTATGTGTAGCCTCACGGCATTTTTCTAGTGTTATGATTTTTTTTTTTTTTTTTTGATATATGCAATATGTACAAATAGCAGCACTGGCATGTCATTTTTTTTTTTTTTTTTTTTTTTTTTTGACACCCACCATAACAACTAGGACAAAAAACATGTAGCCCAACGGCATTTTTTTTTTTTTAGTGTTATGAATACAACTATAATACAATATGTACATATAATAAAATTTTTTTTTTTTTTTTTTTTTTTAAATTAATGACCACCATAAAACACTAGGACAAAAACATGTAGCCCCACGGCATTTTTTCTAGTGTTATGAATACAATTATAATACAATATGAACATATATGAACTTTTTTTTTTTTTTTTTTTTAATTTCTACTATAAAACACTAGGACAAAAACATGTAGCCCCGTGGCCTTTTTTCTAGTGTTGTTTATTTATTTATTTATTTATTTATTTATTTTTTTTTTTTAATGTATATACAAATATGATACAACATGTGCAAGTAGCGCAACTGGCATTTTTTTTTTTTTTTTTTTTTAACAACTTCCACCACAACAACTAGGACATATGCATATGTAGCCCAACGGCCTTTTTTCTAGTGTCATGACTTTTTGCTTTCCGATAATTTTTTACACCATCATTCTGGCCTTAGGACCCTAACGTGCAGCCCCACAGATTTTTATCTGCAGCCTCCGGCTTATCAAGGCTGACCCCTCAAGGCCCTAACCAGACAACCCCTCAGACTCTTGTACCAACACTTGGTACCGGTAGTATTAAAATGCACCCCATCGTCATCAAACAGGTGGGGGCCCCATTTGAAGCATTTCGTGTTATCCCAGAAAGTTGCAAAGTCCGTGTCACCCAGTACGGCCTCTAGGTATTGGTTCGTGATACGGACCTTGTTTAGGTAATCAACTGGGTAATCTCTCCCACAAAAAGGGGGATAGCGGGGCCCTAAGGAGGATACCAATATTCGTGCAACGTCATATTCATGGTGTAAAAGTTCTGCTAGTTGTAGTAGCCTGTGACCAACAACCTCGGGCCTCCCCTCAAAGTTTTTATCCGATAGGTCGTTTCCCCCGACCGCTAGAAGCACGACTTGTGATTTTAAACACTTTACCACCGGCATGTCGTACTGCCGTGTTGTGCGCACACAACGACCACCAATGCCGTGGATATGTATCTTAACGGCTGATTCATCAAAGCCAAAGTTAGGTTTTAGCGCCGTGGCGCTGGGAGGAAAAGCCATTATAGCCTGGTTCAACCTGCGGGTTTCGGAAGCGCCGAGAACCAACGCAGAGTTGTAAACAAAAGCCGCCATTGCGGTTGACCCGGCAAGGTCAAAGTTCAAGACAAGTCCCACAATCCCCGCTAAACTCGTAAGTTAAGATGGATTTTATAAACCCCGACTAGAAGCCAATTCGCTCGAAGGAATGGGTATTAATCTTAATAGATTGACGGAAAAAACTGAAACGGATTTTACCTTGACTCCGTGTCTACCCCAAACGACCATCTCTCCGTCCGGTATTCAAATCCAGGTCAACCAGGTCAGGTGTCGTTGTACCTGCCGCCGCTTGTAAATGGTATGTCCGAAGGCGATGTATAGCAGGCTGTCGGCGAGTTATTATCCCCTCTTGCAAATCCAGGCGAAATTAAATGCGTTGTTGCGTCCAGACGATTCTAATGATTCTGACGAACATGGCCTCTGTTGAGACTTTAGTAGGATGTACGAAGTTCGTGCTGCGGCTGCGGAGCGTGAAATAGTCCCTTCCACTGATTGGGCCATCGGGCCCCACCACCTGCATTGCTAATTACAGCGCGAAGTTTGACATTGTTTTGGATACACTGTACGACGATCGATGTCATGCCCTACCATAAATGTCTTAATGACCTTTGTTCATTAATTATATAAATTAAGAGATTAATCTAATACTAACAAACTGCCTGCAGTTTGTGCTATGGTAAAAATTTCCGATAATATATCTGTCAGATGTACAGCGTGTCCAGTCCTGTGCACGCTGCATGTACGTGCGCAACAGTGTACCCTTTGATCTAGCCCTAGCTCCTGTGCTTTCTTACTGTATCTGTTACGCTGTGTGAGAGCCCTAGAAGATGATTTGAGAAAACTAGAGACTTTCAACATGACAATTAACAGGGTTTGCACAGACCCTTGAAAACCCTTAAATATATTATTTTGTGTTCAGTAACCTCGAAAACCCTCAAAAAACATCAATTTTGTGCATGTAATATCAAAAACACTTTATCGGTACTTTTGTGACAATTGATATTCATGTTCTACTGTGGTTTGTGCTAAAAATACCACTCGCACTTCTGGTTTCCTTGTGTTTTTCGTATAACAGCACAAGATCTGGAAAATTACTGAATCCTTTTCATGACTCACACAGCAAATCTGCGGTCGCTCTTTTCCCAAGTGTTACAGGGGACTGCCAGGCGTTGCCGTATAGGCCTGCTGGTTCTCGTGTGCTGATTTGCTCCAGCTTCTCTTGATGAGTGAAGTTTGGTGCCTCCAATTTGTTTTTCCACATCAAGTTGCTAACGAACTGTGAAAGACAGTGTGAACTTGTTTTTATCCAGGCTGGCTTAATCCATTATGTATAGATCATCCTGTGAAAATTTTGATAAAATATGGCTATAGGCCCCGGCATGTTTTATAGACTTATAAACCCAGTACAAATAAAAAATAGGCCTATGTGACACTAAGATCAGATTAAAATTTGTAACCATACAAAGTCTGTTTAAAAAAAATCGGGTGAAGCCTCCTCTGCGTGTCCTGCACATGGCCTTGGCGAGAAACCTGTGCTGAAACATACATTCACTGATTCAGCCCGTCCTTTAACCGGTGTAACTGACGGCACGTTGTGAATACCAATGCACATTCCTGTTGCTCTGTCAACCGTCAAGTCCAGAATAAAAAAAAAATCTAAGCTTTATTAAGCCTCGTAAAGGGAGGACTGGCCAAGAGAATTACCTGGATATTTGAGCTGAAATAAATGCAGTTAACTGTATGGACAGTACTAAGAAACCAGATGAGTACAAGGTCACACTTGAAGTTGAAGGTCAGCCTATTTCATTTGTTAAAGATACAGCTGCATCAGCCACTGAGATTGGTGAGAGAACATACAATCAGTTCTTACAGAACATTCCTTGTGATGAAAGCAGAATTAAATTATGGAGTTATAGTGGTGAGCGGATTGAGACAATAGGTGATATCATGGTGTCAGTGACACATAAGAATCAGAAATAGAAATTACCACTGGTCATAGTTAAAGGGTGACAAGGTATCTCTCTTGGGTCATGATTGGATGAATAAAATTCAGCTAGACTGGAAACAGATATTTGCCATGAATAATTGTAAGAAAGATAGTCAGTTGCAGGAGTTATTAGCAACCCATCGGCACCTATTTGAAGGCAATGGACTGGTTAAAGAATTTAAAGCAGAGATACATTTGAAAGAAAATGCTATACCAGTATTCCTTAAACCACGACCTGTGCCATATGCTTTGAGAGAAAAAGTTGCAGATGAACTTGATAGACTCGAGCAATCAGGAATTATCAGAAAAGTTGGAATGAGCCAGTGGGCAGCTCCGCTTGTTGTTGTACCTAAGTCTGACCATAGTGTTAGGCTCCGTGGGGATTTTAAAGTGACAATTAACATAGCCATAGGGGATCAGCCATACCCACTGCCAACAGCAGAAGATATTTTTGCCACTTCAGCCGGAGGTGACAAGTTCAGTGTACTTGATCTTAGTCATGCATATGCGCAGCTTGAAGTCAAGGAGGAATCATGGAAACTCCTAACTGTCAATACTCACAAGTGACTTTATGAGTACAAGAGACTTGCATACGGTGTGAAAACTGCACCGCATATTTTCCAGAAAGTTATGGATCAAGTACTTGTTGGGATACCAAAAGTAGCTTGCTACCTAGATGGCATCTTGATTGCAGCTAAATCTGATGCAGAGCACCTGCAGACCTTAAATGTGGTTCTCCAGAGGTTAGCACAGCATGGAGTTAAATTAAAGAAGGCCAAGTCTCAATTTATGGCCTCCAGTGTTGAGTACTTGGGACACAAAATAGATTCAAAAGGCTTGCACCCTACACAGAAGAAAATCGAGGCAATATTGAATGCTAAACCACCTGAGAATAAATCTGAGCTGAAATCTCTGTTGGGTCTCATCAGTTATTATGGGAGTTTCTGGAAGGGCTTTCAACTAAGTTAGAGCCACTGCATAGACTCTTGCGCTCAGAGAATACATGGAAATGGTCTACAGAATGTGACCAGGCCCTACAAGCTGTAATGGATGAGCTCACAAGCTATAAGGTACTTGTTCATTATGATCCAAGCAAACAGTTAAAGTTTAGCTACAGAATACAGATGCCTCAGCATACCGGGTGGGCGCAGTATTATCACAGACTGGTGATGACGGTATAGAGAGACCTGTAGCGTTTGCGTCGAGAACCCTCTGTCCCACCAAGAGAAAGTATGCACAGATTGAGCGTGAAGCAGTTGGAATTATTTTTATTATTATGTCCCCGCCACAAAGTGGCCGGGGCATATAGTTTTACCCATGTCCGTCATTCCGTCATTCCAAAATCAAACAGTTTTACTGACTTTTTTTCGCAATGCCTGCAGATATTGGCCTGATTTTTGGTGTGTTGGCAGATATAGACCAGTTACAGAACAAATTCGCGTTTCGTCCCGGTTGACCTACTTTTGACCTTTTTACAGCTCCAAAACTTAGAAAATTTCATGAAAAATAGAAATATTCATGACAGATACACATGTACGGACTTTTTTTTCGCAATGCCTCTAGATATTGGTCTGATTTTTGGTGTGTGGGCAGATATAGACCAGTTACAGATCGAGTTCACGTTTCGTCCCGGTTGACCTACTTTTGATCGTTTTACGGCTCCTAAACTTAGAAACTTATGAAAAATAAAAATATTCATGACAGATACACATGTACAGACTTTTTTTCGCAATGCCACAGATATGGGCCTAATTTTTGGTGTGTGGGCAGATATAGACCAGTTACAGATCGAGTTCCCGTTTTGTCCTAGTTGACCTACTTTTGACCGTTTTATGGCTCCTGAACATAGAAAATTTCATGAAAAATATGAAATTATATGACAAATACACATGTACGGCCTTTTTTTTCGCAATGCCTGCAGATATCGGCCTGAATTTTGGTGTGTCAGCAGATATTGACCAGTTACAGATGGAGTTCGCATTTCGTCCCAGTTGACCTACTTTTGACTGTTTTACAGCTCCTGAACATAGAAAATTTCATGTAATATATATATTTTCATGACAAATACACTTGTACAGACTTTTCTTCACAATACCTGCAGACTTTGGCTTGATTTTTCGTGTGTGGGCAGATAATGACCAGTTACAGATCAAGTTCACGTTTTGTCCCAGTTGACCTATTTTTGACCGTTTGACGGTGCTCTAACATAGAAAATTTCATAAAAAGGTTCACAAGTATGGACTTTTTTTCGCAGTGCCTGCAGATACGTGCCTGATTTTTGGTGTGTAGGCAGATAATGACCAGTTACAGATCGAGTTCTTGTTTTGTCTCAGTTGACCTACTTTTGACCATTTGACTGCTCCTGAACATTGAAAGTTTCATGAAAAATATAAATTTTCATAACAAATGCATATGTACTGACTTTTTTTCATCAATGCCTGCAGATACCACCCTCATTTATTTTGTGTGGGCAGATAATGACAGTTACAGATCGAGTTTGCGTTTCATCCCGGTTGACCTACTTTTGATTGTTTTACGGCTCCTAAACATAGAAAAAATTTCATGACAGACAGAAATTTTTTTTCGTAAATGCACATCATGTATGGACTTTTTTCACAATGCCTGCATATACTGGCATGATTTTTGGTGTGTTGCTTGATAATGACCAGTTACAGATCGAGTTTGCATTTTGCCCTTCTTGACCTACTTTTGACCATACGACACCTCCTGAACTTAAAAATTTCTCCAAATTTTACAAATGTTTCTAATTTTCCCAAGGCGGGGGCATTCGTGTCGTTCCGACACATCTAGTTTGTATAAAGAAATTCCACAAACACCTTTATGGGAGACGGTTTAAACTTATCACTGATCATAAACCCTCACAGCCATATTCAGACCTAAGAAAGGCTTACCAACACTGTCAGCCCTACGGTTACAAAGATGGTGTCTGACATTGATGGCATACCAGTATGACATTGTATACAGATGCACTGCAGATCATTGGAATGCAGATTTTTGTTCAAGGATGCCAACACAGAGTGATGATGAACTTGAGGCACCAATCAATTATTTCACTCATGTGAATGACCTAACAGTCACAGCTCAGGACAATAGTAGTCAGACCAGAAAGGATGTAACCCTGTCAAAGGTGTACCATTATGTCATGTCAGGGTGGTCAACAAATCCAAAATTAATACCAGATGAGCTCAAGCCTTATAACTGTCGCAGAGATGAGATTTCTTGTGATCGGGGATGCCTGCTTTGGGGTATGAGAGTAATCATTCCCCCTAAATATAAGAACAACTGGTCAGAGAACTTCATCATGAATACTTGGGAATTGTTAGGACTAAAGCATTGGCCAGGTGTTACTTTTGGTTCCCAGGCTTAGATAAATGTGTTGAGGACATGGTGAAAAGCTGTGACACCTGCTGAACACTAAAGAAGGATCCACCACTTTCGCCATTGTATCCCTGGAAATACCCTGAGAAGCCATGGTCTAGGATACACATGGATTTTGCTGAATACAGATAAAAAACATACCTAGTGATGGTGGATAGTTATTCTAAGTGGCCTGAGGTAGTTCCTATGAAAACTATAACAGCAGGTAAAACCATAGAAGTACTTAGGAACATATTCAGTGTGCAGGGATTGCCTGAGGAGATTGTCACAGACAATGGACCGCCTTTTAGATCACAGGAGTATGAAATGTTTACTCAGAGTAATAGAATTAAACACACCTTATTACCGCCTTACCATCCTGCAACTAACGGGCAAGCTGAAAGGTATGTGCAAACAGTAAAAAATGCTTTAAAGAAGCATTTCCTGAAGTCTAAAGACAACACTACAGATAGTCACAGATAGGCTAATTTTCTACTGACATATAGAGTTACTTCCCATACAGTGACTGGACAGTCACCAGCTGAGATGCTGAACAAATGCAGACTACGGACACGTTAGGAGCTCCTGAAACCTGATATCAGAAAGGTTGTAGAAAAAAAAACAGGAGAAACAGAAAGATGCTCATGACACGCGCACCCAAATGAGAGAATTCAGGAAAAATGAAAAAGTGAGAGTGAAAAACAGTAGAGATAACAAGGAAGTTAAATTTGTGCCAGGCACCGTGATCAAGCGTTTGGGACCATTGCAGTATATAGTGTTAGTTGGTGGAAAACAAAGTTTTGTACACGCAGATCATTTAAGGAAAGTGGGAGATACCAAATCTCCATCTGTAGCTCTGGACACTCAAGACACTCAAGAATTTGATCTTGTTGTTACTGAAACTGTGACACCGGTCACACAAAATCAGCCAATTACTCTACCTATGCAACAAACAGATAAACCAAGTGACAACAGAAAAGTGCAGAAACAGTAACAACCAGTGATCAGTCACATGCATCCAGTAACAATCTACCTGAGGATTGTTCTACCAGTACTCTGCTGGATACCCAGCAGTCGCCTGGACCAGTTTCGGAGAGGCGCTATCCATGGAGGGAGAGAAGAGAGCCAGTAAAGTTCAAAGACTATGTTAAGAGATAAAGACTAATTAATAAACATGGACAGTGTAGTATATTGGTTAAAACCATTTTCATTGCTATCACTGTGATGCATATGTCATTGCTGTACTGCTATGATCACTTATACATGTTATGCTTAATATTGTAATTTATTGATATGTCTTATCATTTACTGATTGGTATTGTTAATCTTGGAAACTACCAGTTAAGGCATCATCAATTGGTTTTATCATAAGAACAGAACTTGCCGTGATAGGATATAACTTGTCTTAAAACCAGTTTGTGTGTTGTAAAAAAAAAATTGATGTAATAGATATAATATATACATTGAGCATCATATGAGTCTGTCAGTTTTACCAACATAATAGTTCAAGTAATGTTCGATATCATAACAACTAGATTTAACAACTGGAACTGATAAAGACAGAAACACATACTCATGAGTAATTGAAGTTTTTTATTTAAAAGTTACATGTATCAATCCATATTCCTTAAGGATCTCACACAAAGTTGCTTGAATAGTAACTACAGTTTGGTGGTTAAATATATTACAAGAAAAATGAAGAATGTTCTTTTTACGTAAGTAATTGTGCTCAGGACAAGTATTCAGAATAACTGCCAGGTTAAGATTTGCATTTTTGGTAATCACACACTAAAGGTGGAGGAGTGTAGTGTACTGACTTGGTGCGCCACCTTGTGGTCGCATCTGAACTATATTGCTGTTTGTTATGTTTACGGTAATAAATAAGTTAATGCCAAGCTGTTGTTCCTTGAGTACGACTCCGTGACTCGGCCGCCTAACAACACAAAACACTGCTGCTAATAACCCCCCATCTGCCCCTTTCTCCTCCATTATTGTTTTTATGGGTTTTATACATGTATGTTGTGTGGCGGTTTTGACCCACCATACCTGGGTTTTATTACTTTTATGATATTATTTTGTCATTTTTGGGGTGCAGGATAATTAATAAAATTGTTGGCCCCAGTTGGGTCCATTATCAATCAACTAATGTCTCATGTTTTAATGTGTGCCTGGGCCTGAATGTGGTTCATAAAATATTGTTCTCCCTTCAGCATGTCCATACGAATGTGCGGCCTGCGCAGGAGACACCAGTTGTACCACATGCAACAATGGAACTGTTTGGGTAGAGAAGGATATGCAGTGTACAGGTTGGTCAGCACATTCCTTCTGAAGGAGGCTTTCTAAACAAAGCTATAAAGTTCTGGGGAAAAAATTAATAAAATTTTATATTATCAACAGGAACAAAAAGCAGTTTCAGATTTCATACCAACAGATGAAACTGCTTATCCACAGCCAAGAATAAGGTGCTCATTGGTTGATCAGGTCATGAGCACTTAAAGTTTAATGAAAAACCTGATCTTCAATATGTTGTTTAGTCTTGTATTTGTTATAACTGATGTATGAGGGACTTCTAGTTGAATGCAGTTCGCACGTTAGTAAAAAAAATCAACTACAGAAAACTACACAATAACATGATCATTTTTGCTTTTTCATTATGAAGAAAATTTTAAATTGACTCTTTGACTTGGACTAAGTTTCTGAAAGACTTGACTAGACCTCGAAGACTGATTTCTCACCGACTGACTGAAGATGTATTAAGCTATCTCAAATCTGCTGCAGGACCATAATAAATATGCACACATCATTCCATTTTTCAGAATGTTTGACCAACTGTTGGAAGTGTCAGAATGCCACTGTGTGTAGTACATGTCTGCCAGGTTACTACCTCAAGGACTCCACTTCAGGACATACCTGTGAAAGTAAGTGATGCAAAACAAGTCCATGGATGATTTCATTTTTGGGGTGTTTAAGTGGAGCAGTACTCATTAATATTAGGCACTGAATTTTATAATTGGTAGCAGAAAATACTAGCTATTGATATAATTATCAAGTTTTTATGAAGTACAAGAATATTGTATTGCTGCATGTCGGTTTTAAGGCAAAGTGTACCTAAGTATGAGTAGAACTTGGTTTGTTTTAAAAATATATTTTATAACAAATGATCAAGAATATATGTTGAAAATGTTAAAATATGTGAAATAAGGATGGAACATTTTAAAGCCATGAAAATGAGGCCCCCTTTTCATGTCTACATAATTGAAACAAACCCAGTATCAGACTCCCACAACTAGCAAAGACCAGTATTGGGTCATTAGGACAAGAATTGTGCCACCAGGATGTTATATAAATAAATGTCCTTGTCTGTTTCAGGTTGTGGAACAGGGTGTACAGTTTGTTCGGAAGTGAACAGAACTGTCACTTGCAGCAGTTGCCAGGATGGCTATGTTCTTAACTCTAAAGGAGCATGTGATGGTAGGTAATTAAGCTTCCTAAGTACAGCTTTATAATGCTTACATAGTCCAATAAAAATAAAGTTTCTGTATTTATCTGGGTGTCATATTGGGTATCTTTAAAACTGAAAATAAATATTTAATGTGTTTGACCCTAGAGAATCAAGCCTAATGAGGGAGTTTTAGGTGCTTATCTCAAATGAGTGTTATGACTCTCTGGTAGTTAAAGGGAAAATTATCAGCTTCCACAAAATGTCATGATTATAAATTCTTTCTAGATAATTTGCCATGATTAATATCTAATGCATCAGGGAACATCAGTGGCTAATGACATGGTCTCATATTTCCCTTGTAATGACTATTTCTGTCAATCCAAAAGTTTATAAATGTCTATCTTAGTATTTAGGTCATGACTTTGTGATGAGCACAGATATTATTATTATAAATTGGAGAGAAATTAGGATTAAATTGGGTTTATACTAACATGCCTTACTCTACATGAGGGAATTAAGAAAATGTGAAATGACCTTAACAGTGGTCCATTATGAGTATTTTTCCAGTTACCACAAATGGTTCACCTAGCTCTATTTGAATGCATGGTTACTTTTTGGACTGACAGTTGTTAAAATTGATTGCAGAATGTGGCATATCTGACTGCGCAACTTGTTCTGACCCAGGAGAGTACTGTACAGTTTGTAATTCAGGCTTTATGCTGACATCAGAGAAATTATGTGCTGGTAAGTACAATATCATGAAAATAATCTTGATTTTATTCTGCTGATACTGAAACACTTGTTTTTTTATTTAACAAACTTTTAGGTCTATTAAGACATAATGCCTCTCTTGGCTTGCCAATATAGTTGCATGACAGATGATTGGCATGGCAGCATCCTTTCTTGTAGCTTTTCTTATAGCCAGACTTCCTTTCTGATTGCCACTTGGTAACAGATTTTTCACAGTATTTAATGTCTGTAGCACATGTACATGTGTACACATATTCTGTATCTCTTTTTAGTTGAGTACCATGAAGTGCGCAACAGAATACACATATTATATTAGGTTAATGTCATTAACAATTTGTATGGAGTCCACCTGTGTCTTATATTTGGGGCATCACCATGAATCTAACATGGAGCGTCATGAAAAATGACAAAGAGTGAGCAATAAAAAAAGCAGGACAAACTGCCAAGTGCATCTATTTACCGCAGCCCTGCCTGAACACATCCCCAGCCTTTGTATCATCAGATTATTCATAAATAAGCAGAATGTTTTGTAATACAAATAAAACATAACGAGTATTAATACATGGTATTTGTAAGATTTTTCGATAATTCTATTGTATAATGTTGGACTAGGAGGTGAGGGTGGGTTTGAGCTAAATTTTGGTGTGTAGTCTGTTAGGGACTTCAGCGGACGTAATAAGTGTGCATCAATGGGTTAATTTTCTAATTACTAAATGTTAATGATATGATGTTTCTTACAACAGTAAAACCCCGGGCTGCGGACACCCCTCTGGTGCGAACACCCCGCCTAATAGAAAATTTTTGGAACTACTGAGCGTTTTTTGTCTTTTTTGAACCCCTTTGGGTTCACTTTTTGTCCCCAAATGGCTAAAATCACCCAAGCCAACAGACATCCAAGCGGCCCAATCGGTGTTGACACGTTGTAAGGTTATAAAATGAACAACATGAGCAGCAGATTAAACCCAAGTTTTACTATGGCACACAAGTACAGCGGAAGCACACAGTATCACGTAAAAATGTGTACAAACTGAAGTTCCGGTGTTAATCAGTACAGTTCTCACTTCAGTTTTAAGGTGTTACATACAATACATCACATTTCCTCCTTCCTTAGCTTTGTAGTCCCAATACTACAACATTATTACTATTATTAAAAGTCTAAAAATCAATGTAAAGTTCAACCAGTATTGCTCTGCAAATAATACATGTTATGAACAAGATAAGAGTTAATCAAGTTATTTTGTGATGTTCCTATTACTGTGATGTTCCTTTTTCTTTTATAGTGTTACAGTCTCTTGAATGAACCATTTATAAAGAAATCAGTCCAAGTATGTGTGCATGTGTGTGTGTAATATGTGTCTGTATGCTCAGTGTGAAATCTTGAAGTGAATTACAAGTCCAGTCTCACTGGAGGTTTAGACACTCGCGTGGAACGTCTTGGTACACTTGATGCCTCTACTGCGGGCTCACCTTTTGTGGTCTGCTGTTGCCCTGTGTCCTGTAGTTGAACAATTCTCTCCTCCCCCTCAAGAATGGAAGGCTCTGATGGTCAAGTGGGCAACTGCAGATTTTCAGATTCAGGTGAAACCAGCATATCCTCAAAAATGGCATGAGGATTGGATGACATCTGAGACGTTTGTGATCATCCAGTGTCCAGACTGGCCTAATTTGATCGATGTGTCTCTTGACCACGGTTTCGCCATCAAGTATGGTTACAGTGTAATGGCGATCACCTTTCTTTGTGAGAATAACACCAGGCAACCATTGTGGGCCTGAGGCATAGTTGCGGATCCAAACTTGCTGATCAGTACTAAACTTTCTGGTTTAGCTATCAGCTACATCCTGAATGAATGAAGCTTGTGCTTTCAGTTCCTGATTTAAATTCAGCTTAAGCAAATCTAGCCTGGTTCTTAGATCATGTTTCAGGAACAATGTAGCTGGACTCTGTCCTGTTGATGCATGCGGTGTATTTCTGTAGGCTAGCAGTAATGCATCAAGCGCTTGTTGCATTGAAATATCAGAGTACTTTGAAGAGCGCATACTTTCTAAACTGTATGAAACGCTGCGCTAGGCCATTAGTGGCTGGATCTTTATTCCATCTGATTATGTTTGAGAAAATCCTCAAATTCTGCGCTCACAAACTGAGGCCTATTGTCTGTAACAACAGTTGTAGGTAGTTGTAGGTAAACCATAGCTTGCAAACAAATGTCTCACAACTTCTACTGTTTTTTCACTTGTTGTTGACTTCATAGCTGCGACTTCTGGCCACTTAGTGTAAGCATTGACCATGACTAAGTACATCTGGCCAAATATTGGTCCGAATGAGTCTAAGTGAACTCTCTGCCATGGCGCATCTGGCCATGCCCATGAGTGTGCAGGTGCTATACTTGGCATCTTTTGTATTACAGGCTTGACAATGCTTAGCGAGTTGTTCAATGTCCGCATCAAGACCAGGCCACCACATGTAGCTTCTGGCTAACGCTTTCATTCTGACTATCCCTTGGTGCCCGGAATGTTGTTCTTGGAGATCTGCATCTCTCAGTTTAGCAGGTATTAGCACGCACATTCCCCACATAGTAGGCCTTGATGGACACTTGGTTCATCTTTGTGCCAATAATAGGGCCTGGTAAGTCCTTCTTTCTGACTCATCCTCCAACCTTTCATGACTGCATCATAAACCAGTGGGAGCACTGGGTCTCATGGTGTTTCTCGCTTAATCTCCACAACACTGACTGGTAGGGGTTCCAAATGATAGTTATAAAACACATGTACAACATCTTTTCCTTTCTGCTCATTTGTGGATTTAAGCGGCAAGTGAGATAAACCTTCGGCCTTTGCGTGGTCTACTGAACATTTGTATTTGATCTTGTAGTTGTAGGCCGACAACTGTATAGCCCATCTCTGTAGGCGGGCAGCTGCTAAAGTAGGAATCGCAGTATGTTTACCAAACAAGGAAGTGAGAGGGCGATGATCCGTATATAATGTAAATGTCCTACCATACAGGTACTGGTGAAATCATTTCACACCGAATATAATGCCCAAAGCCTCCTTGTCTATTTGCGAATAGTTTTGCTCCGTCTAATCGGGCATGATGTGAGATATCACTGCACCCACTCTGTAAGGGCTGGCATTGCATGCTAACTGAACTGGTAAGTTTTGATCATAATGAGTTAACACGTTTGATGATGTGATCAGTTCTTTTGCTTTACTGAACACCTGTTCACATTCAACAGTCCACACCCATGCCTTGCCTTTCTGTAACAGCTCATTAAGGGGTTTTACTACAGATGCCAGGTTAGGCAAGAAACGTCCATAATAATTCATAAGTCCTAGAAAGGATCTCAGCTGAACTATACCTTCTGGTACAGTTGCTCCTGCGATTACTCAGACATTTTCGGGAGATGTGTGCAACCCGTCCTTATCGATCACATGACCTAAATACTCAACAGAATCTACCAGGAAGGCACACTTCTCCTGTTTAACGGCTATAGTCCTCTAAACATGTGAGCACCATATCCAGATTATGTAGATGCTCCTCAGTACTGGTACCGGTCACCAGTATATCATCCAAGTAGCACATTGTCTTTGGTAAACCTTGTAGAACTTGATCCATAGCTTTCTGCCACAGGCTTGATGCAGAGGCTACACCATAAGGTAAACATGTATATTTATACAGTCCCTTGCAGGTAATCAAGGTCAGATATTTCTGCGACTCAGAGTCAATCTCCATTTGTTGATCGGCTTGAGCCAGATCAATTTTACCGAATTTCTGACCACCGGATGGAGCTGCAAACATGTCCTCTATCTTAGGAAGGGGATATTTATCCACCTTTAGCACAGGATTTAAGGTTACCCTAAAATTGCCACACAGTCTGACGGAAGAGTCCTTTTTCACAACAGGGACTGCAGGAGTGCCCCATTCACTATGGTTGATTTTAATCAAAGTCCCAGCCTTTTCAAGCGGAACTATTTCTTGGTCTACACGAGAACGCAACGCATACGGCACTGGTCTCGCTTTAATAAATTTGGGTTCACATCCGTCCATGACTGATAACTTGGCCTTTATGCCCTTTAATTTTCCAAGTTCCTTCTTGAACAAGGTAGAATGCTGCCCCAGTATATTCTTCAGACCAGCAGACTTGACTGTCACCTGTGTGCTTGCTGCCTGGTCCAAGTGATTCAGCCACTGTGATATCAGTTCTGACCACTTCAACTGAAAATGTCTGAGCCAATCTCGCCCAAATAATGGTGGTCCTTCACCCTGAACCACATACAACTGTAATTCCCGCCACTGGTTCTTGTATCGTACAGTCACACGCAACACTCCCTTTGTAGCAACAGATTCACCCGTGTAGGTTTTTAGTCTCAAATTGGACTGGCTCAGTGGAACCTTGCTAAAATGTTTATCATATAACTTTCAACTTTGTAGAAATGATGGACACAGAGGAACCAGTGTCTAGCTCCATTTGAACAGGAATTCCTTCATTAGCTGTCTTTATTCATATGGTGCTAGTAGTGGAACCATCTGATATGGCTTGTAGCTGACCAAATAATGGTTCCTCAATTTCAGATTCAATTTCTGGTTCCATTAAATGAAGGCCTGAGGATTTGCCCTTTTTCTTATGGTTTGGTCTGGTGTCTCTACTGACATTGGCTCCTCCTGGCTTCCTATGACTACTGCGACAAACACGCTCTATATGGCCTATCTTTACACAGTTCCGGCTTTTCTCAGTAAGAAAACTGCACTTATCTGGTGCATTGCGGGTGCAACCACATCTGTAACAGGTCTTGTTACTTGCTGGTACTGCATTGTCTCTTTAAACAGATACTCTAAACACCTGTTCCTTGGGCTTATTACTCAGCTCTCTTGAAACTTTTGCTGCAATTTCCCATGAAAATGCTAACTGCTTTGCCTTTTCAAGTGTTAATATTGACTCTGCTAACAGTCTCTTTTGAATAGCTTCATGTCGAATTCCACATACAAAACGATCCCTGAGACTATCTTCAAGGCTATCGCCAGACTGGCAGTTCTTTGTCATCTTTTTTAACTCTGCTAAATACTGTGAAAGAGTCTCAGTCTCCTTCCGGTCTCGTTTGTAAAATCTGAATCGTTCCGCTATTATTAAGGGCGCTGGTGCATAAAGGCCTTTTAAAGTGTTCAATAAATCTGTGAGCGACTTACTTTGCGTGAGATCCGGTGCTACCAGCAAACGTAACAGTCCATAAGCTTTGTCCCCCGATGATAGTGAGGAAAGCTGGTACTTGTTTTTCCTCAGTGACACTTAGCCTGAAAGAACAGCATGACACGTTCTGCATAAGCTTCCCAGTCCTCGGAACTTTCGTCGAAAGGGCCGACAACGCCAATCACACCAGACATTGCCGCCATTTTGTCAATGCACGAGCTATCGTTCACAAAACAAGTCCTTTGGACAAAAAACATGACTAATACAGTCTTTGGTCCTTTATCCTTCATATACCATCCTATTCTCCACTTGACACGTTGTAAGGTTATAAAATGAACAATACAAGCACCTGGTTAAACCCAGGTTTTACTATGGCACACAAGTACAGCAGAAGCACACGGTGTCACGTAAAAATTTGTACAAAGTTCCGGTGTTACGTCAATACAGTTCTCACTTCACCTTTAAGGTGTTACATACAATACATCACAGGTGTTGGTAGAAATACTTTAAAACTTGCTAATATGGTCTGTTTCTGGTATGCCTTGTATCACTTAATTATTCGTATTATATATTGTCCAGACTATAAGACCTGGGGTAGTTTTACTCTATTTACCTAATTTTTCAGCTGGATCATTTAAAGGTATTTATCCTTTTATCAATTATGCCCACAAATGGCAGAATTCACAGCTTCCCTAATGAGCCAAGCTTTCAGTGAAGCAACATATTGATTCTGAATTTGGGCCACGTTGTTCTATCATAGGCCCAGGATCGAGGATAATGACATATCTGTTGCACATCTGAACAATAAAGGTCACGGGTTATGACCTCTCACCTGGATGGGGCTTAGCTGGGCTTTAAATCAAAGACATTTATAATGCACCTGTATGGAGATTTATGCGTTCAGTCATTGCTCAAAATGATTAACTCACAGTAACACACCCTGACAATCACTGTCACGGGTCATGACCTCTCTCGCCTTGGCAGGAAGCCAGTGCCCGACCCTGTAACATTTGCATCATGGAACTTAGTTCCACCTACCAATCATAAGGCGCATATGTTATCATAAGTTTATTTTCTCACTTTTCCTTATGATCCCGTAGGACTTTTAACAGAACTTGAATGAAATGTCAGAAATTTATTTATTTCATAAGCGATTCTTTTAGTATCATGGAAAAAGCGAGCTATAAGAATTATTACGGACCTAGTGCAGAAATATGTTGAGATGCCTATGAGCAAGTCAAGTCGATATCTATCAATGTAAGAATTTTCTCAGTAGTAATGACGATAATGTTCCAGTTTATAATAAAAGCCTCATTTTAAGATAATAATAAAACACAACAACTGGTTGCAAAAAATTATAATCACATATAACATATATGAAAGATTAAATATTAGATAAAAAAAAACCACCGACTTTCATTGTTGTTTTAGTCCAACACTTATGTCTCAACCTGAACTTCTGGGCCAGACCCCCTTTAAGGCAGACACCCTGCTATACAGACAAGTCATTAAGTCCTGTGGCTGAGGGGTTTCACTGCACATAAATTTCTTTGTATTTTTACCATCTCATGGTGATTGTTGTAGAAACCTGCTACTCCTGTAGTGGAACAGGCTGTGATAAGGTACAAGATGCCAACAGTACTATGGCAGCCTGTGATGGCATGGGCAGTTCAGCATCATGCAAGGTTTGTATATTTGTTATCAAAAACTTAATTTCAGTGTAACAGTAGTGTGAATTGTCATCTTATTTGCTGAACACACAAGACTAAGGACTTTGTTGTTTTGTTACTTGTATCCGCCAAAACAGAGTTTTGCGGATACTATGTTTTCAGCTGCACGCCGCCGCGGCCGCCGCCGCCGCGTAGGTGTCCGGAGAACTCCTCCGTAACCGCTGGGCGGAATTTTCTGAAACCCGGGATTATGTTCGGGTCACATGTGAACTGCTTCGCCCCGATTTTGTTTTGACCTCTGACCTTTCCTCTGCGCTCTGCATCCGTTTGTGCATCTGTTTCCACACATAAACCCACATATCTCGGGAACCGTTTGACCGATCAGGAAATTTTTTTTGCACAAATGTAGCCCTCGGAGAGCTTTATAACATACACCAAAAATGGTGGCGCCACCTGCAACCATGTTTGCACAGTGTCCATCTGTTCGTCTGCCTTGGGTTAAAATCACTCATATCTCTGCAGTGACTTGACTAATTCACCTGAAATTCGGCATGCGCAAACATCCTGGATAGCTTTTCTGATTTTATGACAGGTGGCGCCACCCACATTCACATTTACGCTGCAGACATCCAAGCTCATATCTCGGGAACCGTTTGACCGATCAGGAAAATTCTTTTGCACAAATGTAGCCCTTGGAGAGCTTTATAACATACACCAAAAATGGTGGCGCCACCTGCAACCATGTTTGCACAATGTCCAGCTGTTCGTCTGCCTTGGGTTAAAATCACTCATATCTCTGCAGTGACTTGACTAATTCACCTGAAATTTGGCATGCTTATACATCCTGGATAACTTTTCTGATTTTATGACAGGTGGCGCCACCTACATTCACGTTTACGCTGCAGACATCCAAGCTCATATCTCGGGAACAGTTTGACCGATCAGGAAAATTCTTTTGCACAAATGTAGCCCTTGGAGAGCTTTATAACATACACTAAAAATGGTGGCGCCACCTGCAACCATGTTTGCACAGTGTCCATCTGTTCGTCTGCCTTGGGTTAAAATCACTCATATCTCTGTAGTGACTTGACTAATTCACCTAAAATTTGGCATGCCTATGTATCCAGGATATCTTTTCTGATTTTATGACAGGTGGCGCCACCTACATTCATGTTTACGCTGCAGACATCCAAGCTCATATCTCAGGAACCGTTTGACCGATCAGGAAAATTTTTTTGCACAAATGTAGCCCTTGGAGAGCTTTATAACATACACAAAAAATGGTGGCGCCACCTGCAACCATGTTTGCACAGTGTCCAGCTGTTCGTCTGCCTTGGGTTAAAATCACTCATATCTCTGCAGTGGTTTGACTAATTCACCTGAAATTCGGCATGCTTATACATCCTGGATAGCTTTTCTGATTTTATGACAGGTGGCGCCACCTACAATCAAGTTTACGCTGCAGACATCCAAGCTCATATCTAGGGAACCGTTTGACCGATTGGGCCAAAATTTTGCATGTGTATAAATCTCATATAGCTCTTTATCATAGCAAAACTGGTGGCGCCACCTGCAGCCATGTTTGCACAGCTCCCGTCTGTTTGTCTGCCATGGGATAAAAACACTCATGCATTCTAGTTTATGCAGCAGATATCCAAGCTCATATCTTGGGAACCGTTTGACCGATTGGGCCAAAGTTTGGCATGTGTATAGTTCTCACAAAGCTCTTTATCATACGCTAAACTGGTGGCACCACCTGCAACCCTTTTTTGCACAGCGTCCATCTGTTTGTCTGCCAAGGGCAAAAATCACTCATATACAATATAGTGGTTTGACTTATCTGCCTTAAATTTTACATATGTATACAACTTGGACGGCTTTCTGGATTTTTTGGTAGGTAGCGCAACCTACATACACAATTTGGCTGCAGACATTCATGCTAATATCCAATACTTCACCCGTTCCACTCTGATTTAGGCGGATACAAGTAGTCGCTTGTCGACTACCCGTATTCTAGTTTCATTTTGAACTTTGAAGCTGCTGCAGAATGTACAGGCTTGTCCATAACGTGATACTTGTCAATGTATAATTTATATATATCTGCTGACCTTGCATGCAGGTTCAGTCAGGTGGACCACAGCAGAGTCATATCATTTAACACAAAATTGATTTTTTTTTAGACCACCATGGTTATGGAGGGATCTTCAGTAACCTATACAAGAGAATGTGCCCAACAAGCCTGTACCAATACAACTGAGCAATGCTCCACAGTAACCAGTGGTGAAGATCAGAGTACAACGGTCAGTCTTTTCTTTTTCCCTCAAAGCTTGCCAGGTAGCATCTCTGTGAAATTGTACAGCAGTTTTTAACTCAGCTGACTTTGAGTCAACTGAGCTATTGTCATGGTCCAGTGGCTGTCATGGTGTTCGTCCATTAACAGGGCATGTTTTAAAACTGCTGAACCTATGAATCCAAAATTCAGCATACAGTTAGAAGCCCCCAAAATCTCCCATGATACAAAAATTTGGGTCACTATAACCTCATCCCTTTGAGATATTAAGGAAAAACATCAATTTTCCATTAAACACCAATTGTTTTACTTGAAGGCTGCATGATATCAAAATCACTGATCTGATATTGATCATATTTAATATATCCATTCCTCTACATTTTCTAATGTACTTTCCAGAAATAAGGTCATTATTGTGTTATTTTTTTTAAGTAATAGTCCCAAACATAATGCACTTAGTGAAAAATCAGAAAATATATTAACTCACTAAACATGAAAATTTTGAAGCTACAGATTTTTTTTAGGGATGTAAATTTATATATTCAATATTCAATTGTATACCCAAAAATTACTAAGTAATTACTAAGTAAGCATAATAATAGTTTCTCCCTCATCCAACCAAATATACCTGATTTGAAAAGGGGATATTTTTTTATATAAAATTTAATGAATCTTTTATTTTAGTTAAAAAAATTATCATGTTCTGAAAACTCCAATGTACAGTATTTTTTTAATAGTTATTCAAGGAATAATCTTGAAGATGCCATTTTGTGGCATTATGTTCTTTAAGTGATATTATCTTTAAAAAAAAATGTTCTTTTAAATTCAGTTTAAACATTTTGATATAAAAAATTATAAAAAGTAGATTTGTGTGCATAATTTTACTTGATGTGAGCCAAACTATGGGTAAATAATTATGATGCAATTCTGAATTAACTTTCTGATATTTTGATTGCAAATTTTTTTTTAAATTTAAAATAAATAAAATGAATCTGATAAAAACCATTAATGCAAAAAAAAAAGGATATGCTAAAAAATAGGGTTTAATATTAACTTAAAAGCATTATTCCCCCTGAAAGTGAAATTAAGGTATATGTCCTTGTTGTCCACCTGTCTATCTGTAAATATATTTCATGTGCAACACAGTATCGCAAAACTGTTAGTGTTTTTATGGCTGTGTTATCAGAGTATTAGCTTTGCCATCATTTATTTAGAACTCTTACTAACCAAGTAGGAGGGCCATTTCCCTTAGCTTTCAAATGCTAATACATAAAAACAGTTACAATAGAAATAAGCATATTTTGCATTTGCTAAAATTTTTCAAACTTCGACCGAGTGCTGTAACCCATTGGTCCCTTGTTTTATTGTGTCATAGCCCCTTGAAAACTTCCAATAAATTTTGTGTACCTAGGTGTACCATTTGGTTGTTTAAAACCTGATCTTCTGGTTGGAATGTAAAATGTGAACACTAGATTTCAACAGGAATTCTAAAATCATGAGTGGTCAACCATTCCTTGAAGGTTGTGTACAAACACTGACAATAACAGTGGTGATGGGCATATGGTGAAAGGGACTGGTTGACAAGAAGTCAGTGAAGTGCAGGGGCTGCTCAGTGCATCATTTTCTTACGCTTATTTTTATTGCTGATACAGGCCTAACTGACAGTACTAATTAGGGTGTATAAAAGATCATAGGTGTATCTTGGCAGTGTCTTGCTCCAAAGATCCGGCTCTGTTGTCACAGTTGTGAATGTCATCTGATGTTCAGGTGCATAAGAGCAGTTATTATTGAAATGGTGCACTTTGCGTAATAAAATAATGACAGAAAAAAAAATAACTTCTTTTGCACGGTGGGATGACTTGAATTGTAGACAATTCCTACACCAAACACATTGCTCATTTGAAATATTGATGTACAGAGCTGCCAAGTACCTGCAGCAATAATAATAATAGCATTAATCTAAATACAAAAATCCAGTGCACGTGTGGCACCTGCTGACATTTTTGGGTCATTGCATTGACAAGTCATATTTCATAAGATCTCAAATGATAAAAGTAAAAAGTTTACCTGATATTTCAGTACCTGGTTCAGGTTGGATCCTTTACTTTGTATTTTCACTTGGCAAAACCAAGAATGACTCTTTGGTCCTGAACACTGCAGAAAATCATTTTTTTAGCAAGGTCAACTAACATCTTATCATTGTCATGTGTAGAGCTTATGAAGATTTTTTTATTTATTTTCAGACATGCATGAAATGTTGTGTAGGAAGCAGCTGTAATGGCGGCCTGCTGGATGGTCCTGCAGAGTCTGGAGGAAGCCATGTTCATGTAGGAGTGGCTGGCCTGCTGTCTCTCCTCATAAGCTTAATGTTAAATTACTAAACAGACTTCTCTAAAGCACATTCTTACCTCTGCCCAGCCAGGAACCTGTTGACATCTCTCTACCCTTTGATGATGTTCACTTGTAACAGATTAACCAGGGGTTGAAAGATAGGAAACACAGTCATAACAGATTGTGTTTCATGTGGAACAAATAGTTTCTTGACTTATTTATCATTCCTTTACTCAACATGATGTGCAACTGTAGCATAGAACTTCGAGTGCTGGACTGTAAAATATCTCAAGAACTGGATGGTTTCAAGTTATGCACTGGTAAATATGTGCAGATGTTTAACAAGATTCAAATGTTTGGACTGTTTCTGCCTGTAAAGAATTGTTTATGATTAGGAAATCTTTAAACTTACGTGGACATTTTAAAGGAGAACAGTTAAACAGTTTTGTTTAGGTTTATATATAGAATCCTTTGCATGATACAGATCAGTGCTGCCCCACATTTAATAAAGATTTAGGCCATAAAGGAAAGGTATTTTAAATGACCAACAATTTATTACTGACCAAACCTGAGATTAATTCTTTGGGATGAATTTCAAAGGAAATATATGCAGAATGGATGATCCTCTGCAGACAGAGTTTGGCTAAATTGTGATTAAATGTGCGGCCTGACTTTTACATAGCATGGACTGTATTTATTTTACAGAACTGATTGCTGCTAGAGAGTCGGACTGATCGTTGTCTTGATGAATACTTTTTTCAGCTGACACCCGAGCATGCAGTGACGTAGCACACATTTAAATTCTCAAGTGGATGGAGTGAGATGTATGTGTGCTACAATGAAATGTGGCTCATAATGAAGTTGTAATAAAGTATGATAATGCATATATGGTGTTTTTATCTCATGTACATACAGTTTGTCAGATACCTGTCCCACACATCTTGAATCAGGATTACACTTTTATTTAAACCAAAATGGTCTTACCATGAAACACAATGTGGTTGAAAATCCAGTATTTAAATATTATAAATAATATTTATATTATATATAAAAAGTATTTCATATAAGTACCCCAGACTCATGGCAATGATGGACCTTTTAATGGGCTACATCATGTTTGAAGATGGGTGACTTTGATTGATTTTCAAGGTCACAGAGGTGATAATGCTAAAATGATGTTAACCAAATAGCTCGCAAACAATTTGACTAACACTCACTGAACTTAGACCAGTAATGTTTGTTATGAAGGGGATAGGTCAAGTTCCAAGATGGATGACATTGACAGAGGCAATAATTCTCAAATGATGTTAATGCAATAACTCGCAAAGAATTTGATGAACAATCAAATTTGTTTCTGCATAATAACTCCCCAAACATATGATGGATAGGATTCAAACATAAGATGTAACACCCATGGCCTAAGGGAGAAGCTTATTGATATTTTGGTCAGAAGGGGAAAAAAAAATAAGTAATACACTGGTGTTCAGTTGCTGGTGTCTCCGTCAGCAGGCCAGAAATTGATGAATCTTTTTCGAGTCACTTGTGTACAGCGGCATTACATTTTCACAGTATATTTTGTACAGACAATTTGAAGATTCCCCAGAAAAGGATACACTGGCCCAACGCACCACAGTGGGTCTCATTTAGACTATGTTTGGACAAATCTATCCCCACTTCCCCAACATCTCAAGGAATTTGGACCTATTATAGTGACCATCAACAAATTTACATTGATATTCATATGTAGCCGTTCTACACATCACAGCGCATCTGTAGACCCAAGCCCAAGAACAGCTGAATCTCAGTTCAAGAGAATGACCATTTTATCGCTACAAACCAGCAGCTGACTCTCTCTAATACTACAAGATTCATGTACAGACTCAAACCTCGCATATAATAAGGCCAATTCAACATACAAATACTGGAAAAATATTTGACACAGCCCAGTCAAGACTTAAACCAAGAATAACTGGCACAGGTAATACAGAAATACAGAAACTAAAAATGCATGCAGTTCTTTTATATCATTATTTTGATAGCTTTGAACATTTCACTTTACCATATATTATCTTCCAGTTTATACATGTCAGCTATTCTTTACAGGTTCTTTAATTTTCAAATATCACTCTATCAGCCCATGCTACCAAAATACACCAAATTCACAGTACTTCAATTTATAACGACTGCATCTTTTGCGGGGCCCTTACTGTGAGCTGTGAGTTTTCTAGTTTCTGCCGTTTTCAAGATAGTATTGGTTAATGTACAGATGATGGACGATGCTTAATTTTTAGCTCAGCTGACTGAAAGTCATCTGAGCTATAGCGATCACTCTTTGTCCGTCGTCCGTCCGTCTGTCTGTCTGTCTGTCCGTTAACCAGGCACAAATCGTAACCGCTAGAACTTTAATCTTCTTACTTGACATCCTGGGAGGTCCATGAAAAATCTCCTTGGAAACCAGAAATTAGGTCTCTGTTACCCATATCCTTCGAGCTATGGGGCCCCAAAGTACCCCCCAGAAAAGTCCAAAATTTCATACAAAAACTTCAATATCTCATTAACTACTTGACTGATGGTCATGATTTTTGGCATACATATTGATCATGAGAGGTTCCATCGGTTCCTGAAGACTGGTGGCGCCACCTGTATTTTTCGATTTTTTACGAATTTTTTTCTCTATTTTTGAGACCTTTAAAAATGTGAACATCTGTTAACAAGGCACAAATCGTAATGACTGGACTTAGAATCTTCATTCTCGACACACTGAGAGACCTATGAAAAGTCTCCATGGAAACCAGAAATTAGGTCTCTGTTACCCATATCCTTCGAGCTATGGGGCCCCAAACTACCCCCCAGAAAAGTAAAAAATTTCAAACAAAAACTTCAATATCTCATTAAATACTTGACTGATGGTCATGATTTTTGTCATACATATTGATCATGAGATGTTCCATCACTTCCTGCAGACTGGTGGCGCCACCTGTATCGTTCAATTTTTTACGAATTTTTTTCTCTATTTTTGAGACCTTTCAAAATGTAAACATTTGTTAACAAGGCACAAATAGTAAAGACTGGACCTAGAATCTTCATTCTTGACACACTGAGAGGTCCATGAAAAATATCCTTGGAAACCAGAAATTAGGTCTCTGTTAACCATATCCTTCGAGCTATGGGGCCCCAAAGTACCCCCCCCCCCCCCCCCGAGTAGTCAAAAATTTCATACAAAAACTTCAATAACTACATCACTAATGGTCATGATTTTTGGCATACATATTGATTATGAGATGTTCCATCAGTTCCTGAAGACTGGTGGCGCCACCTGTATCGTTCGATTTTTTACCTTTTAGGATGCTGTCATCTGTTAGCATGGCACAAATAGTAACGACTGGACCTAAAATCTTCATTCTCAACACACTAGAAGACCTATGAAAAGTCTCCATGGAAACCAGAAATTAGGTCTCTGTTACCCATATCCTTCGAGTAGTCAGAGTAGTCAAAAATTTCATACAAAAACTTCAATATCTCAATAACTACATCACTGATGGTCATGATTTTTGGCATACATATGGGTTATGAGATGTTCCATCAGTTCCTGAAGACTGGTGGCGCCACCTATGTTATCTTTCAAGAGGGTACAAATTGCAACAACTGGACCTAGAAACTTCATTCTTGTCATGCAAGGAAGCCCATGAAGAGAGGCTGTGGAAACTTGAAATTAGGTCTCTGTTAACCATATCCTTCGAGCTATGGGGCCCCAAAGTACCCCCCCCCCCCCCAAGTAGTCAAAAATTTCATACAAAAACTTCAATATCTCAATAACTACATCACTGATGGTCATGATTTTTGGCATACATATTGATTATGAAATATTCCATTAGTTCCTGCAGACTTGTGGCGCCACCTGTATTGTTTGATTTTTTACGATTTTTTCCTCTATTTTTGAGACCTTTAAGGTTGCTGTCATCTGTTAACGTGGCACAAATCATAACGACTGGACCTAGAATCTTCATTCTCGACACACTGAGAGACCTATGAAAAGTCTCCATGGAAACCAAAATTAGGTCTCTGTTACCCATATTCTTTGAGCTTTGGAGCCCTAAAGTACCCCCAAGAAAAGTAAAAAATTTCATACAAAAACTTCAATATCTCATTAAGTACTTGAATGATGGTCATGATTTGTGGCATAACTATTGATAATGAGATGTGTCATCTGTTCCTGCAGACTGGTGGCGCCACCTGTATCGTTCGATTTTTTAAGATTTTTTCCTCTATTTTTGAGACCTTTTAGGATGCTGTCATCTGTTAGCATGGCACAAATAGTAACGACTGGACCTAAAATCTTCATTCTCAACACACTAGAAGACCTATGAAAAGTCTCCATGGAAACCAGAAATTAGGTCTCTGTTACCCATATCCTTCGAGTAGTCAGAGTAGTCAAAAATTTCATACAAAAACTTCAATATCTCAATAACTACATCACTGATGGTCATGATTTTTGGCATACATATTGATTATGAGATGTTCCTGCAGACTGGTGGCGCCACCTATGTTATCTTTCAAGAGGGTACAAATTGCAACAACTGGACCTAGAAACTTCATTCTTGTCATGCAAGGAGGCCCATGAAGAGAGGCTGTGGAAACTTGAAATTAGGTCTCTGTTAACCATATCCTTCGAGCTATGGGGCCCCAAAGTACCCCCCCCCCCCCAAGTAGTCAAAAATTTCATACAAAAACTTCAATATCTCAATAACTACATCACTGATGGTCATGATTTTTGGCATACATATTGATTATGAAATATTCCATTAGTTCCTGCAGACTTGTGGCGCCACCTGTATTGTTTGATTTTTTACGATTTTTTCCTCTATTTTTGAGACCTTTAAGGTTGCTGTCATCTGTTAACGTGGCACAAATCATAACGACTGGACCTAGAATCTTCATTCTCGACACACTGAGAGACCTATGAAAAGTCTCCATGGAAATCAAAATTAGGTCTCTGTTACCCATATTCTTTGAGCTTTGGAGCCCTAAAGTACCCCCAAGAAAAGTAAAAAATTTCATACAAAAACTTCAATATCTCATTAAGTACTTGAATGATGGTCATGATTTGTGGCATAACTATTGATAATGAGATGTGTCATCTGTTCCTGCAGACTGGTGGCGCCACCTGTATCGTTCGATTTTTTACGATTTTTTCCTCTATTTTTGAGACCTTTTAGGATGCTGTCATCTGTTAGCATGGCACAAATAGTAACGACTGGACCTAAAATCTTCATTCTCAACACACTAGAAGACCTATGAAAAGTCTCCATGGAAACCAGAAATTAGGTCTCTGTTACCCATATCCTTCGAGTAGTCAGAGTAGTCAAAAATTTCATACAAAAACTTCAATATCTCAATAACTACATCACTGATGGTCATGATTTTTGGCATACATATTGATTATGAGATGTTCCTGCAGACTGGTGGCGCCACCTATGTTATCTTTCAAGAGGGTACAAATTGCAACAACTGGACCTAGAAACTTCATTCTTGTCATGCAAGGAGGCCCATGAAGAGAGGCTGTGGAAACTTGAAATTAGGTCTCTGTTACCCATATCCTTCAAGCTATAGGACTCTGAAGTATCCCTCAGAATAATGGACAATTTGATACAAAAGCTGAAGTATTTGAACAACTAATACGGAGATCATCATGATTCTTTGCATGGATATTGACCATTAAGTGTTTTTAGCTCAGCTGACTGTAAGTCATCTGAAGTATCCCTCAGAATAATGGACAATTTGATACAAAAGCTCAAGTATCTAAACAACTATTGCAGTGATCACCATGATTCTTTGCATGGATATTGATCATGGAATGTGTCATCAGTTTCTGCAGTATGGTGAAGCCACCTGTATTTTTTTTTATTTTTACGAATTTTTTTCTCTATTTTTGAGACCTCATAAGATGCGGTCATCTGTTAACATGGCACAAATTGTAACAACTGGACCTGGAATCTTCTCTCTTGACATGCTGAGAGGCCCATGAAAAGTTTCCTCAAAAACTTGAAATTAGGTCTCTGTTACCCATAACCTCTGAGCTATGGGGCTCCGAAGTACCCCCCAGAATAATGGAAAATTTGATACAAAAGCCCAAGTATCTGAACAATTATTATATTGATCACCATAATTCTTTGCATGGATATTGATCATGAAATGTTTCATCAGTTTCTGCATTCTGGTGGCGCCACCTGTATTTTTTCAATTTTTAGCTCAGCTGACTGAAAGTCATCTGAGCTGTAGGGATCCCCTTTTGTCTGTCGTCCGTCTGGCCATCCAGGCGTCTTTCTGTTAACAGGGCACAAATTGTAACCACTAGACCGGGAATCTTCTTACTTGAAATCCTGGGAGGTCTATGGAAATTCTCCTTGTAAACCTGAAATTAGGTCACTGTGACCTATATTCTTGGAGCTATGGGGTTCTGAAGTACCCCCCCAGAATAATGCAAAATTTAATACAAAAGCTCAAGTATCTGAACAACTAATGCATTAATCACCATGATTCTTTGCATGGATATTGATCATGGAGTGTTTCATCAATTTCTGGAGATTGGTGGCGCCACCTATATTTTTTTTATTTTTTACGATTTTTTTTTCTCTACTTTTGTGATCTTTAAACATTTGGTCATCTGTAAACAGGGCACAAATCATAATGACTGGACCTAGAATCTTCTCTCCTCACCTCCAGGGAAGCCCATAAAAGGTCTACATGGAAACCCGAAATAAGGTCCCTGTTACCCATATTCTGTGAGCTATGGGGCTCTGAAGTACCCCCCAGAATAAAGAATTGGTCATATATTAACAGGGCACAAATCATAATGACTGGACCTAGAATCTTCTGTCCTCACCTCCAGGGAAGCCCATAAAAGGTCTACATGGAAACCCGAAATAAGGTCCCTGTTACCCATATCCTTCATGGTCTGGGGCTCTGAAGTACTCCCCAGAATAAAGATTTGGTCATCTGTTAACAGAGCACAAATTATAAAGACTTGACCTAGAATCTCCTTTCTTGATATGCTGGGAGGCCCCTGAAAAGTCTCCTTGTGCACCTGAAATTACATCTCTGTTACCCATATCCTTCATCCTATGCGGCTTTGAAATACCCCCCAGAATAAACATTTGGATTTGTTAACAGGGCACAAATCATAATAAATGGACCTAGAATTTTATTTTTTGACATGCTGGGAGACCCCTGAAAAGTCATCTTGTAAACCTTGAAAATAGGTGTCTGTTACCCATATCCTTCATGCTACAGAGCTCCATAGTACCCCAATGAATATTGGATGATTTTATACAAAAGGTCAAGTTTGGAAAAAGTATTTCATTCAAATTTGACATTCAGATGATAAAATTACTATTGTCAATGTCTTCCTGGTCAGCTGAGCATCATGACCCCCTGGGTCACTTGTTAAAGGGTGCAACTTGCACTTTTTTCCTGGTCCTTCCTCACTGAGTGCAAGTATATTCTGTACATTTAGATCGTGGAACCTAAGCAAATGGAACTACAAACTAAATAAACTGGTGACTGAAAATAGATTGTGAACGATGCAGGAAAGAATAAATAATTATTTGCTCATGAATATAATTTTAAATGCATATCCCTGCTACCACATATATATGCACACTACAGTCACTTTTAAGTAAAACAATCATATGGTCAACTGTATTGCTGGTTAAAAGACTTAAAATTTTAAGTACTGTCAGCTTGAGAAAGACACAAATACTGGAGGGGTTCATCTCTGTAACACCACAGTCACTTGAATCCCTATTTGTGGTTGAGTTTTTTTCAAGAAATGGAAAAAAACTGCACTTTATGAGTATATAGTCGTATGGAGAAATGTTACTAAATATATGTACTGTATGTTACTCCGAAGGTGCTCAAAACATGCATTTCTTACCATTTCCCCCTGAAATAAGGATTTGAGCAACTGTGGTAACACTTAAGCTCAAAGTGGCACAGGTACTGTCAGTCTGTACTGTAAAACGGTGAGCGTGACAATTCAGCATATACAACCAACTGCAGCCAAGTTGACAAAATAAATAACCAGAGAGCAATGTAAACAAGGGCCTACAAATTTGAATAGGGGGTCAACAAATGATGAAACTTCCCAAAAATGGCCAGAAATGGTAATTTGATTTCCTTTACTGGGATCTGTACCAAAGTTTTAAATGTAAATCATGGAAAAAAACTGACAGATTCATGACCATGAGATAAATATAATGCAACTAGAAATCAGATTCTAAGGAATGCAAGCCTCCACCATGGGGGGGGGGGGGGGGATATCCCTTTGTGGGATGCCCCAGAAACCATGTTTGCATTCACTTATTCAGCCCACATACCCAGGTTTGTGAATTTTCCTATATGACATTCCTGACTTCAGATCCGCACCAAGATCCAGATCCACTCATTGGCCCATTCCCAAAATCCTGAGAACTTAATGTGATTCCAATCATGACTATGCGAGTTATGTTGGGAACAATCCAACAAACAGGCATGATGCATTCCCTCCTGGTGGAGGTAATTATATCATTTATGAAGGTCACATCCTAAAGAGCTCTGTTTGAAAACTTATGGAATGAGATTTAGTTGAAATCCTGGGATGAGCGATCTTGTACAGGATCAAGAACACCTGTACAAAGTATGGCCAGACATTGGCAAAACCCAACTTTTTAACAGTCTCAATCCTCTAGCATATTTCTGATTTTAAAAGACAAGTATTGTTTAGCTGGGGGAGATGTATGGGCAAAGCAAATATCTAAACATTACATGAAGCAAATCATGAGAAAAAGGAGCAATAAAATGCTGCATCTGTATATGTTGTCTACAAGTCTGGTTTAATGATATACAGCTAACATAGATGGGCACACAAAGTTTAGAACTAAGGCCTGCTAAATCACTTTTTTTAGGATTTTCTGAAAATGACACTAATTTCTCTTTTCACTTTTTTCAGCAGCACTCTTCCCCCCCCCCCCTCTTTTTTTTCATGAAAGAATTCTAATATATACTATTTCTCTTCAGTCCAGTTAAAACAAGAATGGGACATTTCACATTCTTGAATTGGGATGGGTGCCATGTATATTTCTGACTTGAATGATATGTGTTGATATACATATAAAATTTTGCTATGAGAAGCACCTGTTCCAAGCCTGTGATTAACAAGGGACCCATGGGTCACTGTGCTCAGCTGAAGTTGACCTTGAAGGTAAAAATCTTAAATAATATCAAATGGAGAGGAAGAGGTAATATAGGCCATCTTTGGTTTATATGATTGGTTTATAAGCTCAGCTGACTGTAGGTCATCTGAGCCATAGGGATCACCTTTTGTCCATCGTCCGTCCGGGCGTCTGTCCGTTAACAGGGCAGAAATCGTAACCGCTGGACCTGGAATCTTCTAACTTTACATCCAGAGAGGTCCATGAAAAATCTCCTTGGAAACCTGGAATAAGGTCTCTGTTACCCATATCCTTCAAGCTATGGGGCCCCAAAGTACCCCCAGAATAGTAAAAAAATTCCTACAAAAACTTCAATATCTCATTAACTACATCACTGATGGTCATGTATTTTGGCATACATATTGATCATGAGATGTTCCATCAGTTCCTGCAGACTGGTGGCGCCACCTGTATTTTTTTTAATTTTTACAATTTTTTTCTCTATTTTTGAGACCTTTATAGATGTAATTATCTGTCAACAGGGTTCAAATCGTAACTACTGGACCTAGAATCTTGATTCTTGACACACAGGGAGACCCATGTAGTCTCCATCGAAACATGAAATTAGGTTTCTGTTACCCATATCCTTTGAGCTATGACACTCCAAAGTACAGCTCAGATTAATGGAAAATTGATACAAAAGCTGAAGTATCTGACAACTAATGCAGAGATCACCATAATTGTTTGTATAGATATTGGTCATGGAGTGTGTCATCAGTTTCTGCAGCCTGGTGGCACCACATGTATTTGTTCGGGCTTTTTACTGTTTTCTCTATTTTTGAGACCTTTAAAGATATTAACATCTGTTAATAGGGCACAAATTGTAACAACTGGACCAAGAATCTTCATTCTTGACATTCTAAGAGACCTATGAAAAATATCCATGGAAACCTGAAATAAGGTCTCTGTTACCCATATCCATTAAGCTGTATGGCTCCAAAGTACCCCCCAGAATAACTAGAATACGGGTAGTCGACAAGCGACTACGTGTATCCGCCAAAATCAGAGAAGGACGGGTGAAGTGAGGCATGGATTGAGTGGCAAGGGGAAATAGAGTTACATGTGTTACATATTAGAATGGATCTCTGCCACATAAACATAATTGTAGGTGGCGCCACCTGTTATTTGAATGAGAAACTATCCAAGATGTATACACATGCAAAATTTCATGCTGAAAAGTCAAACCACTGCAGAGATATGAGTGATTTTATCCCACAGCAAACAGATGGACACTGTGCAAAAATGGCTGCAGGTGGCGCCACCATTTTGTGTATGTTATAAAGCTATCAAAGGGCTACATTTGTGTAATTTTTTTTCATGATTGGTCAAACGAGTCCGGAGATATAAGCAAGGACGTCTACAGTGTGAACGTGAATGTAAGTGGCACCACCTGTCATAAAATCAAGAAAGCTATGAAGGATGTATACGCATGCCGAATTTCAGTTAATTTGGTCAAACCACTGCAGAGATATGAGTGATTTTTACCTAAGGCAGACAAACAGATGGACGCTGTGCAAAAATAGCTGCAGGTGGCGACACCATTTGTGTGTATGTTATAAAGCTATCCAAGGGCTACATTTTTGTAAAAAAATTTCCGGATTGGTCAAACAGTTCCCGAGATATGAGCTTGGATGTCTGCAGTGTTAACGTGAATGTAGGTGCTGCCACCTGTCATAAAATCAAGAAAGCTATCTAGGATGTATACACATGCCGAATTTTAGGTGAATTAGTCAAACCACCGCACAGATATGAGTGATTTTAACCCAAGGCAGATGAACAAATGGACACTGTGCAAACATGGTTGCAGGTGGCGCCACCTATTTTTGTGTATGTTATAAAGCTATCCCAGGGCTACATTTGTGTAAAAAAAATTTCCTGATCGGTCAATCGGTTCCCGAGATATGTGGGTTTATGTGTGGAAACAGAGGCACAAACGGACGCTGGGCAGAGAGGAAATGTCAGAGGTCAAGGTCACTTGGTTAGGCACCAGTTCACATGTGATAATTTGTGTAAGTTTCGGAAAAATCTGTACAGTAGTCTCAGAGGGGTTCTCCGGAAACGAACGCAGCGGAACCCAGTCAAAAACATAGTATCTGCAAAACTTCGTTTAGGCGGATACAATTACTGCATAACACTTGGTGGATTGGGTTGGGGGGGGGGGGGGGGGGGGGGGGGAAGGCGTGATGATATGAGAATAACTGTACACCTGTCACAGAAGGGGATCTCCCCAAGTGACTGTAACAAATCAGAAACCCTGGCATAGCTGGCTTCCAGTGACTTCCAGTTGGACCCTGCATCTGGACAAAGCAACCAACTACAATAGAGCCTCAAGAAAACAAGGGACCCTTGGGTCACAGCGCTCAGCGCTCAATCGAATGCTATTGTCATACAGATTTTGACTTGGCCATATAACTTATAAGCAGCACATATTATAAAAGAGTTTAACTATTCATTAAAATTTAATAACAAATTTTGTGCAAATATAATTTTTATTTAAAAAAAAAAGAAAATCATATGATTTTTTAAAATAAAATATAACTAAAATGATTATTGAAATAATATTATAGAATATATTCATGAATGCATTTATGAATACATTTTGCAAGTATCTGCACTGGTATTCAAATACTTTAATTTTTACCTGAATTCCCATTCTAATGCAATAAAATTTTTTAATGCAGTACATATTCATATTCAAATACATTTGCAAAGCATTCGCACCATGTCTAGTATTTATTCAGTTTTAGCAAAACAAAGAGTTGAGAATCCAGAATATACAAAAATTCATAAATTTAAATAATGATCATAAGTACCTGGTTTTATTGCTTTTATTTATATTAAAACAAGGGACCTATGGGTCACAGTGCTCAGCTGTTATATATGATAAAAAAATATGAATTTAAAATGAGGCACATGCTGGTTTTGTGTGGTAATAAATATAAGCTGTATTATGAGTTGTTGTTGTTTAGCTCATGTGTGATTTTGATAGTACCTTTGGAGACAGGGAAGAGGATTGATTTCATTTATTTTATTAACAAATGGAGTACTATTGTCACACAGATTTTGACTTGGCAATATAACTTAAAAGCAGAACATATAATATAAGAGTTTAAATATTTATTAAAAAATTACAAATATTGTCCCAAATAAATTGTATTAAAAATAATAAGAGAATCATATGATTTTTAAAAATGAAATATAACTGAAATGATTATTAAAATAATATTAAAGAATATATTCATGAATGCATTAATGAATACATTTTGAAAGTATTTGCACTGGTATTCATATACTTTCATTTTTACCTGAATTCCCATTCTTTATGCAAAAAATTTTATAATGGAGTACATATTCATATTTGTATTTAAATACAATTGCAAAGTATTCGCACCATGTCTGGTATTATTCAGTTTTCACCAAACAATGATGTTGAGAATCCAGAATATACCAAATTCACACATTTAAATAATGATCATAAGTATCTGGTTTTATGGCTTTTATTTATATTAAAAAAAAATTAATGTAATATATTCATTTTGGACTAATTTCACATCAGTGTTCACACTAGACACAGTAGGAATCTAGATTAATATTATCAACTCAGTGCATCTTTGTCTATCATTAATTTCCTTCATATGATCCTTAATGATTAGTAATGAATAATATGATTTACTTTTTTATCATTAAAATTGAACTGAAAAATACCATAGCTGACTGCATGGTGTTATTTTGAATATGTGACATTCTTTCCATCAATACAAGATTCTTATATCATCAGTAACTGCAAGTTAATTTCCTGTTATTATACACTAACAAATTCCTTTTCTATTTTTCTTTAATTTGTCATTAAAACCCATAAAAATTTATTAATTTATTGTTAATTGTTATGTTGTTGGTCAAAACTACTAGATGAGTTGGGTTGGACACCTGGATCAACTGTGGCTGTTCATAAGCTGCCTGGCTGCCCCAGTGTATGTCTCGCCTCAAGTAAGCATAATTTGCTGAAAGTTCAAATGGGTCAAAATACAGGTGACTCAAGAGGGGCTAGAGAGAGCCAAGGTCTGACATGGTATCATAAAAACAGTAATGAAAGCTACAATTTTTGGCCAATTTCTTTCAGCTTTCTAAACTACAAAGCTGAAATCCTTATGTGTGCATGATATGAAATTATATCAACAGTGTTCACTGGAAACAAATGTGCCATGGTCAAAGTTGGGCAAAATTTAAGGTACTAATTTTATATTTATACTAATAATTTATAAAATTTGAAAAATTCAGAACTAATTTGGGGTATTCAATTGAATCTTGATTAAATAATGTTACATCCCTGACAAAAAATCTCTAGCTTCAGCAATCCCCTTGTTTAGGGAGAAAATATATTTCTTGATTTTTTACAAAGTGCATTATGTTTGGGCCCAAAACTTGAAACAATTACGCAATACTGACATCATTTTTGGCATGTGCATAGAGAATGTATAGAAAAATATGTATATTATATATGATTACAGTCTGATCAGTGGTTTTGATATTAGGCAGTCTTGAAAAGTAACAATGGGTTTTTAATAGAAAAATTAAGTTTTTCATTAATATCTCGAAGGTATTAAGTCCTAGTGACCTAATTCTTCGCATGGTAGGGGATTTTGGAAACATCTAATTGTATACCAAAGATTCTTACATCATCAGTAACTGCAAGTTAATTTTCTGTTACTCATCAACTAACAAATTCCTTTTCTCTTAGTTTTTCTTTAATTTGTTATAATAAACCAATACAAGATTATTAATTTATTGTTTATTGTTATGTTGTTTTTCAAAACAACTACTAGATGAGTTGGGTTTGACATCTGGATTAACTGTCGCTGGGCATTAGCTGCCTGGCTGCCCCAGTGTATGCTTCGCTCAAGCATGCATAATCTGATGAAAGGTCAACAAGGTCAACATACAGGTAACTGAAGAGGAGCTGGATTAAGCCTGGGTCTGACATGGTCTCATAAAAACATTAATAAAAGCTACAGTATTTGGCCAATTTCTTTCAGCTTTCTAAACTACAAAGATGAAATCCACTGGTCGTCTTTTCTCCTGGTACTAGTGGTAGATGGCTGCCTAGTCCTGGTTGACGAGTGATCTTGTCCCAGCGCAGGCATGTCTTCTCAAACAATGACCTGGACTGCTATTGGCCGGTACTTACTTCCGGTTTGCAGTGCATTATGGTTGCCCCAGATCTTTCTTAATATAATATTTAATGGAGTTTTCAGTCCAGTTAGAATACGGATGGGGATGTATGTAACATATATTTACTAATCGTGACCCTTCTTGTCAAAGTGAGGTCATCTGTAATCATTATTCAAAATCTAGCGACCTTGAACTTCAACCCTCTTGTAAGCAGTGCCGCCATATTGGATATTCGCCCTCTCCTACAGTTAATTCAGCGTCTTCACGAACTGGTTATACTGCAGATAAAATTAAACTACTTGTTTCAAATGAATCTGCTTATTTAGCAAGGTCCTCACGCTGCCGGCTATGGGTTTCCATACATTAAGAGTACCAGATTTCCCAGAACACAGTGTTACCTTAATTACTGCACAGCGCCGCCGTACTAATAACGATGTCAGCCCTCCAAGTATTCTCACTATTTGTCGGTATAGTTTTTAACTCTGATTTGGTTATCATGCATTACCTTCTTTTCAACCAGGCAGGTCTTGGGCTTTAAATATTTGTGTATATACTAGTATTGTCCCCCCCCCCCCCCTCCAGTATCGTTCCTTTTATTGGCGCCCAACAAACAAAACACTGATGGTGAGGTGAGCATAAAATTATTATCTGCTTGGGGCAGAGTAATTGTATATGTGTGCATGATATGAAAATTATATCAACAGTGCTCTCAGGAAACAAACGTGCCATGGTCAAAATTTAAGGTACTAATTTTATATTTATACTAATAACTTATAAAATTTGAAAAATTCAGAACTAATTTTTGGTATTCAATTGAATCTTGATTAAATAATGTTACATCCCTGACAAAAAATCTCTAGCCTCAGCAATCCTCTTGTTAAGGGAGTAAATATATTTCTTGATTTTTTAAAAAGTGCATTATGTTTGGGCCTATAACTTAAGACAATTACGCAATACTGACATCATTTCTTGCATGTGCATAGCGAATGTATAGAAAAATATATATATTATATATGATCAAAGTCAGATCAGCGGTTTTGATATTAGGCAGTCTTTAAGTGTAACAATGGGTTTTTAATGGAAAAATGAAGTTTTTCATTAATATTTCGAAGGAATTAAGTCCTAGTGATAAAATTCTTGGCATGGAAGGGGATTTTGGAGACATCTTACTGCATGCTAAATTTAAGGAACTTAGAGCTGAAGCTGGGGAGCTGAGCTCTAACAAACTGCATAACATTAGCTTGATGTAAACTTGATGTGACATGGTGCTTGAAAACTTGGTTAAAATCTACAGTTTTTGATCAACTGGTTTCAAATTTTTGGTGTTAACAGACAAAATACTAACAAAAACATGCTGTGAAAATGCTGGCATGTACATAGGAACTATATGGAGGAATATTTATGGTAAATATGAAGAAAACCAGAAGAGTGGTTTTGATATTATGCAGTCCTGAAGTGTGAAAATAGATTTCTAATAAAAAAATTGAGGTTTTTCCTTAATATCTTAAAGGAACAAAGTCCTATTGACCCAATTTTCGGCATGGTAGGAGATTTTTGGGACATTTAACTGTATGGCAAATTTCAGATTCGTAGGTCCAATGGTGTCGAAACGTGCCAGTCTTACGGACGGACAGCTCGACAGACAGACGGACGGACGATGGACAATGGACCACGACTATAGCTAAAAATCAATAACTTGCCTAATTTTCAAGCTTTTATTTTCAAATTTCAGATTTAAACAAATTAAATACATATGTTAACAAGCTGTGAAAATTAAATTAATTGTATTTACAGGAAAAAAACATGCTATGATCAAAGTTGGGCAAAATTTAAGGTACTGATTTTATTTTAATGTTAATATCTTAAAAATTTACAAAATTCAGATCTAATTTTGGGTAAACAATTGAATCTTAATCAAACAAAGTTAAATACTTGGGAAAATAGTCCCTAGTTTCAAAATTTTTCATGTTAAGTGAGTAAATATTTTTCCTGATCTTTTTACAAAGTCTATTAATTTCTGGCATGTATATAGAAAATATATAGGAGATTACTTCTTGTAAATATTAAGAAAAGTGGTTTTGATATTAGGTGGTCCTGAAGTGTGTTAATAAGTTTTTAATGTAAACTTGAGGTTTTTCCTAAATATCTCAAAGGAACAAAGTCATAATGACCCAATTTTTGGTATGGTAGGAGATTTTGGGGACATCTAACATTATGCCGAATTTTGGATTCGTAGGTCTAACGGTTTCAAAACGTGCCTGTCTAACGGATGGACAGACGGACGGACAATGGACCACGACTATAGCTCAGATGACTTATAGTCAGCTGAGCTAAAAATGGGGAATTTATGCTAATTTTACTTTATTTTTCACTTTTTCAAAGTCTACTCTTTTTTTTCTCCAGAGCACTTACTCTTTTTGTAGATCATTATAAACCTTTAACAGTCCACGCAGCCATTCCTCAGAAACCTAACAAATGAAGTTCCATTACATGGTTTTTAGATCCTTAAAAGTCGTGAATAATGGAATTTAAAAATTCAGTACTTCATTTTTAGACAAATACTTTTTCAATAGAAAGTGGATGTTTTTCCTTAATTTCTTGAAGTTAGTAATCCAATTTATAAGTTTGGCAGAGGAATTTAAGGACATGTATCAGCATGTCCAATTTTTGATTTGCAAGTCGAACCATTTCAAAATGTGCCAGGCTACCAAGGAATGGATGGTCAAGGACAGGATCATCACTATAGCACAGATGACTTTAGTCATCTGAGCTAAAAACTGAAATATATAAATAAAAACTTTCTGTCAAACATAATAAACTTTATTACATTATATTTCACAACTGTTTGGAATAATCCCAAAAGTTATCACATTGTGACTGCAATATATCACACTTATAACACAATTTCTGCCTTCTTGCCAACCAGGCACTTTTACACATTATGAGATATATGAAAATAAAAGGACCATAGATCTGACAAAGAAAGCCATACTGTTACATTTAACACTATTTAGTACCAAAACAAGATAAAATGATTACTTGTTAAACTCAATGCAATGTGGATTTGGATTCCACAATGCTACAAATATTACTGATTCGAGATTGCTTAATGAATATTGATTTTAAAAAGTTGCTCGTAATAATAAATGCATTAAAAACAGAAATCGTGTTTTAAATTACAAATATTTTCCAGTAAATTTTCAGTGTATGAAGATATCCAATAATACCACCTAGTGTAAAGTTATGAAATCTTAAGTGAACCATAAACAAATTTTACTGAATGAAATAAATAACGCTGGCCCATTTAATAGTCTGAAACATATTTAACACTGGCAACAGTCTGCAACATTGAAAACTTTGTCAGTCAAGAATATTTGCCTATTCATGTCAACACCCCAAATTTAAGCATTATTTTCAAGTTCACAATATTATGATCACGAGCAAATGGACATATCAGGGCTTTCCCCAGTAAAGGCAACACAGCCACCAGCAGCAGCATGGTATAATAAAGTGACCTTTTGTGTCGGGGCAGGATTGAGGCCCAGCAATTTACCCCGTTATGGAAAAGATAGATATCTGTATTCACATATTAGTTTATGTGTTTACAAATACATATAGACTGTTATGCTACCACTCTGAATTTTATGCAAGAAAGTATAAAATTCTTCGACCAAAAAATATTAAAAAGTATGAAAAGGTATATACAATGCCAAATTCTGTGATTTCCTGCTATTGTGCTTGTTTAGGATACTTCCAAAACAAGATTCTCATATTTCCAGCCACTATTTGCTAACGCTAGCAAGTTCACAGCACTAGATGCTCAATGAAATCCCAGTAACAGGTGCACAATTATGAAACATGGAGAGTGCTTATCTATTTCTTGCACCAAGTTTTGAAATAAATGTGAAAAAAAGTGACAAAATTGTTAATACCTGAAAAAAGGCACTTTAAAAAAAGTGTAAACTGAATTTTCTCAAAAAAGTATAATGCTCTTAAAAAATATTTAGTGGCAGCAATGATACTGCTATTCAGCCTGTATGTATAAACCAAAATGACTATTTTAGGATTTCTGAAATAATATTTTTACAACAACAGACCCAGTATCCAACTTGCTGAACTTTAAATGGCTGGTCCAGCTAATATTTCAGCTGGTCAGCACAGCCTTGGGGAAAACCCTGTATGTACCAGTGTATACAAAGTATACCTGTACCAGTGTACAGATTCTTGTATTGGTTCTTCTTAGTGCTGACTTCTGGCTCTGTAACAGGGCCAGCTACATGTTACACATACTGCTGTGTATTCAAGAAGCACATTGACTAGCAGTGAATGACAGCAGAGTCCTCTAGATGGCGCTAGCAGCTTTAGTTAGACTTCAGCTTCCTCTGCTGCCGTTTCAGCCACCAGCATCTCGCGGTTCTCGTAAGTCCAGAATCCATTGAGATCTATTAGAATGCTCACTACAGTATCTCCCTGCCCGCTGTTAGAAGACAAAACAGGAAGCAAACTGTACAGTTACAGAACACCACACCAAGCTCAACCTGTAGTATTATATAAGCTTTAAACCCATGCGTGTCTGTATATGTGAACATTGCTTGCATCATTCTACAGAAGACTAAATTGCAAGCTTGATCAACTGTATAGTGTCCCTGCAGGTGTCACTGAACCAGAAAGTAACAGCGACCCCTCAAAAGACAACCTTCCTGGAGGATATAGTGATTTATAGAAGTGATTTTGTGTGCATTTGTCATGTATATACCTTACACCTGTCCCTTGCACTTTGTTTGACACATATACAAACTCACATGGGTTTTAAGCCAGCACATCAGACCAAAGCTCAGGTGACAACAGAGGTATTATGGGCAACTGTTAAAAATAAGCTCTATTCAAAAACTTTAAATGCACACACAAAAATTGCCGGATACAATTTTAATGGTAAGAACAAAATTCAGCAATGTATACCAAGTTTTTCCCAGGCTTTATGAACCTTGTCAAGACATCAAGTGATTTTTCTCTTTTCTGCTTTTTGCCCATGATGGTTTTGTCTGTGTTCCCCCTCCCCAAAATACTGACAGATAACAGTCCTACAAAGATTATGCTTTATCTCAACAATCATTTAAATAATTAATTGGAAGAAATTATCATAAAATTGAAAGTAAACAGGAAAATTCAGAAAAGATATAGCATTTGGATTAAACTATAGATATTTATCCACATTTAAACATCAACTGCAGATGATGATATTGCAGGAAATATTTCCATGGCATAATTCATTAGTTAACAGTAACCCATTATGGAGGACAGAAATTTAATACTCGGGCTTCTTTTTGTTTTAGCCATCCTTTCCTTAACCTCTGATACTGTCAAGGTGTAAGCTTGGTCTGAGCTGAGGTGACCCACATGGAAAGCAGTGTGTATGGTTAATACACTACACCACCCACACCACAAATACTGAGGTTAAACAAAAATAAGTCCCCTCACCCATACAGAAGCACCATAAAAATGTAGGCAATCTAAATTGCTATGACTACCAGGTGAGATCATCTAAATCTTATGTTTCATTATTGGGTGTTTAATTTTGGCAGATGCTCTGACAGTTTCCATTATCATAGTTTTTGTGTACTGTGATGGTTTTAGGTTGGTGGTTTGGGTTTCTCAAGTCAGTGCACTAATACATCACAAAAAAAGTCAAACATCACATCACTATTATCATATGTTTCTGGAGTAACTGACTGGTTGTGAAGAAAGCCAACATCCTGCTACAGAGACACAATTTGGGGAAATGAAAAAGCAAATAGAGTAGGTTCCCTTGCATTGTCCTAGAATGCAATCTCTATATATACAATTTTAGGCAGCCTGAGCAATAAATAAGTTAAACCTCTTTTCCAGCATGTACTGTAACAATACCAAGTCTCTACAGTGCTGTTTGCTTTGGTTTCCTGGCAAGAGGTTGGATTAATCAGCTTGCACATAATGCAGTGAAAAATGTCCGCCATACAAAATCTGTGATAGGCTGATCTGAACAAATCACAGGAGTAGGTTTTGGCTGCTGACACCTAACAAAATAAAAGATTTCACAAGAGAGCAGGAAGAACTGAAAAACTACTTAAATATCACAGTCCTGCTTTTACTGGCTGAGTTGGGCCAGGAAGACTGCCTTGTTATTTCCAACTTGAAGTGGTAAATCATAATTATAAGTGTGCCAAGGCAACTACACCCTTTGTGTAGCCATGTATCTTGAATGAATTGCAAACAGGGATTTGACTGGCATCATGTTGCATCATATGTATTATGTATTTCAGTGGAAGATATCCTTGCTTCCGACTACTGATTTTTTTGTCAGATACCATCTCAGGCAGGGGTTAGTCCAGAGCATTGTAAAATGCACTGGCTGGTCCCTGTCATGGAGGTTTGTAGACAATTGTAACTTATTTAAAGCCCTACAGCATGACTAATAATTTGACTCCTCTTGTATTTCCACTTGGGACCCACAAAATCCAACCCTGATGGATTTCAGATTCCTGTATTCAAGTTTACATAATATCAGGAATCTACATCAGTAAAAAGTGGACTATGAGAAAAGGACCAATGAGTAAAACTAGTGTATAAATATAATCTTAAACAAAAAGTGTCTTCACAGCATGTTCAGCACCACATGGATGTATTATTGGCAATGTTTCCTCAAGGAACTTCTATCCCTATTTAAACATATGTTGGAAATGGTTCCTCAAGGTAACATAATTTTTGGTATCATATTTGAGGTTTAATAAACATTTAAATGTATAATTAATTATTATACATTTAAATGTGTCTCTGGGAGAGTTAACCAGTAATTGTTTAGAGAAATACTGCGATGGTTGAAAGGCTATAATTGAAGAAAACTTCAATTTCTTACAGATTAAAATAGCTGTAATATTAAATGGTTATATACATGTATAAGCGGAGTACATGTTTAAATATTCTTTTATGTTTCACTTGGTAAAACTTTCAACCCCTTTTGATACATGTTCACCACTAAAATATTATCTCTAGAATATAAAAGCAATTTATACAAACTAATGCTCTGGGTCATCTTAACTTGGCAGCTTGTTAGGTCGCAGGCTTCTTTTGTAGGAAGTCACTAGTCTTGACTACTGATACTGAAGTAATGCACACAGATTATTTTCTTCTATAATAAACTGCTTCTATTTTTTAAAGGATTTTTGAGAGATAGAATTTCTGTTCACATGTTTATTACATGGTTTGTGATGAAAAGTTTTTAAATTTAATTTACTTTGTGTTAATTTATTTTTTCACTGTTGATTAAAATATAGTAAAGTAGAGGGTGGTAAAACAGAGCACTGGGTTTTATACCTACTACAAAGTTCACAGCTACATCCACCACCAACTAGAGACCCATCATGTTTGATATAATGAGGCACTACCAGAAAACACACTAATGTAAAAGTCTAAACGAAGCCGAAAATAAATATAGTTACCAGGCAACTATACCCAATCACAATCTTTAAAACCATGATGAGAAGTGGTTACTTTCTGTAGTTCATTTATTGTACAACTGGAATGAACCACTGAATACACTACATGAAAAAAAGGGTTAATATATACAAAGAGCAGTGGTTTAGTAGAGCAAAGGAGTACACCACCTATCAAGATATAAATAGAAGGTTCCCAGTCTATATATTTACACCAAAAAGTGCAAGTAAGCAGAAAACTACAGGAGACAGTATTTAACCATGGATGCTAAGCACTTGTGTATCTTCCCTGGGGTCAGGTACAATCACCTCCCGATTTTCGTAAGTCCAGAAGGAATTCAAGTCTATCAGAATGCTGACCACAATGTCGCCATGGTTACTGTCAACAAAAACAACATGGAACACAAGAATTCAATAGCAGCACAACTTGCAGTAACTTAAATTGGTGGCTATTTCAGACACAGTTTAGTTGTACAACACAGGAAACAGGGTACAATAATGGAGTCAAAAACTATTCTGGCGACTCACAAACAGTGAACAAAATCCAAACAGCGCATGATTTATTTCACTTGAATGGATTTACATCAGTCAGGTGCAACTGTGTTTATTCTTAAATTATAACTTTCTGCAAGGAAATGCCTGATGTTTTTAGTGGGTTTATTTTTTTTTGTTCATATTTAAAATATAAGTAAGTGTCAAGATTTTCACCAACTCTGGGATCCTGGATGAACCAGTTAAAATCTCCATATGGATCTAGATACAGAAGTAGGTTAACAGCACTTTTTTCTAACAATTTACCACTCTTGTTCCATAATTTTTATGGCCTTTCCTTTCAGCATTATTATTAATTAAAACAAGAAATTATTGGATATTTTCTATTCTTTCACACAGCTGAGTGGTAGACCTTGGCAGACAAGTGTTTCTCTAATTACCATTGATTTAACAGATTTCTGAGAAATTGAATTACCACTTTTCATTGATAAATTTTGTCTTGTGTAAGATCTCACTGTTATTTATATAATTACTTTGAATAAAATAGAAGAACATTCATGGTTCTTAAATTTATCCTTTTTTCCTTCTTCTTATGACCCTTAAAAAGCTAAGATACAGGTAGCTCCCTAGAGCCACAGTATATAGTTACAGCAAGCAGCAAAGGAAATGTCTTTTACATAAACATCACTTAAGCTATTCCAATACAACACCATTACCATACACTTTATATCAAAGACACTATCTGTCACAATATAAAGCAACAACAACAATTAAGGAATGAAATAATCAAAACATTTAAATATTCATTAAAATATCTTTATAACTCTAAATTATACCTTAATCAAATCAGTCTAAAAGTAGCAAAACTGGATTACACCTTCCATGGGAATCTTAGCAGGTGGTTGTGTAACATTGATTTTATATAAACCTACTTAACTGACCAACCAGGTAACCTGTAAATAACTACTTGACAATGGGATCACAGTTATACTTAAACCTTTAAAGGACCAGTCAGAACAATAATCCCTGCTGCTACCCACCTGTACATGAGTGAACCTTTTGGGATCAGTCAGGACAATTTCTGCTGCTACCCACCTGTACATGAGGTCACTAAAAGTGATCCATAAAAGGATCAGTCAGGACAATTTCTGCTGCTACCCACCTGTACATGAGGTCACTAAAAGTAATCCTTAAAGGATCAGTCAGGACAATTTCTGCTGCTACTCACCTGTACATGAGGTCACTAAGAGTCATGCTTTCATGAAAAGTCAGGACAATTTCTGTCTCTACCCACCTGTACATGAGGTCACTAAGAGTCATGCTTTCAGGATCAGTCAGGACAATTTTTGCTGCTACCCACCAGTACATGAGGTCACTGAGAGTCATGCTTTCAGGATCAGTCAGGACAATTTCTGCTGCTACCCACCTGTACATGAGGTCACTAAGAGTCATGCTTTCAGGATCAGTCAGGACAATTTCTGTTGCTACCCACCTGTACATGAGGTCACTAAGAGTCATGCTTTCAGGATCAGTCAGGACAATTTCTGTTGCTACCCACCTGTACATCAGGTCACTGAGATTCATGCTTTCAGGATCAATCAGGAAAATAACACCTGCTACTCCCCACCTGTACATGAGGTCACTGAGAGTAATTCTTTCAGGATCAGTCAGGACAAATTCTGCTGCTACCCACCAGTACATGAGGTCACTAAGAGTCATGCTTTCAGGATCAGTCAGGACAATTTCTGCTGCTACCCACCTGTACATGAGGTCACTGAGAGTCATGCTTTCAGGATCAGTCAGGACAATAACACCTGCTACTCCCCACCTGTACATGAGGTCACTAAGAGTGATTCTTTCAGGATCAGTCAGGACAAATTCTGCTGCTACCCACCTGAAGATGAGGTCACTAAGAGTCATGCTTTCAGGATCAGTCAGGATGATTTTTGCTGCTACCCACCTGTACATGAGGTCACTAAGAGTGATTCTTTCAGGATCAGTCAGGACAAGTTCTGTTGCTACCCACCTGTACATGAGGTCACTAAGAGTCATGCTTTCAGGATCAGTCAGGACAAATTCTGCTGCTACCCACCTGTAGATGAGGTCACTAAGAGTCATGCTTTCAAGATCAGTCAGGTTGATTTTTGCTGCTACCCACCTGTACATGAGGTCACTAAGAGTGATTCTTTCAGGATCAGTCAGGACAAATTCTGCTGCTACCCACCTGTAGATGAAGTCACTAAGAGTCATGCTTTCAGGATCAGTCAGGATGATTTTTGCTGCTATCCACCTGAACATGAGGTCACTGAGAGTCATGCTTTCAGGATCAGTCAGGACAATAACACCTGCTACTCCCCACCTGTACATGAGGTCACTAAGAGTGATGCTTCAGGATCAGTCAGGACAAATTCTGCTGCTACCCACCTGTACATGAGGTCACTAAGAGTCATGCTTTCAAGATCAGTCAGGATGATTTTTGCTGCTACCCACCTGTACATGAGGTCACTAAGAGTGATTCTTTCAGGATCAGTCAGGACAAATTCTGCTGCTACCCAATGTACATGAAGTCACTGAGTCATGCTTTCAGGATCAGTCAGGACAAATTCTGCTGCTACCCACCTGTACATGAGGTCACTGAGAGTGATCCTGACAGGATCAGTCAGGGCAATATTTCATGCTGCCACCCTTCTAATCAAGATTTTTAGAGATCACCGAGTGGTCCTTCAGGGATCAGTCAGGACAATTTCTGCTGCTATCTACCTGTACATAAAGTCACTGACATTGATGATAAAGAGATCAGTCAGGTTATATGTGGTTTATGTACATACTTTTACCTATCTGACTATTGGTCATCGAATGTGATCTTGAGGGGAATGGTTTTGAGGTCACAGAGTGTGTTCCTTAATGCACCAGTCAAGTCATAAATTCCTGCAAATTATCAACCAGGCTATTAGGTGTGATCTATAAATAATATATCAGTCAGGTCATGTTACCTACCTGGCTATGAGGTCACTGAGTGTGATCCTGAAGGGATCAGCAGGTTTAACCATGTCAAATATCTCATCCTTGACATCCTGAAATGACACGGGCTCCTGGCCATGCAGCTTCATCTGTTCCTGGATCGCCTGGAATCACAGATTTACAGAACATCTTTCACTCTACACTAAAACATGAACTTAATTTTCTGGTATTTTTAGGGCTGAGCTTTTCTATTCACATGTGGAAGTATGATTTCGCTGCGAGTCTGACCATTGGAGAATTAGCGCTATATAATTACTGTATATTATTATTATTATGACAGTGTTATAGTCAACATCCGATTTGGTGGTGGATTTCCATCAAGTTTGTACTATTTTCCTGTGTTTTAACCACTGGTTAAAGTCTTCACAAAAAGATTATATATATATATATATATATATATATATATATATATATATATATATATAGAGAGAGAGAGAGAGAGAGAGAGAGAGAGAGAACAATGGCCCCCAATGGGGATGGTGTGTGAGGGGGACACCAAATACCACATTTTGAAGAAAGTTTTAAAATATGTACTCAAAATGAATTCTGGGAACCTTCCTGGCTATGTATAATGAATTTGTATAATTCATTTTTTTTGGGCTGCATTTTAAAATTTATAGTTTTGCTCTTTATAAATTTTGCCTACATTAAGTTATATTTATAATGGGAACATCATGAACTTTAAGCTGCAATTTAAAGCATATCCTACCATCATATTTTTAATTATTTTATCTCTAACCAAATAGTTGTTTTAGCTTCCTTAACTTTTTCTTAAATTCTTATCATTTTATGTTTCATCTTCACCTGTATTGGCACCACTGGGCAGCAATGAGTGCTGGATATTGGCGTGGTATTAAATGAATAAATATTATTATTATATTTCCAGTCTTGAATGCACTGAAATATCATAATCTTTTAACGGCTTGAACCCATCTCAAATGCCCCCTGCATGTATCTCTGTGTTCTTACAATAGCACATTAAAATACACAATTTTACACTACTCTTAACATCTTGAGTACTGTAATGCATGAACTCATTGTGTGTCTGTTGATTTTCAACAGCTGCTGGATAATTTGATAATTTTTTATGTTATATAACCTGATAATTTTGTAAAGAAAATAGTAGCAATCCTCCACCAGATCTGTACAGAAATTTACTTAACGAACTTAAAATGCTCAAATATATAATGACTGTTATCAAAACTTACCCTGAAGAAGTAGTTGAGGTCAAACACATTCAGGTGTGACTTGTTTTGAACATCAAGAAGACGGAATAAATACTGAAGGGCCTGGGGCTCCTTTCTGTTCTCCAGAGCCAGCACAAAGTCCAGGTAGGTTTTATAGTCCTATAGTCACCAATAAAGAATATTAGTATAAATAACTCACACACACACACATATATATTTACATCACACCTGATGTTAATTTGTTAACTAAATGAATAACTGTTTAGTATAATCAACAGTCATCAAGACAGTGAACACCATGATGTAACATTAAAAGCTATTTTGCCATGAATATATAAAAATAAATGAATATATAAATATAAAAACACATACATGTATATAAACTTTAAAGGAGGTGTTGTGCAACATACCATTTCCCCATCATAAGTTAAGCATTCTTGGAAAACTCTGTCCAGGAAAACATCAGTTAGTGTCCCTGTGCCATATCTGCAAAAGGGAATAAAATCAGCTGAGCTAAAAAACCTTCTGAAATTCCTGTAAGTTTAAATGGTATATTGATCCACTTTAAAGTAGTTCACATGAATGATTAATAGTTTACCAATGACTAGTCACAGAACTTTACACTGAAATGCATGCAACATCATTAAAACTATCAGTTGAGCTGATTACCGGAAAACCACTGACCAACTTGTTGAATCAACAGTTTGCTAAACAAAAGCACTGCAAAATGTATGTAATACACCCGTCACATATCTGGTGACCTCTGACCTCATAAAATATGTGTGAATTATCCTGAGAATGTAATTCAGGTGAGAAACTTTATTGATTATTATGTATAATGAGTTTCATCAAAATCCATAAGATATTTTGTAAGTCGCAATGGTACCACCAAAGTCTGGTGACCTCTGACTTCATTGAATATGGGTGGATTTTGCTGGAAATTGAAATTAGGTGAGATATTTTACTGATTAATATTTGTCTCCAGTTTTATTAAAATCCATCATATTCCTCTAAGTTATTGCGCTGACACCGCAAAGTAGCATTGTGACTTCTAACCTCATTAAATATGCGTGGACTTTGCCTATAATCAAACTCTGGTAAGTTAATCTATTGGTAGGTAGTTCAGACCTCCCACTCACTTTTTTATGATTTTGTGACTTTTTTTGTAAAATTTTTTGCTATTTTTATGCTCTTTACAAGCGCTTTTATTTGGTTGAGATAGGAATTCCAATCTCAACTGGCAATCTTCCAGCTGAGATGGGAATTCCCATCTAAACGGTTGAGATGTGAATAGTCACTGTTATTCCAATATCAACTAGTTGACATTGGAATATTCAAATGTTCATTGGTTCACATTGAAATATCCCCACATGAACCAGTTTGCTTTGGGATATCCTGAAATACACTAGTTTTCTTTAGCATTTCTGATTATTATAGCTTATATGTAACTTGGTAAAACAGTCTTTTTTGGAATAACCTGAAATACACTAATCTTACCCTTGTTGTTAAGATTTTATTTTAAGTTTCAATTACTGTTAAGTGTACACAAGAATATCTGATTTTCTGTTAATTTTCTGTGATAAGATGACAATACAGGGCCCACCTTAGAACACTGACCAGCTGAATAAAAGCATAGATATTAATATTAATATATACAGATTTGAGGGAATGAAACAGACTAGGAATTCATGTGTATCAATTCCATAACCAAACTGTAATCACAATTTAAACTATGTAGTATGCAGCATTTACAATAAATAATTTAAACACTTTAAGATCTATTTAACACTTATAAGCACATCAAATGTAGAAAAAAATAGTTTATAGAGTAAATCTTTCAGCTTTACATGTTTAATGATAATTCCAAAGTTATAAAAGCTTCCAAGCATATAATGAAAAAAAATGGCTTTCCTCCGAAATACAGCACTGTTATAAATGTTTTACCATATTAAAACAAATTAGTTTAACTAAAATATTGCAACATATTGTTTTAATATAGTTACAAATGACATGAATGGTCATAAAGTTTTCTTCTGTGGAGCCTTCATCTGATGTAAACCTGAATTTAAGAACATCAGCTGGAGAATGGAGACCCCAGCTCATAAACAACAATGTACAATGAAATCTAGCTGCAGTTTAATTCAAACTAGACTAGATAATAGTATAAAGGAGTAAAACATTTTTAAATCACTCCCACAATTTCATGATTTTACATATCTATTTATTATAATAACAAAATATTTTTTTTCAATAGCTTATCCAGAAATATATCTACAATTTTAGTGTTGGTTTATTTATGTATAAGATTAATTATGAAACGTTACCTTTAATTGTATCTGAATCATTCTTCAAATACTGAGATGTACATCATAACAGAACAAGAAGAATGCATTTTTCCATGTGCCAGTATGTAAAACTGTGCCAGTATGTACATTGTGACATATACATCATATACAGCAGTTTAGGTCATGAATATGTCAACAGCTGTTAAGGATATTGCATATGATATTTTCATCCTTTACAAGAAAGAACTATTTTTACTCTAGCCCACACACCACTTGTGTAACATGCAATGCAAATATACACATATGGTAGTTTGAGCACTATGCAAAATAGCCACAGATCTGAAGTTGAAACAAATGTTATTGGGTAATTACATAAAATTTATGATTTTATTATTATGTTACTTATTTGATGCTAATTTGGGAAATTTTATGATTTTATGCCAGTGTGGGAGGCCTGGTAGTTATTGGTGAGTTTAGTGTTAATCTATCTATGCCCTGGTAAGTTATCATGGCGACACTAAAAGTTAATGGACGGACAGATGGAGAAACGGTGGGTATACCATAATAGGTCCTGTCATAGACAGGGGTACCAAAAAAATGTAGGGAGGCTGTTTACCAGTTGTTACATTTAACATTCAACTTAAGTAAAATTGACTTTACTTCCCTTTTTGTAAACCCCTGTTTCTCAGTTTAAAGATTTGTATTTCAGTTCTATTCAGTTCATACATAACACTGGCCTGTCCAGCTCCTCTACATAACACTGACTAGGCCAGCTCCTCTACATAACACTGACCTGGCCAGCTCCTCTTTACTCAACATCCCATTGTGATCTTTGTCCAGATTCAAGTACTGCCCATATACCCTAAGGGCAGACGGAGCAGAAAACCAGTTAGACTCCTGCATGTCTTTGGACAAATCTTCATCCCGCAACTGTATCAAACAGAAAATATCAGTATTAAACAACTGAATTTCATTATCTGAAAGATAATCAGACTTGATACTCACAGACTTATTTGCAAATAATTCTTTCATATTTACCATCATGAAATTTTATGGAAAGAGTGCCAGATTTTACATTTATTAGGGGCAAGGTGTTTATTTATAGTTCAGGGAATGTTAATCTGTTACTAACACACATGATCTGTTAGATTTCTAAAACTAAACAAGGGAAATGCAAAGCTAAGCATCCCTTGCACTGGCATAATTAGAATGGGTGTATCACACAGTGTGAAAATGAGGAGGGCAGCTCTCTGGCCTTGACCTTTGCTGCTGAGATCTCAATTTAAATAGGGTTCTTCATCCATGGGTGGGTGAGCCATATATGCAAGATGAAAGGTTTTGGTCACACAATTTGGCTTAAAATGGGTCCAAAAAGCTTTTAAGCCCTCAGCCCTTAGGCTGATGGACTATTGTCGTCACCCAAGCTGTCCGTCTGTCCGTCCATCCTGCGTCCGTTAACTTTTACCTTGTGAGCAGGATATCTGGAAAAGGATTCACCGTCAGAATTTTATTTCCTCCGTAAAGATGTATATTGACAAAATCTCGGTCAAGTTCGAAGATGGGTGACCTTGACCTATTTTTACATTTTAGAGCTGATTATAGAAAAACACTTAGATGCTTATTACTCAGGAACCATTTGGTGGATTTTCACAAAACTTACTATGATTATTGGGACTGATAGTCTGTACCTGCTACACAAGTTTGGTGGCGCACCTACAATTTCTGATTTTAAATGAATTTTTCTCGTATTTTTCAACTTTGGGCTTGTGAGCGGGATATCTCTAAAAGGATTCACCGTAGGAATTTTATTTTTTGGGTGAAGATGTATATTGACAAAATCTCGGTCAAGTTTGAAGATGGCTGACCTTGACCTATTTTTCTACGTTTTAGAGCTGATTATAGAAAAAACATTTAGAAGCTTATTTCTCAGGAACCATTGGGTGGATTTTCACAATACTTACTATGATCATAGGGACTGATGGTCTGTAACTGCTGCACAAGTTTGGGGGTGCCACCTACAATTTCTGATTTTTAATGAATTTTTCTTGGATTTTGAAACTTTGGCCTTGTGAGCGAATATATCTCTAAAAGGATTCACAATAGGAATTTTATTTCTTTGGTGAAGATGTAAATCGACAAAATCTCGGTCAAGTTCGAAGATGGGTGACCTTGACCTACTTTTTAAGGTCACAGAGCTTATAATAGAATAAAAATTATTTTTCAGGAAGCATTTGGTGGATTGTTATGAATCATGGTACATACCTCTCCATTTTAAATGTATAACTGAGACATGTACAGATATACATCCATGTGAGAACAGATATTTAGTACTTGTTACTGTTACCACCTTTAAACACTGTTCTTTTGGCTGAGGGCTTTTGTCAGCTTCTGCTGATATTCTAGTTCAAGAAGTGGGCCCTGTGGCTGTGACCATTGACCCCTTGACCTAAAAATCCATAGGGGTCTTCATCCATGGATGGGTGAGCCATATGTGCAAGATGAAAGGTTTTGGTCAAACGTTTTGGTTTGAAATTGATCCACAAGCCAATTCCTGATGGACAGACCGGACGGCCTGACAGATGGACACATGAACAGAGGCATTACTATATCCCCTTTGCAATGAAGTTGCGAGGGGATAATAAAAGCGTGCCTGAGCCCTCACCTACTTGCAAGCTTGCTTCATAATTAATATTTTATTAATACCCTGCATAATAAAATATATGCTGGTCATTTCTTTAAACCTAATGGCCAAATGTTTTTTTAACAGAATATTACTGGAAATTCAGACAACACAGGAGAACAAGTGACCCATGGGTCATGACCCTCAGCTGACTGGGAAGAGATATGGCAAAGGAAATTTTATCATCTGAATGGAAGTATATACCCATTCAACTGAAGCATCAAACAGATTAACCAACAGGCCAAGATTGTGACTGTATTTATATATCTCAAAAATAGAGAAAAAATGCATAAACTTTAAAAAAAATACAGGTGGTTCCACCTGTCTGCAGAAACTAATAAAAACACTTAATGGTCAGTATCCAGGCGAATCATGGTGAACTCTGCATTAGTTGTTCAGATACTTCAGCTTTTGTGTCAAATTTTCCATTATTCTGAGGGATACTTCGGAGTCCCGTAGCTTGAAGGATATGGGTAACAGAGACCTAATTTCAGGTTTCCACAGACACTTTTCATGGGCCTCTTTGCATGACAAGAATGAAGATTCTAAATCCTGTTGTTACAATTTGTGCCACGTTAACAGATGACAGCATCCTTAAAGTTCTCAAAAATAGAGAAAATAAATTCGTAAAAAAAACCTGAACAAATACAGGTGGTGCTCTAGTCTGCAGAAACTGATGAAACACTCAATAATCAATATCCATGCAAAGAATCATGGTGATCTCTGCATTAGTTGTTCAGAAACTTCAGCTTTTGTATCAGATTGTCCATTATTCTGAGGTATACTTCGGAGTCCTATAGCTTGAAGGATATGGATAAGAGACCTAATTTCAAGTTTCCATGGAGACTTTTCATGGGTCTCCCAGTGTGTCAGGAATGAAGATTCTAGGTCCAGTTGTTATGATTTGTGCCTTGTTAACAGATGTTTATATCTTTAAAGGTCTCAAAAATAGAGAAAAAAATTTGTAAAAAACCCCGAACAAATACAGGTGGTGCCACCAGTCTGCAGAAACTGATGAAACACTCCATGATCAATATCAATACAAACAATTATGGTGATCGCTGCATTAGTTGTTTAGATACTTCAGCTTTTGTATCAATTTTTCCATTATTCTGAGCTGTACTTTGGAGTGCCATAGCTCAAAGGATATGGGTAACAGAGACCTAGTTTCAGGTTTCCATGTAGACTTTTCATGGGTCTCCTTGTGTATCAAGAATGAAGATTCTAGGTCCAGTCGTTACGATTTGTACCCTGTTGACAGACAACTACATCCTTAAAGGTCTCAAAAATAGAGAAAAAAAATTGTAAAAATTTGAAAAAATACAGGTGGCATCACCAGTCTGCAGGAAGTGATGAAACTTCTCATGATCAATATGTATGCAAAAAATAATGACCATCAGTGATGTAGTTAATGAGATATTGAAGTTTTTGTATGAAATTTTTTAGTATTGGGGGGGGGGGGGTACTTTGGGGCCCCATAGCTTGTAAGATATGGGTAACAGAAACCTAATTTCTAGTTTCCATGGAGACTTTTCATAGGTCTCTCAGTGTGTCAAGAATGAAGATTCTAGGTCCAGTCTTTACGATTTGTGCCCTGTTAACAGATGTTCACATTTTTAAAGGTCTCAAAAATAGAGAAAAAAATCGTAAAAAATCGAAAAATACAGGTGGTGCCACCAGTCTGCAGGAAGTGATGAAACTTCTCATGATCAATATGTATGCAAAAAATCATGACCATCAGTGATGTAGTAAATGAGATATTGAAGTTTGTGTATGAAATTTTTTAATATTCTGGGGGGTATTTTGAGGCCCCATAGCTCGAAGGATATGGGTATCAGAGACCTAATTTCTGGTTTCCAAGGAGATTTTTCATGGACCTCTCAGAATGTAAAGTTACAAGATTCTAGGTCCAGCGGTTACCATTTGTGCCAGGTTAACGGACAGACAGACGGACGGACAGACGGACGACAGACAAAGAGTGATCGCTATAGCTCAGATGACTTACAGTCAGCTGAGCTAAAAAATTAGGTTCTAACATAACCGTAGCAGATATTGAAAAATCTCATGAAAAATATTAGATTACTAAGACTTAAACAGAAAATCGATATTGAGAAAAAGTTTTTGCAACACAGATGAGATCAAAAATAATTTTGTCTCTCTTTTTTTCCCTTACCCTTCCAGTTAGCTGCCTGCAGTGAAAAATGGACGACCTCCCCATGTATAGAGCCAAGTGGTGTTTGAACATAATACAATCATATTTTCTGGTTAAGGTAGCTTTATTATCACTTGAATGGTTTCACATTAAAACTTCTTCACCTTGGTGAAAGTATCTTATTTTTAATACAACTACAACATCTGGCAACTTAATGTGCATTTTACTTTGGTTTTTGTGTATTATGTTCTAAGAAGACAAGGGTGGTATTGCTCATCAGTGCCATAACATGAGCAGTAAAAAGGGATTTGTAGCAGCGACATTGCTATGTGTACTATTTCAGTTTTATAAGGTTTATACAGATATTAAAACACAAATTTATGCAATTAGTTTACCATAATAGAACTTTATCTTAATAAAATGAGATACCAGAGATCATGATGGGTTTCTCTCCCATTTACAGGCACAGATCATAGCGAGCACAGAATCCCATCCAAGTACATGCATGGGGTGGTGACTAAAATATGCTCTTAATATATTTATCATTTTAGTCACTCTTGTTGACTACCTTAAAGTGGTCTCAGAAATAAAACCAACAATTCCAATTAAATCTGCAGCAAAAAAAAAGCAACTTTTACAATTATCTGACTTTCCTCCACAAATTCTACTTCTCTCACCTCTAGTAAGTCATCCAGGAAACTGCAGGCCAGGATGTCCTGGATCTTCACCTTACCAGTCCTCAGTGGATCCAGGAAAAAGAAAAACTTCCGGACGGCTGTACAGACGTAAAAAGAATAGAATGACTTCTCCAGCCCATCAAGCTATAAAAGAAAGTAAACAAAAGCTGAACCAATCAGTAAAATGTTACTAACGGTACAAACAAATGAGCTGTCAGGACCTGATTTAATATGACTACACTAATGAAAGTCAGATGAGTCACTTCCTATTTCATAATGATTGACTAATAATTGTTTCAACCAAATATTACATAATCTGTTTAACAGTTCATTAATGGAAGTGTTTTAATGCTGTACAATCCTTATTTTGCAATCTAAACCTCAAATAAAACTCTATTTTTTTTGCTCATTTGAAGTAATACCCATTGGAGATTATATAAAAATTTTCCTGGAAAAGGGAGATTTTTTTTAAACTGACATTTAGGTTACCAGAGATGTCCTGTTTAAGGCCTCAATGTGATAAAACTGATTGTTGTCTTTGGTAATCAAATGAAGGTTAAGTACACCTATTCCACGTGCGTTTGTTGTGTGAATTCAGGATTTCATGCAGATCCCTATGCTCTGAACACAGCCAGTGACCTCCCGGCCCAGTGAGCTACTCACACGCTGTGAGAAATAGCAGGATTTTTCAGTTTTGCAACACGCAGTCAGTTTGTGCTTGATAAAGTAAAATCTGATTGGCTCTGCGTTTAAAGAAATCTGCAGAACTGGTAGAAGAAATCTGATTGGCTTAGCGTGTAAACAAACACAGCTCCACACTCTGCCGTGACAAACTCGCGTGTAGCACTTGCAGTAAAGGACATACCATAATGCAGACAGTGGGGGATTACACGGACCTCAGGCCACACCAGCAAGTCAGTATAATTGAAAGTTGACGATTGCATCATGTGTATTCCAACAGCGAGGGGGGGGGGGGGGGGGTGTCGCATTTTGGTGAATTAGTTTAATACTAGATGCACTCATGGAAAATACACCACTTGATAGATAAATAGTTTTGTAATGAGCTGTTGGGGAACAAATGTCACATATTTAATCCTGGGGTTTCCTAAGGGACTTTATTCATGTGTTTCACTTACTTATTAGGCCTACTTATGCTAGAATTCTCCAGGAACCCCCAGCCCCCCCCCCCCCCCCCATCCGTTAAAGAAAGAGACATGAGGCATATTCAGGGTGTACAAATTTTAAGTAAGATTTTTTTCCGATAGAGTCTGTGCTACCAAGCCCTTTCTACTGCAGTGCAGTGACAGATACCTCGAAGAACATCCGATTGTGAATGTGATATTTGCAATGTGATTGGTGAAGTATTACGCAGGGGGAGTTCAACAGAGGCAGCACTGCCAGGTGGCCAAACCTGACCGGCAACCGTGGTTTATTGCAGCGGGTGGTGTAGCGAATAGTTGAGCATAGCGTAGCCACTGCTTATGGAGCATGGCAGATCCCAGACTTTGCCCTGATTTGACTGGCTGGTACGCATGACATCATGGACTGAATTTTATCAACAACTCAGACCTAGTAATGCCTGTTGTTTTTATTCTATGCTGAAAATTTGAGACTAACTAATGTATAAAAATTTCTCGGAAAAGGAAAATTTTTTTTACAGATATTCACGTCACAAGAGATGTCCTGTTTAAGGCCTTATTGTGATAAAACTGATTGTTGTCTTTGGTAATCAAGCACTTGAAATTGGAAGAAGAACAACTCAATTTTGATAAAACCTTACCCCATCAGTGACTGATAACTGATACACATCTATTTTAGAGAATTAAGATGCTCAATAGAGCTGTATCTATAGATCATCTCCCTATCCTTGCCCAGGATACAATGCACAATACCAAATATGCACAATTCATAAGGTATATAAGAGCTTAAATCACAGTTCTTCCTTGTTTATAGAAAGATGATCAATGTCCCTTATAAAATTATTTAAAAACCATGAATGAAACTTAATTCTAAACAATCGGCTAATCTGATGTCTGATGTTTATCCTAACAGAAATATAGTGATCATCATATATGTCTTATTCATCAAATATGGCAAAATCAGACCAACACAAACATCACTACATTAGGATTAGTCTTACAATATATGAATTTATAACTGACCTGAGGTAGTGTAGGTATGAGTTCTAAAATATAATTCTCCAGGTCCTACAATAAGAGATATGATGTATTCAGTCATCACAAAGTATGCAATGGTTAATGTTTTGAAAGAAAAGCTCAGAATACTGGCTCCTACTGGGCAGCTAAAAATATCTCATTATTATTATTAACAGTAATACAGCTTCTGCTATTATAATTCACGCTAACATTTACTCAAAACAAAAGTTAATAAAAACATCTGAATCATTCAAAGTCTGAATACTTGATGATGCTGAGAAGCAAACGCAGTATTTAACATTAATAACAATAAGCATGTACCAAAGTATCCCATTCACTTAAGGAAATGAAAAACTTGAATGAAGCATTTTCACTGGCTGAACTTTAAAAAGTTCAAAACATGTTTGATTGGCTAGAAATGTCACATGATGTCAAACCTGCAAATAGTGAAACACTGATAATTTTAGAAGTGTAACTGGTAGGACTTTTTGAATGGACTTGAACCTAGGACCTTCACCTCCAAAGATATATATGTAAAAAATATCAAACTCTGACTCACCGATTCCTTGAGATACCCCTGGCCTGCCACATCGTACAGGGACAGGCCAATCCTGGTCTGATGGAGCCACACCTTTCTCATGACGTAATTAAAGAACTGCATGATTGAGATTCTGCCGTAAGGGTCACTCTGTAGCAATTTAGCAAATACTGACGCCTTGAAGAAGGGCCTGCAAGGAACATATGCAGATAATGTATCACATTTGGAGTAAAATATCAGATCTACATCTGTTTATATTTTTAATTTTTTGTTGTTGTTGGAGGTAAATGAATTCATTTTTTAATGCTAGCTTCACTGAGTATATGTACATCTGCAGAATTCAATTCTGGTTAAAGACTAAATGACACGCTTCCTCTCATGTTACGTCATGGTGTCAACCAGGCCTGGTGTCTACAGCACCTTCAAGCCCTGGGTGTGTAATCCTCATCATTGCTGGGTCATACCACCTACAAGCCCCCAAAAAGCGTACTCCTCTGTTAGTGAACTCGGCCATTGGGCATGGCCTTCCCATTAAGTTTGCAGAGCACTCACCCTGGGTAGAGGCCAATCGTGAAAAATCTTAAAGCCTCAGCCGAGATTTGAACTCATGATCTACCGGCTTTGAGTCCTGTGCACCACCCCCCTGAGCCACAGAACTGGTCGATTAACATCTGGGTTCATCAATCCTATATATTAATAGTATAGTTTGACAGGATCTCAAATCATGATATGTACCTTCCATTATATACCACACGGACACAGTTTTGCACCATCTTAGTGGTTGTGTCATTGTTACAATGGGTTAAATTTTAATACATTTGAATACATATAAGAATGGCGTATCTGAGCATGTCAAGCAAAGTGTCATTTAATAATGTCTTATGATGCATAAAAGAATAATTTCATGACTTTGATTCCATTCTTACAGACATCATTTTATAATCAACTAGACATTTCTTGGCACCGCTGGTGCCATAGTATCGCCAGACAAATGAGGATTTGTGGTATTTTGTTGATATAATGTGATGTATTTGTATTTTAGCAATGAATGTGAGAAACATTTGTACAAAATATAGGAATATTTTGAATTGGGAAGGACAATTGATCAAAGGGTTTTGATGCTCACAGTGCTGTCAAGTGGCCCTTTTTAAGATATTCATGATTTTATGTTTTTCACCAAATATGGGAATATTCAAGGTCAAGGTCACTCTCATAGTCACGGTCATGACCCCAAATCAATAAACTACATTCCAAAATATCCAACATTTGAAAAAAAAATTAAATTAAAAAAAAAATAATTTAAATTAAATTAAATTTTAAAATTAAATTTTAAATTAAATATACCTCATTCCATAAACCATATCTATATACATGCATAACATGAAAGAAATCTGTCCATTACTGTTTGACTTATAATGCTCACAGTATATACTGTCAAGTGGCAATGATGGGGTATTCAAAGGCGCAAAAAACAAGAAAAGGACAACAGGTGGCGCCACCTATCTTCTGCAAAAGACAAAACTATCCAAGATCTACCGTCAACTTGATTTTTGGACCAATCCATGCATCCCTTTTTAAGATATTCATGATTTTATGTGATTTTCACCATATATGGTAATATTCAAGGTCAAAGCCACTCTCAAAGGAAAGGTCATGACCCCAATTTTAATATACATCATCCCATAACCCATACCTATGTACATGCATAATATTAAAGAAATCTGTCGATCAGTTTTTGACTTGTGATGCTAAAAGTACTGTCGAGTGGCAATGATGGGGGTATTAAACGGCACAAAAACAAGAAAAGGATACTAGGTGGCACCACCAGTTTCCGGTACATGACATCACTATCCAAGATCTTTGTCCAACTTGATTTTTGGATAAATCCATGAAAGATTTCTTGAGATATTTAAGAATTTGTGTGATTTTCCCCAAAAATGGATCTATTCAAGGTCAAGGTCACTCTCCTAGTTGAGGTCATGACCCCATTTTAAATAGGCTTCCTCCTCTCACCTATATCTATAAATGTGTCAAGTTTGAAAAAGATCCTTGAAATAATTTTTGAGTTATTGTGTCCAAAAGATATCTCTGTGGTGGCGGCGTCGGCGCAACCGTGCCTAAACCATAGTATCTCCAGACTATGTCTGGTGATACAATGATTAATTACAATGAGGTCCTACTTGAAACAGCAAAAGGAGAAACTTTAGAAATAAGGACAATTAGGCCAAAAAACTAAATACGTATGGTTCTCAGGCCCTTTTTTCTGAAATCATTGCGGGCGGGCGGTATTTTATTTTTTAACTTTTTTTGTATGTTTTGATAAAAATGTCATATGATCAGGGAAAAAGCATGAAAATAACAAATTTGTTTGCTAAACAGATAAAAGCACTACATAAATTGTATTATTTATCTTCTTGAATGATAAAATCAAAATAAAAAATTTTTATGCAGGGGTTTAAAATGGATGCAGGTGGTGCCTGAGAACCATACCTTTTATTTTTTTGGCCTTAGAGATATTCCATAACATACTTGCACTTTGGGCCTGCCTGGTCCCCGACCTTGAGGAAGTCCTCATAGTTAATCATCTGTTCATCTCCGACTAACGGGGGAGTGTGGTGCTTGTCCAGCAGAAACCACAAACCCTGGAGACAGTTAACAAACTTGTTATATTGTATCACTACAGATCCTATATACAGGTGTCTTATATTCAAACAGCAGAATAAACATTGGTCCGCATGCCCTTTGTTAATTACCAATCCATATGCAACATCATGTTCGCTAAACTGAGATTTTTATCAGTGAAGAAATCTGTGCAAATTTATTATTGATAAACCTTAAAAGAAGAGGATAACAAATTTCAAACTTAAGTACATGTTTTGCAATAAGGTATACCCAGCCCCCACTGAGCTGACATTATTATTACTGCACAAATGATATATGTAATGGCAAATGTATGGCAGAGACAGGATTTATGATAGGTTTTTTGGTGTGACTTTATCCTGCAAGCTTATATGATTGGAAAAATAATTCTTGATGTAGACTCCAGGTGATTGCAGATTGCATGTAGGCAACTTCAGAGGAATGTTTGTGGATTTCAAAGTCAGATTAGATCGGTGTGATATTTTTTATGATAAACCTACCTGAAGTTCGGCATTGTCTAAAAGCTCTCGACTTCTTCTTTGTAGAAACACTGCCCTGAAAACACATTGACAAAACTAAAAATATGTTATCTAGAAAATGAAATTATTTGTTAATTTGGAAAATTACTGCAGACTTTTAATTTTTTTAAAATAAATTAAACAATTTAACAAATTCATGTAAAGCAACAAATACAAATTTTCAATCAATTGAGAAAATCAATCATGCATGAACAAAGTATAATTAGGGGAGGAAACTGACAAGATTGAAATGACATTTTAATCAGATGGGGACCTGAGAAATATTTTTTTTTATATACCAAGCATCTTTAAACTATATAGTCACTGGCATTTATTTCATGATAAACAGGCAAATTCATGGATTTAAGTCTGTCGCTTCTGCCTCTTGTTATTTTAGCTTCCTGTGACCTTCATGCTTTCCTTCTCAATATGTTTTAGTATTTTATTGTCCCCTGAAGATGTCTCCACATCATAATTTTTGTTGTGAATTGGGAACAAAAGGGAGCATATTTTTTAGTTTTGGGGCTGGTTATAATTAATTTTCAGACAGACACTCCGAAACCAATCCTAACCAAGGTTATGCATGAGTGCAATCACTGACCCAAACTTGAATGAAATCAAATAATATTTAGGAAAGTTATCGCATGGAAAAAAACCTGACTGACAGACAGGCAGTGTCAGATAGACAAACCCAAATCAATGTCCCCCATTCCACAGAAGCGGGGGACAATAAACAAGGCAACTGAACCAATCAAATGACTTGCATAAACATGTTTTACACAGCTGCTGGAGCATGTCCGGTGGTACTAGTAGTTAGTTCTAGATCAAATGTTAAGCATAGCTGGTAGGGCACAGAAAATCTGACCAGTCAAATAAAGACATATAAACCTGTCTTGATTCTGGTGCACAAGAGTTCTTGCTCAGACAGTGTGTGAACAGTGATTTGTTTACATTGGACCGTTGGATTTGATTGGCAGTTTTGATTTCAGCCTGAACACTTGAAGGTTTAATTTTTCATGATTCATCTATATGTAAGTGTTTAACTGTCTCTTTCCACTATAGATTTTGTGGCTAACTATTTGTTTGTATCCAATTTGAGATTTTTCACTAAAACCATATACTAAAACACTTCAAAGCTAGTGTCTGAGTCAAAAGGCAAAAAAGTATATTTTATATATTAATATTATCCTATTTTATACATCAGTGAATAGTGAAAAATAATAACATTAGATGCAGCCTTGCATGATGGAACCCCTTTTTTAAGATTTTTAAGATTTTGCTTCCATATTAAAGGATTGATATATTTAAATATACTCTCTGTAGTTTACTTTATGGGCAGTTCATGAAAATGGAACCTCCACAAAATAAACTAAAATGTGGAACCCCCACAAACAAAACCTAAACTGTGAACATGGTGAAAATTTAACCCTATGAATATAAGGCTAAACACAGTATATACCTCCACCAAAGATGTACTTACCTAGATTCTTCTCTCAGCTTCTGTAGCAAAACCTCATCCTCTGATGGCAGCTGTGAATACAAAACAATTCACTGAACAAGGCCCCTCATTAAAAATTGATATAAATCAAGTAAATGAAAATAATTAAGGGGAAATAATATACAAAACATTTTGTGAAATCACAGTTCACAGTCTATTAAATTTCTTGCTTTGGACATGATAGTAAGATAATAAGAAAAAAAATAACTTATTAATATAAGTTAGATTTACATATGCAGGGATATAAATGTTTAGAAATTTTGGTGGTTCTGGAGGACGACCTCAGACGTCCCAGCAGTTTTGGGGTTGTCTTATATTTTGGCAAAAGAAACCATTTCATTTTCAATTTCAGATTCCATTTCTTATAAATCCATGTATTAAAACATTTGAGTATCCTTGTTTATGCATGAATTAAGATTTGTCAGAGTGAAAGACTTAAAGGTGAATTTGGTAGGCATTTTTGAATTTTTAGAACAAACAATTTCTAAAGATTCCGCATTGCTAGGAATTTTTCATGCAGTATGGTACTCGATGCCAGGTGCTGTGGGACAACCTCAACTTGTACTGGGCTCTTCCCGCCTGATTTGGTGTTGTTTTTGATGAGTAAAACCCAATTATTTTGACCCCTGAGATGGGACAAACAGAATACTGCTGTTATTTTCTAGATCTTCTTACAAAAAAAAACACTCTATAGCTTAGTACTGCATATTTGATCTCCAACAAGATTACCTTAAAGTAGAATGGTGGGATGTGCTTGTAGGTATTATTAGAGTACTTGCTGGGCCCTTTCCATTTTTCATACAACTGACTGAACAGCTCTCCTTCCTCTTCCTGTACATCTGCTGCGCTCTTCTTAGCTGAAAAATATGAAACTTACATAATAAACACAATAATTTTTAAACACTTTTTTAACTCATTTTTTTCATAACATTGAATGACATTGAAATATATTTAAAGACGTATTACAGACTGTATGACTGATCAAATCAACTTTATTTAATGTTAAGAACAAGGCAGCTCTTAAACAAATCTCATTAAATTACCTTACATGACTGAATGAATTCGAGTGTCAATGTCTCACTGTCATGATCTTATATTTTCATCCTGACTAATTTTTTTTTTTTTTTATGATTTTGTGTGATTTTCACCATATATTGCAATATTCAAGGTCAAGGCCACTCTCATAGGAAAGGACATGACCCAATTTAAATATACATCATCCCATAATCCATATCTATGTACAGTAAAACCCCGCTAATGGGACCACCTGCTGGATCAGGCAAAGTGGTCTTGTTAGTGGGATGGTCGTGTTAGCGGGATGCTTGTACATTAGTTTGCCAATATCAACGCAGGCGATAATATGTGTATTTCAAATAAATGTTAAGTTGTTGTCTCTGTTTAATTTAAATTTTAAAATATAAAGAAAACTAAATAACAAACATGAATATGATTCAAAAGTTTTATTCACATAGAAATAAACAAGGCCTACAGGCCTAATGCGAACCTGTGCAAAGTTTAGGAGTATGAATGGAGGTTTATTTTTAAAATTTAACATTGATCCTTTTAAGTCCTGCATATCTACCTTAGTCATTATTATTTAAGCAAAATTAACATTTGGGACCTGCAAGTTTCAGACTAGGACATTTTAAAACTAGAATATGGGTAGTCGACAAGCGACTATGTGTATCCCCAGAAATCAGAGTGGGACGGGTGAAGTGAGGCATGGATTAAGTGGCAAGGGGAATATAGTGAGGTGTGTTGCATATTAGCATGGATGTCTGCAGCGTAAACATGAATGTAGGTGGTGCTTCCTGTCATAAAATCGAGAAAATTGTCCAGGATGTATAAACCTGCAAAATTTCAGATGGATAAGTCAAACCACTGCTGAGATGAGTGATTTTATCCCCAGGCAGATGAACAAATGGACAGTGTTCATAAGTGGCTGCAGGTGGCACCACCAGTTTTGCTTATGATGAATAGCTATGTGAATTTTCTATACACAAGCAAAATTTTGGCCCAATCGGTCAAACGGTTCCCGAGATATGAGCGTGGATGTCTGCAGAGTAAACCTGAATGTAGGTGATGCCACCTGTCATAAAATCGAGAAAGCGGTCCAGGATGTATAAACCTGCAAAATTTCAGGTGGATAAGTCAAACCACTGCTGAGATATGAATGATTTTATCCCAAGGCACATGAACAGATATACACTGTGCATAAATGGTTGCAGGTGGCGCCACCAGTTTTGCCTATGATGAAGAGCTATGTGAGATCCAAACACATGCAAAATATTGGCCCATTCGGTCACACAGTTACCAAGATATGAGCTTGGATGACTGCAGAGTAAACCTGAATGTAGGAGGCGCCACCTGTCATAAAATCAAAAGAGCTGTCCAGGATATATAAAAACTGCAAAATTTCAGGTGGATAAGTCAAACTACTGCTGAGATGAGTGATTTATCCCAAGACAGATGAACAGATGGACGCTGTGCAAAAATGGTTGCAGGTGGCACCACCATTTTTAGTGTATGTTATAAAGCTATCAAAGGGCAACATTTGTGCAAAATTTTTAGCCTGATCGGTCAAACGGTTCCCAAGATATGAGCTTGGATGTCTGCAGGGTTAACGTGAATGTAGGTGGCGCTACCTGTCATAAAATCAAAAAAGCTGTCAAGGATGTATAAACCTGCAAAATTTCAGGTGGAAAAGTCAAACCACTGCTGAGATATGAGTGATTTTACGCCAAGGCAGATGAACAGATGGATGCTGTGCATAAATGGTTGCAGGTGGTGCCACCAATTTTGCCTATGATGCAGAGCTATGTGAGATCTAAACACATGCAAAATTTTTGCCAATCGGTCAAACAGTTCCCTGAGATATGAGCGTGGATGTCTGCAGAGTAAATGTGAATGTAGGTGGTGCCACCTGTCATAAAATCGAGAAAGCTGTCCAGATGTATAAACCTGCAAAATTTCAGGTGGAAAAGTCAAACCACTGCTGAGAAATAAGTGCTGTAGATTCAGATAATATCTTGGGCTTAAAATTTCTTGGTTTTTGTACAAAACGCATATCGTGGGGTATTTGAATTCGTGGAAAGACAAAGAAAACTTTAGAAAATTATGGTTATTAATACCTCCATATGCGCAAGGAAGACGAGCCCGATGTACACAGGTGGTTTGGCTCAGATGCTTATCGCACGGTGCGCTTGTACCGCGGTCAATCAGGTCAGTGTTGAATAAACATGCTCCGCCCGACCCGAGCCTAACAAAGAATTAATCAGCCGTGACCGACACGTGCCGGGCGATACATCGGCTGTTAGTTGTAACACCCGATACATCGGCTATCAGTTATAACACCCGATCACACCACGTTAACAGAAAACGTAAATCATCACTTGACCCGAGGAAAAAAATAAACGGGACCGTCCACATGAAGGTTTTTAACTTTTTTTTATCTAGGCGGTAGTCACATGTGGCACCTGACAGGGCGGTGAGACGACACACGGTTCGTTCGTCATTCATCATGTCAGCTATATTTGGAGATTATAAAGAAATAATTTGCCTAATAGTATTCGATGGCGCTTACTTACGCTAACATATATATACCACTATCGGCAATATTCGGAAAAAGTACCGCCTTATTCGGAATAAGTGCTCTTTCGCATCCCGCGGTAATCGCGGTAATGCAAATGAGTTTACACGGCCCTTGTCTTTTAGACCAATAGGTACGGTAAGTCTCGTTTAATATCCATTGAAAGAAGGTTGAAAAGGCCGGTTCCGAAAAAGCCGTGCCTTGGTAGCTATGGTTACGAACATTGGAACTTGTGTACCGTTCTTGGCGTGTCAGAACTAACGCTTTGCTCGACAGGAATGTGGTATTGTTCTTGAATTTTTCATCCGAAATGCTGATAAGAGGAAAATACGTTTTCAGTTTAAATTATACTTTGATATTGTTTTATTGTAAAGATATCAGGGGGCCGTGTTCGTACGATATTAGGGGAAATAATTTAATTGACAAAAGAATGTTGATAAATCCCGTATTTTTATAGTAATTTACGAAAAGCAATTCAGTGCATTTAATAATTGTATCAAAAACAATCATAAAAAAGTAATAAACAATTTTTGTATCTTTATTGAAAATTCAGCCAGCAGTAACAATTATAAATATAAAGTCGACCACCAGCTGCCGTTGAGATACCGTATATCCTCTGATCGTGTGATTTTTTGATCATTGGAATCATGAATTCCTGGATTATCTTGATCCACGAAAACCACGAAAATAAAATCCCAACTAATATTTCTGAATCTACAGTAAGTGATATTATCCCAAGGCAGATGAACAGATGGACGCTGTGCAAAAATGGCTGCAGGTGGTGCCACCAGTTTTGCCTATGATGAATAGCTATGTGAAATCTATACACATGCAAAAATTTTGGCCCAATCGGTCAAACGGTTCCCGAGATATAAGCTTGGATGTCTGCAGAGTAAATGTGAATGTAGGTGGCGCTACCTGTCATAAAATCGAGAAAGCTGTCCAGGATGTATAAACCTGCAAAATTTCAGATGGATAAGTCAAACCACTGCTGAGATATGAGCGATTTTATCCTAAGGCAGATGAACAGATGGACGCTGTGCATAAGTGGTTGCAGGTGGCGCCACCAGTTTGGCCTATGATATGAGTGATATTATCCCAAGGCAGATGAACAGATGGACGCTGTGCAAAAATGGTTGGAGGTGGGGCCATCATTTTGAGTGTATGTTATAAAACTATCAAAGGGCTACATTTGTGCAATATTTTCAGCCTGATAGGTCAAACGGTTCCCAAGATATACGGGTTTATGTGTGGAAACAGACGCACAATAGGATGCTGGGCAGCGAGGAAAGGTCAGAGGTCGACCAAAAATGAGGGCGCAGCAGTTAACATGTTATCTGATGATAAACCCGATTTGCTTAAAAAGCAAACCAAGTTTTTTTCAAACAGTTGAAAGATATAGTTCCAGTTATCTGGGAATTCTGCATATAAACATTGTGTCTAGACCTCTAGACGCTGTGTCTAGACGTATAGAAGCTGTGTCTAAACATCTAGACACATTGTCTAGACATCCCCCCCCCCCAGCCAGGTCAGTTGCCATGATGATGTCTGGACCCCACCTGTTTGTACTGAGTGACCTCTTGACTTGGCTGCTAAAACTCAGAATGTTGTCAAATCTGCTTTCAAATACAGAAAGCCTTTTTCAATTGGCCGCAATGCTTTTTTAAAGCTGTATTTACCCAATCTATTCTTATAAAACTGGCAGAACCCTACCATAGAATAATTCTTGTAAAGTTTAAACCAATCAGCTTAACAGTTTCATCATAAATCAGTGTATAAGCTAGAAGAGTTTAAAATTACATTTTCACTTATAAAAAACACATCAATGTTGTTGGCACCACCATAACCTCAAAATCAGATATGACATATGTGACAAACATTGGTATAAAATTTGTTGATTATAGCTCTAGAGCTGTTTCTGAGATTTTAATTTCGGTGTGCTATTTTGGACAGATGACTAAGTTCAACCTCCTGTAACTCGGCCAAAAATCTCCGAACTGGAACCATTCGAACAAACTTGAGAGAGATTGTTCCAGGGATCATTTCTGTGAAATATTGGACAATTTTGCTGGACAGTTTCAGTGAAGAAGAAGATTTTTAAAGATTTTTAAGCTTTTTCTCTATTAAATCTAAATTAATAAAGATACCCCATAATAAGCTCCAGGGCACCAAGTTTCACAAGTGACTAATTCTTACATGTAATTTGGTTTCTGACTTACAGCCATGGATGGCGTAAAGCACCATCGCATAAGCTCACAGGTTCGCTAAAAACACAAATGAAACATAGTTGGCGTTGAGGTATTCTAACAGCATTGGTCTTAACACGAAGCATTAACTACACTCTGGCCGTTTGGAATCAGTTTGGCAAAGTCAAAACAAAAGGCCTCACTCACTCCTCGTGGGGGGGTCTTCCGGGGCTGGCTGAAAACGCAGACCAGGGGTGGAACATGGAACGCTGGAATGTGGAACAGGGGCCTAATTTACAGAACAGACGAAACAAAGATAAACTAGAATATCAGCAGAAGCTGACAAAAGCCCTCAGCCAAAAGAACAGTGTTTAGAGGTGGTAACAGTAAAAAGTACTATATATATCTGTTCTCACATGGATGTATATCTGTACATGTCTGAGTTATAAATTTAAAATGGAGAGGTATGTACCATGATTCATAACAATCCACCAAATGCTTCCTAAAAATAAGCTTCTAAGTTTTATTCTATTATAAGCTCTGTGACCTTGAAAAGTAGGTCAAGGTCACTCATCTTCGAACTTGACCGAGATTTTGCCGATATACATCTTCACCAAAGAAATAAAATTCCTATTGTGAATACTTTTAGAGATATTCCGCTCACAAGGCCAAAATTGAAAAAATCCAAGAAAAATTCATTTAATATCAGAAATTGCAGGTGGTGCCCCCAAACTTGTGCAGTAGTTACAGACTATCAGTCCCTAAAAGCATAGTAAGTATTGTGAGAATCCAGCCAATGGTTCCATAGAAATAAGCTTCAAATTTTTTTTTCTATAATTAGCTTCAAAACATAGAACAAGGGACCTATGGGTCACGACGCTCAGCTGTTATATATGATAAAAAGCTGTAAATATATGATATAAGCTGTATTATGAGCTGTTGTTGTTTAGCTTATGTATGATTTTGATAGTGCCTTTGGAGACAGGGAAGAGGATTGATTTCATTTATTTTATTAACAAATGGAGTACTATTGTCACACAGATTTTGACTTGGCCATATAACTTATAAGCAGAACATATAATATAAGAGTTTAACTATTTTTTTTAAAAAATTACAAATATTGTCCCAAATATAATTTTTATTAAAAATAATAAGAGAATCATATGATTTTTTAAAAATGAAATATAACTGAAATGATTATTAAAATAATATTAAAGAATATATTCATGAATGCATTAATGAATACATTTGCACGAGTATTCATATACTTTCATTTTTACCTGAATTCCCATTCTTTATGCAAGAAATTTTATAATGGAGCACATAATCATATTCGTATTTAAATACAATTACAAAGTATTCGCACCATGTCTGGTATTTATTCAGTTTTCACCAAACAATGATGTTGAGAATCCAGAATATACAAAATTTACACATTTAAATAATGATCATAAGTACCTGGTGTTATGGCTTTTATTTATATTAAAAAATAACTGTAAAAAATTCATTTTGGACTAATTTCACATCAATGTACACACTAGACACAGTAGGAATCTAGATTAATATTATCAACTGCATCTTTGTCTACCATTAATTTCCTTCATATGATCCCTAATGATTAGTAATGAATAATATGATTTACTTCTTTATCATTAAAATTGAACTGAAAAATGCCATAGGTGACTGCATGGTGTTATTTGGAATACGTGACATTCTACCCATCGATACAAGATTCTTATATCATCAGTAACTGCAAGTTAATTTCCTGTCAGGAATATATGTAAATTATTACGGATGAATACTGAATGAAAATTTAAAATACAGATATATCTCATTGATGGCAAATTCTTGATTTAAGTTGAGTAGGGATACCAATAATTTATAATCCACGTACAGTTGTCTTTATATAGCCACAGAGAGCTGAATACCCATGATTGTAACATAGCCTGGTATGATGAATAACTTAAATCATAAAACTAAATTTTTTAAAAGCTTATAAAAAAACTTTCTTGTCATTATTAATGTCTAGTGGCATGATGTAATAGATGCTGATAAACTGGTGCCAGGCTAGATGTCACAGCATCACACAGCTAACATATATGATAAAATGATTCAATTCAATCTCAATAATTCAGCCAAAAATCATTCATGTGGAACCATTAATGACAATTATTATAAGAATTATTGTAGGGATTATTCTTGTAAAATATTTAACAAACTCGCTTCAGTGGCAACAGTCGAAAAACGTTTTGCAGGTTTATAACTCATATAGGAATATACAGCAAACTGGCTAAGTTCAGCTTCCCGTAACTCAGTCAAAAAGCACTGAACCAAAACCACTTGAACAAATTTGAATTATCAACATCTGAGGATAATTAATGTTCCGGAAATGGAGAAACTGGAAGAAGACTTTTAAGCATACTGATGGGTTCAATTATATTTGTTAAAATCATTTAAAAGAAAATTGATTTCTTTAAAAATGCTAAATTACACAACATTGCATCTTCTGGATTACACCTTGAATTATTTTGCATATCAGAGTGGAAACAGCATTACAGTTAAGGAGATACAGTGAAAACAATAACAATTACTGCATAACACTTGGTGGGTTGGGGTTGGGGGGGGGGGGTGATTAGGGTGGTGATATGAGAATGACTGTACACCTGTCACAGCAGGGGCTCTCCCCCAGTGACTGTAACAAATCAGAAACCCTGGCATAGCTGACTTCCAGTGACCTGGAGTGGGACCCTGCATCTGTAATCAAAGCAAGTGACTACAGAAACCATTTGAAAAGCTAAGAGAAAATGGCCCAGCTTAAATGAACCTCTGTAAATTATAGAATAATGGACATGAGCTAAAGCATATGGTATGTGTAATAAATGAAACCTTTGGCCTGAAACCATTAAGTGATGCACCAAGGGAAAAAATGGGCCTACGGTAAGTGTCATATAAAAGTTCCATTTCATAAACAAATAATGTGTGAAGGTAATTAATTTTTCATGGCCATATGAGTTAAAAATTAATCCCACAAAGTTTGACCAATATTCCTAATTTTAAAAACTAGGTTTAACAGTGTTATTCACACCTAGGCCCCGCCAATTTTAAGAGATATGAATGAAATGCTACCAAGTATTTATATCTTCTTAAATCTTGTCAGTTAGCACTTACATTAAGTCCGAATATTTTACCATATTTGAATATTATGATTAAATTCCAGAAAATTTTGTTCTATAAAAAAATCAAAATTGTCCAAGTCTCAACAAAAGAATTTTTTTAACATAAAAATTATAAGCTTTGTCTTGTATATTAGTCCTGTGTATCGAAGCGGTGGGTCAGGGAGGGGTCTCTGTTGTTACTGTTCATCACTGAAAAAATGTGAAATTATAAGATTCATCTTGTTTAGAGTACACGTCTGTCAACAGAATGGGGGGGGGGGGGGGGAGAGAGAAAGGCTCCCTGTGGTATTTATGCTGGCAGCCTGATCAAGCTCAACAAGAGAGAAGGCTTGCCTGAGTGATGGGATTACATAATAGCCTGGGGAGCATTGAGAGTTGCACTGAATGACCTACAGTGACCTCAGTGGACTGCTTGACAATGTAAGGGAATACAACAAGAGCCTCCAAACAAATTAAATAACTAGCCTAATTTTGCAGCTTTTATTTTCAAATTTCAGATTTTAACAGATTAAATCCTTATGTGTACATGCTGTGAAAATAACATCCACAGTACTTACAGGAAAAAATCGTGCCATGGCCAAAGTTGGGCAAAATTTAAGGTACTGATTTTATATTTATGCTAATAACTTAAAAAAAAATGCATTTTTCAGATCTAATTTTCGGTATACAATTGAATCTTGATTAAATGATGTTATATTCCTGAAAAAAAGTCTCAGCCATTCTTATTTTAAGTGAGTAAATATATATCCTGATTTTTTACAAGGTGCATTATGTTTGGGCCTGTAACTTCAACAAATTATGCAATACTGACTGAAATTTTGGTATGTACATAGGAAATGTATGGAAGAATATGAATATTTACAATTACATCTAACATTATGCCAATTTTTGGTTTACCAGGTAAACAAAAGTAGGGTCATGATGCTAGAAAATACAAATACATTAAGGCTTCTAAAAAACTTCAATAGCTAGACTAATTTTTAAGCTTATACTTTCAAATTCAAAATTCATCAGATTAAATCCACATGTAAACTGGCTGTGAAAATTAAATCAAATGTACTTATAAGAAAAAAACATGACATGGTCAATTTAGGCAAAATTTAAGGTACCTATTTTTTATTTATGCTAATATTTTAAAAAATTGAACAGATTTTGATCTAATTATGGGTATACAATTTAATTTTGATTAATTAAAGATATATTACTGGAAAAAAGTCCATAGCTTCAAAATGTTTTGTTTTAAGTGATCAAATATCTTTCCTGATTTTTTACAAAATGCATTATGTTTGAGCCCATAACTTTTTTTAAATCATATAATACAGACCTAATTTCTGACATGTACATAGGAACTATGTAGAGGAATATTTGTGGTAAATATGAGGAAAAACAGGTGAGTGGTTTCGTAGTTAGGCTGTCCTGAAATGTGAAAATAAGTTTTTAATAGAAAATTGAGGTTTTTCCTAAATTTCCAAAGGAACAAAGTCGCAAAGACCCCGTTTTCAGCTTGGTAGGAGATCTTGGGGACATCTAAAATTATACCAACAACCTTGGGAGCATAGAGAGCTGCACTGAATGACCAACAGTGACCACAGTGGACTGCTTGACAATGTAAGGGAATACAACAAGAGCCTCCAAAAAAATTAAATAACTAGCCTAATTTTGCAGCTTTTATTTTCAAATTTCAGATTTTAACAGATTAAATCCTTATTTGTACATACTGTGAAAATTAGATCCACAGAACTTACATGAAAAAAACGTGCCATTGTCAAAGTTGGGCAAAATTTAAGGTACCAATTTTTTATTTTTGTTAATATTTTAAAAAATTTAAAAGATTTTGATCTAATTTTGGGTATACAATTTAATTTTGATAAAATAAAGTTATATTACTGGAAAAAAAGTCCATAGCTTTAACATGTTTTGTGTTAAGTGATCAAATGTCTTTCCTGATTTTTTCCAAAATGCATTATGTTCGGGTCCATAACTTTTTTAAATTATATAATACAGACCTAATTATTGGCATGTACATAGGAACTATATAGAGGAATATTTATGGTAAATATGAGGAAAAACAGATGAGTGGTTTCAATATTAGGCAGTCCTGAAGTGTGAAAATAGGTTTTTAATAAAAAATTGAGGTTTTTCCTTAATTTCTCAAAGGAACGAAGTCGCAAAGACCCAGTTTTCGGCTTGGTAGGAGATCTTGGGGACATCTAACATTATGCTGAATTTTGGATTCCTAGGTCTTACGGTTTCAAAACGTGCCACATCTACGGACGGACGGACGGACGGACAGACGGACGGACGACGGACAATGGACCACGACTATAGCTCAGATGACTTATAGTCAGCTGAGCTAAAAATAGGTCAAGGTCACCCAGCTTCAAATTTGACCGAGATTTTGTCAATATCCATCTTCACCGAAAAAATAAAATTCCTACGATGAATTCTTTTAGAGATATCCCGCTCACAAGCCCAAAGTTGAAAAATCCGATAAAAATTCATTAAAAATCAGAAATTGTAGGTGGCACCACCAAACTTGTGTAGCAAGTACAGACTATCAGTCCCAATAATCATAGTAAGTTTTGTGAAAATTCACCAAATGGTTCCTGAGTAATAAGCATCTAAGTGTTTTTCTATAAACAGCTCTAAAATGTAGAAAGGTCACCCATCTTCGAACTTGACCGAGATTTTGGCGATATACATCTTTACCAAGGAAATGAAATTCTGATGGCGAATCCTTTTTCAAGATATCCCGCTCACAAGGTAAAAGTTAACGGACGCCGGACGGACGGACAGCTTGGGTGAAGACAATAGCCCATCAGCCTAAGGGCTGAGGGCTTAAAAAAGTGTCATAACTTTTAAATTGGTAAATGTTTTATGACATAATTAATAGTAATAAAAGTATTTCAACATACTGGATTTGTTAAATGTTTATTTTAGCCCCTGTTCCGTGTTTCAGCACAGCCCAGGAAGACCCCCTGGAGGTGTGAGTGAGGCCTTTTGTTTTGACTTTGATGAACTGATTTTGAATGGCTGAAGCGTAGTGAATGAACAGAATGAAACATCACATTCTTAGTGTTATTAATATGGTTCCTGCTGGATCATTGAAATGTGATTTGTCATAGTTTTACTTTACTCACCTGAATGCAAGGGTGTGGTGTCCAGCTAATTAATCAGGGGCCATTATCTAAGTCTGAGCATGTCACCCGCTCAACAGGCCATGGTCTCATGGTCGTTGGGCTTGATAGCAGGGCGGTCATGTTACCGAAGTTTTTTAATGATAATTTATAATAGACAATTCTGGAACCAAGAAAAGTGGTCGTGTTAGCAGGGTGGTTGTGTATACGGGGAGGTCGTCATGCTGGAGTTCACTGTATATGCAAAATATAAAAGCAATTTGTCCATTAGTTTTTTAATTATAATGGTCACAGTACTGTCAAGTGGTGAGGGTATGAAATGGCACGAGGACAAGAAAAGGATAATAGGTCTTGCCACCAGTTATGGCACATGACAACACTATCAAAGATCTTCCATCATCTTAATTTTTGGATCAATCCATGCAAGTTTTCTTTGAGATATTTAAATGAGAATTTGTGTGATTTCCCCCAAAATGAACCTACTCAAGGTCAAGGTCACTCTCCTAATTAAGGTCATGACCCCATTTAAATTAGGCTTCGTCCTCTCATCCATTTCTATACACATGTCAAGTTTCGTAAAGATCTGTAAAATATTTTTTGAGTTATATTGCCTGAAAGAAATCTCTGAGGTGGCAGCTGCATGAATGTGCATCATCCGTAGTATCCCGATTTTATCTGGGTATACAATAACTGTACACCTGTGACAGCAAGGGATCTCCCCCAGTGACCAATTACAAATCATGAAATCTGGCATAGCTGACCTCCAATGATCAGAAGTGGGCTGCCTGCAGTTTGACAATTCATATGAATACAATAGAGCCTAAAACAAGGGACCCATGGGTCATGGCGCTCAGCTGAAATTTGAAATTTTTGCAAATGCAAAATATGCAAAATATTCTATTGTAATGTTTTTCATATATATAGGCATATGAGAAGCTAAGAGGAAAGGAGCCCTCCTACTTGGTTATAGTGAAGTTATAAATATATTATTGCAAAACTAACACTCTGGCAAGATTATCATGAAGAAAAACAGTAAAAGTTTTGAGATACTGTGATGCATATGAAAAATTTACAGATGGACAGGCAAGTGGATAGAATGGACTAATACCTTTATTTCACTTTCAAGGGAATAATGCAATAAAGTTTATATTAAAGTCTATTTTTTTAGCATATCCCCTTTTTCCATTAATTGTTTTTATCCTATTCTTGGGTTTTTTTTACAAGTTTTATAAATTTGTAATAAAAAAAATCTGGAAATATAAGTAAAAATATCACTATTAAAAAGTTTTGTACATCTGAGTTTTCTGTACATGCTTCATTTTATTCGCTGAAATAAAAGATTCAGTAAATTTGATAAATTAAAAACATCTTTTCAAATAAAGTATACACACTGTTGGTTGAATGAGGGACAAACAATATCACAGTGCTAATTACTATCTCAGCTATAACTTATTACTGGAATTAATAGTCAATTTCACACTTGGTGAAGTTATTACTCTTCTGAAGTAAAGAATTACTTATCTGATGAACATCCACACTTTCATAGCAATACACCACTTTGTGGACACAATTAAAAGTGACTTTAATCATTGTAACCCTGGCGGTACAATACAAAATCTAAAATGTAGCATAGCCTAGAATAAGAATGAATCAAATACAGAAAAATATAACATTCATCTAGTTTATGAACCAGCCTGGGGGAGGGGAGTGCAGGGCAGAGGGGAGCCTGCTAGTTGTGGCCAAGCTGAGCCAAGGCAAGCTGCCTGGAGAGGGTTACATAACACAAGTGAATGCTGTACTACCAGGTGGGCTTGATGTAAACAACACTTGATATGGTGTATGAAAACTTGAATAAAAGCTTCTCTTTTCAATCTATTCTTTTGAAATTTCAGATTTCAAAAGATTTAATCCCTATGTATATATGCTGTGAAAATTAAATCAACAAGTGCTTACAGGGAAAAAACATGCAGTAGCCAAATTTGGAAAAAATTTAAGGTTCTGAATTTTTAGTTTTGCTAATAATTTGCAAAATTCAGATCTAATTTTGCGTTAACAATTTAATCTTGACTAAATAAAGTTATATCCCTGAAAAAAGTTACCAGCTTCAGCAATTCTCATGTTAAGTGATTTAAAAAAAAATTGATATTATATTTGGGCCCATAACTTTAAAAACAATATGCAATACTGACGTAATTTTTGGTATGTTCATAGAAAATGTATGGAAGAATATGAATACGAAATATGATTAAAAACAGATCAGTGGTTTTGATATGAACCAGCCACAGAAGATGCAACTGATCTGTTGCATCTTCTCTGACTGCTTGTTTCCTGCTAAACAACAAGACACAGGATTATACCATTTTAACACCAATAAGAATGTGTTTCATGGTTTCTACAGCAATTTAAATTAAACTTGGCTCATCATTTTTAAACATTTACTGGCCTTTTTACCAGGACATTTCAGCTAGTTTAGTAAGGACGAGAAGAACAGTCAAACAGGCGCACTTGATGACCTCACTGATAGCCTCGCTGACATCAGTGATTGACAGCTAGAATATTGTTATATTTTGTTTCAATGGGCCAGGCACTGAATAGTGACAGGTGGCATGGGGTAATTAACACCTGTTGACACTGGTAACAAGGGCATTAGGTGGTATGTAGTCTTAAGCTTATATTGTAGAAACTCTCACTGTATGGCTATTGGAAACAATTTATGGCAGGGCCTAATAATATTGAGTCTGATCAAATTGGTAATACTAGTAACAGCCGACAGACAAAAGACCATCTTTATAGCTTAGTGGACTTATGGTCAGCTGAGCTAAGAAGGGAATCGCAGTTCTCCATGTAACAACTCTTTGCAGAGTATGCGAAATCCGTCGGTCCTGCGGACCTGACCGGCTGAAAACGTGCGGGTCCCATAAAATCTCTAACCCAGCCGGACCTGGTGTCCGTCTGTTTCCCAGCATTACATATTATTCGAATTGGAGACTAACTTTCCTTAATTTGCTTTACTGTCACTGCGTAAACTGCTCCATGTGCATTTGTTGTCATAAATTTGATGGCAAAGCGAAGGCAGAATACAGGATGGCCGTGATTCGCCTGTGCATTTAATTTCTTAAAAAGATAAAATCGCAGCCAATCAAAATTGCCATAAGAGTTACTTATGAGCCATTCAGTCCGTCAGTCAACAGACGCTATTATTGGATAATTTGGTTCTCAGACATTTCGCAAGATGCCAATTCGCAGCGTCAAACGTGCCGTTTCGCCCCAGACGTTTTCGCGACTTCTTGTCAACGGGGCCAGGAGCCTAAATTATTTTTAAATTGAAATGAGATAATCAACCATAACTCGCCAGTTTTGTATACTTGTGTGTCAAAAAATTTATGTACGGACCCTCAGATGGGAACTATCTGCATAAGAAATTTCACACGACGTGCGCGGTTTTCTTAGAATATAGTGCCCCACTGTCCCGCCAGAGGTCGTTCCTAAATCAGGGAGGGTATAATTTGCTGATCAGCGCGCTGATCAGCGGTCTGCAGTATAAAACGCTGATCAGCGCGCTGATCAGCCACCTTTAATGACAGCATTGATTTGAGGCAAATTATCTCTCATACACCAACCTCCGCCTATTTTGTGATTAAATATGATTAAAAGACACCTTTCCTATCAGTATTACGTATTTACAAAAATTATGCATATATTTTAATTGTGTTCATAATTATACATGAAACGCAAGTTACCAGCAGGTGACTATTTCGCTGATCAGTGGAGCTGATTAGGAACCTTTCAATCCAAGCATTTATTTTAGACAAATTAGCCCCATATAACAACCTCCGACTATTATGTGATTAAATGTGATTTAAAGTTACATATCCTATAAGTATTTAATATTTACAAACAAGAAAACAGTTTAATGTGTTACTAATTATGCATGAAACCTTTCTACCACCTACGATTTCGCTGATCAGCAAACTGCGCAATCGCTCATCGGCAATGATTTACGTACTTCTTGACAAAGATACCTGTCACGCGTGATTCTCTATAATAATAATATTGAAGGCCCTCAGTTGTTTTACCTATATCCTGTGAAACCGAGTGATTGCCAATACATCGCCCATACCAGGCTACTTCATACAACTTTAAAATATCAGTGCCCCACCGACCACTCGGAGATATTAGCTAACAGTTGGGGGCGCTGCAGTAATTTGTTGTCAGGTGTTCACCGGCCAGGTGGATAAATAGCTGAGATACGCACTTAGTATGAATTATGTATATAAAATTTGAATTTATCAAAAATTAAGAATTTTAAATGAATATAGCCATAATAAAAGACTGATTATCCTCTTATTTTTATTAAGAACTAACTGTACGTACGTGTAGCCTAGGGATTCTTTCATTCTTAATGTATAATATAATCGTTCCTTAAAAACTTTCACAAGGTTCTTTACATCCCTCCTACATTTCCCTTTTTTTGTGGGTCGTCAGAATTTTTTTCAACACCATTATATAGATGATTTGATCGATTTTAACACGATATTGATAGATTACTCCTGTTTTAATCCCACCTATATATATATATATATATATATATATATATATATATATATATATATATATATATATATATGTTGAAGTAATGTCAAAGAATAACTCCACAAAAACATCATTATCGGTATTTATTTTTTTTCATTTTAAAACAGGACATTTCCACAATTGTGTAAAAATGTCCGCATATCTATTGCTTTAACATCGTTACTTATCTATTTTTTAAAATGATTGGAATATAGTAATGCTTTTCATAGTTTTGGAACTATCAACATACACTACCAACATAAATATACTGAGCTCTAGAAAGGTTGAAGGAGTAATTACACTTAATCACCTTTTTTTTCTTTTAACGGTAGTGAAATTCGATGAACGGTGTTGAAACAATAAGGTAACAGGATAGATGTAATATCTAAATTCTACAATGGCATTGTTATCCAGAACTTCATCGTTTTTATAGGGATCAATGTGTTAGGTATTATAAAATATTAAACATTTTAAATATTTATTATAAAAGAAGTCTAAATGCTTTAAGTAATAATTTTTGCCAATGATTTCATTTATTTAAATTCAACACAGTTCTCCTTCTTCAGCACCGTTATATGTTGAAATAGGCATAATTTCAAGAAATAAATAAAATGACTTAGAAATATATTAGAAAATGATTTTATCGCCAACATTTTTATTGACCGAGGAAGATTGCTATAAATTTCCCTTCTATTTATTGGATTATACCCTCTGTGGGTTGCTGTAGAAAGACCCTTCTATTAAATTGTAAATCCTTTTACCGTTTCTTTAGGAAAACGGCTAAAAATGCCTTCTTTCTAAATAGTTAATGATTCCCCTCTCACTTTTGTCTGATCAAAATACACTTTGTCTCACAAGTTCCTATATAGACCCAGTTTTAAATCAATTAAAAAAATCAACAATATTAGCGATTGAAAAAAAATCCACAGTCCACAATATTTTGCTGTTGGTTCATTAGTGGCATTTTCACATAAATATATGTGCAAGATATTGTAAATTAATTAAAATTTTTTAATTCATTCAAATTAGTTTTAATCTCAGCTATATTTCTATCACCTGGACGGTGAAAATCTACCAACAAATTACTGCAGCGCCCCCAACTGTCAGCTAATATCTCCTGTGAGGAACGGATTTTTGTAAATTGTATGTGGTACGATGTTTTGACAGTCATTCGGTTTTCACAGGAAATAATTAAATAAAACAAGTGAGAGGTTTCTATGTTGCCATTATAGAGAATCACAGTTGACAGGTATCATAGTCATGAAATACGTAATTCATTGCCGATGAGCTCGTCAAGCGATTGCA